>CP077948.1:10000000-10600000 GCA_024584535.1 Colletotrichum gigasporum
TGCCGTCTCGGCGCAGGGACGGCGCATACCGATGCAGTACTCCTTCTTGTAGAGCAGCTCGGGGTCAAGCGCCTCGTTGCCCTCCTCGTAATCCCTCTCGCGGTCACCCATGATTGCGGGTGACGAGTGCGCAACGGGCGGTGAAGCAATTCGTGTGGTCTCGCAGCGGGGCAAGCGGTGTCCCGTCGAGTGGGTAGCTCGGCGCAAGGTCAAGGCCGCGGGGTTGCGTTGCGTATCGAGGTGAGGCCGTCAGCAAGGTGCGGCCGCGGTGAGTTCCGCGGTGAGTTCGTCGGGGTCGCTGCGGCGGTTCGTCTCTGGCAATTGTCGGCGTCGGTCGCTTACGAGATTGGCGAGCAAGGAACTGTCTTCTGGCCGGGGGCGCTCGGGACAGTTGTGGGAGGGCCAGGTCGGTGAAGAGGGGCACCCCGGCGTTTCGAGGCAGGGCGAGAACGGGAGAGCGCTGAGAAGGGAGGCGATGGAAAGGAGGCGGTGGGGGGACGACGGAAGCAGCCGTCGTCGACCTGAAGCGACGGGCGGGCGACCAGACCAGACTCGAGGGCGGAAGAAGCGATCTGGAAGACGCGAATTGTTAGCCTAGACACCTTCTAGTCGGGAGGCCTAACGGTGGCTAGCTCCAAGGAGGCGCGCGCCGGGCAGTCGTACATCTTGGTCGCGTGTCTCTCGTCCTTTCTTCAAGGTCCAGCGAGCAGGACACAAAACATACAAAAGCGTACAGGTGTTGCAGCGGGCGTAAGACACTCTCTATCGGCAGCGGGCCGCAGAAATGCGCATTCCTCGGGGCGAGGCGGTCGGGTGCAGTGTGGGCAAGGTGAGCAAGGTAGGCAGACGTCGGGACCCGGTTCACGACGAGACCATGGCCAGACCAGCAAGCAGCCAAAGGACGGTGAGGAAAAAGGAATGTGTCTGGGAGAATGGACCAGCACGAAATGAGAGGTGAAGGGGGGGGGGGGGGGGGGAGCTCCAACGCAAGGGCAGCTAGGATTAAAAAAAAGAAAAGAAAAGAGAGGGAAAAAAAAAAATTTAGAAAAAAACAGCGCCGTGGGGTCAAGCTGCAGGAGCAAGCAAGCAAGTTGCACCGTCTGGCCGTGGTCGAGCGGGATGATTGGGCCGGGGCGGGCTGAGCAACAACAGCTGACTGAGATGTGATGTGATTCGGAGATTCGACTCGACTGGACTCGACGCAACAACTCGACTCGCTATTGTCGTGTTGCCTCGACGCCAGTGGCTGCTAGCTTTAGGGCGATGGGGGGATCGGACGCAGGAACACACGAGGACGAGTGTGGGGTAAACACAGACGAGGACCAGCCCGGCTGGCGATCCCAGACACACAAAGAGCCGGAATTAGTGTCTTGCTGGTGTCGTCAGATGCTGTTGTTGTTGTTGTTGTTGTTGTTGTTGTTGTTGTTGTCGTCGTCGTTGTAGTAGTGTCAATCTCCTTATGCTTATTGCGGGTAGATGTGGAAGTGGCAGTGCATCTGCCAGTTGGGCTCTTTCGTCCCGACCACTGTGACTGTGGTAGTTGGGTCAGATAACTAACGCACCCTACGGGTAGAGGTGCTTGACAGTGACAGACACTGCGACGCTGTGCTGCTGTGCCTGCTGTGCTGCTGTGCCTGCTGTGCCTGTGCCTTTTCCTCTCTCCCCCCGCAAGTAACGCGCTGCTCACTCTAGGCACTCACTCGCTACCTTATTTTTATTAGGTACTAAGGCAAGGTACCTCAATAGCTCTCCTCGGGTGCCGCATCTCGATTGGTCGATTGGGCCGCCCAATGTTTATGCGCCCGCCCAGAACGGCAACCGTGGGGTCGGTTCACCAGCAACCACCACTGTTGATGTCAACTTTTCCCCTCACCCGCTCCCCCTTCCCCCCCCATCGGCCCCTGTATTCGGGGCCCCTGTCCAGTAAAACGTCAGCGCTCTCCAGCAGCCAAAACAATGGCCCCCCTGCCCACCCTCATTAGCTAAGACTGCTAAGCGAGCGGATACCCGCCAACACTGCCGGCACAGACCACATCCCACCTGCGAAAAAAAGGCAGTACCGTATTTAATTGCCCGTCCCAACCCGGCAAAGCTTGGCTGTTCAATCCTCAGGTCTCTGTCAAGCATCCATTGGCTCCGGCCCCATCACCGTGAGCATCACCCGCCCAGCGACTCCTCCCGTTCAGGAACCCGCCCGCGACGCCCGCTTGATTGGCTGCCGCCCCTCCGCGCCACAGACCGAGGTGAGCTGCGCTGAAACACCCGCACACCGCGCACGTCTAGACGGCACTCTCTCTCTCTCTCTTTGGTCAGTGGCCGACGGTGTTCCCGTCTGCTGGCCATGACGCCGCTCTGACATGACGACTGTCCGAATTACTAGGTCAGCATCTGTGAGGACGCGTCATAACTACCTACATAGCCAAGTCAGACAGACAGCTATACGGGTAGACAGCCTGGCACACGCAGTGCCGACGCCGCTTGTCCAACTGCTCTTGCGCCTTGCTCATCTCCAACGTGTCACAGACTGCCGGCACATCCACTCGTCTGCCTTGCATAGTCCGAGTTCTATTGATGCTGCGTCTGAACTACTCGTCTACCCTAGTCGATACGTGGCCGGCCGCTTCATCATGCGGCCTTGTCGGCCCTTCCGCTGTTCTGTATCCGGCGAATTGCCGCCCATTCCGCTGCTGCAATCGAGCCAATGCTGTCACCCCATCGTGGTATGTAGGTAATGGAGGAAAGCCCCAACGAAACAAACAATCGCGATATGAAAATCCTCTTCCGCCTGCCCTGTCCCGCATCTATTGGCCATGCCCCGGCCCGTGTGAAATCATGTTCGTGTCATTAATCAACTGTTGACTTGGCCGCCGAGCATCCCGCCTCAGTCCTCGATGAATTCAACCATGACGGTCCCCTGCTTGAGACCAGCTTCCATGATGGTCTTGTCCAGGTCGGCAATCAGATCCTGCGTCTCCTGCCCACGGCCTATCTGCTTGAGCTCAAACTCGACACCATCCTTGCCCTCCAGAGGCTCGGCCTTGAGCCACTCGTAGATGCGTCTGACAGGATCTTGCAAGCTGAACCTGCGGATAACACGTCCGTTGGGGTGCTTGAACTGTATCCGGGTTGTGGTTGCCGGATTGTTCTCAGGCTCTGTGTGAGGCTTGTCGCTTGCAATCTTGGCCCAGGTGCTCTGTGCAGCTGACGGCTCAGCCGGAGGCGTGGCAGCCTCGTCCTCCGGCGCCTTATCGTTAGAAGACTCCGAATTACTGAATCCCGACTTAACGAACTCCGACTTAGTGAGCGCATCAGGGTCGACGACGCTCGACTTGGGCTTGGAGCTGCTGCCGCCGTTAGTCTCCAGACTGTTTTGCATCGCCATCGCCATCATCTCTTCTTCCGTCATGCGATCGACGTCCACCGTCTTTGGGCGTTGCGTCGTTTGATCCGCAACGGGATTCTTGCTGTTGGCCGCCAAGCTGTAGCGGTCGAGGAACTCGGCCAGCTGTGCGTGGAAGTCGGAGGCGCTGGGGAACGGCCGTCCGCTCCACACCTTGACCTGCTCTCCTGTTCTCGGGTCGATGATGGCAACGTGGGGGTAGTTGTCGGGATTTTCATGGCCTTCGCCGTGGAAGTAGAAGGTGATGTACTGTTGCGATGCCATGGCGTTCTTGTCATACTGCAAAAAGATGAAACTCTCCGCCAGCAACCGTCGGACTGCCGCGTCCTTCCAGACGTCCCGGTTCAGGGCCTGGCAGTTGAAGTCGCTCATGTCTTGGAGATTGACAAGGATCCACTTCTTCTCATCCTTGCCCTCTTGCCTAGCCTCGTCCCATTCCAGCCTAGACATGATGTCGTAAGGCGGGCGGAAGAGCTCTGCGAGCCTCTGGGCACGGGAGCCGCCTTCCGTCGAGGATGGTTGGGGCGTGGGGCCGTCGTCGTCCCAGATCGACAAGTTGTGGTTGAACGGACCCCTGTTACCACCTGAGGGCACATGATGTCAGTCGTCGGGACGTCGTATCAAAGGAGTATGGCACCTACCCTGCGCTGCTCTCGCCGCCTCCCTCTGCCTCATCTGCGCGCGGATGATGGTCTCCATATCCATTCCATCATCGGCATCATAGCCTCCGACCAGGGTCTCCGTGGTTCTAGCGATTGGCGACCTAACCTCGTCCTGGCCAGCGCCGCCAGCGCCGGCCGGACGCTCCGAGTAGAGCTCTTCTTGTAACCGCTTGGCCATGGCAGCGTCTTCCTCCTCCTGGGCGCTGCGTGCGATAGCGGCGACCTGGGCGTTGGCGGCAATATCGGCATCATCCTGTCCAAACGTATCGTCGTCGTCTTCGTCAACGGTCATAGCGGTGTCACCGTCATCGTCGCTATCTATGTGAATAACCCCGCGGTCGTCTTGCCTTCCGACATTCGGTCGGGTGCTTGCGGGGACTGGCGGCGCTGCGGAGGCGGCGGTCGAAGAGGTCGCTGGCGCAGCCGTGTTAAAGCTGTTCTGGATGTCGGGGTTATCGAAGAAGAGCTGGACAGCGGCTTCGAAGTTGTTGCCGGCCATTTCCAGAAAACCGCGAGCGGCCTCCGGGCTGGCAGCCGTGATGGCGACAAAGTTGGAGATGTCGTCGTCCATGGCGCTGGACTGGGTGTGGGTGTGTGCTGGTCGGAGTCGCGTCGGAAAGATGATTCGGCAGAAGTTGTGTGTTTGTTTGCCTGACGGAGTATAAATAGAGGTGCAGAAACAAAGATTTTGGCGGTCAGAGAGGTCGTGAATGCAGAAGGGCTCTGGAAGACGATGGCACTTCTGCCCCACCTTCAACCGAAGGAAGGCACTGGATGGAGATGCGGACGTTGGATCAGGCACAGACGAGGGGCACCTGTAGGCCTGGGCTGTCTGTGTTCGGGTTCAGCGTCGGTTTGAGTTCAGCTGTTTCCTGGGCAGCGTCGCAAATGAAAAGTGTGAAGGTGACGCGACACACACAAAGAAGGCGAGCTCCAAAAGACGCAATTTTTCTTTCGGAGAGAACAAGGAAATGTTTGCGCCACGAATTCAGGCCGCGGAGGATGGTGTTGGTTGCTGCTGCCGGTGCTTGTAATGGGCTTGTCCCAGCGCAGGTGCTGCTGAACCAATGCCCAGTGCCACCTGAAGGCGCCAACTCTGTGACGCAACCGCCGGCCGGACGAGTCCGGCCCGGAACATTGGGGAAATGTTATTGCGGTGCCAGGACAGGGCTAAGCCACCGCCACAGGGGTTCTCAGGTTGAGGATGTGGCTGGCATGTCAAGCCACCACGCTAGCGCAGAGAGGCGATGGAGTCTAAATAAACACTGGACCTATGGATGGTAGTTTTGGTGCCTTCCACAACACCATCCACAACTTGTTTGTTTTGACTCTGGTGAGAACCTAATTTCTTTCTTTCTACAACCTAGGAAACAACCTTTCTGCTCGCAATTACCTCCCCAATTACAACCTTTCAGGTTGTAAAGACCTCTTCGGCTTCGGGTGGAGAGAGCAAGTTATGGATGGTCTTGAACATGTGCCATCATGGCCATGGATAGCCACAGATTATCACTTCGAACTCGACTGTAGTTCTAGCTCTGCCATATCTGCAAAGTTATTGGTCTGGAACAATCACTGGGAGACAGCGGCAATCACCAAAGATAAGGACAAGGACGGTCAGAAGAATAGTTTAAAGCAAGCCAAGGGGTATCTTCGACCCCGCCGCGGTTTCCAGGTCTATCTTCCCAAAACAACCTCCTCCACCTCCTCCACCCCCTACTTCTCCAGCTCCCCGAGGATCTCCTTGAGGTGCCTCTGCACCTCCAGCGACCTCTCGCCGTCCATCACCTTCTTCACCCTCTCCAAGAAGCCCTTTCTGTCGTCCGCCGTCGGCGCCGGGCCGAATACGCCCCGCTGCAATGCCTTGAAGACACTACCAAGGGCGAGGGCCCTCATGCTCCGCTGAGACTCGGTCCCCGTATCGGCGTCGCCGTCCAGACTCTGCAGGTACGCAACCGCAACCTCCTTACCCTGGGCGGGGGGAGGCTGTGGCGCCGGGGCGGCGTCCATGAGGTCTCGGACGGACTCGTACCACACCTCGCGCTTGATGGCCTCGAACTTGGGGCTAGTGAGGTACGGCTTGAGCAGCTCAAAGATCTTTTTGAACACGGCGCCCGGGTCCTCCTTCATCTGCGGCCGACTATAGCCCCTCGCGATAGCCTCGACGCCGTTGACGGCAGCCTTGCGAGACGCGTCGTTGGAGGCGTCGACGTCCATCCTATCCTCGTCCAGCATATCATCCAGAACGCCGCTGACGATCCCCGCAATGTCCACGAGCATGTCCCGGTCCTCCCACTGCTCCGCAAACTGCCACAACGCCTTGAACGCGTGCGGCCGGTAGTCCTCGTTGTTCCGCTTCGCCTCCCGGACGGCGACCTTGAGCTGCTGTGCCGCGACGGCCGCGTCGTTCTTCCACAGACTCTGGCCCTTGCCCACGAACTGCGGGTACGACGCCAACAGCTTCTCCTTGCCGGGGAACGTCTTCAGGGCCAGCGCCTTGTCGAACACGGGCCAAATAAGCTTGAGATTCGCCTCGGAGATCTGCCCCGTCGCGTCGCTCGAGTTGACGACGGCCTTGACCGTGGCCGCGATGGTGAAGCAGGCGGTATGCTGCAGGTTCCATCTAGGCGCCCCCAGACCCCTCTTTACGAAGCCGGCAATCTCAGGCACGTACCGCGCGACGGTGCGCGAGCTGCACCCGTGCTGGCTCCAGACCTCGTCGAAGCACTTGCGCGTGTAGTCGTCGGTGTCGTGAAGGCCCATGTACGTGAAGGGGATGAACTTGGCCGCGAGCCGGTTGAAGTGGTCCGGAGCGAGCTTCGAGACGCCGAGGACGACATCCGCAACCTTGGCACGCCGGTCCTCGTCCTCGCTGCCAAAGTATAGCTCGACGAACTTATCGGCCAGCCGCTCCTTGGACGCGTCCGGCACGATGCGCATGAGGTATCCCACCGCCCGCGCGTACCCCTTGCTGACCTCGTCGTTGCGATCCAGCGCCTGCTTCTCCATAAGCTGCATGAACCTGGCCGAGACGGGCTTGAAGTCGACGGCGTGGCGCATGACCAGGTCCCCGATCAGCCGCGCGCAGGCGATCTTGGTTGGCATGCCGATGGCCGTCTTGATGATCTCCTCGAGCTTGGGCGCGAGCAGCTTCATCCCGTCGCCGTCCAGCTGGCGCAGGCAGTTGTCGATGGCCTCGGAGATGGGCGACTGGTTGACCCACCGCGCGCGCAGTTTGTCGATCTGGTCGCGCGAGTTCTCGCTGACCTTTTGGTAGGCGTAGTTGATCTGCTCCGGCTCGATGGTGCTGTGCAGGCCGAGGAGGGGCGGGATGAAGTCCACTATGAAGGGCTTCAGGTTCGGGCCGCCCTTCTTGGTGATGTCGATGATGGTCTTGAGCGAGAACATCTTGACGTCGTCGACGCCGCTCTCGAGGCCGCTCGGCGACAGCAGGAACCGCAGCGCCTGCTTGAGCATCGCCTGCGCCGAGGACGAGGCGCCGCCCTCCTCGAGCTGCCGGACGATGGTGTTGGTCAACCCCATGCAGAGCTTCAGCGCCGCCTCGCGCACCGAGCCCTTGACGTCGTCCAGCACCTTGAGCGCCGCCGTCCAGATCTCGGCGTAGTACTGCTCGTACTTATGGAAGGGCTGTCCCGAGATGAGGTCCGAGATGGCGCCGCAACTGGCCTGCCGCACGCGCCACTCCTTGCCGAGGATGTTCTTCAGCAGGTCCTGCATGATGGCGTCGAAGTGCTCGCCGACCGTCTCGTTGGGGTTCTTGACCAGCGCCTTCCAGATGTCGTCCATGGACCGCTGCACGTTGGTGTTCGGGTCGAAGCGGTAGCGGAAGAGCTTCGGGTACAGCTTCGGGTCAACCTCCGACTCGGAGAGGATGTTGCTGAGGCCGAATCGGCCAAAGGCGGACCGCGTCGACCAGGTCGCCGCGTTAGTCGCGAGGGACATGAACTTGTAGACCAGGCTTTGGTCGCCGACCTCGTTGGCGAGGTTGACGATGTCCTTGTATGAGGTGACCGACTTGCCCTCGCCGGTGGGCAAAGCGCCAGCTTCGAAGAGCTCCGTCTCGTCCTCGACCTTGATCTGCGTGCTGTTTCCGGTGAAAGCCGACACCAAGTCCTTGACCAGGTCCTGCTTCAGACCCTCGTCGCCCTTCTCGTACACCAGCGACAGCCCGCGAGAGGCAGTCTCCTGCACCAGCTCGTCCCGTGCGCTGAGCAGTCTCATGAAGGCGGCCTGGGCCTCTCTGAGCCGGGACTGGACTTCGTCGAGGTGGCCGCAGTACTGAACAACGCAGAAGAGCCAGATGCCGGAGGCCTTGAGGAGGGAGGGCTTCGTGGTCTTGCAGTCGCGGAAAAGCTTGTCGAGGACGGCGGTGATCCTCGGGCTTCGCTTCTCCTTCTTCCATGCACCCGGCTGGCAATCGACGTTCATGGTGAGCTTGACAAAGTCGGAATCCCAGCACGCAATGGCCGCGGTGATGGCTTCGCCGACGGTAAACTGGATCTCCGTCTCGCGTCTGGTGTGGAGGCCGAAAAGCGCGCGCAGGACGTTGTCGATACCGGAGGTCTTGCTCGACGGGTACAACAGGCCGTATTCGGGTGTTGCATCCTCATTAGGCTCGTTGAACGCCAGTGCGAGCCGGCCGAGGGAGAAGATGGCCTTGTCGCTACCGGCCTGCGCCTTCTCGCCAAGTCTCTCAATCACGTAGTCCGCTGTGAGGTTGTTAACGTTGTCTGGGATGTACTGGGAGAGGCCGGCGGTCCAGAGCTCCGAATAGCAGTCCAGGATAGCGTCCTCGAGCGACGGACGCTGGTGGCTCTTGTCCATCAGCAGCTTGGCCGGAAGGTGTGCGTCGGCAGGGATCGGGAGGCCGTAGTATACAGCTCTGGAAAAAATGTGACCAAACGCTTGCAGGGATCCCTCGACGGCGTTCGCGGCCGATCCGACAGAGTTCTCCCATGCGAAGATCATTACCGTAAGGTCTCGCAGGAATTGCTGGATGTGCTCGTTCCTGATCTGCTGGGGGACGGCTTCGGGGATTGCCAAGTTCACCTTGTTAAGGGGGTGTGGCACCAAGATGCCGAGCGCTTGGGCGGCGAGGAATCGGATGTGTCTGTTATTGTTCCTCGTACAAGCTTGAAGGAGATGGGCCGAGCCGGCGACGTAGTTGATGGGGCCCGCGGGAGCCAGCGAGGCAATATCGACCATGGACCTCAAGCAGCTCTCAACGATGGGGTTGGCGCCCTGCTGGCTCTTGAGGCGTACGCCGTCGAAGCAGATCTTGATCAGAAGGGCGACGTGCTCTTCGTCGACGGAGCGAAGGTAGGCCCGGATCCTATCGCGAGTCTTGATGTCGTTGCGCACCTGCGTGTCGAGCTGCTCAGCCCAGCCGGGCACGAGCGGGAAGTCCGGCAGCGCCGCGATGAACATGGCTCGCTTGACGTATTCGACGGCTACAGGGTAAGCAAAGACTTTCTCCCCCTCGAAATTCTGCATGGTGGCCATGTCATCGAACTCGAGCTTCCTCGACACGGAGCCATTCCACTCATCACTGGTGAAGTCGTCCAAGATCTTGTCGCAGAAGAAGTAGACCATCAGTCTGATCCAGTCGGGCATCTTATGCGCTTCGCTGGCGCGGTAGGTCCACGGGTCCAGCCCCTTACGGCCCTCCTCCACGACCTCGGTGCGCTCGCCCACGCGCCCGGCGATGGCGAGGATATCGATCCACCGGCCGCGCTCGTCCCACGACGCGATGGTCTGGTTCGCCCACTTGACGGCCGAGAACCGCGCGCTGCGCACCACGGGGCTCTCCTCGGGCAGGTTCATGTAGTGCAGCAGCAGCGAGATGAGATTGACCATGCCGCCGCCGCGGCCGTCGCCGCTGATGGTCTTGGGGTCGAAACTCCTAGTCAAGCCCGACAGCGAACCCTCGATGTTAACGACTGTTTCTGATGTAGGATCCTCCGAGAGCGAGCGGAAGAGCCAGCCGACGAGGAGGAGCTTGTCCTGGACGCTGGACGGGCTGCCCATACCGAGGGTGCCGAGGAGGTCGTAGGCCATGGCTCTGAGGGTTTCCTCGTCGCCTGACAAGGTTCGCGGGACAGGCCAGCCCTGCTCCTCGACATATGTGCGCATCATGTCGGTGAGTGTCGATCCAATCGTGAACGGGGCTTGGGTCGGGCCAACCGTTGCCGTCCAGTTGATGAAGTGAAAGAGTGCTCGATGCAGCTTATTGCGCTCTAGACCGCTAGCTGCCTGCAGATGAGACGGGCCATTCGATGATGTCTCTGTGCCAAAGTCAAGTGTGACGACTGCCTGAATGCGGTCGTGCATCGTGGTGGCGATTTTTGATTTTGAGAGCAAGCTCAGGATTCTGATGCGGTGCGGCGCAGGGAGTCGTGCATGAGCGTTGTAGAGCTCCTCGACAATCGTCTTCTTCTCAAAATCTATCGTCATTCTCTTGAGAATGTCCTCTCCGACCTGTGAGACCTGGTAGTCGGGGCTGGCGGCCGCGGACAGGGCGGGCAGCAGCCTCTCCTCATCCTTGAAGGCGCCGCTGGCCAGGAGCTGGGCAATCTTGCGGCGCAGGTCCTGCATCTTCTGGTACGCGGACGCCGTGTCGCGCTGCTCGGGCTTGAGGAAGTCCAGGTCGGCCGACGTGAGCGCGGGGTTGAGCCTCTCAAAGTCCTGACGGCTAGGGTTCGAGCCGCCGGGGATTCGCAGCAGGAGGACCTTGCCCAGCCATTTGGCGATGAAGGCGGCGTCGGCATCGTCGGACAGGCCACTAGCTTCGCGGAATGCTGAGTCCTCATCGCTGCCGCGGGACGGCACCTGGATGTTCGGGAGGATCTTCAGGAGAACGTTGAACACGGACGACTGCGTCGGCCCCTGGGCTGGCGATGAAATGCCCTGCGCGACTTTGCTGACGAGAAGGCGCCGTTCGTAGTCCTCCATGCGCAGGATACTATGCTGGATGAAAGACATGTCAAGCACACGGAGAATGGGCGATGAGTTGTTTTTGTACTGGTCTATGAGAGCCTCAACGGGCAGAATGATGCTATCGCCACCGTCAGTCTGGCCTCATCTCAACTCCTCAATAGGCGCAGCGCATGCGCCTCAAAACCACAGCGAGCATACCTCGGGTGCATAATCAACGTCTTCAGTTTTCCCGCAAATTGAATGACCTGAATCAAACATGAGTTTCATCTCGCGCAACCAGGCGCAGGGTATCTCTCTCACCTCATTGCGAACCGAGGCGTGCTCACTCGTGGCCTTCAGCAGCAGGGCGCAGAGGTACTTCTTTAGCAGCTCGTTGAGCTTCTCCTCCTTGTTCGAGGCCTCGAGGATCCGGATCTGGACGGACCCCACGAGTCTCTTCTCCCGCGCCTCGGGAGACTCGCCCGACATGTTGGATGAGCTGGCGCGGCGTCGATTGTGGGTTGTTGTCGGACGGCGATGGCGGACAGAGAGCTGTGGGGGTACTTGAGGTACTGGAGGTTAAAGTACCGGGTCGCTGGCGCAGGCGGTAAAGTACCTGACGTGTTTGGTCGACGTTGCTTTCGGTTGCCTGACTGAGCTGAATAAGCAGGATGCGGCGGTTCCAGAATTCCACCGCCAGGGATCCGTCATTCCGAAACAGGTTTAGCGAATCGTGCGGAGATGGTTGCCATATTCTCCGAGACACTGACGAACTGAGTCAAGATGGATGCTGCAAAAGTTGGATTTTCCGGGGGTTTTCTCCAGAATCCAACTCGGAAAGGTAGTGTTTGTGGGAAAACAAATAAACAAGTCAAAGTTGGGGGGCTGGTTAATTCAGATGGATTGTACAAACAAAGCCTGGGGCACATCCCAAAGATCTCTCAACAAGGCGGGTGCCAACGACTGGCCAAGTTCAAGAAGTGGTCACATAGGGCGGGTGCACTCGCCTCTTTTGGGTTGCACCCGCCTTCTCTGCTCAAAAGGCGAGCGCAGTTGGGTGAAAAAGATGCGGATCTAGCGGTTAAGCTTTGCACAGCTGAAAAAGAGACTTACTCCCGAGAATAAAGAGACCAAGTTACACTTCATGAGAAAGTACATGACCGATGCATATCGGTTGGCCCAAAACCTGTTTACATGACCCAAGGTTTGGCAGCATCAAGGCAAAAACAACTTTAGTATGATTCTTAGGTGTGATTAACATTTGATGATAGAAACATGCCAGACAGGAGCTCTGTGTCACGTGGCTGGAATCTGACTAAGGAAAGCATGGCGGCTAAGCCGATTCCAGACTGCGACAGGGCTTGACTAAGGAGAACTATATATAAAAAGGCCTGTCCCTCCCCTTCAAGGAGAGGGTCAGAGAAGAATAAGAGTTGTAACTAATACCTACTTATTATCCTTTTATTAACCTCTTTACTTTACACCGTAAACCCCTAATACGTTTTTCTCTTTACTTACTTAAATAAGGGTATAAACCATCGAGGTAGTAAAATAACCAGCCGAAAAAAACTAACCACTATTGACCCAGTAAACCACTAAACTCGATTAGGAGTATTAGGGACTCCTTATACTAATAAAATTAATAAAAACCCAAACCTCAATAACCAAGAACACCGACCCAGTGATCGAACTTGGAGCTAAACCTAAATTATTAATATCCAAGAACAAACCAAATAAGACCTAAACTAACTTATTATAAACAAGGAGACCAGGATCTAACTTAAAAGGAAATACAATTACTTAGTAGCCCTAAGGAACAGAATAGTAACCCTTAAAGAAGATATAATTGTTATAAAAGTCGTTACTCAATAAGTCCCTAAGTAATAAAAAATCCAACCTCTAAGGAAAAGCATATCTCCCAACTCTTAAATATAAGGGGGAATCCTAGACTGATTATAACACCTTTATTTTTAACCTAAAGGGACGTTTCACCATAAATCCGGACAACTTAAGTACTAATACTACAAAAGTTCTATATACTATTAGGTATTTTAATAGCGGGATCTAGTAAAAATAAGTTAACTACATTATTATTAAATATAAAAACAAATTAACTAGAATCTCTTAGGTGGAATTAGAAACCTAGTTATATACTAGTATAGTAAATAATAGGACCCGGGTATTTAATATTATTCACCACCTCAAAATAATAACCTAGAAAATAGGATAATCCTATTAAAGTTTTATTAATACTTATAAAATAGTAGAAGTAGAATACCTAGACCCTATCCCTAAAAGGATCCGTATTATAAACGTTATTAACCAGCTAATACCAGGGTTATAGAAATAGGTTATAGTATAACGTGGTTAATAAGCGAGCTGGCCAAATAAGCGAGCTGGCCACCCAACCACAACCACTTCACACATACAACCAGAGAACAACATTATAATGATCAAATTAATTAAAACTACTCAGAATCCTCTTCCTCAGTCATCTCTTTATTAACTGGACATATCCATACATTATATCCAGTATTTCCACAAACACCACACCGCCGTTGAACTATTTCCGTCCTTAGTCGACGACCACTACTCCAACGCATTTCCTCCTCGACTTAAGCTATAACCTCTCTCTACGACTAAAGGTCCTCTCCCTCAGTTATAGTAAAACTCCCTCCTTATCTAAGACGGGTTTTCTTAGCTCTCCGGTGTTAACTAAGTAGGTTATTCTCCTCTTAAAGGATTCTATTCTTAGATTTTAATAAGGTAATCTAATACATAAAACCGCGTACCCCCTTCGATAAATGCTTTATAGTTTCAATTATTGAAGTTAGTGAGCTTTTTTAATAACAGGAGATCCAATTCTTAATAAGGTCTAATTAAGAAGATGCTTTTATTGGGTTATTTAGTGTTTAAGAAGTCTAAGGTGGGGGGGTTATTAGAAGTGACCCTGGAAACGTTGGAGTATATAACTGAATATCAAGCTTCGATAATACACTTGTCGAATCCGCTGTACCAAGCGCCTAGTACACTTCCGGCGCACTCGAAGGTCCGCGCACAGCGCGGAACAATAATAAGCCGAAATGCACTCTTACACCAGCCACCTTAAGGGCTAAGTTTGCCCCTAAAAAATAAGGAGAAGTAAAGGAATTACATATTATTAAATACATTACAAATTAACCCTTAAATCCAATAATTAATAATCTAATGCATGCTGAAAACAGCCATTAAACCGAACCCTACCTATAACCGCTATTCCTATGCATAATGCGAAGGGCTGGTCCTAGGCCTTGTCTTAACCGAAAGGTAGCCAAATATTGTTTATTTTAAGTTAAAGAGGAAAAGGGTAAACTATGATATAGCGCAAAATCTCTGCTTCTTAGGGGGTGGGCGTTAATAGGGCACCGATGGGGCACTAATGCGAGTATGGGTATAGCCCGGGTATAACCACTGGGTTCGGCCTGTAATACTACCCCCCTCCTCCCCCTTACACGGCCTCTAGTTCCTGGTTGGCCTCTTAGGGGGTTACTTATGTATACACTATGTCCCCGTTATTCTCTAATATTGGCCTATAATGCTCCTCGTAACGGTCTAGCGCCTCCGTTTCTTTTATAGTACCGGCTAGCTCCTACGTGGGGTTAATATAACCCTCCCACTTCACTAGGGCTTTATGTTTTCTCCCTTTACCCACCATTTTTTATTTAATAATATAAATCTCCTTTATTTACCACTTATCCTCGTTATTTACTTCCCCGGGTAACCACTAATACTAGAATCGTAGTACTCCTATATAACCCTTGTCCATAATAAGTTTAAAGGGTTATTATTATCTTTTCTTCTAAGAACCCATACTTTATCCCAGAACATTAGCTTTTACTGTTTATTAATTACATATTCCGTAATTTGGACTTTTAGTTGTAATTCTAGTGGGAAGTTACGCTATCCTTATTTCACTGCTTCGTAAGTTTAATGGTATTGTCACGGGCCAAGGCCCGATCAGAGGCCTCGGAACCACTCGGCCATGTTTAACGCTAACCGCTGCTTACTAAGCCTGACCAGGCCCAGGCAGACCTGATCAGGATCCAACGGATTTGTGGGGCAGCAGACTTTTCCTTCCTTTCTCCTTATTTTAAAGATACTCATAGTAATCACTATAATTAGTTGTAATATATGTGTTTGGACTATTATATTATTTTTAAGATTATTAAAAGTAATTAATTGAATACTTAATATAGAAGTTTATAATTTATGTAAGAGTAGTAAGAAGTTTTAGATGGGTTAACCTAAGGAGTCCCTAAACATCTAAAGTTGATTAGTATAGCCTAATTAGACTTAGAGGTTATTATAAACTCGAAAAGATGCGTATGTGTATTTGTAATAGAGTACTTTAATTGTGTTATTAAGTATATTATAGTTACTACTAAACGTAAAACACTAAGATAAGCGATAACCATGCGACGATAAAAAACAACGCTAAACTATCTGGAAACCCACAATAGTTAATACAATTAATTAGATAGCTTATAACCTAATTATAGGAGATATGGACCGCCTAAACAACTAAACAAAAGACTTAACGAGAGTAGATTCGATTATTGTAGGAAGCCCTAGTAGAACCCAGGTACCCGACCTCGACGATAAACTAGTCCCCAACACCTTTTATAACACTAATTCCCCCTAATTACGCTTATATACTACCTCTAAAATAAACTAAATATTAAATTCCCAATCCACTAAAGTTTAATGGATTACGTAAAAAGTTTTAATAATAATACTTTAAAATAGGAGGGAAGATAAGTATAAATAGAAAAGCTTTTAGTTTAAAGTTAATTATATTCACTTATATCTATTCTAAGTTAAAAAACATTATATAAGCTATAATAAGTACCTATTATACGTAAAAAGGGGCCAATGGGTTAAAGAACCCGGATAGATTTATAGAATATTTAAAGGGTTATTACGTGGACCTTAACATAAAAGTACAAGCCCTTAACCAACTAAGGATTATACAATAAAAGGAGAATAAGAGTTTCACTTACTTCCTCCCTAAATTTGAAAAGGAGTTTATAGAAGTAGGAGGAGGATATTAGTTAGACGTTATAAGGATTAATTACCTTAAAGGAGCCCTGAATACCATAATAAGAGCTCCCCTTATTAGTATAATTAATAAACTAACAATATACATCGTATATACTTAGATGCTCCTAAGTATAAGCTTAGAATTGGATAGCGAATCCTATTAAGCCTACTATAAGCGTCGGCATAGGAGATCGCTAACCCCTGACCAAATAAGAACTAAGTCCCCTCAGAAGTAGAATGGTCGATTAGAGTCCCCTTAACCTAATTAGATGGAGTGGGAACTTATAAAGGTAAATAAGTTAGTTAAGGATAAAAAAGTCCGTAAACGGCTAAACTAAGAGGAAGCTTATAGATATTATAATTATAATAAAAAAGGGCATATATAATAGTAATACCCTAAGGATCGAAAAAAGATAAGGAAGACTAAGACTTTTAACGGAAAAACTAAGGAATAAAGTAAAATGGATAATAGCTCTAATTAGGACTTTGAGGATTCGGGAAAAGAGTAACTCTTAGTGAAAGTTATTATTAGGAGGAATAAGTTATAGAGGAATAGAAGGTTATTAAAAAAGTATGGATTATAACCTATTTTACGTTAATATCGGGATTAATGGGATACACTATATAACTACCCTTGTTAATATAAGGTATTTAATATATGCCCTAATTAGTAACGCCTTTACTAAAAAACTCCGTTTACTATGTATTAGGATTACACCTCGGAACTTAATATAAATCACCACTATAATTCCTAGTATAATCCATTACGTCACTTACACTAATATTAATATTAATAGCTATAAATAACACCAATTATTCTTTTATATTATTCTTAACTAAGAAGACGATGTTATCCTCAGAAGGTCCTAGATAATTAACGATAACGTTATGGTTTACCTAATATAAGGTACTCTATATATAAGTGTTGTAGACTACTAGGTAATAGAAAAGAAACCAGGTTAAGCCCGGTAAAATCTAAAATTCTTAATTCAATAGTAAATTAGATTAGTATTCTTAGCCCTAATTAGGTGGGCATAGAAAAGAAGAGAGACCCCTTTTAGTATATCTACCCTAAACACGTTCTCCGTAAATTTAGCTAATATCGAAAAGGCCTTAGTACTAAAAATAAAGATAGACCCGAGGACGAAACTCCCTACGCATTACTATAAGTTTTTATATATCTTCAACTAAAATAAGGTTAATTAATTACTATTATACTAGAAAAACGTTAATTATATTATCCTTATTAAAAAGGACTCCTATAGTTAAGATAAACCAGTGACCTGGGGACCTTTATATAGTATATTAAGGGAAGAGTTAATTGTATTATACTAAACTTTTATAGAATTATTAGATAAAGGGTTTATTAGGGCTAGTAGCTCCCTTATATTATTTCCCGTTCTATTTATTTGGAATCCTGGAGGAGGGTTACGGTTTTGTGTTGATTATTGTACCCTTAACGCTATTATAAAGAAGGACTGATACCCCTTACCCCTAATTAGTGAGACCCTAAGGGTATTAGTAAAAATGAAGTGGTTAATAAAGTTGGATGTTATGGTTGTATTTTATAAGATCCGGGTTAGGAAAGGAGATGAATAGAAGACGGTGTTTAGGATAAGGTATGGGTTATATAAATGGATGGTTACCCCCTTTAGTTTAATTAGAGCCCCTATGATGTTCTAGTAATATATTAATTATACCCTATGAGATTTCCTAGATGAGTTTTGCTTAGCTTATATTAACGATGTCCTAATTTATTTGGACAGCTCCCTCTCTGATTATAAAGAGAAGGTTAAGAAGGTCCTTGAGCGCCTAGGTGTTATAGGCTTGTATGTGGATATTAATAAGTGTGAATTCGAGGTTAAGAGTGTTAAGTATTTAGGGTTTATTATTGATGTTAATAAGGGAATTTACGTGGACCCTGAGAAGATTAAGGTAATCCAGGGATGGGAAGTGCCCCGATTAGTATAAGGAGTCCGTGGGTTCATCGGTTTTATTAACTATTACTGGTAGTTTATACCCAACTTTTCGGGGATTATATAACCCTTAATAGCCTTAACTAAAAGGGATATACCGTTTATTTGGAGTAAGGAGTGTATTAGAGCGTTCGAGGAGCTGAAGACGCTCCTGATCAGTGCACCTGTATTAGCTCACTAGGACCCTGATTAAGTTATAATACTCAAAACCGATTTATCTGGTTACGTAGTAAAAGGTGCTTTGTTATAGTATAACAACGAAGGGATCCTAAAACCTGTAGTGTTCTTTTCACATAAGAACCTACCTATGGAGTACAATTACCCAATACACAACAAGGAATTATTAGTAATAATACACTACTTAGAGCACTAGGATTCAGAATTACAGAGTATAGAAGAGTTCACTATCCTAACTAATCACCTAAATCTGAAGTACTTCATAATAAAGAAATAGTTAAACAAACATTAAATTAAATAATTAGAATTACTATCCCATTACAACTTCATTATCCAATTTAGACCTAGTAAAAAAATAGTAGTTCCTAATACATTATCGAGACGCGAACAGGATATCCCTAGTACCCTATAAGACAATAAGTTAAAGGGTTAGAAGATTAAACTCCTAAAGAACAGGATTAACGTATTATAAGTTAATAACGCAATAGTAATTAGAGACGTGCAGGCCTAATTAGGGTAAGTAGAGAGGGTTAAGTCTAATATAAGAGACTCCCCTAGAGATATAGATTAGACCGACGACCCTAGCCCAGATAAAACGGAACCCCCTTTGAACCGTTTTAAAGAAAAGCTATTATACTCCTAATGGGATAAAACCTTAAACTAGAACAACCAATACTAGCTAAGCAGGGGAGTAGTATAAAAAGGAAACCGATAACTTCCCTTATAGTAGAAGTTACCGATAATACTATTAGAATATATAATTAATAATAATAAGAGATTATTATAAAAGAATAGAATCTGGATTCCATATTATAAGCCCCTAAGGACGGGTTTAATCTAGAGGTTCTATGATTTTATATTAGTGGGATATCCGGGGAGGGACATTTTAAAAGCCCTAATTAGTTACTAGTTCTATTAGTTAGGTTTATCCTAGGATGTCCAAAGATTTATGAGGAACTACGACGTTTATGGATAAGGAAACGTATAGTGTAATAAGAAGAGGGGCCTATTAAAGCCTCTGCTTATCCCTGGACGGATCTGGGCAGAGGTCTCTATTAACTTTATAATAGGATTACCCCCTTCCCACCGTAATAGGGCTATGAACGTTATAATAGTAACCGATTATCTATTAAAGAACGTAATCTTTAAGTTATTAAAGGATATTATAATGGATATAGTAATAGATTAACTAATCTAAGGTTTAATTAGGTATTATAGGATATTTTATATAATTATATTAAATAGGGGGACCGTAGTTTACGGGTTTTATGTAGAAATAATTCTATTAGTTATTATGGATTAAATAAAAACTCTTTATAGTGTTCCACCTAAAAATAAATAGAACTATAAAAAGGGCAAACCAGGTGATAGAAACCTATCTTAGAGTATACATAGTGTATACTTAGGATAATTAGGATAAACTACTCCTAATAATAATAATAATTATTAATAACTAGGTCACCTTATTAACAAAACTTAGCCCCGTTTTTGTTACTTATAGGTATAATTTAGACCTAATTAAAGTAGAGGAACCCCTGCGGAATAATAATAAGACCCCTATAATAAAAACAAAGGCTTTAGTCTAAAAACTAAAAAATACTTTTAAGTGGGCTTAGGTGGTAATAATAGTAATATAAGAGAAATAAGAGATTATTATAAACACAAAGTGTTAACCATTTAATTAGTTTAAGTTTAGGGATAAGGTTTAGCTAAGGTTACGGAATATCTAGTTTAATTAATTATTAAAGAAGTTTAACTAGGTTAATATAAAGTACACCATCCTTGTACTGGTTAAATCCTATACTTACCAACTAAATACACCACCAGGGATTTATAACGTCTTTTATATAAACCTAATTAGGTATACTAAAGTTAATCCGTTATTATCACAAACCTATAATAATACCTAACCACCTATAATACTAATAACTAATAAGGAGGAGTTTAAAATTAAGGAGATCCGTAATACGCAAAAAGTATAAGGTAAATAAAAGGTTTTAATAAAATAGAAAAACTATACTTAACTCACCTAGGAACTAGTAAATATATTAACGGATATAATAACCTTGGACCGTTACGAGGCCGATCACGGGAATATCCCTTAAAAAAAAAGAGGAGAGGAAGAGGGTAATTATCACAGGCCAAAGCCCAATCAGAGGCCTCGGAACCACTCAGCCATGTTTAACACTAACCACTACTTATTAAGCCTAATCAGGCCTAGGTAAACCTAATTAGGATCCAACGGATTTATAGAACAGCAGACCTTTCCTTCCTTTCTCCTTATCTTAAAGATACTCATAGTAGTCGCCATAGCTAGTTGCAATATACGTGCTTAGACCGTTACACTAGGCCTTACTACTCTAATTAAATAATCTGAAGGGTAACACCTTGACTATAAAGGAGATAACCTAAGTAACTTTGTTTATAATAAGGTTTAGGCCGAGGTGGGATTACCAGGCTAGCACTAGCTTACGGCTAGTCTAGGCGATAACCTCCTCCCTGATCAGGGTTAATATATTAATACTTTCCTTATTTAGGCTTTAAAGCTTAGATAAGCAACGTAGGACAGCGTATATAAACCATTTTATGGGGGTTTTTATTTTAAAGGCCCCTAAATAATCTATTAGTTTTTGTTTATTTCTAAGAAGGTTTTATTGGATTTATTTATTTAGGAGCTTTAAGGAGTATCCAGTTAAGATGTGGTAAATGTGTAGGATGTTTCCTAGTTATAGGCCAAGGGCTTAGTAGACTGTACAGCGTAGGGCGAAAGGGGCGTTCTTCCGGGCAGTATCCAGGCTTTCCTCAGGGATATGGACGAAAACCCGGAGGTCTTCTAACTAAGCTTGGGCTTATGGGCGGGTAGGGGCTCGGTTCTGGCCGGGGGCGGAGGCCGGGGTTGAGACTAGGGCTGGGGTCGGGGCTAATACCACAACGGTAGCCTAATTCCGGGTTATCATTAAAGTAACTTCGTTATTCATCAACTTCTTTAAAGCTTAGATCACATAAGTTATCACCTCCTTTACGATCTACTTTTTTAGCCCCTTAAAACTAAAGACCACGTTATTAATAAACTAGGCGATAGCCAAAAAGACATCCTTTCGGTCCTTATAGTGTTTAGTTTATTCATCGAAGGCGGCTAGGATAGATCTAGTGGCCACCCCACTTATGTTTAAGGGCCCCTTTGCTGTAGAGGGGGCTATATTAGGAGTGTTAGGCTGGTTTCCCATAAGGTTAGGCCGGAATAGCTGGGCCTTAGTGTTACAATGGTACTTAGCCCTTAAGGGAAGGGTTAACTCCAGAGGTGACCTAGAGCCCCGATCAGGGCCGACCAAAGGGGCTACCTATAGTCCAGTACCCACCGGAGGTTGTAAAGCCATCATAGGAGGGCTCTAAGAGGGAGAGGTGAAGACTTTTCAACTATTAAGGATCTTAGTGGTATATCACCTATTTCACTAATAATGGGTGCTAAGAAAAATTAGGCGAGAGGGAAGTTGTTATTAAATACTGTTTAACGCCTCAGGCAAAGCTTAGGCCATCGTGGGCATTAGCCCGTAACATAGGGCTATTTATAAGAGTATTATCAGTAGGTAACTTATTAGGGTTACTTATAAGAACTCCTAAGTTAGTAACTTAATAGGGCAATTTTATAGAATTAACTATTTTTTAGAAAGAAGATTACTAGTTAATAATTAGTTTATTATAAGGTTATTATAGGGAATAGTAAATACCACTTTAAGTTAGAAACCCTGTAGGGTAATTCTATAGAAGTGGTTACTATGAGTTCTGGAACACGTGCCTCTCCGGTGGGCAACCGCTATGGCCTAAGGACAGGCGGGATAAGGAGGGGGATCGTATTACGTAGTTAGAATCTAACTAAGGAAAGCATGGTGGCTAAGCCGATTCCAGACTGCGATAGGGCTTGACTAAGGAGGACTATATATAAAAATGCCTGTCCCTCCCCTTCAAGGAGAGGGTCAGAGAAGAATGAGAGTCACAACCAGTACCTACCTATTGTCCTCTTACTAGCCTCTTTACTTCACACCGCAAGCCCCTGACACTCTGAGACCAAGGAGTGTGGTGTTGACTGGAGGCGATCGCCTAGTGGCTCAGCCACCCAGTATTCATGTATGCACTAGAGGGATTCCTGGCCTTTATGTAAGGCCATGCTGGTGAAGTAATACAATTTATATCAACACATACCTAGTGCTCAACACGTGGAACCTGAAAGGGGATATTAAGCATTATGGTCTACGATTAGTTATGTGGTTGAGACTCCAAGACTTTCTCAGCAGATCGACGCATGAATACATGTACAGTTCTGACGCAGTTGGTTAAAACTAACCCTGTTGTTGTTGTTGTTGTTGTTGTTGTTGTTGTTGTTGTTGTTGTTGTTGTTGTTGTTGTTGTTGTCTCGTACAGGCAAAGTAACTCCAATGCATACTTGACAATCTTAGCGTCCACCGCAACACCCATGAACTATTACGCTAATATCACATGCCGGGCCACAGTTAGGATGTTGCAAATCTCGCCAACTCTGGCGCTAGTGGCCAGGGGGGAATAAAAAGCTATTTGATACCAACTGGAATCTCACAAAGCTCAGTCTTGCTTAATAAGACTTGGTACCTCCTATCCTTTCATTTTGCATCATGGATCGTGGGTTCTGTCGCAAACTGGGACTTGAAGTTGAGTGTTGCATTGCTAGTTGTGGAGCGCTGGTCAATGTCTTCATAACGAAGTTTGCCTTTTATTACTAAATCTCACTTGAAATGGATGGAGATGCGTGGTCGGGGCGTCGCTCCTTCGTGAGGAGCGCCTTCAAAACGATCAAAGGTTTCACCAACTTTGACTGAGGCCATTGAGGTTATCGTCAGTATGTTACCGACGCCCTTCCCCTTTTTACTCTAAAATATTTGATTTCTTTCTAATTGAGGAACAAGACTGTGAACCTGGATGAAGGGGAAGCTGAAGCTTCACTCTTTGATTCCTACCTCCATATAGTCCTAGTCCTATGGTAGGGATTATTATTGTTTATTGCATAGTGTTGAATAGTGTATCCGAACCCTTATGGATTTGAAAAAAGGGGGCGGTGAAAAGCGGCGCAGAGTACAGAATACGATTACTAACGTATGCCAATACCGCGTTCCTCCATGCATGTGATGTGATTCCGTGACGGTGCTTGTAATCAGCTTACCGAGTTGACAAGCCGATGTGCCTGCTGCCC
Source organism: Colletotrichum gigasporum (assembly GCA_024584535.1). Lineage (NCBI taxonomy): Eukaryota > Fungi > Ascomycota > Sordariomycetes > Glomerellales > Glomerellaceae > Colletotrichum > Colletotrichum gigasporum. Next base: position 10,023,449 of record CP077948.1, read on the forward strand.
TGTCGAGGCCAAAACAGCGTCTGTGGGTAAGTCACGATAGCGAGAACCTTGTGCTTGTGGCTTTCTCCGATTGGTGCAATGGATGGATGGTCGGACCGGCCTCTGGCAGCGGGGTATATATAGAGAACCCTGCCCACACAAGGTCGACTGCTTCGAAGCGCCCCTCGCACCACCACCGCGATCTGCAGCGCCGACTTCACACCGAAACAATGGCCTCCCACTCGACTTTTCTCTCTCTGCCGCGCGAGATACGAGACGCGATTTACGAGCACTGCGTAGAGGCCGAAGGCGGATATGTATGCAATTCCGAACACTTTGTCACCGCCCGACTTAACCAGAACAGAGCGAGCGAGAATCCCAGCGATCACAGCATCGCCGGCGCATTGAAAAGGGCAGATGGCCACCCGATCGAGCTCAACCTGGCCTACACCTGTAAGCTGGTAGCATGGGAAATGCACGGCGTTGCATTGCGAACGGACCCCATTACCTTTTCGACCGTCACCGCTGACGAGACCGCCGCCTCTGATGACGTACGCATTGCCGCCGCTCGCTCGCTTTAACGGGGCCATGGAGCACCTGGGCAACTCCTGGCATATGATGCTCAGAATATGCGGCCATTGAATATCGGAAACAGCAGTAGAAGGGCTGAAGCGCCGGTATCCGCAGTTCGTCGGGCTCCTCGACCAACTCGGGGAGGAAGGTCCCCTAACGTCCGTCACCCACTTTCGGCCATCACAAAAATGATGCAGGATTAATTGATGCATCAACTTCAACCTATTATTCCACCTATTTTGATGTTATAATAATATAACTGCTATTGTTATTAGGGTTATTAGACCTACTGGATTCATCTGAGTTATCGTCAACGTCGCCAGCCGCGATTTGAGCCTTCCGGATGGCCTCGATGTTGGTAAACTTAGAGTTGGGGCTTATAATGACCTTCCTTTTCCTGGCCCTATTGGCCTTAACCTCTGCTTCTAATGCTTTGATCCTTCGCTGGGTAGTAGCCATATAGTAGTCCCTCTTATCCCAGCCTTTCTGGACCTTCCTAAATAACAGATGTTGAGTATTAGTATTGTTTTCCAGCTTTATGAATAGACTGAACTGCCCCTTGAACTTATCCCTTTTCCTAGGAGTTGACCAACATACTGCTAATGAATCCTCTGCCCATTTTTCGCTGGCCCTACTATCGGAGCGACTTCTTAATACCTTTTTTTAACTGTTTAGTTAGGGTTTGTCAAAAGGGGTAGCAGGCCCGAGGCGCTGAGGGCACTGGAGGGCCGCTCGGGGCACGCTTAGCCACACAAGGCGCGCTAGAAAGGTGCCTCAGGGGGACTCACAGGAAGAAGGACACAAGCATAATACACATCATGAATTGACCCCCTACATCGTGCCCATATGCGATTTCCGACACCTCTCTTCTCGCGGGCGGGTCACCTGTGGCCAGGCGCCTTCGGTTTATCTTGCCTTCTGCAAGGAAGTCCTTGAAGCAGCCCTGCTCTCGCCGGATGGCCGCAAACGCCTCAATCAAATCTGCGTCGACTTCTGGGGGCGGAAGCCACAGGTCGCCGCCATGTGCGATGTGCTTCCCAGAGTCCGGTGCCCGGTCGAGCATTGGGCTGTCCCATCGCAAGCCGACATGGACTGCCTGGCTGTCGACTGCGGCATCAGGGAAAGATACAACACTAAGGAAGTGGCCAGGAAGAAAGACCCGAAAAAGTACAGCTTCTCGGCCGCTGCGGTATCGATTCAGTTCCTGCAGTCCCTCCCCGTTCCATTGCGCATGCAGGTACGCAGAATCGTTCTGGACGAAGGTCGCGAGACCGTCGCCAACCCCGAGTGCCACGCTCGGGGCCTGATCCCGTTTTGCAAGCAGAACCCTTTGCTTCGCATCGAACGTAGAGTTAGCCTGTGGAGAAATGTGTTCCACCCAGACTACCACTATGCGTCGATCCCTTACCACCGGTTTCGGAGTAAGTATCGATTCACACCTTGGGAACTAGACTCGAACCAAATAAGCCGGAACATTTGTTCGTGGATCGTGGAATCCTTGGCCCTCCCACCCGCGGGAATGCCGCCCGGATCCTTCTCGCTAGTCTTGGACGGCCAGCCGGCGCCGCAGCTGTGCGCGCAGATATTCCAGGACATCGTCCAGCGCGACGCCGCGTGGCAGGAAGCCTGGACCGAGTCCGTGAATCGGGGGTTCGTTGTTCCACCATCGCCGTGGCTTCCCAGGAGCCGAGAGACAGAACGAACTCGCTACCCGGGCGTCTTCTTCGAGAATTTCCCATGGGCCTTGAGAGACATGGCCAGCAATAATTCCATCGTACGGTGCAATTTCGATGTCGGCGAGCCATGGAACGCCGAGAGAATCGTTCGCGAGCACCGGTCGTGGACGTTGGAGCAGTGGAAGGGCGGATGGTTCGAGCACGAGCCCTCGACGTGGCAGACCGTGGCACCGTTGCCCAGTTGGAAGTGTCTTGTGAAAGAGGGCTTCTTCGCGGTGGCCAAGGCTCGGCCGGATGCGTCGCTCAGGGACGTAGTTGAGACCACGAGCGACGAGTCTGGCGACTCCAGTGGCGAGGAGTAGCATCGACGAGTTTGCCAGCAATCAGTGAGGCGTCGCGCGGTCTGAGCATGTGGGATGTGGCTAACATATAGGCGAGTCTAAGTTACTTAATTTGCGATCAAGATTAGCAGAACTCTAAGACATCACGTCAATTCTGAGCTATCGAGTGCGGCAAGGGCGTGGTGGGTTGTTGAGGAAAGGCGCCCGCACCGGCATCTAAGTATACTAAAATATAACGTTAGAAGAAATAAGATTAAAAGATAAAATACTAAGAACCCCAAGTTATTAAACTGTTAATTCTTTTCACTTTTATTTTATTAGCTAAGTATTATATTGTTTTAGGTAGAGCGGTGAGTGAGTTACTTTGAGAATTTTATATTATAAACGCTGCGAAGTGAGAGGTTTGTTGTTTGAACCGAAGTGCGCACGAGGAGGGGAACCAATGGCTGGAGTCTGCCTTGAAGGGTGTTGGAATCCGAATCGGGCAATAGCCCCACTTTCGGGTTCCTGATTGGCCGGTTCCGACCGGACCAATCAGAAGGCAGGGATTCTGGCGCACCGGCTAGATCTGGCAACAGCCGGCCTAGCCCACGTCGGAATAACCTCCCTCCAACAACAACAACACTACGTATTCAATATATCGATTATTGCTGTTCAACCCTATCACCTAAGCGACCCTTTTACCTAGGGTTAAACCTACACTAATTAGTAGTAAATTTGACCATTACCGTAGATTAGTAAGGAACGACTATTAGAAGAGACGACTTTACTAAATAAACAGAAGATCGGACTCTATTAATACACAGAACCCGTAGTTAAGTTTAACTATTTTAGTGATATTGTATTAGAAGAGGAGGTTTCGAAACGGAGATGTTGGAGATTATATGGACAGGGGAAGTATTATCTTTAATAAAGTATTCTATTCATAACGATTATATTTAACCACCTACGTTAACTATGTATAAGGACATCGAAGATCTCACGGGATGGACGAAGCTTAGCTTTCGGCGTAGGTTCCGCTAATAACGCTTATTATACTTAATACCCTTCTCCGCTACCCTACTCGGTTACCACTTACGTATTCTATACGGATAACGAAATAACGTCCAAAAAGAATAGTAGGACCAGAAGAATCCCCCATCTTCCAACCACTATAACCCTCCCTCCTATACCACCCCTCAGAGGAAGACGATGACCATAACCGCAGGCGCATTACCAAAGGCCATAAAAGACTACCTCTTTTCTTATCCTCGGAGAGAACACCACAAATAAGTCCCCTATAAACCTTAAACACAAAAAGATCCCCGAGAAAACTATCTCAGTAATTAAAGTATTATTTTAGATTACCTTAGTAATTAAAACGATACTCAGATTACCCTAAGGACACCGGGATCACCACTATCACCATCGTCCAACTAAATTACCCAGCGTAACTACTTAGAATACCCGAACCACATAAGGATATTAAAGAAGACGCTCCTCCTCTCCTCTAACCACAAGGGATCCGCCTACTAGGATACCGACGATATTAAAGGCTACTTACCTTTTTACCACAATAATCACCATAAACAAAGATTACACTAGTGCCTTGGACCTCGGCCAGAATACTCAGAAGGACAACACTAGAGATGACGAGCCCCTCAGGGAAACACAGGAAACGTACCCTTACCCTTAGGATCCCATAACACACAATAAACACCACTAAAGAGCAATCAAATCAAAGAATTCAACGAGATCCTGCGTAAAAAAGAAGACCACCACTAAGGGACACTCACCCCTCAATATATACCCTCCGGATATTAGAATACACAGAATACACCACCACCAACAAAAACACCAATACTCTAACCTAATAACTAGTGGTAATTCGTTTAATAGACATTATACGCCCTTAAAACCGTAGCCTAGGGGAAACACAGTGTGTTTGAGGTGTCGTCAGGTTAACTGAACGGCCAGAGTATTATTAATAACCTAAATAAGAAGATAAGCTAATAATTAGGAAAAAACTCTAAGAGGAGTACCCCTTTAAAAAACTCTTCTCGGGTAACTACCCCTTAAAGGACTATATAACCCAAGGGAACACAGTAGACCCTCGTGAAAAGGATAATTTCACTAGTCCTAATCCTAAAGGAATACACTACTTATATAAAACTAGAAATATAAGTGAAATAAATAAACTTTGAACCCATTAAGGGAACGGAGCAACTAAAAAAGGATACTATTATCACCTTCCTCTTAATTATTTATAAACAAAAGAAACTAATAATAATGGACCTATAAATATAATTCCGATTAAACTTTAAAAGTTGGATTAGGGAGATATAGAACGGTGTTAATAAAGTAATAATAATTAATATGGTTAATATACTTAGGAGGGGTGTGGTTTACGTCCCCTTAGATAGTACTACCCATAATACAAAAAAGTTTATAGATATTATCACTAAAGAAGAGTTTTATATATAAATAGACGAGGAGATCTAATGTTTTAAAAGGAGTGGATAATGCGGCCTAAGGGAGCTCCTCGAAGACCTAGCGATTATTAAGGAGATTATAGATGGTTATAATAACCCTCCCCACTAAGCTACTTAGGAGGTCACCCCTCCTACTGAGATAAGGAGAGAGGCACTATGAACGACAACGGAACCACAGAGAGAGACTCCGTCAATATTAGCGTAACTAATAATAGAACCTAGTTTATTATATTGGACGAGACCGCTTATAGATTCGTAGATCTAGCCGACCTTTAGGGACTCCCCGGTAACCATTATTAATAACCCATATATATCTCCTCTAATAAGTAACCAGATCTAAGTGCTCGTAAAGTAGATGAAGGAAGTAAATAAGTATAGAGGAGAATACTACGAGGTCCTAGAGAACTCATTACGGTTATAGAAGTACTACTATAAAGTTCTATAAATACTAATGGAATTAGCCACCCTAATTATTAATACTATACTAAAGGACAAGGCCCTGGACTTCTTTATAGAACATATTATATAACTAGGTACACTAGGGACCTTCTTATCTTAGGAAATTATTATTAGGAGATTAAAAAACCGGTTTAAAATAAAGGAGGCCCATAGAGACTACTTAATAGAGTAATAAACGACCAACTAAGTAACGATTAGAGATAAGAACTATGGGAAAAAGCCTAACGAGGTACTCGAGTTATTAATTAAGAGGTTAAGGAAGATATAACGCATACTCAGCAGTGAATATAATACCAACAAAATACTATGAGATTAACTCCTTTCCGTAGTTAATAACGTTAAAGAGTATACTTATACTCTCTAGGACCCGAAAAACACATTTAAAGACCTTTATGGCCAGTTATAAAGCATTATTCGAAACGCTATGAGACTTAACTCGGGTACTAAATAATACTTCCTATAATAACCTATTAATAAGGAAATAAACTATTTTTTCACAGAAAGACGCTATAACGACCAAGGGAAGTAAATAAGATTCGGCTAGTGAGGAGGATTTAGTAGAGGGCGAAGTAACCAACACTTCACCCCGAAATAACCCCTAAGGAACAAGAAGTACTACATCTATAGGAAAGACGGCTACTAGTCCTCTAATTATCCGAAGGAGGAAGCAAACAAAGCCTTCTGGGCATTCCGAAAAGGATATAAAAGGTAATTTCACATAAAACCACCTAAAGGAACCATAGAAATTTACCTCCTCGAATACGAAGGCCCCTAGGGCGATAAAGCCGAGGATGAGGATAATAGAATCCGCGAGTTCTTCGTTGTGGACCCGGAAAAGGAAGACTACGAGAATTAGACTTACAAAAACCAGTTCTACACTTTGATATTAAGCCCAGAGACCACTCTTAACGGCGAGATCATCACAACGACCCTCAGGGACCAGGCAATATACCATACCCTCATAAAGGAAAACCCATTTAACGAGGCTACCTTCACAAAGACCTCAGAGGCTTATACACTTAAAGGAAGATACGCTGACATTATATTCTACGGAATTATACCAGATATAAATACAACTAAGTCGTTAATAGTGGGAGAGCCTCAGTTTAATACTCTTAGATGCTTACACCCAGAAATTACCCTCGACAAAACTCAAGCTAGCTAAGTAAACGTTAAATTCGGCCCAGGGGAGGTCATCTCATTAATAAGGACGACTATAATTATAACGCCCCTTAAACTACTTATTTTCCACATTATCCCTTATAATACTCTATTCCTCCTTTACCTTAAGGATATAGACCACTTAAAGGTCTACTTTAATAATCTAAAGAACACTCTAAAACAGGGAAACGTTGTTATACCAGTTACTAAGAAGTTCGGCCACGCCTGGATGAAACTGGGCCACTAGGACAAATCCATTACGTAAAACTACCTCATAAACGTCGAATTACGATACCTACACCAGCGTTTTAGTCACCCTTTAATACAAAAACTCTATAAGATCCTCTAAAGAGCTAGAAAGGAAATAGAATTAGTAGTTATCGAATACCTTATAAAGTACTACCACCACTACTAAATAAACCAAAAAGCTCCCCACCACTTCAAATTCATAATCCGAGACGACGCACCCTTTAACTACGAGATCGTTATCGACGTACTATACCTCGACGGGAAGCCCGCCCTTCAGGTCGTTAACACGACTATAAACTTTAATATAAGACAATTCCTAAGTAATATAAGTGCAAAGACGGCGTAGGAGACGCTTAAATTATACTAGATTAACGTATACCAAAGGCTACCCAACTAGATTGTTGTGGACACCAGCACTAACTTTAAGGTGTCCGAATTCAAGTAAACAGCGAAGTCCATAGGGATTGAGGTTAAGATTATCCCCGTGGAAACCCATAATAGTATAAGGAAAGTCGAGAAATATTATGCACAACTCAGATGGGTGTACGGTATCATCTAGTAGGAATCCCCTTCCATAATACTGGAAGCCGCCCTCTAAAGTACACTAAAAGTTATTAACGATACTATAGGGCTAAACAGAATTATACTAACCCTATTAGTGTTTAGCGTATACCCTAGGATATTAAATAACTCTCCCCTATCACCAGAAGTAATCTAACGTATAAAGGCTATTAGGAAAACTATGGAAAACCTTAGGAAAGCTAACACAAAATATTAAGTCTCGGACACCCTCGTAATAAGGAATAAACTTAATAATACTGTATTAAAAAGCCTACTACTAAGCTTAGAAGTTAGGGTGTAATGCTAAAAGAAGGGATGGAGAGGCCTATTCACTTTAGTAACTATAAATAACGAGAATTATATTGTTTAGATGCTTAGAGGCCCAAAGACCTTCTACTTAATGGTTATTAAACTATATCATCGAGACTCCGAAGAAGAAGTGTAAAAAAAGCCTATTATTATAGGCGATAAAGCAGGAAACGAGGCCACAAAAAGCTAAGAGAGTGAGGAAAAGGAAGATAACGTAGACGATGTTAAATTAGTGATTATAAATGAGATTATTATTAGAACATCCCCTCCACTAAAGGAGGAAAAGCCTCAATTACCTAAGAGGTGATGAGGCCAACCACGGAAAAACCCAAGTGTTACTTATAACGTTAATACCACCTACTTCCACCTAAAAACTAATAAACTAAAAAACCCTTTATCCACGAATACCTATCAGCAAAAGAGAAGAACAACCTCACATTAACCAATGAACTTTGGAAGAAAAGCGTAATAATTATACCGGGTACCCCCTACGAAAAATCAACGGAAAAGGAGATCGTTAACCTTATAGGTTGAGGTGTATTCGAATTTGTCCCCTATAACGAAGCGGAGTATAGTAATATTAGGATTTTTAAGTCTAGAATTGTTAACAAAATTAAGGGGAAAACTAAGAAGTCCTATAAGAAGAGCCGCTTTGTAATTCAGGGTTACACCGACGACGATAAGGAGGTCGTCCTCACACAATCCCCTATAATACAGTGAGTAAGCCAGCGATTAATTCTCGCCTTAGCCCCTTACTTTCTAGTAAAGGGCTATTCACTCTGGTTACGAGATATTACTTAGGCTTATACTTAGTTGAAAACGAGACTCACCTGGACGATCTTAGCCCGTATACTGGATTAAATTAGGGATAAGTATCCTCCTAGGACAATTGTGAAGGTCGTGAAGCCCTTTTATGGAATCGCCGAAATAGGGACCCATTAATACACAATATACAATAATTACCATAAGGAGAGACTCTAGATAAGGACTTCCACGTATAACCCGTGCTTACTATTATCAATACCCGAAAATAAAAGCCTCGTAATCATCAGAATATAAATAAATAATATAATTAGCTTTAGCGACGAGAAGTTCTCCTAGAAAGAAGAGGAAGAGCTAAAGAAAGTAATGTTCACAGTAAAGGCGAAGTAACGGTTAACCACTAAGGAGCCCCTCGTATTCAACGGAGGGGTCGTTTATTTAAACGAAAAAACAATTAAACTACGTTAAAAGGGCTAAGGGAAGAAAATCCAGCTCGTGGAGATCGGGACGACGTCGAGCAGCCAGCAATACGTCGTCCAGAGAGCTCGCAGAGCATATATCACCTCAGTCTACAATATCGAGGCTTATTACGACCTATCCGTGGTGGCCCAGCACCAAGAGCCCACGGAAAAGCAAATAAAAGCCCTCAACAAACAATTAAAGAGATAAATGGAGACCCCAGACGCCGGGCTAAACTATAACTTCGTTCAGCTCGAGGAGGCGACTCTCTTTATTTTCGTGGACAGCTCGTTCACCAATAACAATAACCTCTTATCATAACTAGGATTCCTCATTATCCTAGCTAACGAAACATAAATCGACGAAAACTTCACCTTAACGAGCAACATCGTCCATTATTCCTCCACTAAATTGAAACGAGTAACATATAACGTTCTAGTATCCGAGATCTACGGCATAGTGGCCGGCGTAGATATGGCCTATACTATCTCTATAACCCTAAAATTAGTGACCAATCACCTAAAACTTCCCGAGATCCCCACGGTCATCTATACCAACTTATACTTATTATACGAATACCTTATTAAACTTAGAACTACTAAAGAGAAGCACCTTATAATCGATATTATAGTGCTCCAATAGTCCTACGAGCGACAAAAGCTCTATGAGATCCACTGGATCAATAGGGAAAATAACTTAGTTAACTACTTCACGAAAATAATATCGAATAAAACTTTAAAGCGTTTTCTCGAAAAAAGAAAAGTAATAGTTTATATAAATAAATGGGTAACGTAGGCCTAGGAAAAAGAAATGTTAGCAGGGCTTAAGAGACCACGAGGGACGGAGGGATTATCAATACCGTAGCCAGCACTAACAACAACGTTAATTAACCGGTCTAATATAGGGGCCGGAAGGCTGGCTACGCCGCCAAAAGTAGAATTTAATTTTACCGCTTCTCGCCGCTTTACGTACTTAAATGAATTCGTCGTTTTATTGTATTTTTAAGTATTTTAGGAAAAAAGTAGCCTTTACCCGATTAACGAGTATAAAAAAAGAGTTTCTAGTATTAGAATCTAAATTAGACAATAACCCCACTTTCGGGTTCCTAATTAGCCGGTTCTAACCAAACCAATTAAAAGGCAGGGATTCTGGTGCACCGGCTAGATCTGGCAATAGCCGGCCTAGCCCACGTCGGAATAACCTCCCTCCAACAACAACAACACTACGTATTCAATATATCGATTATTGCTGTTCAACCCTATCGCCTAGGCGACCCTTTTACCTAGGGTCAAACCTACAAAGGGAGCTCCTTAGCATTCGCACATCTGTGCCACAGGCTTGAACCCAATCACACCGAAAACTCCAACCATAGGTGCAGCCGCCGCGCATGGATTGGATGGAGCTGCGACATCGCGCTTAGGTACCTTCAACATGGATATATGTAGTAGGCCCCATCGTCAGGCCACGCCGACGTCCGTCCGGTGTGGGTTCGATTCGGATACGAAAGCCGAGCGATCCTTCTCCTCGGGCTTCTCTCTCCCCTTAGCCACGCGCACAACAAGCCCGGGCGGGCCGCGCCGTTTTTCTTTGTTGTCGAGATAATTGGGAAGGTGGTTTTGGGGGCCGGGGGGGGGGTTCGATTGGTCGAGTCGGACTTTTCTGGGCCAAGTCTCACCCTCTCCGCGAACGCGGCCGAATCCTTCGGCGCGCCGGTATGGCCGTATTGCAGGGAATTGGGGTTCTGGTACAGATCTGAATGGGTTTCCTGCACTATAAGAAGACGCGCGATTCCAGACCAGAAGACGGGTGCAGGTGGGTGTTCAACTGACAGCGGCATCTCCCACGCACAACTACGAATTAGGTGCCGTGCTCTATTTAGCCCTCCGACGCAGCGTTTTCCGTTTGTGACTATGAAGCTCTACGGCCTCCTCGCTCTCGTCCCCCTCGTCTCGGCGGCTTGCGACACGAGCCAGAACCAGCTGAGTCTTACCTTCATGATAAGCACCTTTGACGAGTATGCCCAGGAGGAGGTCTGCCCGATAGCCGGCAGCTGCGGTCAGTCTACTCATCCCAACTACTCGATCTATATCCGTGTAAACATATGCGGGCATTGAATCTAACGAGAGTTTACAGTCAACATGGAAAGCGGCCCCAATAGCTGGTCTCAGAAAGCAAACTGGGTCATCATGGAAGGAGCAACCTGCGTGAGGTTCTACGAGTAAGTTTGCCTCGATGATGGTTCCTTGACTTTGTGTCTTGGGTTTCTGGACAGAGCTGATGTGGAATTAACAGCGACTATGACTGCCCGGATGGCGCCGCTACCTGGGAGCCACCCTGCTATGAGGATGATTGGGCGGTGTTTGTCCTCTCGGACTGGCAGAATGGCGTGATGAAGTCCTACGCTGTATGGAAGCACTAAGGGTATTACAATGGACACTGAAACATGGGCTGTGCTGTTATTGCACCTGGGATAACGTATAAAAACGCGACAACGACAGAACATCTCAGCGGGCTCCCCTAAGAAGAATATTCTAAATAAAGACCCATAAATCAGAGGTACTTGCTCCCCTTGCCGAGCTTATGTCCTTCATCTACATCCTCTCCCACTAGTAGCTCGACACCATCATCCCCCCTCTCCCTCACCCTTGCCCGGGACCTGAACAGCTCGTTGCTCATAATACCTGTCCCGGAGTACTGTGTAGTATCGGACGGCCTGGACGTGATTGCCAGCAGCAAAATCTTGTCCAGAGTTCCCCAGGCGCTGCTCGACCAGCCGTGCTTTGAAAGCCGGAAGGCCAGCACGTAAAATGTATAAAGAAGAACAGTTGCAGCATGAATGAGCAGTATAACTACCCCAAATGTGATAGTACGACTCACTAGGCCGTAACCATACCCGTATTTCCTTAGGTTCCAGCGGACGGGAGTCCAAGCATCCACACTTGAGCTGTTTCCGTTTTCTGGTTCTTTGAGCGATCCGCCCGAGATGTTTGTCAGATCAACCCACTTGATCGTCCCATTACTGTTCTCCTGGAGCACCAGGCGCAAGTCAGCCATGTACGAGACGCGGCTGACCCCGTCGGCGAGTACGTGGGAGAGCACCGTTGCGACGGTTCGGCCGATGCTGTCTGCCACGTCCAAGGACCTCGCTACGCGTTTAAAAAGCGGAGGCGTAAAGCTTAATTGCTCCTCCTCGGTGTAGTAGACGAACTGTTCTATGAGAGACGATATAGCCGTCGTGTTGGATATCACTGCGTCTCCAGAACGCGTCAGGTTGATAGGTTGGTTCAAGAGCTCGGCCCATTCCAATGATATCGGTATGCTCTGGGTAGAAATGGCCTGGAGTGCTGACTTTTCTGGAGGCTTTTGGGTATTCCAGTGGTGTCCCAATGACTTGGCCAAGTCTGACAGGTTGTTTCGGAGGAGGCGATCTAAGCGGGGATCGAGGGACAAATCCACCCCTGCCCAGCGGACGTCCATAACGCACGGTATAATCAGGCTGTCCTGGTACGGCTCGCTGGTACCGTTTGTGAGGCTCACGGGCACCTCGAGAACTGAGCCGAGGGAGAAGGTGTCGGCTGGAAACATGGACGTAACATTGACCCAAGTGAAGTTGGTTCTGAGCAAGCTTCGATCGTCTCGGGCGTAATTCCAATATTTTTCCGGAAGCGACGCTACTCCGTGCCCTTCGTCTCGTTCCTTATGCGAGGGGACCTTTTTCTCGGCGAGTGTGCCGAAATTGCGCATCGCGCTCGTGTCGAAATGGGGTGTACGGCGAACGTCCGGCGGGGACGATTGATTGTCATGTGCCAGTCCCCGTATCTCGATGTAGCTGAACCACTTGCACTGGACCTGGACGAGAGGCGAGAAGACATCGCCATCTGTAAAGATTTGCGGGCGCGAGATCTCTAGCACAGTGGCGATGTCGTGGGCTTCCACGTAACTCCAGAATGCCATCGCCAGCTCTGCCAGGGACGAGTGCGGAGTAGTGGCTACCGCCAGGAGATTTTCGTTGCTGCTGTTGCTCGTAGAAATATCTTCCAGGCCCATTGTCGTGGATGTCAGCTCCCGTCGCACACCGCTGCGGTGCTGGGTGATGTCCATGGATGATGGACCGCCGAGGGAGAAGGTTTCGGCCCACTTCGCAAGCTCGTCATATCCATATCCAGGACAGAAAGAAAAGAGGTCTCTTTCCCTTCCTTCAACAGGGTCGCAGTAATAGGAGAAGTCTTCCGTGCGCCAGAGGGATTCTGGGTAGGTGTTGTTGAGGAGGAAGCTAACGTATGAGGCACCCAGCTGGCCAAACGCGTCTGGAACCTCCCACCAGGATAGCTCCGGTATGATGACGATGGCTGAGGAAGGGCCAACCATGTTGCAGTAGATGCAAACAGCAGCCGCCCCGACGCCCATGAAAACGTGCTTCCAAGACGACATGTACCCCTTGCGGTCCCAGTTCCGGAGCCGAGGCATCGCCGCCCACAGGTACTTCTTCGAGAACAGCCATTCCGCCGAGGATATCTGGTAGGCGCCGGTCAGGAAGCCAAAGGGGATCCCGTCGCCGACCAGCATGCGGCGGCAAAAGTGCATCACCATCGCAGACACAGAAGCGACGATGATGATCTCGTGGACCTTGGCGACGAACTGGAGCCCGTTCATCACGACGTCCTGGTCGACACCGAACCGCGAGACCCATTGGTTCTCCCAGCTGTTCTCGTCGAACCAGTAGAACCTCCGGAAGGTGAATTGGACGACGCCGGCCGTGAAGAGGACCGCGACGAAGTGGATCAGCCAGGTGCCGGCCAAGACACCCCTGAGAAACCTGCTCTCCAACAGGACTCTGGGTGTGTGTTCGACCCCGGTGCCATTATTGAAAGCCTTTGGTGAAGGAATGGAGGAGATGCTGGCAGTCATGAGGTGTTTACGTTCCGAATCCTGCCCATCGTACAGGGCTGGGGTGAGTGGGGTTAAAGGTTTCGAGGTTCTGGTAAAGTCGTCGTTCGACTCCATTGTGCGACCAAGGAGTATGTTGTTGTTGTTGTTGACCAAGGAGTACAGTCTTTAAAATTCCATGAATTAAAAAAAAAGATCATGTATCAGACTACATCAGTTAGGAGTGCTGGCGAGGCTGTCAGAGCTATGCATGCCCAGTAACCAGAGGGAATGGATCGCCCAGCGAGGGAGAAGCTTGCTGCTGGATGTCTGCCGGCTTAAAAGGCCCTCCTCACAATATGGCTCCTCATTCTGCATGTATTCCAGGCTCCGTTGCTATTGTTATCTTTCCATTCCTTGGACCCACGTGGTCCCGTTAGAAAAATACAGCAGATTGGACAAGAGCGCAGGGAGGACCACCTCCAGAACATCTTGGCGTAAGCGGTTGGGGGCCGTCGGGTGTTTTCCGGTCAGGCTACCAATGAGCGTTGTTCTGCCTAACATACGGCTACAGCCTGCTGTAGATAAAAAGACACAGCGATCGCCCAACGTGGTAAAGAGGGCAGATGGTCCCCGGGAAACGGGTCTTTTGTGCAACTCAGCCGCACGCCCGCAGGGAGTTTGCGTGGCGAAGCTGCAGATGCCGGGTAACCACCCGCAAGGGAACAGAAGTTCCGTCAGAAGGCATGTCAGTTACGGCATTCCTCGTATGTCGAATTGAAAATCATGAAAAATGGCGCCATGCTCTGTCTCGGGCTACGGGCCGCATGCTAATTTTGTGGGGGGCAAAGGTGAAACCACAATCGCCTTGCCGCAATTGCACCTATAAATATCCCAGTTTCCATAATGTCAAGAACACACAACGGCAAAGCTTTGCATGCCGGTCCAGAGACGCAGCCTAAGCCACCATAAGCCCCGAATAGTGCACATTGGCCTTAAGGCCGGGTGGAGACATCTATCCAGTCGTTGGAGCCATTGGCTCTTCACCTCAAGCAGGACTGTCGCTTTCATGTTAGCATTGTAGGGCCTGCGCGGATTTAATATAGTCAGTTCTTCACTATGAGTGATATGGAAAAAAAACTTCTTCGGTCTCCTAGCAAGTTGTTGGTTGTCCCGGATTTCGATCGTTGTTCTCATAGCTGTCGTGCTATGGGTCTTCGATTCTGTGCTCCGTGAACGTCAAAGAACCAATTTTCGCACGCCAAAGGGCAAAAGAAGGCCTACACGGCCCGGAAAGATCGTAGGCTTTCATTTTCTCGGGTTATTGCGAAATACCGCTCAAAGGTTCGGGGTATCTTCGTGCGTTTACTCCAACGGCGTAAAGACGACCAAGTACAGCTCCCCAAGGCCAAGTTGCTAAGTTGGAGATTGAGGTGGTTCCATGACCAAATTCTCGTGGGATTTATATGCCTGAGTCGAGGATGCAACTCTGGCTTCAGGTTGAAAGCAGAAGTCTGAAGCCCACCAAATTCTGGCCGGCATAGTAACATATTTGAGAAAGAAGCCAATAAAAGAACGGTAATTCGGTTTCAACGTCCCAAATATGAACGTAGCGCACGGCCATGAGCCACCCCAACAACAACGGGTTATCTCAGCTGACGGCAGGACGAAAGCCAAAGCACCGGCGTCTTCAATGCATCCTTTTGCAGCTAGGCACGGCGGCCATCCCAACGCTTCGCTCAACGGCCCCGCCTTTTCTGTCTAGCGTGCCGTCCCGGGACCAGTGTGCCTCGGCTCACCAAGGCTCCTGAGTCCGAACGGGCGGTTTTCTGATTACTTTATCGAGCTGCCTCGGCTTACCTGGCAATTTTCATCTCATCTCCTCGGCTCGCTCGAGCTTTTGGATGCAGAACCTCAAGTCGGCAGCGTAGCATGATACCCGACCACCCCTTGTGAAAGAGATTCCTTCGCTCTTACTAGCTGGCATCAACCTGCCGATTCGGACGTCGTTGGAACGCGCTTATGCGCTACACACGCTCGTCGCGTCGGAGATGATCCCACTCGTATCTCATGGGATACTATTCTTCGTCCAAAAGAGCTGACATAAATTTCGGTACTCCGGAGGGGATGTAGAGGGCACTCATCACATATGGAATGTTCTTCAACAGCACGCCGGTTATAAAAGACTATCCAACAGTCTATAGACATGGCATTCCACCACAGAATCCCCATCCTCAATCCCCAGCGTCACCGCCGCCACCACCTAACTACTTCGAACTCTCAAAAGTTCTTCAAAAACGCAGCGCAGCCGACATGATTCCCTGCGGCAAGGAACACAAGAGCGCGCCCTCGATGGGCATGCGAGCGTACGCCGCGCCCTCACTCTTTCAGCCCCACAAAGCTCGCCAGGCCATCAGAGACGCCCACGAGGGCAAGATACCCCCGATGTTCTGTTACTACGCCGGGCTGAGCTCCCTACCTATTACACGCTACGTCGCCCCCATGGGCTTCGACGCTTGCTGGATCGACTGGGAGCACACATCGTGCAACGTCGAGACCATGACATCGGTTCGTAAATGGCATAGCCACGACTACTCGCTTCCCAAGACACTGAAAATCGCAGATGGTCCACGAAACCGTCTTCCTAAGTGAGGGCCGAACGATCCCCTTTGTCCGGTAAGGCCTCCTCCCGCTTTGTGTACTTACCGCGCTGACACTTCGCCCGCCCAGCCTCCCCGGCCACGACCACGCGGCTATCGGCTACGCGCTCGACTGCGGCGCCAGCATCGTCGTGCCGCAAGTCGAGACTGTAGAGCAGGCCAGGCACGTTGTGGCCGCAGCCAAGTTCGGTCCGGGCGGCACGCGTTCACTGCCGCCGTTCCGCCTCGTCCCAGGGGTAGCTGACGCTCCGTGCAAGCCCGGCGGCGACCTCCACCGGTGCCTCAACGACCAGGCGGCTATCATGGTACAGATCGAGTCGGCTCAGGCCGTGCGTAACCTCGACGCGATCCTCACGGAGTGCCCTGAGATCGACGCCGTCTGGTTCGGCACGCTCGACGCGCGCGTAAGCATGGGTCTCGAGGCCCGCATGGGCGGCATTGGGGCCTCGGAGCCCGAGTGGCTCGAGATCTCGAGGCTGTTCGCTGAGACGGTTGATAAGCACGACAAGCCCACCGCCGGCTTCGCCTTCCCGTCGGGCCCCTTCGGAAGCCCCGATACGCTGCGCCGGGCTGCCGGCCGGATGAGTCTGATCATGATCTCCGCTGACGTGGTCCACCTGTGTGCCATGGTGCAGGACCTCCAGCAGGCGAAGGATCTGGCGGGCCGGGCCAGGGGAAAGAAGGCTGTCGAGGAGACGAACGGCAAACTGTGAGGGCGGGGCGGAGACTTGAGGGAACGCAAGAATGAGGTCACAGGCCTCGCGGAGCTGCCGCTTGCTCCATGCTTAAACCGTCGAGAAATTAGAATCATTGCTAGTCATCTTTGTCATTGAGAAGAACTGACTTCATAAAAGCCAATCTTCAAATCGCCCAGCGATTACATTTGGACGCGTCGAACATGACCTCCTATGTGCTTCACCTTACAAGCAAGCTGGCTGATGTAGTTGTCACAAAGTGCATGTGAGGGCAACGCTGCGCCAGCACCCTCATCTAAGTAACTAACACCTAAGAGTGTGAAAAGAAATCATCGACCACATGAACTGTCTTATGATAGGTTTCCACTTGCACGCGTAGCAGTGACTGTGTCTTTACTCGACACACAACTGCCAAGTACTTTGATTATAGCCGACTGCATTGTGCAACCACGAACACCAATTCTGTTGTTCAGTTGCTCTAGATCCCCCAACGTCATCAATCACGCCGAGAACAAGGAGCGGGGTGAGGCAGTCACTCGCAGACGGTTGGCTTCCGTTGAGGGTTTCGATAACCTCGGTTCGTCAATTATGTAATAAGATCCTTGGAACCTGGGTGACGTCGGAAACGTGCTCTGGTTGGGGTCATGATCCTGATTATGATACGGCTGCATGCCGCGAGGTTCCCATTTCCCCCACTAAATCCACAACAGAACATCACACATCAAACGGAAATGTGGCTCTCCACCTACCCAGTAGATATAAACCCATCTTTTTCCGAAAACATAATCCTCCAGTTTGGTTTGCAGACTCCGGACCCCCAACCGCCAAGAAGACCAAGCAGACTGCCTCCGCACGCGCTCTTCGCTTATCCGCTCCTCGCATGCATTGTGTTTGTCATGAGAATGCCTCGATCCCTGCTTCTTGGGCCCGGTGCCAATATCGTTGGATTGATCGCGGAGAAGATGCGACTTTCTTTTTGCTTCCCGCCGGCGTGCTTGGGATACCATTATCCGCAGGGATTGATATAAGAACCCAATTCAATTACCGAAATATCATCAAGGTTGACAGTCGCGAGACACCGAATTCTCGTTCGCCGTCCGACAAGATGCGCTTACTGGTCATCTTTGGCCTGGCCTTGGCCGCAAAGGCCTCAGTCGTCTTCAATCTTAATGGCACTTCCTATTACTCTCCGGACACGGTCGTCGGGACCCTGTCCACAGAGGAACACGACATCCGAGAGCCCACACCGGGGACGATTTTGACTTTCTCGTCGGACTCGTCGCCCATCACGGCGGAGCAACTTGAAACGACTGTGGCCAATTTCACTGAAGCAGACGATGTCTTTTCGGCTTCCTTTCTTTCTGTGGTTGTCCTCGGCGGCGCCTCCTCTGCGTCTCTGGAGGAAGAAGCTAGAGAGTATCTCGGCTCTATTGGCGCCACGGTGCTAAACAACTCTGGCGGCAATTCATCGCTTCCATCTGGACCGTACTTGTTCCATCCTTCTGGCAGCATCACAAGGGTGTATCGTCTGTATTGGGACTACAACTTTGCATTCGAGACACCCGTCACTGAGGGACAAAACGGCTCCTACGTTCCCATCACCGGTGCCGTCGACACCGATGCCAACGGCGCACTAAGCGTTGCTGTACCGTCGAGGCTGTACTACCCACCCCCTAGCGAGGAGAAGCCCCTATCCGGGAAACGGTTGGCAGTCAAGGACAACTACGACCTCAAGGGCATCCGCACCGTCGCCGGCTCGCGCGCCATCCGCCAACTGAACAGCCCCGCAGACGACACCGCGCCCAGCCTCCAGAAACTCATCGACCTGGGCGCCGTCGTCGTCGGCAAAGTCAAGACGACCCAGGTCGCCCTGGGCGAAGTCCCCGCGTAAGTCTCCACCTCCACCACATCACATACCCCTGAACCCCGCACTAACCCTACACGCCAGCGACTTCGTCGACCAGCTCGCGCCCTTCAACCCCCGCGGCGACAACTACCAGAGCCCGGCCTTCTCCTCCTGCGGCACTGGCGCCGGCGTCGCCTCCTACTCCTGGCTCGACTTCGGCACGGCCAGCGACACGGGCGGCTCCGTCCGGCTGCCCGCCAAAGCCAATGGCCTCTTCGGCCTGCGTGTCACCAACGCCAGCCTGCCCATATCGCGCATCGTGCCGCAGTCGCCCATCTTCGACGTCCCCGGCCTACTGTCGCGCTCCGCCTCGCTCCTGCAGACCGCCTACACCCACTGGCTCGCCAGCGCATCCTACGCGCGCCTCCCGCGCCGCGTCATTCTGCCGACCGAGTTCTGGCCGACCGCGAACGGGACCGCCATGCCCGTCTTCGAGGCCTTCCTCGCCAAGCTGGCGGCGCACATGAACGCCACGCTGGAGGAGGTGAGCACCAACAGCTCCTTCAAGGCTCACACGTACCATCCCGAGGGCATCCAGCCTTACCTGCAATCCGCGTACTCCAACATCACGAACTTCGACCAGGTGCGGCTGTGGTGGCGGCCTTTCAGCGAAGCCTACGAGGCTGAGTTCGGACGGGCGCCGTATCTGGGCCCCGTGCCGCTGTCGCGTATCCAGCGCGGAGAGACGCTAACGCAGGAGCTGTATAACGATGCTCTCACCCGCGTGGACACGTACCGGACGTGGTTCCGCACGCATGTGTTGCCCAGCTGCGAGGAGGCCATTCTCGTATATCCCATGGGAGCCGGGGTGGAGGAGTATCGCGACATCTACCCTGAGCCGCCGAGCGCCGTGTTTGGCGGCAACTACCCGGGGCACTTCATGAGTGTGCTGGCAGGCGTCCCGGACTACACGGTGCCCGTTGGTGAGCGAAGTTACTTTTCGCGGGTGACGCAACGTAATGAGACATTGCCCGTCACGGTGGGGATTCTGGGAGCTGCTGGTTGTGACAAGATGTTGGTCGATTTGGTGGCGGGGTTGGCGGAAGAAGGGGTTCTGGTGGGGGAGTTGAAGACTGGGCGTAGTATGTACTAGACTAGAGTCTCTACCCAATTATAAAACCCGCAGAAGTATCCACTAGTCATAGTTAATGTCATATAATATACGGCTTTCTGCTATGGTTTTTATGGCTGAGTTGTTTAATAGTTCTAAAAATGAGCTTTTAGACCTTCCATTGCATATTTGAGCATTTCTTAGCGATACTGCTCCCCTGAGTTTCGATGACTCCACGATATGTTCAACGCGCATCGGGACTCTTTAACCATAGAATGTTCAACTCGGCCAGCATCGCATCCGCTACCACAAACTACTTTGGGACCTCCCCCAGCAACCCAGCAACCGCCCGTCTCTAAGGTTCCTCTCTCGACCGGGCTCCTGCTACTCTCAAAGGGAACAAAAACAACAGTGGCGAGAGACAGGACCTCTTCAGCGCCGCCGCCGTCGCTCCCACGCAGCGGTGCTGTCAACGCAACACTAACAAGTCAACCTCCAACTAACCCAACCAAATAAGGCTATTCACACTACCCAATTAAATAAGTCTAAACCCATAAGTTAAGTTAATTTAATTAACCTACTAATTATTCATCAGGTCTAACTAATAGGAATGCGGGATTCCGCCGCCTTATACGGCCAAGGCGCCGGCCGGCGACCGCCGTCACCACCGGCGGTAACACCACTTTGCCTAAACCTCATCGGCCCTCCTTTTTCACCTCCATACAAAGGCTACTTTTTAAAATTTCCTATTCTAGTAAAACCTCTATAATGGATTTACTAATTAAGGCCCTTTTCCTTATATATATAAAGCTTATAATATTTCCTATAATAATTGAATTCCTCTTTATATAATCATAAGCATATACCTCTACTTACCTCTTTAAACCTTGTTTTTGATTCTAAAAGTATAAACCTCACCTATATAAAGTATAGCAACTAATAAGATTATTCAGAGATATCTTTTCCACCTTCTTTATCACTAACCCTCCTATTCAACGCATTCCTACAAATAACATCCCCCACACGGATCGGTACTTAAATAACCTCCAACCTCACTACGCAGCTTCCTTTAAATCCCTCCATCACCGACCTTCCTCTAATCACATAAAGGAATAGGAAATAAATCCTCGAAGAGCAGCTCTCTCAGAAGTGGAATCGAGGAAAGTTAAATTATATTAAAAACTATAGGTTTTCCTCATAGAAATCTCATTAACCCTTTAACTCCTAACTACTTATTAATACTGTTAATAATATAATAATAAGAGCCGACCAAAGTTTTTTAATATTCTCATTATAAACAATACCTAGGAGCATTTACAAAAATATATATATACACTACTTATATAAAAGAAAAGCTAATTAATTATATAAATCCCATAATATATACTAAGTTAACCCTATTAGAGACTCCTCTTCAGATAACACCCCTTTCTCAAGTAATAAATTCAGCCCCCCTTTATCGAATCCTTCCTCTACTAGTGTAACGGTCCAAGCACGTATATTGCAACTAGCTATGGCGACTACTATGAGTATCTTCAAAATAAGGAGAAAGGAAGGAAAAATCTACTACCCCACAAATCCGTTAAATCCTAATTAGGTCTACTTAGGCCTGGTTAGGCTTAATAAATAGCGGTTAGCGTTGAACATAGCCGAGTAGTTCCGAGGCCTTTAATTAGGCTTTAGCCCATAAATAATTACCCCCTTCCTCCCCTCCCTTCCCAAAGGATATTCCCGTGATCGGCCTCATAATAATCTAAGGCTACTATATCCACTAATATATCCACTAACTCCTAAGTGAATTAAGTATAATCCTTCTACTTTACTAAGACCTTTTATCCGCCCCGTACTTTCTGCGTATTATGGATCTCCTCAACTTCAAACTCCTCCCTATTAGCTACCAGTATCGTAGGTGGTTAGGCGTTGTCACGGCTTTATAATATGTCATGATATAGCCCACAATTACTGTCCCGTAATTGTGGTTCCACTTTTGCGACACAGGGTATATATTAATTTGTATTCTATTAGTGTAGCCTATCCAGGGCTCCTGGATAAGTACTACATCGACCTGATCAGCCCAATAAAGCTCTAGGAAAGCTGTGTATACTGGGGGCTTTTTCCCTACGTTATATTAGGTTATACATAGTACCCGTGGGGGGGCCTGTTTAGGCTTACACCTCCGAGTCGAGGTCCAGGTGGGTATAGGTATTAGTGATATTATAATTAGGTTTTTGAGTTACCCTCTAACTCCTATTTCGGAGAAGATAGATAGGGTGGTTGGTCTAAGGGAGGGCCTCGGGGTCTTCTACTTCGTCTTTATTTATACTATTAGTTATATCCTTATCACCTAAGTATATAATCGATCCTTAGGAGGGGGTCCTGGTATATAAGCGCTTAGAGTTAGGTTATTAGCCCTGATTAGGATAGGAGTCCTAGGGTTATTAAGCGTTGTTCTGGGTGGTGGTCTGCTTGATATTATCGCGGGCTTTGGAGGCCTTTTACCCAGCCTTCCGAATCCGTCTACGTTCCTTTCGGCCTGGGAGGGTAGGATAATCGTTAACTATTAGGGGCCTAGTTGGATAGTTTATATGGCTGGCCTGGAAGGGCCCTAAGTAGTTAGTATACTTCGGCTTGGCTATATAGGGCTCAGTCTCGTGGGAGTTTAAGGGCTTGCTGTAATTGTTATAGAGTAGCCGCTGGTTATAGTACTGGTTTATATGGTATCCCTAATAACTAAGGTTATACCTAAGCAGGGTCCTCTTTTCCCTAATAAGTTAAGCCTTACTACTCTAATTAAATAATTTAAAGGGTAGTACCTTAACTATAAAAGAAATAACCTAAGTGACTTTGTTTATAATAGTGTTTAGGCTAAGGTGGGATTACCGGGTTAAGACTGGTTCACGGCTAGTCTAGGTAATAACCTCCTCCCTAATTAGGGTTAATATATTAATACTTTCCTTATTTAGGCTTTAGAGCTTAGATAAGTAATATGGGATAATGTATATAAACTATTTTATAGGGGTTTTTACTTCAAAAAACCCTAAATAATCTATTAACTTTTATTTATTTCTAAAAAAGCTGTATTGGATTTATTTATTAAGAGCTTTAAAGGGTATTTAGTTGAAATATAGTAAATATATAGGATATCTCTTAGTTATAGGCTAAGGGCCTAGTAGATTGTATAGCGCTGTCACGGGCCAAGGCCCGATCAGAGGCCTCGGAACCACTCGGCCATGTCCAACGCCAACCGCTGCTTACTAAGCCTGACCAGGCCCAGGCAGACCTAATCAGGATCCAACGGATTTATAGGGCAGCAGACTTTTCCTTCCTTTCTCCTTATCTTAAAGATACTCGTAGTAATCGCTATAACTAATTACAATATACGTACTTAGACCATTACATTATCTTCAAAATCATCAAAGGCAATCAATTGAACACCTAGTACAAAAGCCCACGATCTGTATAAGAGTAGCAAAAAGTTCCAGACGGGTTAACCTAAGGAGTCCCTGAACGTCTAAAACTGATCAGTACAGCCTAATCAAACCTAGAGGTTATCATAAACTCAAAACGACGCGTACATATATTCGTAGTAGAGTACCTCGACCACGTCATTAAGCATACTACGGTCACTACTAAACGCAAAACACCAGGATAAGCAATAACCACGCAACGATGGAAGGCAACGCTGAACTATCTGGAAACCCGCAACAGTTAGTATAACTAATCGGACAACTTGCAACCCAACTACAGGAGATGCGGACCGCCCAAGCAATCGAACAAGAGACCCAACGAGAGCAGATTCGACTACTACAAAAAGCCCTAGCAGAACCCAGGCACCCGACATCGACGATAAACTAATCCCCAACACCCTCTATAATACTAATTCCCCCCAATCAGGCCTACGTACCACCTCCGAAATAAGCTAAACATTAAATTCCTAACCCACCAAAGTTTAATGGATTGCGTAAAAAGTTTCAACAATAGTACCTCGAAATAGGAGGGAAGATAAGCGTGGATAAAAAAGCCTTCGGTTCAGAGTTAACCGTATTCACCTACATCTACTCCAAGCTAGAAAACACCGCGCAAACCATAACGAGCACCTACTATACACAAAGAGGGGCCAATAGGTCAAAGAACCCGGATAAATTCATAGAATACTTAAAAAGTTACTACGCGGACCCTAACGCAGAAGTACAAGCCCTCGACCAACTAAGGACTATACAACAAAAGGAGAATAAGAGTTTCACTTACTTCCTCCCCAAATTTAAAAAGGAGCTCACAGAAGTAGGAGGAGGACACTAATTAGACGTTGTGAGGATCAACTACCTTAAAAGAGCCCTGAACACTATAATAAGAGCCCCCCTCATTAGTATAATTAATAAACTAACAACATACACTATATACACCTAGATACTCCTAAGTATAAACTTAGAATTAGATAATGAATCCTACTAAGCCTACTATGAGCATCGGCGTAGGAGATTACTAACCCCTAACCAAATAAGAACTAAGTCCCCTTAAAAACAGAACAATTAATTAGAGTCCCCCCAACCTAATTAAATAGAGTGGGAACCTACAAAGGTAAACAAGCTAACTAAGGACGAGAAAGTCCATAAACGGCCAAACTAAGAGGAAGTTTATAGATATTATAACTATAACAAAAAAGGGCATATATAATAATAATGCCCTGAGGATTAAAAAAAGACAAAGAAAACTAAGACTTTTAAAGGAAAAACTAAGGAATAGAGTAAAACGGATAGTAACTCTAATTAGGACTTTGAGGACTTGGGAAAAGAGTAACTCTTAGTGAAAGTTGTTATTAGGAGGAATAAGTTATGGAGGAATGGAAGGTCGTTAAAAAGAGTATAGATTGTGACCTATTTTACGTTAATATTGGGATTAATGGGATATACTATATAACTGCCCTTATTAATATAGGGTGTTTAATATACGCCCTAATTAGTAACGCCTTCACTAAGAAACTCTGTTTACTACGTATTAGTATTACACCTCGGAACTTAATACAAATTACTACTATAGTTCCTAGTGTAATCCGTTATATTATTTATACTAATATCGATATTAATAACTATAAATAACACCGATTATTCTTTTATATTATTCTTAACTAAGAAGACGACGTTATCCTTAGAAGGTCCTAGATAATTAACGATGATGTTATGGTTTACCTAGTGCAAGGTACTTTGTATATAAGTATCGTGGACCATTAAGTAATAAAAAGGAAACTAGGTCAGGCCCGGTAAGATCTAAAATTCCTAATCCAGTAGTAAACTAGATCGGTATTCTTAGCCCTAATCAGGTGGGCATAGAAGAGAAGAGAGACCCCTCTTAGTATATCTACCCTAAACGCATTCTCCGTAAATTTAGCTGATATTGAGAAGGCCCTAGTACTAAAAATAAAGATAAACCCGAGGACGAAACTCCCTACGTATTACTATAAGTTTCTATATATCTTTAACTAAAATAAAGCTAATTAATTACCACTATACCAGAAGAACGTCGATTATACTATCCTTATTAAGAAGGACTCCTATAGTTAAAATAAACCAGTGACCTGGGGACCTTTATATAGCATGTTAAGGGAAGAGTTAATTGTATTACACTAAACCCTTATAAAACTATTAGATAAAGGGTTTATTAGGGTTAATAGCTCCCCTACATCATTGCCCGTTCTATTTGTCCGGAAGCCTGGAGGAGGGTTACAGTTCTACGTCGATTACCGTGCCCTTAACGCTATTATAAAGAAGGACCGATACCCCTTACCCCTAATCAGCGAGACCCTAAGGGCACTAGCAAAAGTGAAGTGGTTAATAAAACTGGATATCATCACTATATTTCATAAGATCCGGGTTAAGAAAAGAGATGAATAGAAGACGGCGTTTAGGACGAGGTATGGGTTATACAAATAGATAATTACTCCCTTTAATTTAACTAAAGCCCCTACGACGTTCCAACAATATATTAACCACACCCTACGAAACTTCCTAGATAAGTTCTACTCAGCTTATATCAACGATATCCTAATTTATTCGGATAGCTCCCTCTCTGATTATAAAGAGAAGGTTAAAAAGGTCCTTGAACACCTAAGCGCTATAGGCCTGCATGTGGATATTAATAAGTGCGAATTCGAAGTTAAGAGTGTTAAGTATTTGGGGTTTATTGTTAATGCTGGTAAGGGAATTCGCGTGGACCCTGAGAAAATTAAGGCAATCCAGGGATAAGAAGTACTCTGATTAGTACGAGGAGTCCATGGGTTTATTGGTTTTACTAACTACTACCAGCAGTTTATACCCAACTTCTCAGGGATTGCATAACCCCTAATAACCTTAACCAAAAGGGATATACCATTTATTTAGAGTAAGGAGTGTACTAAAGCGTTCAAAGAGCTAAAGACGCTCCTAATCAGCACACCTGTATTGGCTCACTGGGACCCTGATCGAGTTACAATACTCGAGACCAATTCGTCTAATTATATAATAAGAGGTACCTTATCGTAGTATAACGACGAAGGGATCCTGAAACCTATAGCGTTCTTTTTACATAAAAACCTACTTACAAAGTGCAATTACCTAATACACAATAAGGAACTATTAGTAATAATACGCTACCTAGAACACTGGGATTCAGAACTACGGAGTATAAAGGAGTTCACTATCCTAACTAATCACCTAAATCTAAAGTACTTTATAACGAAAAGATAATTGAGTGAACATCAGATTAGGTGATCAGAATTATTATCCTATTACAACTTCACTATCTAATTAAAACCTAGTAAAAAAGTAATAGTTCTTAACACATTATCGAGACGTGAACAGGATATCCCTAGTACCCTATAGGACGACAGGTTAAAGGGTTGGAAGATTAAACTCCTGAAGAACAGGATTAACGTATTACAAATTAATAACGTAGTAGTGATCAGAGAAGTGTGGGCCCGATTGGGGTAAGTAGAGAGGGATGAGTTTAATATAAGAGACTCCCCCGGAGACATAGATTAGACCGATGACCCTAGCCCGGATAAGATGGAACCCCCCTTGAACCCTTTTAAAGAAGAGCTATTATACTCCTAGTGGGATAAAACCTTAGACCAGAATAACTAATACTAGCTGATTAGGGGGGTAATATAAAAAAGAGACCGATAACTTCCCTTATAGTAGAAGTTGCCGATAATACTATTAGAATATACGATTAACGATAATAAGAGACTGTTGTAGAGGGACAAAATCTGGATTCCATATTATAAACCCTTAAGGACGGGTTTAATCTAAAGGTTCTATAATTCTACGTTAATAGGATATCCGGGGAGGGACACTTTAAAAGCCTTAATTAGCTGCTAGTTCCACTAGCCAGGCCTATCCTAGGATATCCGAAGATTTATAAGGAACTACGACGTTTATGGACGAGGAAACGTATAGCGCAACAAGAAGAGGGGCCTATTAAAACCTCTACTTATCCCTGGACGGATCTGGGCAAAGGTCTCTATTAACTTTATAACAGGACTACCCCCTTCCCACCGCAATAAGACTACGAACATCATAGTGGTGACCAATCATCTATCAAAGAACGTAATCTTCGAGTCATTAAAGGACATCACAACGGATACAATAGTAGACCAACTAATCCGAGGTCTAATCAGGCACCATGGGATACCTCATACAATTATATCAAATAAAGGACCGCAGTTTACGAGTCTTATATAAAAACAACTCTACTAATTACTACGGATCAAATAAAGACTCTCTACAGCGTTCCACCCAAAAACAAACAGAACTACAAAGAGGGCAAACCAAGTAATAGAAACCTATTTTAAAGTATACACAGTGTATACTCAGGACAATTAGGACGAACTACTCCCAATAGTAATAATAGCTATTAATAACCGGGTCACCTCGTTAACAGGACTTAGCCCGTTTTTTATTACTCATAAGTATAACTTAGACCTAATCAGAATAGAGGAACCCCTACGGAATAACAACAAAACCCCTATAATAAAAGTAAAGGCTCTAGTCCAAAAACTAAAAAACACCTCTAAGTAGGCTCAAGCAGCGATAACGGCAACACAAAAAAAACAAAAAATTACCGTAAACACAAAACACCAACCATCTAATCAGTTTAAGCCTAGGGACAAGGTTTAGCTAAGGTTACGGAATATTTAGTTTAATTGACTATTAAAAAAGCTCAACTAAGTTAACGTAAAATACACCGTCCTTGAACTAGTTAAATCCCACGCTTACCGGCTAAATACACCGCTAGGGATCCATAACATCTTCCACGTAAACCTGATCAGGTACACTAGAGTTAATCCGTTACCGTCACAAAGCCGTAACGATGCCCAACCACCTACGATATTAGTGGCCAATAAGGAGGAGTTTAAAGTTAAGGAGATCCGTAATACGCGGAAAGTATAGGGCGAATAAAAGATTTTAGTAAAATAAAAGGACTATACCTAACTCACCTAAAAGCTAGTAGATATACTAGCGGATACAGCGGCCTTAGACTATTATAAGGCCGATCACGGGAATATCCCTTAGGAAGGGAAAGGAAGAAGGGGGTAATTATCACGGGCCAAGGCCCAATCAGAGGCCTCGGAACCACTCGGCCATATCCAACGCCAACCACTACTTACTAAGCCTGACCAGGCCCAAGCAGACCTAATCAGGATCCAATAAATTTATGGGGCAGCAGACTTTTCCTTCCTTTCTCCTTATCTTAAAGATACTCATAGTAGTCGCTATAGCTAGTTGCAATATACGTGCTTGGACCGTTACAGCGCAGGGCGAAAGGGGCGTTCTTCCGGGCAGCATCCAGGCTTTCCTCGGGGATATGGACGAAAACCCAGAGGTCTTTTAGCTGAGCCTGGGCTTATGGGTGGGTAGGGGCTCGGTTCTGGGCCGGGGCGGAGGCTGGGGCTAGGATTAGGGCTAAGGTCAGGGCTAATACCGCAACGGTAACCCAGTTCCGGATTAGAGTTAAAATAGCTTCGTTATTCATTAACTTCTTTAAAGCTTAGATTACATAGGTTATCGCCTCCTTTACGATCTACTTCTTCGGCCCCTCAGAACTAGAGACCACGTTATCAATAAACTACGTAATAACCAAAAAAACATCCTTTTAGTCCTCGTAACATCTAATTTGTTCATCGAAGGCGGTTAGGATAGATCCAGTGGCCACCCCACTGACGTTCAAGGGCCCCTTTACCATAAAGGGGGCTATGTCAAGAGTATTAGGCTGGCTTCCCCCAAGGCTAGGCCGGAATAGCTAGGCCTTAGTGTTACGGCGGTACTTAGCTCTTAAGGTGGGGGTTAGCTCCGGAGGTGACCTAGAGCCCCGATTAGGGCTAGCCAAAGGGGCCGGCTATAATTTAGTGCCCACCGGAGGTTATAAGGCCATTATAGGAGAGCTTTAAAAGGGAAAGGTGAAGACTTTTCAACTATTAAGGATCTTAGTAGTATATCACCTATTTCACTAATAGCGGATACTAAGAAAAATTAGGTGAGAGGGAAGTTGTGTGTTCCGATAGTATAGCCGTTAGTATAGTATTAAATACATAGGACCACTCCTTGTATTTATATAGGAGGACTGGTCCCTGGGCAGTCTCCTAGTCACTAACTAGTACCCCACTTATCCTCACCTCAATCCTTTTTATACCCAGGGTAATTATAAAGGTCGCCCTTATATCCCTCATTACTCTTCGGATTCCCCTTTTACCCAAAACTAACCGGATACTATCCTCACTTAAAGGGTAGGTCCAGTTCAGGGTCTCCTATTCAAAGTTCGGCTAAACCACTTAGTACTAGGGGATCCCTAGTATTACCGTATATCCTTCCACCTTAGTAATCCTAAACTTATACGACCTTGTGTAATTTACCCCGAGGTCGTCCATTACTTAGGTTACTAGGGTCTTTATACCGTAGTTGGGTATACATAACCCTTATATACCTTATAGTAGTGGTTTACTATTAATAACCCCCGGTGGAGCCCCTTTATAAGGGAGGATCCTCTAATCCACTATATTCTTATCTATTCCCGTATTTAATAACACTTTCCCCTCCTTCTATACCCCCACTACTCTTACCTATAGGGTCACCTTTACCCTCCGGCGACCCCGCTTTACCTCCTACGGGAGCCGGATAGCGTTCACCCCCGTGGCCGAACCTCCCGTCGGTTTTATCGTCTTAGGCTAGCATTATTGTCCTAAGTCCCTCGGTTGTTCATAGTTGTGGTAGTTGGGCTCCTAGTACTGGTCCGAATAGTGTCCCATCTGCCCATAATTGAAGTATTTGATGTGACTCAGGTCCTGCCCCGGTGGTCCCCTGCTGGGTATGCTCTCTTCCCGTTTCACTGAAACCGAGCTCTTAGAGGTCTTAGTGGTGGTCCTCGGTATTTCCGGGGTAGGTTAGGTGGTGTTAGCCGTAGTCTCTCTTTGAGGTACGAGATTAGAGCGAGTAAATGGCCACTGGTTTCCCCCCCGTTGGTCCCTGGTCCCCTAAGTAACGGGCTTAACACACTTTTACTCCCTTAAGTATATTTTCTACGTCGTCTCAGCCCTCTTAGCCACGTTATCTAGTTCCCGACGGGTACTCGGTAACCCGTTGGCCATCACTTGTTGTTATAAGTTAAGTAATAGTTGGTTAATTATATGGACCACCCGTATCCTCTCTAATTAAGGATCGGGGTACTTTACCTTAACTATTTTATATTAATTAAGGAATTATTAGTATATCTAATTCGGCTTTTGCCTTATTTCTTCTAATTCTATTATAACTATATATACCCGGGTATCCACGTTAACTATAATATTATAAAGCTACTACTCTATTACGGCCTAAATAATATTGGATATATTATTATTGTAGTTCATGGTGATGTGGTTTATCCATCGGCGGGAGGGGGTGCCCTTTAGGTATCCCCCTGTGAATAGGACCCTGGCCCTATCGGAGTCGAAGTCTTCTCTATATAAGCCGAATTGCCCCTTTAATTTGAATAGAAAATCATTAACGTTGATCTAGCTTCCTCCTTTAAAACGGATAGGGGTGAGCTATTTTATCTACGCGTTAGTATAAACTCACTTAGGTTCCGGTGACTAGGGAGTAGTGGACTCTTAGTATATCACCTCGTCTAGGTTAACGCCGTTCCTAAGGGCTATTATTTAGTCGATTATTTTCCTCTTTTTAACTTATTATATTACTTTATAGAAAAGGGCATTAACCTCCTTAGTGGTTATTCCTTTTATGTCCTCGATATTAAGGTGCTAATGATCCCCGGCCACTTCGTCGTTAAACGTCATCTCAGTTATTAGCTTAGTGGTTAGTCGCTCAACGTCTATGGAAATAACTCGTTGTGTTGCTGGTGCTCTACGGGGGGCCATCGTCACTCCAACTGTCTACGCACCTATGGGTAAATAGAAATTCGAACTTGTTAAGTTAGTCTACGTAGAGTAAAGGAGTCGGCGATACCTAAGTAGGGTATAATAGTAATTAGTATTCGAATCTAGCCTCCTATAGAGTTTCCCACTATACTACCACTTAAATCCCCTTCCCAGAGTAACTATTTTCCGTTGGCCCCACTCCGGGGTTGCCCTTTCGGTGCCCCCCCGGCCCCCGCCGGTGCACCTGACACGACGACGTCAGCCGCCTATTCAATTAGACGAAGTAGATCTCTTCTTTTATTAACCCTTAGAGCCTACCCCTGACCCTGTGAAGTGGTGAATAGAGTATCGAGAGATGTATCTTCAGCTTAGTTAATTCGCCCTTGACGTTTTTATAATCCCTACTATAATGGCCGATTATGAGAAGGCCTTCTCGTCCACGAAGCTGACCCGAATATCATAAAGGTTACGTATAAATTTGGGTATAATTAAGAAGCTACAATTAACGAAGAATTAGTTAAAAAAGGGGACTCTACGTTATAAAAGGGGGGATATAAGTTTATTAGTTACATCGTAAAGTCGTTCTAAAAAACCTTATACTTTTCCTAATCGAGTAATCTAATCACGTGAGGCCTCACGTATTTAATTAACTAAAAGTTAGTCAACAGGCAAATAAGCAACTATCACGGAAAAGGTATGCCAAGTAAGCAAGTTGAGGGTCAAAGTTGAGTTGGTTGCTTTAGCAGCACCGCTGCTCCCACGATGGCTTCGACCCGCTCCGCAACATCGTCCGAGCCCAATATCGGCACATTGATACCCAAGGCCTGCCAGTGTTCCAGGTCATAGTCGTAGTTCCCTGACAGATATATGCTTATTGCGGCGCGGAAGGTTTGGGCCAGGAGCATTTCGGCAGTCGCATCCGTCGGTATTGGGGTGCTCGGGGGGTGATACCAGACCTCAAGGGTCTCGCGCAGGCGAAAGCCCTCGGCGGCTAGGTCCACTGCTCTAGATAGAAAGCTGTCGACTTCTTGAGAGCTCGACAGCTCGTTTATGAATCGGGCTGTGCTGGAACATGCTCGAGGTTGGTCTTTGACATAGCAAATATCCAACTAGCAGCTAGATAGAACAAACCGGGCTCGCAGATCGGAACATAACACGACCGCTTTCAGAAGCTCATCAAATCAGGACCGTCCGTTGCCACCATGTAACAAGCTGCCCAAATCTCCGGTAGAACTCTTCGGTTTGATAGAATGCGCCTGCGTGGCTCGATGCGCACTGCGTACAGCGGGAGCACCTGGTTCGGCGGTTAAAGGGCCCGATTGGCATCGCGACAACAGTGCCTAATTGGGAATGGATGATCAATCACTCAATATCCCGTTGAAGAGTGGTAGATGTAAGAAGAAGCACATCCTCACCTTTGGTACTTTGGTGAAGTCGTTGGAGGCTCAGAGAGAGACCCCTGGTCTTCAGGTGCACCAAGATCGCCGGCCACCAAGCCCAAAATGGAAGCAATCGAGCGGCGCTAGGGCCGTAGTGGGGCCGCTTGGCCCGAGAGCTCTACACTGTACCCCGCGAGGACTTTTGGCGGGCACCGAGTGGACCCAGCCCCTCGCCCTCTCTGGTATTCTCATTCCACCACTGGAATCCTACGATGGCAATAGACCAATAGTTTGGCTTGAAATGTGATTCACCAGGCGCAGTCTCTCGGCCTTCTCCGCTGTGCTCACCCCAGAATGGCAACGACCGCGCGAGCAAGCATCGCGATCCTCTTGATCCTGTGAATAAGAGTATATAATGTTTCCACTCTCTCGCTCATATCTTCTGACCCAAACATCAGATCTCTATCTGTTGCTCACCATCCATAATCAATACTATGGTACTGGCCCTACTCGTAATCAGCGCCCTCGCTTCGGCAGCGCAAGCAATCCTCGTCTCCCCTCCGACCGGTCCCTACGCAGTCTCCATGTCCGTCCAAGCCCTCACCGACGACACCCGCCTCGACCCGTACGCGCCTCCTGACAGCCCCCATTCCCGCCGCCTCATGACTTCGACCTTCATGCCCGTCGGCAAAAACCGCTGCGCCGACCACACCACCGTGCCGTACATGACGCCCCTGGTGGCCGAGACATACGACGCGCTCGGAACGAGCCTAGGCCTCCCTAACGGCACCTTCGCCTCCTTCGAGATGGATTTCTGCGTCCCGAAGCCCGAGACCTGCGGTACCTTTCCCCTCGTGCTCTTCTCCCCGGGCTTGGGTGGCTCGCGCCTGCTCTACGGCGCCACAGCCCGCGAGGTGGCCAGCCACGGCTTCGCCGTCGTGACAATCGACCATCCATACGACGCCTCCTTCGTCGAGTTCCCCGACGGGACCGTCCACCCCGCTGTGGACATCAATACCGATAACAGAACAGAGGTGCAACAGCTCACGCAGGTAAGCGTCAACCCCTTCCAAAACGCATCACATGCTCACCGGACTCCACAGGTCCGAGCCGAAGACGTCTCCTTCGTCCTCTCCCAGCTCCAAACACAGCCCGTGAGGGGCGTCGATCTCAACCGCGCCGTCATGTTCGGCCACTCACTCGGCGGCGCCACGGCCGCGGTAGCGATGCTCAAGGACGACCGTATCCTGGGCGGTCTCAACCTCGACGGCCAGCTCTTCGAGCCCGTCCTCAGCGCGGGGTTCGACAGGCCGTTCGCGCTCGTGGGCACCCCGGGACACGAGGACTATGACCCGACCTGGAACGCCTTCTACGCTGCGCTGCGGGGGCCGCGGGCTATGCTGAGCGTGAACGGGACCACGCACGCCAGCTTCACGGACTTCCCGGCGCTTGTTGCCTCCTTGAACATGACTCTACCCGAGGCGATGAGGGAGTTGCTGGAGAGCCAGATCGGGACGTTGGAGTCGGTCGAGGTTGTTGTTGCTGGGGTTGTCGAGGCTTTTGTCGAGTCGGTGATGGGAGGGAAGACAGGGCCGTTGTTTACTGAGGACGGCGTCCCACCCGAGGTGTCGATTGTGAAGGCAGACTAAAGTTCACATCTTTCAGATATTCAGAGTCTTCATTGCCATGCGAGAAACTCAAACTTCTCGCTTTAAGAGGATCACGGGGGTTACGGGCCACAAGGGTGAAGACTCCCCGACAGTTCACCATGTTGGGCCGCCGATTAGGAGCAGTAATGGTCAGTCTTTTTCACCTAAACGAAGTTATAATGAATCTAGGAAATAGAACTCTACAATGGAGACTTTGGGCCCTTTCGAGACGTTTAATAGTGTACAGCACAAGGATTATACATTCAGGTTATTCGAACGATCTGATGTGCGTCCAATACGACCATGTAGAGTTAAAGAGCGCCAGCACCCAACTTTGATACACTGAAACAAAATAATACAGACAGCTATGAAGAAGTTCGTTGATGTACGTTGATACTGCTCTTGTATGATAACAAAGCCTCCTAGCGCATAGCCTGGGAACATCAACCAACGGAGCCAAACCGATAGCCAGGAGCAATACCCCGGCCGCCGTTTCCAGTTATTCGTGCGTGGAACAAACACAATCGAGTTTCTCAACTCGTGAGTTGAGAGTACTGGACCACCCAGATCTTTGATCTCAACCTGCAGCAACGTTTTCAAGCCCATCAACAGACCTAGACCTCACCTCACAACGACTTGAAAGCTGGTTCAAACCAGTCTGGATATCCGCCACCTAGAATAGAACATAGCACCCTCATCGTTAGAATTACACACTTAGAATACTCACCCGACTCACGTCAACAACCTCAACTGACTATCTGCCATCTCGCACAGCCAAATCACGTCCTACAATCCCCACGCTTCAACCTCCGGAGCCACGACCCACCACCCCATCCTAACCTTCACCATTTCAACCGCTCCCTTGAACTCAAAACACTCCATCCATATCCCCATTCCCACATATCATCGAAAGAAGAAGAAAAAAGAAAAAAAAGAATAAGAGATGCCGACGTCTCTCCGACAACCATCCCCCAATCACCGCCAGCACACCTCTTCAGACGAAACAAAGCCCACAATCCCGCGCGCGCCCGGCCAAAGAAGCCTTCAACTGCAACACACATGAGACGGAAAAAAGACAGAGTGACATCCATACCCACCTCGTCCATTCATCCATCTTGGCCGAAAGGAAAACTTCCCTCTCTCTTTTCTCTCTTATCGCCCTCACGTTTCTGCGAGCTGTCTATCTGAACCCCCACACATCAAACAAACACGTTGCCCTCGCTTCCCAACATGGCAACGCCATCGCCAACATCGCCCACCATACGCCTACCTCTCTAACCGCACAGCCTCCTCTACCAGACTCCGGGGCCATCGGAGCGTTCAGCTCACCTCTCACACGCGACGTCCTTCTCGAACGAACTATATGACGCTCGACATATTCCCACCTATCCAAAGGCCTCCCCACCAGGGATGGAAATTGGCCGACGTTGTCGATTGACTTTCGCCTGGATGTTACCAAAAAGACATATCCCTCGAGTAGTTCACATGCGCCGCAACGGCGGCGGCGGTGGCCTTCCGACGCTGATGACAAACGGTAGCAGTGTAGCAGTGTAACACCAAGACGCTCCTTGGCGCCAGATCGCAGACGACCGTTAATTCGTCTCAACGCAGCGCAAGTCGGAAAACCGGATGCGCTTCTGGGTGACGCCGGCTGGATACTGGTGCGCCAAGGCTTACCCACCCGTAAGCGCGACCACGCTATTACCACCTCAAAGAAGGACTTCGGGTCGACGGGCTTCGTCGAGTTGCGTCCTCGGGTGCGCCAGCGACATCCCGAAGTCGGCCGAAAGTCGTCGACTCGCGAGGCACCGCTGGCGCAGAGATGGTCCCTTCACGAGGCCAAACAGTCTAGGGCGAACGAACTATTCAATGGGGCTCTGACAGAATGTCAACCTCACCAATTGATCTCACCACGCCCCCTCACCCAGCGCTCCCCGCACTCGCATCCATCCAGCCTTCTTCACATGACAAACTCTCCATGTACACACCAAATCGTCTTCCCGCAGACGCCATTCTTCCGTGGCGGCTGCCCAAAACTCACTTTTAAAGTTCAGCTACCCGACTCACCGACTCTTGAGATTGCCCATCCCAAAAACGGAGCTTTTCTAACCGTCTTGGAGACTTCAGTCATTGCCATGTTAAGAGAAGAGATCCCACCAGCACCCGGGTAGATGGCTGGCGTTCGGGCCTCGTACCTGTCGCCGGGGACAGCGGATGAGCATGGATGGTGACCAGAAACCAGAGCTTCGGACTGGTCACGTCGCAGAGTGCTGTGGAAGACAAGCTCATACTAGAGACCGGATCGACGAATGTCGGTCGCAGCCTGGATCTTTGGCTGATATTCCGAGCGGACAATGACGTATCGGTGGAAAACATGGCAATGTCAGATGCATCCACCATTGCATTGCAGCTTGCTCGGGCTGAGAGGCTGACGCCGGTGTTGGCGCATTTTCAGGCCGAGAGCCGCCTCTGGTTTGACAGTTACCAGCAGCAGATGCTTTGTCGTTGCTCGATTCAGGCCACAGCCGAGCGTTGACAGCAGCGAATCCTGTGCGTCGCATGCGCGTAATGGGGCCTTGGTGAGGGAATAAAAAAGCAAAATACGACCGGGTTCCGCCCAGGAATCGGAGACGCGAGTCAAGGGCGGAGTTTGTCGTCCTTACACGTACGCCCCAGTGGCCGGTACCTCTCGCGCGACGACGAAGAGCAGGACTCGTGCTAGTCTCTCAGCGCCAAAGACCAAAACGGAATGGTTTGGCTTCGCCCAGACGGATTCGCAAATGCATGCGAACTCGAGGCTCCTCAACGTTTTCAGTATGTTATCGAGGTGCACACAAGCGGATGTCACTTTGGCGACATTCAGTGTCAAGGTTTCATTCGCCGAGTCAGGGCGCTGGTGAAGAGTAGTCGCGGGACGTTGTCCCGGGGCACGCGGAGCAGGTGGCCGAAGGTGCCTGGGAGATTGCCGCGGGCGGACGGGATGTTGGCAACGCGGCCGAGGTGAATGGACATGTTTAACGACGATTGTGTACGGCTCGTCGAGGGGCAGGGGTCCCGTCGATCAATGTGGCCTTCCCCAGAGTATGGCTGCTCGAGATCCCGACTCAAAATGTGTCGTCAAGATTGCCTTCCAAGATTTTGGGTGGACCTGGTGGCTTGGGGAAAATGGGAATGCGACTGAAGGGGTGCTCGGTACGGCTTCTTCTGCCTGCGGTCGCTTAGGGGGGAGGGGAAATTGGAAATTGCTTCTCGTCTGGCGCTGCAACGCTCGTTATCGGACGACAGCTCGGCGTCGAGCCCGCCAGGACGGCTTCGAGAAGAACTCGTCAAGTTGTCAGACGTGCGTGGCGTGAGAGGAAGCTGAAATGGCTGAACCACAGCCCAAAGCTGTCGTCCAACCCCTCGTACCTGTGGGCCAAGGTACACTTAGAGGATCGGGTGCTGCTGTGCAGGCTCTCAGGGAAGACGTGCATTCGCGGGCTCTGTGGAATTGCAAAAGGCCCTCAGTGATTCGCCGCGACAATATGCGGTTGAGACATGCCGAACCTTGCTAGCTCGAAAAGCTGCTGAGAACGCAAGTCAGTCCAGTGTCTGAGAACAGCAAGGCCAGACAGCACTCGCCTGCCACTGGGGCTAGCATCGAAGCTAATGTACTCTGTGGACATGATGTACATGGATGAGATGTCCCTTGGTGGCATTCTGGGCGTGGTGCATGTTTGATGTCCCTTGATGCCATGGCTAACCCACTGTGGGCTACTTTGATTTCGAGGGGACGCTGGCGACGCTCATTCGCCGAACATGGCACTCATCGGAGAACTATTCAACAGACGGCGTCGCAGTCTCATGGAACCCGTATGTAGAAGTAGAGCTTCGTGCCCGTGCACCAGCCAAGGCGAAGAAGCGCAACGACGAGGACCTCTCAGCTGCGAAAGGGGCGGAAATTGAAAGCCGAGTCGACCCATGCCGTGCCTTTGACCGCGCGA
The DNA here is from genome assembly GCA_024584535.1 of Colletotrichum gigasporum. Lineage (NCBI taxonomy): Eukaryota > Fungi > Ascomycota > Sordariomycetes > Glomerellales > Glomerellaceae > Colletotrichum > Colletotrichum gigasporum. The sequence continues at coordinate 10,062,021 of CP077948.1, forward strand.
AGAAGAGACGGCAGCGACCAAGTCGCCTATTGGCAATACTCTCGGTCCCGTTATCGGCCGACAGCTGCAGGATATCAGAATGGCAATATCAACAAGTCGAAGAGGCGCGAACACTGAGAACACGAGGGCAAGGGAGCTGTCACAACTGACCTTACTCGCAACCATCGATTCGCCAACCCAATGTTCAGGGCCTCTTTGGAGGCCAGGCCACATGGCGGGCGAGCTGGCGGCCAGTCAGAGGGGAGGGAGAAAAATCAGAGATCTAATTCTTCCCACACCTCGATCCACGGTAGCAGCGGGAATTCTCCTTTCTGCGGACACCCCCCTGCACCCCCTGGTCTGATGATTTCATTTCTGAACGAAACGTTGTCACGCTTGTGATTTGCCGACGGTCCAGCAGCCCACGCGTGACGGAGAACTGGGATTCGCTCTTATGCGACTCGTGCATCGCTGGACAGGAAGTGTTGGGGGCCTGTGAGCGTCCCTGATATCAATGACAGGTCACACATGGCAGTCGAAGGCCAGCAATGCGACTGGCATGGCTTCACAACTCGAGGAAGCCTGGGATCTTCCGGGCTGGGCCGACTGGTCGGCCGGCTCGCTAATTGGCTGCCGCGCGCCTCTTGTACTCAGTCGAGTTAGAGGATCACCGTCTGGGCGCCGCTCGGGGACTGAGCCGACAGGGAAAAGGCAGCGCTGCCGGCGAACAAGTCCAAGTCCCGAGTCCGCTGCCGCGCAGTGATGAACCCGACCGGCGCTGAGAGATAGACGCGTCCCTTGGCTGCCGAAGGGCCAGCGTGTCATGGAGACGTGAAAAAATACTTTAATCACTGCTCGTAAAGGAGGGGCCAATGCTTCTTAGCCCTGGTAGCCAGGGTTCAGAGAAGCGATCCAGGGCTTCGGCGTGGCCCAAGGGGACCAGTTGGGAGAAATTCCAGATGACCGGCAACCCTACTAACGTCATCCGCCAGCCAGGGGTGTCCCATTCAGGAGATAGCAAGGGAGAGGCAATATCGACGTCGTTATGGGCCATCTGCCAATCTGAGGGTTTTGCCAAGGCAAGGAAGCCATGACTTGCTGGAGGAGGAGAAACGAAAAAATTGACGTGTCTTTTCCGTGGCCAACGCTGTGGTCGGACAAGCATCATCCATCGGCTCCGGGTTCGTCGGTGCCAGACGGGTCAGGAAAAGGAGTCGCGGCGGAGTGGTCCGCTGTCCAGGCACTTCGGTGACACGTAGTCTCAGGCGTGGTGTTCGCGTCCCGGAGGCGAAGAGCAGTTCTGGAGCACTTGCGGCAAATGGCACAACCGGCGCCGGGAACAGCACTGGGACCGTGAGAAGCGCGCCTGACACGACATGGACGTGACTGAGTCGACACTCATGAGCGTTTCGAAACGTGGTGCGCGCACGATAGGCTAGCGAGGGACGGCTTGGAAGAAGCTGCAGCAAAGGTTAATAGCACGACATGTCACACGGCTGACCCTTCAACTTGCCTCTCCTGACTGCGGCGCGACTCTAGGCTCAACCCAGGATGGACAGGGGGAGCTCGGCCAACGCATCTCGGAGTCCACGAGGGGTTCGCGTGGAGGGAGCAAGTGGCAGGAAAAAGAAATGAGAGGAGGCCATGTCTCAAATGCGATCTGACCGCCCTCTGGCGCTGCTGTGCCTGGCACGCCCGTCATCCCAACTTTCTTGTCGTGCGGTGTGTACTCCGTACTTCGTACGCGAGCATCGGCCGGTGCTTGATTAGGGAGAGACATGCGAGCGGGAAGGAGCCGATCGACGAGCAGCACCTGGAATGAAGGCCAGGTGGTGCATTTCTAGCGGGGATTGCCGGGCCGACGATGCCTGGGCCGGCTGGATGCGGCGAGAATCGCGAAGGCATTTAGATGTCGCATGATGGAAAAGCAAGCAGCGGATGGGGGCAGGGTGAGATATCGCAAGAACGGTGCAGTGCAGACGACGACGGTGAGAAACAGCCGACGACGGAGCACATGTGCCGGAGACGAAGGCCGCAAGGGTCGGCGACGGCGAGGGCGACGGCGATAGTGATGTTGCAGTTGGTTGATGGCCCAAATGACTAGCTCCGTCGTACCAATAGCACGGTCAATGCAGCATCGGCAGTGCCAGGCTGTCAGCGACAATATCTCGGGTCTTGGTCGTGCATCGTGCCTTATTAGTGAGGGTCGTCTGTGGTGATGTTGTTGAGTGCGAGAGGCAGCAAGGTACTGCAGCAGACGACGCGAAAGCTAAGGCAAGGTAAGGCAAAGCTAAGGTACCGCCTTAGTTGGAAAGCACTTTACCAAAGGTGAGGTACCTTGAGAACAAGGCCCTAGAAGACGCTGATAGGCCGACGCCTTTCTGCAGGTGGAGAATCATCGCAGGCCGCACGCCCCTTCCCCTCCCTTTTCGTGACGCCATTTCGCGTCCAGATCGATACGTACCGGCTTCCTTCTCCGCTGGAAACACCCCTCCAGAGCCGGCAGGCAAGGGACGGCGTCGACGTAGGGCAGCGTTTTCTGCTTAGCGTGGCCTCCCGCCCCCATATGATCTGCCCGGAGGATTGCCCTACCCTACCGATCTTTTGGGCTTTACGAAATGAGATGCTAAATCTGAGCCGGCACCCTTCTGGCATGTCGTGATTCTTGATCTGGCGGGTGTTGTCCACTGTCCGTGGCGCTGGCTCGTGACGCTGCAGGCCACAGTCAGGAATCGGGAATCGCATCTGCAAGTTTCCAGTGTCAGAATGGAGGCAAAAATTGGAGCTGGAGCTGAACAAGGTTTTCAGGCAGACGGGGCCGCGAGGACTGCGCCGGGATACCTGTCAGGGCAATTCCATGTTTGATGCGCACTGCCCACCGTTCCGACATTGCTCGCTGCAGAGGCTTGCTTCAATGGTCGCGATTCGCTCTCCAGCGCCGTCAGCCCAGGCGATTTGATTGCCTTAGGTAAGGAGGTAAAGGCGAGAGAGAGAACAGGTGGTGTCCTTCCTTGAGGGCTCCGTGCCTCTCCGTGCTGCTTTCTTCCAATCGGCAGTGACAGTGACATGTGCAGCAGGTACCACCAGGAAAAGGAGGTACACCTGTGGACCTACCTGGTCTTGCCTTCCTTCCAGGTTCGGCTGGCTGTCCAGGTTGGCTGGCCTGGCTCCTCCTGCCTCTGCCTCGCATCAAACATCAAACCATCAAACGTTGGCACTTGCTTGACTCTGACCTCGGCCGCCCATTGCCTGCCCGGTGAACCTGTTCATGTTTCTTCCGCGCCCATTTCTTATCCGAAGATCTGTCTCAGGAAACACAGACAAGACCGGGTGCCCCAGGCCGCCAGGCCAGAACTGAAGGAAGAAAAAAGGCAGCGAAAAAGACTGTGCGTCTCTGGGCTATTAGCATGTGTCCGTACTGTATCCGTTGCCTGCACCTGCGGCGCCCGTTCCTGAGGCACCCGGCCAGCTGTGCTGGACGGCTAATGCCAGGCCGTTCGCTGCCGGCGTCCCTTTAAGCTGCTGTCGTGCCTTGTTCTATTTGGTTTCGTTTTGCTTGTGGTGCAGCCACTGCTTGCCCAGCTCCAGCGCACGGCACCCGCTCCGGCAACGGGCCCACCTATTCCATGGGCCACTTTTTTGCTTCGACCACTAATTTTCGTCTATTTTTCCTGCTGCATTTTTTTCAGGCTCGTTTCTGCGCGCTGGCTTCTGTTGCTGCTGGCCAGGGGCGGCCCTGGGGACGCAGGCAGGTACCTCCTTGGCAAAAGTACGTAAGGCCGCTTACCGTGCTCCACTTGCAGGTCAGCCGCTTTGCAAAATGTACCTCGCCCTTCCCGGCTGGCCCGTCCGGTAGTAGCCCTGGAGCACCGACCACCAGCCTCGAAGCTGCTAGCTTGCTTGCTAGGAACCTGCTTCACTTGACTTTGCTGTAACAGTAAGGTAGACACTGCAGCACGCCTACCGTACTTTGCCTGCCTTAAGGCATGGAGGGCAGGCAGTACCAAAGGCACATAACCAAAGTGCCTAGGTGCCTTGGTACCCTACCTTAGCAACTCTTAGGCAGAGAGAGGTAGGTGCGGCGCTACAAGGAAAAAAGCAAGACAAGCCATGAGCAAGGTTCCCAGAGAGGTACCTGCTTGCGGCGTGCCTACCACCTAAAGTCCTACTTGGTAAAGTACCTTGCCTACCTGTCTGCCCTCACCCTCGCTCGCCCTTTCCCTCCACCCCACGGCCACACACCGGCCGGACACACACACACAACGCGCACACCCACCACAAGCACACGCCAAAACTCACACGCCCCCCAAGGTTCAGGCCCAGCAGGCGCAGGCGCACCCGCACCCGCATCAAGGAGCAGGAGCAGGAGCAATAGCAGCTGGTTAGGCTAGCTAGGTACTCCGTAGTAGCAGCCCTGGAGAGGTGTGTGTGTGTGTGTGTATGGTCGCGCCTTCCCTTTGCCTTCCCCATCCCCATCCACATTCTAACCCATCGCAACAACCCAGTCTTTCTTCTTCTCTTGCTTTCCCTCCCTTCTCCTCCCACCTCTTCTTGCTGGCGTTCCCCCATCGCTTCTTCTCTTCTCCTCCCCTTTCCTTAGAGTTGCACCTCTCTGCCCTCTGCTGTATCGTCTCGTGTCTGCTCTGCTCTGCTCTCGTCTGCTGCTGCTGCTGCCTTGCGTTGTGCTGCTGCGGGTTTTGCCAAAAAAAACAAAAAACCGAAGCGAAGCATCCTTTTCAGCGATTGTCTTTGGTTGTTGCAAAAGTAGTGCTGCTCTCTGCCGCTGCTTTTTTCCGACCTCACGTCACCACTGACAGAGCGAGATCCACGGCCTTCACACCCGCGAAAAAAAAAATCTCTGCGCGCGCAAGTTCCTTGTCGGTTTCTCCCTCGTCATTTAACCCCCCCAAAAAATCTTCCCTCGACACAAATTACTCTGTAATTGCCCCCCTTCTCCCCTTTCCCCCCTCCTTACGAAGTCGCACGACGGCTTCTCTCCTGGTCATCCGGAAAAAGAGTCTTTTTGTTGGCGCCCAAAAGTGAGTCCTCCTGTTCCCTCTGTCCCCCTCCCCAATCCCCCCGTCGCATCGTCGCAGTCGCAGTCGCAAATCTTCAGCTCGTGCCCGACCTCTCCGGCCCTCGGCATTTTCGGCAATCCTTTGTCCCAGACCCTCGACGCCGCCCACTTCGAATTGACGAAGGCTTCGCCTGTTGGTGGTCAGAGAAGAAGAAGAAGGGGTTACCATCTTTGGCGCATCGAGCGACCCCTCCATAGGTCGTGGATCATCCTGGGTTGTGGCTGTCGATCCCCAACCTATGCCGCGCTATTCAACCTCGACGTGACGCCCTCTCTAGCATTGAGCAGCGGATACGAAGTCGAACGCGACACATCTCGACGATTACTGCCAACGCTCGTTTTTGGGTGATTATGGCTAGCTCTCCCGCCTACGACGCTCCCCGCACCACGTCGTCTGACGTCGCCCACCGTCGCGTCACTACACGGAGCTGGTCAGCTGTGCCCGGTGCAATCTGACAGTTGTCATTTTGCACTCAAGACGCACCTCAACGGCAGACGATTCTATTCGAGATACGGCTTCAGCTCTGGGATGGGAATATCACAATAGAAAGACCGCATTGGGCGACTGAGTCACACAATTGGGCGTGAATAGCAATGGAAGCTGCATGCCACGGATATTGCTGGAGAACCGTTTGCGACGTCGATACCTCAGCACCCAGACATGCCGACCACGACGGCATCAGTCCCTCCTACACACAAGCCGCCATCATGCTGGATGTGTTCGGCCCGCTCAACTAGGCGACTGAGATGGATATTGGCGCCACTTTTCGGCCTTGCTGTCTGTTTACGGGGCACGCTTGGGGCCCGCGGTTTGGCCGCGATTCTGCCATTATACCCGAGCTTCTACAAATGGTCTCTGGATTGAGTAACTTTAGGTTGTTGGAGTCGGGAACCAACGTGACTGAAGGCTGCAGACTATATTCCGTTGGTTCCTGCTGCGCCACCAGCCCACATTGACCTTGATGGAATGCCGAGCTGAGCCCCAGATGGTGCAGCTCGTCTTGACACTTGTCGAGACTGCGACTGCGACTGCGACTGCGACGAGCTGATGACAAGGCCCGTGGTTTTTGATACTAACGAACCTCCTTCCCAGGTCCCCATCATTTCGGATCCTTCCTTTGGCCCCTTTCTCTGGATCTTCGGTGAACGTTACGTTTAGCCACGGCATCTCTTGATTTCCCGGTACTTGGCGCAAGTCTTGAAGACCCAAAAGTCGAATTCGAAGCATCGCTTGGGCCTTGTTCTTAATCGGCGGCTGTAGAATTTTTGCGCACGAATACTCGGAGACATCTCGATCTTTCGTTTTTTCGACGGGGCGTGCTGGCGTCAGAGAGAATCGACTTTTTACCAAAGTGCTTTTCGGAGTCTCGGTTTTGCGTCTGATACAGGTCGTGTTCGATTCTCAAAACCAACAACCCATATTCAAAGGAAGAAAGCTGTGTTGCTCGACTTCCCTGTAACGGTACGCCCCTTGTCACTGCCCATGTTTGACTCCGCGCAATGGCGATGCTAACTTTACCGCCAGATTACCATTCCATTTGACATCACCAAACGGTAAGGCTGCGGTGCTCCTTCCTCCCAATCTTAACTCGACCATTCCTCCTTCCCCACGAGCGACGCGACCAACTGCCTGACGTCTCCACTATCCCCTCCATCGAGAGATGATAAACCTTTCTGAACCCCACCTGCGACAACTTGGATGTGCTCTCTTGCTAATACACTGTCAGTTTCGAACCACTCGAAAATGGACGCGATCAACTACAACCCTCCCCAGGGCAACGGCACCGCCCCCGTCAACGCCAATGGCGATGGCTTCGGTACCCCCGTCTCTGGTGGCATGCCTTTCCCCGGCAACAACGGCTCTGGTGAGATGCCCGGTGGCGGTCAGGCCCCCATCCAGCAAGACGCGAATAAGAACACTCTTTGGTATGCATCCCATGAAGTTTCTGGCATATGTGACAGCGCGCTGACTTACATAGGATGGGCGAGCTTGAGCCTTGGATGGACGAGAACTTCATCAAGGGCGTCTTTCTCACTGCGACCGGAGAGCCTGTCAACGTTAAGGTCATTCGCGACAAGACTTCTGGGTACGTTTCATCCGATCCGGCTTTGATGGCGACTTGACTGACATCCCTCCAGTAACGCTGGATACTGCTTCGTCGAGTTCGGCAGCAGTGACGCTGCTAGCAAGGCGCTCACTCTGAACGGGACTCCCGTCCCCAACTCCAACCGCGCCTTCAAGCTCAACTGGGCTTCCGGTGGCGGCATCAACGACCGACGTGACGATCGCGGCCCTGAGTACTCGATCTTCGTCGGCGACCTTGGCCCCGAGGTCAACGAATACGTTCTCGTGTCCCTCTTCCAGGCGCGCTTCCCTTCGTGCAAGTCTGCTAAGATCATGACGGATGCCATGTCGGGACAGTCGCGCGGATATGGATTCGTGCGCTTCACCGACGAGCAGGATCAGCAGCGGGCGCTCGTAGAGATGCAAGGAGTCTACTGCGGCAACCGCCCCATGCGGATCTCTACCGCTACGCCTAAGAACCGCAACCACGGTCCCTACCAGCACCACGGCAACCAGATGATGGCCCCTGGTCTGCCCCCTCACCAGCAAGGCTTTTACGGCGTTCCCTCTCCCGCTGGGTATGGTGGTGCTTACGGAGCCCCCTACAACCCTCCTGGACAGCAGATGAACCAATTCACTGACCCCAACAACACCACTGTCTTCGTTGGTGGTCTGTCTGGTTACGTCACCGAGGACGAGCTCCGAAGCTTCTTCCAGGGCTTTGGTGAGATCACCTACGTCAAGATCCCTCCTGGAAAGGGCTGTGGTTTTGTCCAGTTCGTTCACCGTCACGCCGCTGAGATGGCCATCAACCAGATGCAGGGATACCCAATCGGTAACTCTCGCGTCCGCCTGAGCTGGGGTCGCAGCCAGAACAACTCTGGTGTCGGTACTCCCTACCGCCCCGCCCCTCCCCCGCCCCACTACTTTGCTCCCGCTCCTGGTCCCGGCGCCTACGGCCCTGCTCACTTCGGTGCTCCCGGCCCCCACGGACCCCCGGGTCCCCAGGGTCCTCCCGGTGCCCCCCCTCAGGTACGTGGACCAAGCTCTAATGCAAGCGACACAGGACGCTAACCCTTCTGCAGTAGAACGATGCGTTGGCGGGTCGATTGGATGACCTGGTTGCCTTCGAGTGATCACGGAGTTTGAGGGAGATTTTCTCCCACAGTCTTATTGCTTACAACTTCTCGGAACTTCTAACGTCGTTTTCGTTCACCGCCGCCGCCTTGGACCTTTAACGCTGCACGATGGATACCTGGGCGATGACACTTATTTCTTTGGACTTGATTGATCTTAAGCATACGGATAGCGGACACGATTGTCAGACGTCACGAGAACGACCATTGCATGCGTTGCGGCCATAGTTTATCTCTGGACTTCTGAGCTTGTCTTGGGCGTCGTCTTTTTCGGATGGATCTCTTGACTGGTTGCCCCTTCTTAAGTTCTTGTTTGTCTACACCACGCGGGACTCGCCCCAACAGAGATTTCCTAGCTTTCAGTTTGCTTGCTATTGTCTTTTTTGAGTTGTGACAATTCTCTGCGTGACTGTGGCCTGTTCGTTTGCTATCTGGTGTCCTTCGTTGCGAACCAAGTTCAATACCCTTTCTTTCGCAGCTGTTGTACTTGCAAGCCTGTGTTTCGTCACCTTGGTTTTACGTTCTTTGAATATTCTGAGGCGCACTTCTGGCATTGGAAGGACACTACTCGGCTAGGCTGGTAGATATTCCCGGGCTTCAGGCGTTTCTTAGAGCTCCCACGAATTTGAAGGGAAAGTGAAGGAGGAAGGGCGAAAAAGCGTACTGGTATTTTGAGTCCATTGGGATGTCTGGTGAGATTGGCTACTGGATCGGCAGAATGCGACACGAAAAACGTGGCTTTCGTCATGGCGATATGGCGTTGGTGGGACAGGCTTGGATGGAAAGGAGGGGGTGCCCCCGAGTCATAGAGAATACGAGATTGACAGTTTGAGACTCGTAAGCTTACACTTGTGTTCGAATAGTCTTCAATGTGAACCATGACCCTTGATTGATGGATGGTATACCATTCTCTGGATGCCTTGAAAATGCCTTGAAAAGCCACAACTTCCTGGAAAGCGGACCGGCTCCGAGGGAATGAATCGCTGTAGCAGATGATGAGATGGAGACGAGTAACAATGTCCTACCTCCTGGTCTAACCAATGAGGTGACAATATTTTTGCAATTGAATCGTGATAATAACCAATGAGGCTTTTCATAATGTCAGAAAAGTGGTACCAAAGCCCGGATCCATCAAATCTCCAATGAACGCCCTCCCGAGATAGAATTAAATTGTTGCAAACGAACCACGTGTGAGACGTGGCGTAAGGGCGGACGTTAGACTTGATCCCAGTCTCGTGAACAACTTCACCCTCGCACCGCCCGGTTCGAACTCATCGTCTGCTTTCAAGTCTCGGAGTCTGGTCGCCTGTCGGGTCTCGATGAATCTGGTGCAGAGAACACACGCTACATCATCTTTAGTTATGTGGTGCTCTTCTTGCCAGGCCCAGCCAGCCTCGTGTCTGGCTCTTTCGACCCCAGAGCCTCTCTCCCCTGCGAGACAGCGGAGTCTTTGGGCGGTTCTCTGAGATTGGGACGGGGTCATATTTGTCGGGGCCGTGGTTTCGTCGATGACGATGGTATCGTTGTTCAGAGCATCAGTTGTTGATGTCGGCGCCGGTGATAGCGACGAGAGCGACGGCGACGGCGACGGTGGCGTTTCTCCTGGCCCCCGCCGCCTTCGCCTTCTTTTCGGCCTTGTATTTCTTGACATCCATCACGACTTTGGGGATCCTCACGATAGGGTCGTCGAGTACAGCGAAGGAGGATGTGAGAATGAGGAGGAAGGCGGGGGCGAGGCGGAGGAGATGCATCTTTGTAGTAGGGCGACGGGCGTCACGACGTTGTTGAAGAGGGTAAGTTTGGAGGAGAAGAGATTGTTTTTGGCCGATTCGACGTTGCGGATAGTTGATTCAAGAAAGTTGGACAACCAGGGGCTTTTGGAATCTAGGGGTGGCAGAGAAGGTTCAATCAGGTCCTCAGAGAATGTTCCGTTGATAGAAGATAGTTCGAGCGGGCGGTCTATTTCAACATTTCTACTGAAAAGCCGGATAGAAATTTTCGCACCATGGTAAAACTTTCTGTAACCTTGGCCTTGAGGCATACAGAGCTAACATTGACCTTGAAGGTCTAAAGAAACCATGATGTAAGCGGGACATGAATCTATAGACGACCTCGATGGCACTTGGACTTTTCGAGCTTTTCGAGAATTCGCGTGTCACTAGCCTGAAGCCCATCAACTTGCGGACAAATCCTTGCATGATAGCAGAGCCGCTGGCGTTGAGACCAGGCGACACACCAGGCGTAGTCGCTGTTTCGTGCTGGAGCAAAGGCTCAGCTCGCATGGTTTGCGAAATGGTCATATACCTTTATCTCCACAGTTTGAGCGGTTGCCAACGTCTGACTCGATGGTAGAGCCAGGGCTGCGGACAGTTTCATGGCTTTCGCAACCAGGCAGCCGAGTGGAGCTGGGTGAAGATGGCACGTTGGTGAAGCGTCTTTCTACCTTGCGGGGAGGCTTAAAACCATGCTACTTTCTAACATCCTCTCATTCTTCCTGAAATAATTCGCTGGCGCAGGCAAACACTTGTCAGCGGTGGGTCGCTACCTATACGGCATTTCCACGCACCGCCCTACCGTCTGACCAACGGCCAAGGAGGATAAGCGGGCGAGCTGTCTAGCCTTTCAGTGCATGTTCTGATACCGTAGTGAGATGTCGTTCCACATTGCTCTACGAATCAGACCCCAAAATCCTGTGCCAGGTATAAAATCGCTGGCCAATACACCGAGATAGTAGGAGTATGCGCCATCCAGGCCAGCTGGAGGTGTTAGACGACCGGTCGGCCCCGGAGTATACCGTTCTATCGCACACGTGGGGAACAGATGATGAAGAGATACCCTTTCAAAAAATGACGCAGGGATCTATGCCATGAAGGTCTACGGCAAAGAGTGGCACCCTGCTTGGCAACATGCTCGGCAAGCAGAGGACACAACCGGCTAGAAGTCGGATGTGGGCGGCCGGGCCCACAGATGGCCCGGGTCTCAGGCCGAAGTTGGTATGCAGTCGCCGGTACGTTGCCATTTCTTATTTCTTCCCCTCTCACCACAAAACTTTGCCAATCTTGCCCATCATGACTACTTCAGCTACGTCTTCCAACTACGAGCTTCTCGACCATTGGGTAAATACCCATTTCGATGAGGAGGTGTCTTTCCTACAGAGTTTAGTAAGAGTGCCGACGGACACTCCTCCCGGCAGCAATGCCCCGCACGCGGAGATCACGGCCGAACTTCTTCACAAATTCGACTTCGAAGCCGAGCGCCATCCGGTGCCCGAGAACACGGTCCACGCCTATGGAATGAAGTCCATCACGAACCTGATTGTGCGCCGCCACTACAATGAGGGAGGTCGAACGGTGGCTCTGAATGCACACGGCGACGTGGTTCCGCCAGGCGAGGGCTGGACGCGCGATCCCTACGGTGCAGGCATCGAAGACGGCGTCATGTACGGCCGCGCAACCGCCGTCAGCAAGAGTGACTTCGCCAGTTTCACTTTCGCGGTGCGTGCTCTAGAGTCTCTGGGCGTCGCGCTGCGCGGCTCGATCGAGCTCCACTTCACCTATGACGAGGAATTCGGCGGCGAGCTGGGCCCCGGTTGGCTGCTGAGCCAAGGACTGACGAAGCCCGACCTGCTCATCGCGGCGGGATTTTCGTACGAAGTGGTGACCGTCCACAACGGGTGTCTCCAGATGGAGGTCACGGTCCACGGCAACCAAGCCCACGCCGCCATTCCGGACACCGGCGTCGACGCGCTCCAGGGCGCAGTGGCGATTCTGAATGCGCTTTATGCGCTCAACGCCGGGTACCAGAAGGTGCGCTCCAAAGTCGCCGGCATTAGCCATCCCTACCTCGACGTCGGCCGTATCGAGGGCGGCACGAACACCAACATTGTGCCTGGCAAGGTGGTTTTCAAGCTCGACCGCCGCATGAGAGGAGGACCCGGCCGAGGTCGAGGCCGAGATCCGTCGGACCATCGCCGACGCCGCCGCCGGGTTTCGGGGCATCTCGGTGGGCTTGCGACGCCTGCTACTCGCGCGGCCGATGCTTTCGATGCCCGGAAACAAGCCGTTGGTGGACACGATCCAGAAGCATAGCGGACAGGTTTTCGGCCAGCCGGCCCCGGCGGCGGGCACTCCGCTTTTGTCACGGGCCGTTAGGATCCGAGAGCTAAGACCCTGTTAGGGCACCGGCAGGTACCCGATAAGGCCCTGATATTTTAGATATTCGAAGGGGAACCCAGAATAAAGAGGAGTTTAGAAATAAATTCAGTTAATTAAGGATACCTATTAGCTGAGTCCCTGTTCCTTAGCGTTAACCCTTTTACTTTGTACTAGATACCTTAACACTTTTATTTCTTTACTTATTAATAGGGGTACGGACTATTAGGGTAGCGAGATGACGCGTATATAAACGGAGGCCACCGCAGGGTCGAGCGATAACTAGACCACCGAGTCCGAGATAAGCTAATAAGAGAACTAATTAGTGGGCTCTGAGGAGGTGAACGTTAACTCCTTAACGGAGGAGTAACTTAATGCCCTTATTAAAAAGGAGGAAAAGAAGATGAGAATAAAATAGAAAAGGGAGTAATACATAGCCCTTAGGGCCTAATCCACTACTTCAAATATACTCTACTTAAAAGTACCCACTTCTATGTTTAAAACTAATACCTAGCTGGAACTTAAAAAAAGGTGTACTAACTTATGGGGAAAAGCACATCTACCGGCGCCGAAATATAAGGGTGGTTTATAGTTAGATCTTAATGCGTTCCTATTCACCTTAAATAGGTGTTTTATTATAAATCCGGAGGATCTGGGTACTAATATAGCAAAGGTCCTATATACCACCAGCTACCTGGAGGGGACGGTGCTGCGGCGGTGGTCTAATTATGTGGCCCTGGTTTATAATAACGAGCTAGTGGGCGTATCCTAGGATACCATAAAAGTGTAGTTAGGTAATGGTGTAGTTAACGAAGATATTCGTGTCTTCTATAGCGTCCGCAAGTTTGATGCTATAACGTAATTACTAGGATAATCTTACTAGAACTTTATTGACTAGTACGAAGTAGTAGAGATGGAGTACCCTAATAAGCTACTAGAGAGGGTACAAGTGACCAACGTAATTAACTGTTTATAACCGGACCTTTAATAATAAATCCTTACTTATAGGCTCCTATAATTGTAGTTAAAGTTGGATAACGTGGTTAAGAAAGTAGAGGTAATTAACTCCTTATAGTAGTAGAAGGGGGGTACCAGGGAGGCACCGCATAGGTTTCACGAGCACCGAAGGGATGAACCAGCGGCCAAGCCCATCCCCACCCCTAGAGAATTAAAAGAAAACACAATACCTTCAGGGTCAACCTAATCGGAGCTTACCAGCAGACCTACGAGGTCCCAAGGGCCCCCGATATACTATAATTATAACAAAGTCAAGCACATAGCACCCCGATACCCCAACTATCACAAATATAAGAAACCTTAGCACGACGGCTAACCCTGCAGAAATAGTAACCACTAAGAGGGCTACCAAATCCGGGAGGTTACCGAGAAATAAGAAGAGGACCGCCCACCCCAATTAAAAACAGAAATCCGACTTCGAATAAAGGACTACTAAAAGGTGGTCACTACCCTTATCGATACGAGTATAAACGTAAATATGGTTAATTAAAGGGTATTATCACTAGATAAGACCCCCCTAGAGACTAGTAATAATATACCTTTAAAAGGGATATGGGGATCCTAAGTACTAGAATACAAAATGAAAACCTTAATTACTTGTATAATTAATGAATTAGGGGTAACCTAAACCATAAGGTAAGAGTATTAGGTGAGTATTAGAGATGGATATAAGGTAATCCTAGGATTATTATAGTATTAAAAAACGCAGCCTAACATGAACTAGACTACCCTAGGATGGACCTACCCCTTAAGCAAAGATACCTTCAAATTAATAACCAATAAAAGAGTATTATGGAGAGTAATAGAGTCGTCCAAAGGGGTCCTTATGGGGACGCCCATAATACACCATATTAAACTAGGTCACCTAACCAAAAAGGAGCTAGAGGAGCCCCAAAAACTAATCACAATACCCCTAAAGTATAAAAACTTCACCAGGGTATTTAATATTAATTTAATAAAAGACCTAAATAAGGATAAGGCGCATAATCACCCTATCAACTTAGAACCTAGCACTCAGCCCCCATTCGGCCCCATCTACCCACTAGCCGAGAAAGAGTTAAAAGAACTACGAGAGTATATCACCACAACCCTCAAGAATAGCTAGATCTAACCCTCCCAGAGCCCAACTAAAGCCCCGATTATATTTATACCGAAAAAAAGGGGAAAACTACACCTCTATATAAACTACCGGGGACTTAACAAAATCACTATTAAAAACCACACTCCTCTCCCACTAATCAACGAAATACTAACCAGACTATTAAAAGCGAAGAAGTTTACAAAACTAGACTTAAAGGATATTTACCACTAAGTAAAAATCCAAGAGGGGGACGAATAGAAAACAGCTTTTAGGAGTTAATATAACCATTTCGAATATAAGGTTATACCATTTAAACTCACTAACACACCAACTACCTTCTAAATACTTATCCACGATATCTTAACGGGGTTAGTGGATATCACTTATATCGTATACCTGGACAACATCTTAATTTTCACAAATAACAAAGAATTACACTCGGGTATTATAAAGGAGGTACTCAGCTAGTTAGACGCTAATGAGCTATTTATAAATCCCGAGAAGTGCATTTTCCATACTAACACCGTTAAGTTCCTAGGATTTGTGATCTCCCCGGAAAGAATCTCCATAAATCTAAAAAGAGTAGTAGTAATCGTAGAGTAGCCGGTGCCCACTACTATTCGAGATATTCAATAATTTATTAAGTTCACTAATTTCTATTAAAAGTTTATTAAAAATTACTTAAAGATTTATACACCTTTAACGGATCGACTAGCTAAGCAAGTAGGGGGACAACTAGTGATAACCAGTGAAGCACTAAAAGCCTTTTACGAGCTAAGACAGCGATTCACAAAAGCACCCATCCTACAACACTTTAACCTTAACTTATTAATACGAATTAAAATGGACACTTTTAACTTTGTAATCAGGGCTATACTAAGCTAATTATACCCCGATGGGCTGTGGAAGCCTATAGCTTACCTCTCTAGGAAGCTTAAAGGAGTAGAACTTCGTTACGGGGTACCCGAAGCGGAGTTACTGGCCATCGTAAAGTCAGCTTTATATTAGCATTAGTACCTACTCTACAACTAATATAAGATCTTATTTATTATGGACTATTTAGGACACTAATACCTAGCAAAGAAGAAGACCCTAAACTTGCGCTAGGTAAGGTTATTTTAGGATTTAGTAATATTCGACTTTGAGATCAAATACTACCCTAGAAAACAGAATACTACGAATACACTATTACACCAACCAAATTATTAACTAATGAGCACTAAAAGGGAAAAAGTACATAATATATTCTTAGGAGAGTTTTTATAAAAGTTTACTAAATACCAGATTAGGGGGATCCGGAAGAGGAGGCCAGCTAGTTCATAGCTAGAAACCAGCCCGGAAGAGTTAACTCTAACCCTAGCTAATAGAGTAATCGAAACCCAAAGGGATAATTCCTTTATCTAAAAGGAAGGATAAAAAAAGCTAAGTACCCATTAGTTTATAAGGATTAACGGGGGACTATAATACAAGGGAGCATTATTTATTCTAGACGGACATAAGCTCCAGAGGGAAGTCCTAATAACTTTCCACGATAAACCTACAGCAGGGCACCTAGGGGTCACCAAAACTCTCAAAAGGATAGGAAAGTCCTTCTTTTAAAAGGGTATACAAAGAAACGTAAAGGAATACATTAAGTTATATGCAATTTATTAACGGACTAAACCAAGACACCACTTACCATATAGGAAACTAGTTCCACTACTAGTACCTAATCGACCCTTTAAACAAATATTTATCGATTTTATCACCAAATTACCTAAGGTCCATAATAAGGTAGGGCGGATTTACGATAATATCCTAATAATAGTAAACAAATTCACAAAGTACACCTTATATATACCTACTAGTAAGGTACTAATAATAGACGGGTTAGTTATACTCTTAATTAACTATATATTCCTAAAATTCGGAATTCCCCAAGTTATTATATCTAATAAAGGATCCCTATTTACTAGTAGGTTCTAGGCAAAGGTTTATCACCTACTGGCCATCAAAAGGAAGCTTAGTACCGTATACTACCCCTAAACCAACAACTAAACAGAAAAGATAAATTAGAATGTAGAACATTTCCTTAGGACGTTCTATAACCTAGAACAGGATAATTAGCCAGATTGGCTCCCGATGGGGTAATTCGTATACAATGATGCCCACTAGGAGGTTATCCGGACCTCCCCCGCTAAGGTACTACTAGGGTATATGCTAACTAGACCACAAAATGTATTACTAAATAATATAAAGGTATAAGTGGTACTAATAGCTTAAAATAAGGCCCAGGAGTTAAGAAACCAGAGGATAACCATAGCCTAATTATTAGAAGAAATTAGTTAAACTTATACCCAATACTATAATCAACATAGGTCTATAATATCGTTTAAGGTGGGAGACCTAGTCCTATTATTAACAAAGAATATTAAATAACGCCGGCTATTAAAAAAGTTATTAAATAAGTATTTAGGTTTATTTAAAGTAACCTAAGTAATTAATAGTGGGCTAACCTATAAGTTAAATATCAAAAAGTAATATCGAATATATAACGTATTCACACTTACTTAACTAAAACCCTTTTATAGAATAGCAGTTCCCCTTCGGGAAATACTAATCAAAAAAGAGGATAATATTTACTAAGTAAACTATATTATAATATACAAAAGGTCAAAAAAGAACCATTAATACCTAATTAAGTAGTAAGGTTATAATAAAACAGAGAATTCCTAGGAACCACAATAGAATATTTCACTGGATTTACGAAGGGGCTATAAAACTAGTCTCAACTAGGGAATCACCAGTTAAATAGGGGTCAGAAAATAAAAAGGAAATAACCAGGCCCAAAAACCCGAAACGAAAAACCTTTATTCACACCAAAAAAAACAAAAACCACACTAAACTATACCTATAAATAAACAAAACTAAACTAATACCCACCAGGAGGCCAAACGCCCACATACTACACCAAAAAGGAGAGGCCATAACCTTATTAGCCATTAAAATTACCCTCCCCATCCACGTTATTACTAAGAGGGGCACCACTACCCTCCTCCTCGTCCTCCTCCTTATCACCAGCCTTAAAAGGGGTAAAAAAGGTATTCTAATATTAAAAAAAAAAGTTAACACTAAATAAATATCGGGGAGTACCAGTTAAAGAACTACTCACCACCTTATAATACATCTTATTAAAGTTACATAATTATTCGGCGATAGCTTCGGTGACCTGGGTCTAGGCGGTGCGTATGGCCTGGTCCACTTAGTGGGATTTATTAAGGGCGGAGGCTAGGCGCTTAGTGGTGCGCACCTGGTCCTCAGCGGCAACGACCACACACTCCCAAAGGAGCCAGTCGTGCTCCTCGTCCTCGGCCTTACACTTAGCTTCGGGCTTATTAGCGTCCTCCTTCTTAGCCTAAAGGGCCTTCTTACCCGCAAACTGGGCAGCGAGGAGGTCATCCTAAAACAAAAGATTAATAATAAATCACCAACTAAGCACTAGCTAAGTACCAAGCAGGGAAACTCACCTTCTCCTCCTCAAACCAAGCCTAGTAGTCAACGTAGTCAACCACGTTCTCCATAAAAACCTTAAACTTAGTAGCGACAATAATAGTCTTATGGTTACCCTATTAGTGGTTAGCAACGTTCCTAAGAGTGAATAAACAAGGAGGGGGATAATATACCAAAACACAAAGGAACCCAGGAATAAAAGGGGAACAAAGGTCCATACAATAAGTAGTACTACTACTTAGGGGAACCATAACCTAATCGAAGGGCACCTAATACTAAAATAAGTGAAGCTTTAGAGGGAACCACTACTATAAGTTTAAATTATAGTAACGTGGATCGGATCGAAATAATCGATTAGTATATTAATGGGTTACTCATAATAGGGGACCACCTATAACATACTAGGGGACCTACGGTAAACTAAGAGGACGGATCACTATTAGGATAAGGAGCTCATAAGTATCGCAAGCCCCTAGAGCATAACCGGCTACCCACTAGTTACCTAGTGGTTAAATATCAGCTCTATAAACAGCACTACTCTTCCTACCACAAAAGTAGAGGTTTAACAAGGGTAACGGGAGCGCATATACTAAGAACCCGCCTACAAACCTCGAGGGCGAGGCTACGAGGAGGGGGATCGTATCACGGGCCATTAGGATCCGAGAACTAAGACCCTATTAGAGCACCAGCAGGTACCCAATAAGGCCCTAATATTTTAGATATTCAAAGGGGAACCCAGAATGAAGAGGGGTTCAGAGATGAATTCAGTCAATTAAGGATACCTACCAACTAAGTCCCTGTTCCCCAGCGTTAACCCTCTCACTCTGTACCAGATACCCTGACAGCTTTACACCGATGTGCGGTTGTATGCGGAGGCGGGCGTTCCCGGGGTGATCTTTGGTGCTGGGCCACGAACGGTCTTGGAGTCTCAAGCTAAGCGAGCCGACGAACGACTGCAGCTCGATGATCTTCGTCGAGCCACTAAAGTTATTGCTCGTAGTTTATTCGATCTATTGAGCGGGGAACAGGAATCATGATATCTTAATATCTTCCTTATCTAGCGTCTGTTACCTTGCACCGACAGCGTGGTGTAGATTCGGGCGTTATCAAAGACCACTGATAGCCCCCACGAAGGATAAAGCCGACGCCTATCTCTAGAAAACAGTACATAGCACGCCCAACTCCGATCCGGGTTATGCAATAGTATGATATTAGCTACAAACCAGCTTGCAGCTGTTGGTATCGGGTCTTTATCCGTGCTTGATGATAGGGGTTGAGCCATGTCTTCACTATGACCATGAGACAGAGATACATGTAGTCTAGCCCAAGTAGTGATTCAATCCAATTTGCCCCTTAACGAGGAAAAGATCATGCCGCAGCCGCTAGTCATGAACGTCCTGGGAGTAGACAACAACGCAACTTCCCAAGAGGACGAACGCAACTACATCATCACCAATGCACCGGAGCTCATGAAATGGCAAAAATACCTGATGTTATTCATCGTTAGCTGGAATTGTCTCGTCATCACCTCTAACAGTACCTCCCTGCTCGTCGCCACCACATGAAAGCTGTTGTTGCAAACCAGACCATGACCGCTTACTTGTGTTGATGACATTCAATTGATTGCCCTGAAAGTTCAGGTCTTCTTTCATTCCACTAACGTACGCGTTGTTGAGGTTCATGCGGTCGAGGTAGTCGACCCAGTACTAATAATTTCAGTCAACATCTGGCCGTTTCGTGATCTCAAAAATCTAACAAACCATGAGACAACAGAATGATAGAATAACAGTGTCGAGCTTCAGAATCAGCTTTCTCTCAGCGCTGGTTGCTGCGGGTTTCCCCCACACAATCTGTCGGAGTTTTGACAGGATGAACATGACGATTGAATGGTTGAGGGAGAGAATGTGTCATTCGATGTTCGGAGCTGGCTCGACACAAGACTTCCGCGGGTCCGGTGGAACCGCTTAGTTCTATACTAAAGTCTAGGGCTTAGGTACCCCCCTAATTACCCCAGATTGCTCTCCCCCACTTTATGTGTCGGCATAGAGCGCGCGCTATCTCCCCACGCCCTCTCCTCGCTCAATGCAAAAGATAACAGGCACCATGAGATAAGCGCGACGTTCGTGTGTCGGACATCGGCTTTTCTCATTTAAGGGTAGGGACAAGCTTATCCGTGGTGGTGGGCTGCATGTCGGATCAAACCGCCCTATTCGCCACTTCGAATGGCATAATAATTACAGGGAATGCGTCATGAGATGAATGCTAGATCAACGCCAAATTGGTCGATTTTCTCTGCTGCATCAGTACCAGACCAAGAACAAGAAAAATGCTCGACATTACAGTGACAGGAAACCATCGCGAGGTACGAACAGATTTGCGGTCCAGTTTGAACGTTGACCGAAGGGCTAACAACCATGCAACTGTAGATCGGCCTGGCAGTGGGTCAACAGGCCGCTGCCCAAGTTGCCGGGTCCATCGCCTTCTACCGCGTCCTTTTCAAGGCCTTCAATGACTTGGAGTGGACCGAAGTGCGAGAGCGGACACTCGAGTTCTTGCCACACCTCAAAGCCAAGTTTCCCCGGTACTATGAGGAGATTGAAGGCATCGCCGAAGGCGCCCAATTCGACGTTCTCGACGTGGTGGCCCTAAACATCCGAAGTGAAATCGCATTTGGGCTCTTCGACGAGAACTCCAGACGCCCCATGGCGATCGCTGCAGTCGACGGCTGCACCACTTTGGGCTGGAAGACCCCCAACGGTTCAAGCTTCCTGGCGCAGAATTGGGACTGGAAGAGCACGCAGAAGCCAAACCTGATCATTCTGCGCGCCACTCCACGGGGAGTTCCTAGCCTAGAGCTGCCGTCTTTTCAAATGATCACCGAGGCGGGCATCATCGGCAAGATTGGGTTCAATGAGCACGGGGTCGGTTGCCTGCTCAATGGCATCCGTGCCAAGGGTGTCAGCCCCGAACGGATGCCTACTCACTTTGCCCTCCGTACCATCCTAGAGTCCAAGACGAAGAGAGAGGCTTTGGATAAAATCGAATCCATTGGATTGGCCGGGAGTAGCCACATTCTCCTCGGCGATGACACCGGACCGATAGGCCTTGAGTGCACTAGTATCGAATTCAAAGAGCTGCCGGCCGACAAACAGGGTCGGGTCGTCCATGCCAACAATCTCATACTAAAGCACGAGGACGTTTATGAGCCTGCTTGGCTCGAAGACTCACCCAAACGGACCGCTCGGCTCCAGGAGCTTGCGACCCCGGAGGTTGGTGAGAAGGCTGGTTTTGACACCATTCTCGAGCTATTCAAGGATGAGCAGAACTACCCTGCTTCTATCAATCGGAAGCAGGCCGGCAATAACGATTCAAACACTCTTTTCAACGTTGTGTACAATCTCACAGAGAGGACAGGTGTCATTTCCATGGGCAGGACGACGGAAATCGAGGAGCAGATCAAGATTGGATTTTGATTTCTGTCCACGTCGTCACATTCGCATCCCTACCTGTAGACACAAATGAAGATCGTTTCTTTATACTCGAGGTTTTATATTTGAGGACTCGTTGACACAGATCTTTGGCTATCGTAGACTAAAGATCCTCCTGGACTAAATAAATGTTTCGGTGCTAGCTTTAAGTAGATGGGGGTTCTCGCGCATTATGTGCTTTTTAGCCTGATGAGGTTTGAGTCCAAGTGAGATTGAACTTCAGGCTTCCACGCGAAAATTCTCAAATAAGGCAGATTTTATGGTCTGCTTAGTACAAATTTGCCTCGAATGTCACCATTAAGCTCATGTATTATCGATATTATGTAGTCATGCTAATGAATATTGCATGGCTGTTTCGGGCTATCTATATAACGCAATATAAGAAAATCACTAATAATGAGTTGATACACGACAATCATCTTCAAAGCATTCACAAAGTTGGCAATGAGATAATCTTGAACCGGTTCTCGATTCGGTTTGTGATGCGAAATTGATATCCTTAGTCACTAGAACTAACACCCGCCTGGATGGTAACTCCGGGCAAAGTTCCTGCCTTGAACTCGTCGTAAACCTGGGCCATCGTAACGAACTCAACCCCCTCCTTCGTCTTCAAGTACTCAATGAAGCTTTCGTGCATCAGCATGACGTTGGACTTGCCGCTAACTTGCGGGTGACAGCTGACGCAGAAAACGAACGTGTCATACTCTCGGTAGAAGAAGTCGAACTGGTCCTTCCATTGCACCTCGATATCCCGAGGGTTGACGAAGCCATGGGTTCCAGGGCGTCTTGTGTAGTTCATCGGTGCTGAGGATACATGAGCACAACCGAAGCGAGTAAAGAGGGTCACTCGAAAACTTACGCCAGTCATCCACGTTCCATGACCCAGGGATCTCAACCACCTTCGTAGGCTTGTACTCCTTCGTAGGCACCATCCACGTATCGAGGTCCTTTGAGTAGTCTGTATGGACCAAAAAGTCCTCGGGGACATCCGCCACGTAGTATGGTTGACAATCATGGTGCAGCATTGAGTGGTCGTACTCAATTCCGAAATCTTCCAGAATGGACATGGTCTTCGGACTGACTTCCCAGGCCGGGGCCACCCAGCCCTTTGGGTATTTTCCAGTGAACTTCTGGTACACTTCAATGGACTTGGCCATGACCTTTCGCTCCTGCTCCTGAGTCAAGAAGCGCACGAACTCATGGGTGTAGCCGTGTAAGCCACTTGCAGCGATTCGTTAGTTTACGAGAAAGCCTGCCTGTCTGAGTACGTACATCTCGTGCCCCGCGTCTCTGACTTTAGCCATTTGGTCAGGAAACGACAGGATTGTGTGACTGGGCATGTACCATGAGGCCTTGATGTTGTTGTCCGCGAACAGTTTAAGCATGCGATCCGTGCCAACGTTGGCTCCAAAGATGCCTCTCGAGACGTCGGTGGCACCAATTGCAGTGCCGTCGCGAGTATTGATCCTAAAGATTCCCACTAATGAGCCAGGTGTCTGTTTAAGCGTGGACTTGATGATGACTTACCAGTTGGCACAAGCGTCAACATCGACGGCGTAGGTCACGAGAGCTCGCTTTGGGGCCATGTTGTGGTGATGAAAATGTTATAAGGCGGGCAAGGTTCAAGCAGGAACTAGGGGGTGATGCACCTACTAGCTTGCAGTGCATGAATAATCATGTCTTACATTTTAACCGTGCGGCATTTCAACATTGTTATACAACTCGTCGGAATGACGATTTCTTGGATTAGGCAGAATGACTGTCGGAGTTACCCTTGTCATGTTTGGCTGCTGCGACTCTGCGTAATGCCCGAATTTGCGGGGTTGGTGCGCGTAGCTCCGACATCCTCTTTTCCGATGACTATCGTACGAGACCTCTCCTCTCAAGATTCCTACAAAGGCATCAAGATAAGGATCTGCGAGAACCTCTCAGAGCTAGCGGGTTAAATTTTGTCGGTCTTGGAGTCTTGCCCCCCATCGTGCAGTACATCTGAGTCCGGTCCACAACCCTTGAGCGTCAAATACATCGACACTGGCGATGGAAGGCTCGTTGTCTTTTGCTGGTCGGCAAATCGCCGTCACGGTTGGTTATTGGAACACAGTTTCAGAATCGCATACTAAAACTTCATAGGGCGGGTGCTCCAGCATTGGACTCGCCGTCACCCAGACACTTCTCGCACTTGGCGCAACCGTCTATGTGGCGGATATATCCTCACAGGTTGCGGGAGAGCTCAGTGATCAGAAAAACTGTCATCTTACACTTGAATGCGATGTGACCAAGCGGCAGAATTGCCAGTCCTTCTTGGATTCTATACCGGGACGACTAGATGGACTTGTAAATTCCGCGGGCACGTCTAGCTGGGAAGGCAAGATCGGCAGCGACGGGTTATATCAAAGAACGATGGACATCAATGTTACTGGGACTTGGAATATGACGACCGAGGCCATGCACCGAATGTCAACACAGGACGATATAGAGGTACCGGGCGTTGTTTCTGGCTCGGTGCGCAGTGTCGGCCAGGGTTCGATCGTCAATATTGGAAGCGGGGCCTCTTCGGGGGGTCTCAGGCCTCGCAGCATATACCGCTTCGAAACATGCTGTTCTTGGCTTGACACGATCTTGGGCTCGAGACTTCCCCAAGCTGCGTGTGAATTTGGTTGCTCCAGGTTAGCCCTTCTGAAGACGCGACTCTTTTGTGTCTCTATCCCTCCTTTTGCTATGTCGAGGGCTTTAACACTAGAATAGGTGCAACTGATACTCCATTGGCACAAGCAACTGTTGCCGCTGCACCTCAGGGGGACCCGAATGTTGTCGTCGGAAAAGCGCAGGTTGCTTCGATACCTAAGGGCAGGATGGCGTATGCCACAGACATTGCTGATGCCGTCGTCTTTCTTCTCTCAGACTGGTCAACTTTCATCACTGGACAGTGTTTACCGGTCAATGGCGGGAACTTTTAATAGCTTTAATGCAAACCACGCGAGTTGTCACGAGTTATTGATCACACACACACACACACACACACACACAAAGATGCTGATACAAAGGGAGCTTATAGGCTTCTTTAACAAGAATTAGTGCGAGTTTCGATGTACTGACATGTTGTTGTCTTAGACAGCACCCAAGAGGGCGAACGAATAGGAACTGCAATATGCTACAGTTCAAATGCATTTGGACAATTTGTTCGTTGCAAAGCCAGAGTTAAACATGACCCTGTGTCCCCTAGTCTTAGCAACACTCTCTGAGATGCAATATTTTCTCCAAATGCCGATAATGGACGAACGTGGTTTAACCTGCACCGGAGTTCCTTGGTCTCATGCACAGATACAGATACGTCAGTCGGAGTTGACCGCGTGTACGCGTACCCACCGACCTTGGCCCTCCGAACGTCCGGACCCCGCACGGCCGCTTAAAGCCGCTATGCGAGACTTGTGACACGACTATTCGGGTTCACACCTCGAACAATTTACGAAGTTCAAAGGCCCTTCAACATTTCCTCTTTCCCAACCCAACTCCACTGACCAAGATATGTCAGATTTGAACTGCTTGCCACTTGAGAATAATGGAGAACACGGATAATCTCAACGAGAAAACCAAGAAGGTTGCTATTGTTACCGGCGCGGCGGTGAGTGTTTTCGTCAGTGCTATCCAAGAATGATACTAACAGCCTGGTCCCAAGTCCAGCATTGGAAAGGCCCTTGCAACGGACCTTGTTAGCAAGGGATGGCTGGTCGCATGTTGTGACATCCAAGAGGAAGCCGGGACCGCAGTGGCAGCTGAGTTAGGAGACAACGCAACATTTTATCCGGTCGACGTATGCGACTATGATGCTCAAGCGAGGGTCTTCAGCATGGTGTGGGAGAAATGGGGCAGACTAGATGCCCTGCTGGCCAATGCAGGTCATTCCGATCGTGGCTCGATATACATCTTTGATCATCGGGTAAAGCAAGAGATTCCGCCGAAACCTGCGCTGAAGTCCATCAAAGCTTGCTACGAGAGCTTTCTTTACGGTGTCCAGCTTGCAATTCATTTCATGAGGAAGAACGAAAGGCCAGGCGGTTACATCATTGCAACATCAACAATCGTCTCCGCCCACCCTCATCAAGCATTTCCCGAGTGCTGCGGTGCCAAGGCTGCTGTAGGTAAAGATTCAGGTTGATAACAGACACGGGACTTTGGCTGATGTTCACAGATTAACCAATTCGTTCGAACGGCAGCACCGCTTCTCCAACTGGCTGGGCTTTCTTGCAGTCCCAATTTTTGACCTCAGTCCCAGCTAACTGCCAATAGAAGGAGAACATTACCCTGAACGCCGTGTTGCCAGGAATTGTAATAACTGGCGCAGTACCCCAGGCTTCAATTGACGCAACCAAGCCAGAACAGTAGGATTGCCTCCACTCACAGTAGACATGTCAGCTCACAATGACGCACAGCATCACGCCTGTTGAAACGGTGGTGAAAGCCTATAATATGTGCTTGGAGCAGCAGGGTCTGAATGGCCAACTCATCGAGTGCTCCGGTGATGAACACTTCTTCATACCTGTACCCGAGATGGCCAATGGCGCAACAACAAAGAGAGCCTGCACGGTTTGAGAACCTCTATTCGAGGCAAAACATCATGAGAAGTCAGGCCTGCCGGGTGCTATTTTGTAGCAAGTATTATGACAAGAACGGAAGGAGCAATGAAGAGAACCGTAGCTATAGGTCTGCTCACATAATAGAATGGAGCATATAGAATGAATTGACCCTCCGCCTCGGATAAATCTCACTGTGAAATGCAGTTGGAGCTCAGCTGACTCAGATCCACCGTCATTTGTTGAGATCTTGTCAGCCAAGTCAGACTCGTATTGTGGCGGGGGATGCCAGTACTGGCGGCACAGCGCAGAAAGGGGCACCAATAGGTCAGACTTTCCTCTTTGAACAGGTTCTGTGCCGCCATGTCTGATAATCAGACAAATTGCTGATTTAAATAGTCCCATGTTTGGATTGCGGCATGCAACTTTGCCACGAGGCATCCCAGGTAAAATCCTTGAGGATCTCGGAGCTTACTCCGGTGGGGACTTCGAAATACCAAACAGAGAACACCATATCGACGCTTCAGAATTCGATAAAAGAGGAAAACCTCGACGTTTGCGAAAAACGCGCAGCAGAAGTGCCGAAAAATTGGGCAATCTAGCTAGGGTTTCGGCAAACGCAGATAAAAATTTTTTTGTTGTTGTTGTTGTATTTAACGCCATGGCGACAAGGGCGTAGCCCTTACAGCAGACCTCCCGAGGGGTATATGGCGTAGAGAGCCGCAGGCTCAGGCTACCTACTTTACAATACACAACCCTTACTAACGTCCTCCAAATTTTACCTATTAGCTACTATGCGTTCAATCTATCCCTGGATCCCACTAGTTCCTTCAATTCCTTTACTTCTTATCTGGTCCTTTGAGTAAAGTAAGTTAGTTATATTAAGGCCTAACCGGAAACTAACCTCTAATATTATGGACAAATCTTCTAGAAAAAGTCTATTACACATAAGAAGGCCTCAAAGCTTTTAGGATCGGTAATTAGCACCTTAAAGTATCACTCTAGGGAACCCATAGGTCCTATGGGCTTTAATAAACTAAGAGAGTAGAGGGTAGGCCACCGTTACCTCCTCACTAGGGTCTTTCGGCAATAGACTAGGTGGTCTACTTTCTTTACTTCCCCGTAAAAGCAGGTAAACAGGGCTTTAGTATAATTAAAGCCTTAATAATACTATTTAAAGTCTCCGTGGCCTAATCGGGCTATTAAAAGGTGGTACAGGGTAGCCCATAATAGGGCTAATTCCGGGGAGCTGAATAGGGTGACCTTGAGTCCTAACTAAACGTATTAGTTTATTACCTTTTTATATTATTATTGTGCATATTAGGTCTATATCCGTTTTTTGATAAAACATTTAATCCCTACTAAAATTATAAGTTAACCTAAGAGCACTAGGAGTATTATACCCTGTTTAGTTAAGTGGTCTACTTTTTCGTTATTTTTTATCCCCTAATACCCTAGGGCCTAGTAGGTGTATATATCGTATATCCTAGCTACCTTGTGAATCTTAAAAAAGGCCATTTATAAGGATGCTAAAACTTTACCCTGTATCCCCCGGATAACACTAATATTATTAATATAAATATATATCAGCTAGCCTTAGGAAATAAGGAGGGCCCGCCGGAGCTTTACCATCACTTTTTTAGCCTCGCCATCAAACACTTTTACTAAGCTAAGTCGGTCATAGCCTTAGGCTATACACTTATTACCTTTATAAATAACAAATCCATATCCTATAACTTTATTAGATACTTTAGAACCATTTAAATAAATAATTATATAGTTATCTGGGACGGTTTTTAGCTAATTCTAAAAGGCGTTAGTAGCCTTCTCCTTTGTGTATAGGATTATTGGGTCTTATAACCCTAGGAGGTGTTGTGGTTAGAGTAATGCTGGCCTTATGACTCTTAAGATAAGGCTTACCATCTATTAGAGCCGTATTTACTACCTCCCTTATTATGTAAACCTTAGGACTAATATGTGTTATTAGTCAACCTTTTATAATTAGACTACGAAGTATAGGCGTACCCCTTCTAAAACCACTTTCCTAGTAGGCAGGCCAGCATCTCAGAGGAGGTTACTTATTAGGGTTATCTTCTAGACTAGGAGGATAGCTTAGGCCACTCTTATAATAACTTTATTAACCTTCTAAACGAGGCCCTTTTAGCTTATATTAATAATCCCTCCCTAAGGGGAGGTGGTGTTACTTAGGGTTAACTTAGTTAGCCCCCTAAACTAGGTTTTAATTCCGTATAAGGTTATTAAGAGGACATAGGTAATGACCACCTTTTATATAATAGTTACTGGGATCCCTCCTTTTATATTTATTAGGTACCTCAGGTGTTAGGTTACCTTTTTTATTATAGTTACCCTTGTTTTGACGTAGTATTAAAAAAAGAGTCTTTTATTAAACTAAACCCCTAACTAACGGATCAGCTTGACCAAGGCTTTGATTTCAAGGTCTCTAGTTTTAATCCTAGGTAGGTCTTTTAGTTATTTATGTTTCTTAGTAAAGTAGATAGTTTTACATTTAGTTAGGTTAAAGGAGACCTTATTATTAGTACCTTAGTTTGGAATTTGGGTAACCTGTTGGTTTAAGGATGTAGTATTGTTTTTGAGGGATAGGCTGGTAGTTAAAAAGCTTGTATTATCCGGATATTTAAACTAAAGCCTTAGGTTTTTAGTTAGGATATCGGAAATATAAAGTAAGAAGATAATAGGTGATAGTGGGGAGCCCTGAGGTAGCCCACAGTTTAGAGGGAAGTCCTTTATTATTATCTCTTTGAACCTGACCCTAGTAGTACGGTCTAATACAAGAGCATAAATTAGCCTGATCAGGTTATTAGGCTAACCCTGTTATTATAGTCGGATAATAAGGTGGTTCCGAAGGACAAAGTTAAAGGCCCCCTTCATATCCATTGTCGCTAGTGTAGCTGTAAGCCCCTTATCGAGGGCCTATTTGATATTGTGTATGAAACAGGTCGTTAAGTTAATAATTGCCCTGCTTAGTAGGGCCCCTATTTGCTGTGGGCTGGCCACCCCTTCTAGGATAATAAAGTAAGCTATTCTCCTAGTTATTAATTTCTCGAGCCCCTTAACTAAGTAGGATAAGAGGGGTATCGGTCTTCAGAATCCAGCCTTTGAGAAGTCGTTTTTTTTAAGTTTTTAAATTATAATAACCTTTATTTTATAAAAGGGCTAGGGGAAGTAGCCGGCCTTAATGTATACTTAGAATAGTAGCCTAATAGGCTTAGCTATAAGGTCCTAATAACTTTTAAGTAGTTTTGTGGTGATTCCGTCGATACTAGGGGTCGTAGTCTTTGTTAGGGTGGTTGCCCTTATTTCCTCCTAATTAATTGTAGCCTACTAGGGTATTTGTCGTTTTGGGACTGTGACCACGTCGAAGGGGTCACCAGGTAAGTTATCTGTGTTATTAAACCTCTCTAGTAGGGCCCTCCGTAGGGCCTGGGCCTTGTCCTAGTTATTATTATATATTTAGCCCTTAATTACTAAGGGGAGGGCTTTAATTATTAACGTACATGATAAGCGAGCGGTTCAGACAAGCGAGCGGATCAGGGCCTTATCGTACCTTAAAGGGCACTTTTTTAACTATTATTTAAAAGTCGAGTTATTAATAGAAAACGCTAAAAACTTATACATAGGTGCATTATATATAGATAATTACGAAAATGAAAATCTGTAAAATTTAGCTATCCTTAATTCGATTTGCATCGCGAAAAACGTAAAAGTGGGTCCACGATAAGGCTAAAACTTAATATCTCGATAATTATAGACCCTAAATTTTAGCGGATTTATTTCTCAATAAAGAACCCTTATCGGTGACGTTATATAAATTTCTAGCGTTTTTTATTAATAACTCGATTTGTAAATAATAGTTAAAAAAGTGCCCTTTAAGGTACGATAAGGCCCTGATCCGCTCGCTTGTCTGAACCGCTCGCTTATCATGTACGTTAGTCTAGTTTTATACTAACCTATTATTTTATAAAAATCCTAATTAGATATAGCCTTTTCGATTTTAGTAGCCTAATAAGTTTGTTTAGCTTTTTTAACTATTTCTAAAAAGACCTTTTACTTTTTAAGGATAGGGGGTAATAAGGCTAAGCCCATCTCTGGTTCCTATACCTATTAGATACGGGCCTTAAGGTAGGATTAGTGGGTTTTAGAGTACTCTTCTATTCACCAGGGGGCCCACTTTCCCCGGCGTTATCGTTTTTTCCCTACTACTTAGATAATTATTAAAAGTAGGTTGACGATCCGGCTAGCCTGGGCATTTAGCTTAACTGTGGTGGGTAGGTCCTTAAGAGTAAGTAAAGTTGAGGCCCTTACCCTAATTAGGTTTTTAAACCGAGGAAGGTCCGAATCTGGGATTAATATTAGCCCTAATTAGTATATTTATTATTATTTATTATTATTAAAAGGGATAATAGTTATAATAGGTTAGTGATTAGCTCCTGGGTATAGGTGTGGGTAGGGTCCTATGTGTTTAAAGGGGATATTTAAGAAGGTTAGGTTAAGGACGTAACCATGGGTGTGGGTTAGAGCCCCTGCTTCTCCAATAAAGGAGAGGCCATGGTTATCAACCCAGTCAGCTAGGTTATCTCCTTTATTCCGGCTAATGGATCCGGGTTCCTAGGAGTAGTGGTAAGTATTAAAATTGTTGGTTTGACCCTAGGTCAAAGGGTCGCCTAGGCGATAGGGTTGAACAGCAATAATCGATATATTGAATACGTAGTGTTGTTGTTGTTGTTGGGAGGTTATTCCGACGTGGGCTAGGCCGGCTATTACCAGATCTAGTCGGTGCACCAGAATCCCTACCTTCTAATTAGTTTAGTCAGAACCGGCCAATTAGGAACCCAAAAGTGGGGCTATTACCCAATTCGGATTCTAACACTAGAAACTCTCTTTTTATGCTCACTAATCGGGTAAAGGCCACTTTTCTCCTAAAACACTCAAAAACATAATAAAACAACGAATTCACTCGAATACGCAAAGCGGCGAGAAGCGGCAGAATCAGATTCTACCCTTAGCAGTATAACCGGCCTTCCGGCCCCTATATCAGACCGGTCAATTAACATTGTCGCTAGCACTAACTACGGTATTAACAATCCCTCCGTCCCTCGCAGTCTCTTAAGCCTTATTAACATCTCTTCCTCCTAGGCCCACGTTACCCATCCATCCATACGAACCGTTGCCTTTCCTTCTTCGAAAAAACACTTTAAAGCTCCGTTTAACACTACTTTCATAAAATAATTAACTAAGTTGTCTTCCCCGTTAATCCAGCGGATCTCATAGAACTCTCATCACTCATAAAACTATCGGAGCACCATAATATCGATCATAAGGCACTTCTCCTTAGTAGTTCCAAGCTTAACGAGGTACTCGTATAATAAGTACAAGTTAATATAAACAACCATGGGGATCTTAGGAAGCTCTAGGTGATTGGTTACTAGCTTCAGGGTTATAGAAATAGCGTAGACCATATCCACGCCGGCCACTATACCGTAAATCTCGGACACTAGAACACTATACATCACTCACTTCGATTTAGTAGAGGAATAATGGACAATATTACCCTTTAACGTGAAGCTCTCATCGGCTTAGGTCTCGTTAACTAGGATAATAAGGAATCCTAGTTATAACGAAAGGTCACTATTATTAGTAAACAAACCGTCCACGAAAACGAAGAGGGTTACTATCTCAAGCTGGACGAAGTTATAGTTTAGCCCTGTATCCAGGGTCTCCATCTACCTCTTCAATCACTTATTAAGGGCCTTTATCTATTCTTCCGTAGGCTCTTAGTACTAGGCCACTACGGAGAGGTCGTAGTAGGCCTCGATATCGCAGACTAAGGCAATATATGCTCCACGAGCTCTCTGGACAACGTATTACTGGTGGCTCGACGTCGTCCCAATCTCCATAAACTAAATTTTCTTTCCTTACCCCTTCTACCATAATTTAATAGTTTTACCATCTAAATAAACGATCCCTCCATTAAACACAAAGGGTTCCTTCACAGTTAACCATTACTTCGCCTTCACTATGAACATTACTTTCTTTAACTCTTCTTCTTCCTTCTAGGAGAACTTCTCATCGCTTAGGCCTATTATATCGTCTATCTGCATCCCAATTATCACAAAGCTTTCATTTTCGGGCATTAACAACAACAAACACGGGTCATATATAAAGGTTCTTATCTAGAATCTCTCCTTATAGTGACTACTATAGGTCGCGTACTAATAGGTCCCTACTTCGGCGATCCCGTAAAGGGGCTTCACAACCTTTATAATCGTCCTAGGAGGGTGCTTATCCTTAATTTAGTCTAGTAAATGGGCTAGAATTATCCGGGTAAGCTTCGTTTTCGACTAAGTGTACACCTAAATAATATCTCATAGCCATAACGAGTAACCCTTCACCAGAAAATAAGGGGCTAAGGCGAAAATCAGTCGTTGGCTTGCCTACTGGATCGTGGGGGATTGCGTAAGGACGGCCTCCTTATTATCGTCGGCGTAACCCTAGATTATAAGACAGCTCTTCTCATAGAGCTTCTCGGTCTTCCCCTTAATCTCATTAATAATTCTGGACTTAAAGATCCTAGTATTACTATACTTAACTTTGTTATAGGGGACGAATTCGAATACACTTTGGCCTATGAGGTTCGCGATCTCCTCTTCTATCGATTTCTCGTATAGGGCGCCGGGTATGGTTATTACACCTTTCTTCCGAAGCTCATCGGTTAATATAAGGTCGTTCTTCTCCTTTGCTGATAAGTACACTACAAAGTAAGGTCTCTTTAGCCCGTCGGTCTCTGCTTGGAAGTAGACGGTGCTAACTTCGTGGGCAACGGCCGGGTTCTTTCGTAGCCGGCCTCGTCATCTCTTAGGTGGCTAAGGCTCTTCCTCCTCTAGTGGAGGGGACGTTCTAATAATAATCTCGTCCATAGCCACTAATTCAACGTCGTCTGCGTTATCTTCCTCTTCCTCGCTCTCTTGGCCTTCCGTGGCCTCATTTCCTACTTCATCGCCTACGGCGGTGGGCTCCTCTTACACCTCTTCTTCGGGGTCTCGACGGTATAGCTTAACAACTATTAAGTAGAAGGTCTT
The DNA here is from genome assembly GCA_024584535.1 of Colletotrichum gigasporum. Classification (NCBI taxonomy): domain Eukaryota; kingdom Fungi; phylum Ascomycota; class Sordariomycetes; order Glomerellales; family Glomerellaceae; genus Colletotrichum; species Colletotrichum gigasporum. Next base: position 10,095,193 of record CP077948.1, read on the forward strand.
CGGGCCTCTGGGCATTTGAACAACGCAATTCTCGCCGTCTATGGTTACTAAAGTAAATAGGCCTCTCCATCCCTTCTTTTCGTACTATACCCTAACTTCTAAGCCTAGTGGTAAACTCTTTAGTACGGTATTATCAGGTCCATTCCTCATCGTAAGGGCATCCGAGACTTGACGTCTTGTGTTAGCCTTCTTAAGGTCTTTTATAGCTTTTCTAATGGCCTCTGTGTATTAGATTACTTCCGGTGATGGGGGAAAGTTATTTAATATCCTAGGGTATACACTAAACACTAATAGGGTTAATATAATTCCGTTTAGCCCTGTGGTATTATTAATAACCTTTAGTGCGCTCTGGAGGGCGGCTTCTGGTATCGTGGAAGGGGATTCCTGTTGGATGATACCGTATGCCCGTCTAAGTTATACGTGATATCTCTCGACCTTCCCTATACTATTATAGGCTTCTACGGGGACGATCTTAACCTCGATCCCCATAAACTTCGTTATTTATTTGAATTCGGACACCTTAAAGTTGGTGCTGGTGTCTACAACGATTTAGTCGGGTGGTCCCTGGTATACGTCGATCCAGCATAATCTGAGTATCTCTTATACTGTTCTTACACTCATATTACTCAGGAATCGTCCTACGTTAAAACCTATAACTATATCGATAACCTAAAGGGTGGGCTTTCCGTTGAGGTATAGTATATCGATAACGATCTCGTAGTTGAAGGGTACGTTGTCCTGGATAGTGAATTTGAAGTGGTGGGGAACTTTCTGGTTCATCTGGTAGTGGTGGTAGTACTTTGTGAGGTATTCGATGGCTGCTAATTCCACTTCCTCTCTAGCTCTTCGGAGGATCTTATAGAGTCTCCGTACCGAAAGGTGACCAAAACGCCGGTGTAGGCGTCGTAATTCGACGTTTATGAGGTGGCTCTACGTAACGGATTTATCCTGGTGGCCCAGTTTCATCCAGGCGTAGCCGAACTTCCTAATAACTAGTATAATAACGTCTCCCTACCTTAGAGTGTTCCTTAAATTATTAAAGTAGACCTCTAGGCGGTCTATATCCTTAAGGCAAAGGAGGAACGGAGTATTATAAGGGATAACGTGGAAAGTAAGCGGTCCAAGGGGCGTTATAATTATAGTCGTCCTTATTAATGAGATAACCTCCCCTAGGCCGAATTTGACGCTTGCCTAGCCGGCTCGAGTCTTATCGAGGGTGATTTCTGGGTATAGGCGTCTAAAAGCATTAAACTAAGGCTCTCCCGCTGTTAACGACTTAGCTACACTTATATCCAGTATAATTCCATAGAATACAACGTTAGCGTATCTTCCTTTGAGTATGTAGGCCTCCGAGGTCTTCGCGAAAGTAACTTTGTTAAATAGGTCTTTTTTTATGAGGGCATAGTATATTACTTAGTCCCTGAGGGTCATTATAATAATCTCGCCGTTAAGAGTGGTCTCGGGGCCTAGTATTAAGGCGTAGAACTGGTCTCCGTAAGTCTAATCCTCGTAGTCTTCCTCTTCTGGGTTTATAATAAAGAACTCGTGGATCCTATTGTCCTCATCCTCGTCCCTCGCTTCGTCGCCTTAGGGGCCTTCGTATTTGAGAAGGAAGGATTCCATAGCTCCCTTAGGAGGTTATATATGGAATTATCTCTTATACTTATCTCGGAACACTTAGAAGGCTTTATCTACTTCCTCTTTTAGGTAATTAGAGGACTAGTAGCCGTCCTTCCCGTAAATATAGTACTTCTTATCTCTTAGGGGTCGTCTCGGGGCGAAACGTTGGTTACCTTGCCCTCTACTAAATCCTCCTCGCTGGCCGAATTTTGCTTACTTCCCTTGGTTATTGTAGTATTTCTTTATGAAGAAGTAGTTTATCTCCTCGTTAGTGGGTTATTATAGGAAGTGTTATTTAATACTTAAGTTGAGTCTTATAGAGTTTTAAATAGCGCCTCGTAGTTGACCATAAAAGTCTTCGAAGGCGTTTTTAGGGTCCTGGAGAGCGTAGGTATACTCTTTAATGTTATTGACTATGGAAAGGAGTTAATCTCATAGTACTCTGTTGGTATTGTATTCACTACTGAGCATGTATTATATCTTCCTTAACCTTTCGATTAGTAGTTTGAGTACCTTGTTAAGCTTTTTCTTATGGTTCTCATTTCTAATTATTACCTAGTTGGTCATCTACTACTCCGTTAAGTAATCTCTATGGGCCTCCTTTATCTTAAACTAGTCTTTTAGTCTCCTAATAATAATTTCCTAGGATAAGAAGGTCCCTAGTACACCTGGTTATATAATATGTTCCGTAAAGAAGTCCAGGGCCTTATCCTTTAGTATAGTATTAATAACTAGGGTAACTAATTCCGTTAGTATTTATAAAACCTTATAATAGTACCTCCATAACTATAATAAGTTCTCTAAAACCTTATAGTATTCTCTTCTATACTTATTCACTTCTTTCATCTACTTTACGAACACCTAGATCTGGTTACTTATTAGAGGAGATATATATAAGTTATCAGTAGTGGTTACCGGGGAGTCCCTGAAGGTCGGCTAGATCTGCGAGTCTATAGGTGGTCTTATCTAATATAGCAGGCTAGGTTCTATTACTAGTTACCCTAACATTAACGGAGTCTCTTTCTATAGTTCCATTATTATTCATAATACCTCTCTCCTTATCTTAGTAAGAGGGGTGGTCTCCTAAGTGGTTTGGTGGGGAGGGTTGTTATAGCCGTTTATAATCTCCTTAATGATTACTAGGTCTTCGAGGAGCTCCCTTAAGCTACGTTATCCACTCCTTTTAAAGTATTAGATCTCCTCGTTTGTTCATATATAGAACTCTTCCTCAGCGATAATATCTGCGAGCTTCTTTGTATTATGGGTAGTACTATCCAAGGGGACGTAGACCACACTTCTCCTAAGTATATTAATTATGTTAATTACCATCGCCTTATTAACACCGTTCTATATCTCCTTAGTCCAACTTTTAAAGTTTAATCGGAACTATATTTATAGGTCCATTGTTATTAGTTTCTTTTATTTATAAATAATTAAGAGGAAAGCGATAATAGTATTCTTCTCTAATTAAACCATTCCTTCGATAAGCTCGAAGTCCATCCACTTCCCCCATATCTCTGGGTTTACGTAGGCGGTGTATTCCTCTGGGATTGGGATTAGTGAAATAGTTCTCCTCATAAAAGTCTATTACGTTCCCTTGGGTTATATAGTTCCCTAAAAGGTAGCTACCCGAGAAGAGTCCTTTAAAGGGGTACTCCTCTTAGAACTTTCTCCTAATTACTGGTTTATCTTTTTACCTAAGTTATCCATAATACTCTGGTCGTTTAATTAACCTAACGACGCCTTAAATACACTACGTTTCCCCTAGGCCACGGCTTTAAGGGTGTATAGTGTTTATTAAACGAATTACCGTTGGTTATTAGGTCAAAGCACTAATGTTTCCGTTAATAATAGTGTATTCCGGGTAATCTAAGCATTGTTCTAATTACTAAGGTAATCTCCTCGGGGATCTCTTTATATTTAATATGTATTTGAGATTGATTGCGGGGCCCTCTCTGAGTATAAAAAAAACGTTTATTAGAGGTCTTCGTAACCCTTAATAGCGCACTAGCGGCTATTATAGTCGTCTATTATAAGGGGTATGGTATTTCTTGTTGGGCTAAGAGGTGGTATAAGAGGAAGGGTCGTAGTGGATAGAAGTTAGGGAATTCTTTTAGTTCTACCGTCCTTTTTAGGTATCACCTCGGTATTTATATAAAACACATAATTAGTAACTAAGAATAATAGTAGAAAAGGGTATTAAGGGTAAAAAACATCGATAACGGAACCCACACCGAAGGCTAAGCTTCGTCCATCCTACGAAATCTTCGATGTCCTTGTACATAGTTAACATAGGTGGTTAAGTATAATTGTCGTGAACGGAATACCTCATTAAAGATAATACTTCCCCTATCCATACAATCTCCGACGTCTCCATCTCGAAACCTCCTCTTCTAGTACGGCGTCGCCGAAACAGTTAAACCTAACCACGAGTTCTACGCGTTAACAAAGTCCGATCTTTTATTTATTTAGTGAAATCATCTCTTCTAATAGTCGTTCCTTACTAATCTACGGTAATAGTCAAATTTACCACTAATCAGTGTTGGTTTGACCCTAGGTCAAAGGGTCGCCTAGGCGATAGGGTTGAACAGCAATAATCGATATATTGAATACGTAGTGTTGTTGTTGTTGTTGGGAGGTTATTCCGACGTGGGCTAGGCCGGCTGTTGCCAGATCTAGTCGGTGCGCCAGAATCCCTGCCTTCTGATTGGTCCGGTCGGAACCGGCCAATCAGGAACCCAAAAGTGGGGCTATTACCCGATTCGGATTCCAACAAAAATCCCTAACTATAAAAGCTCATAGTAGTAGTTAGTATCCTAGGAGGGTGGTCGTTATATAATTATAAGGATCACCTAGTTATTTATAGACGTTTATAATAATATTGTTATTAACCTTTAATTATAGGATATCCCTTATTTGGATAGGTTTTTATTATTATACTTATATAGCCTTATCCCCTTTTGTATATATATTACTACCCTAGGCCTTATTTCCCTACTATCCCAAAAATTAACTAGGATATAAGAGTTATACCCAGGGTGTGTATTAATCTGCATTCTATTGGTGTAGCCTATCCAGGGCTCCTAAATAAGTACTATGTTGACCTAATTAGCCTAGTAGAGCTCTAGGGAAGCTGTATATACTAGGGGCTTTTTCCCTACGTTATATTAGGCCACACATAACACCCGTAGAGGGGCCTATTTAGGCCTACGCCTCTAAGTCAAGGTCTAGGTGGGTATAGGTATTAGTGATATTATAGTCAGGTTTTTAAGCCACCCTCTAGCTCCTATTTCGGAGAGAATAAATAGGGTGGTTGGTCTAAGGGAGGGCCTTGGGGTCTTCTACTTCATCTTTATCCATACTACTAACTATATCCCCATCACCTAAGCATATAATCAATCCTTAGGAGGGGGTCTTAATATATAAGCACTTAGAGCCAGGTTATTAGTCCTGATTAGGACAGGAGTCTTAGGGTTATTAAGTATTGCTCTGGGTAGTGGTCTAATTAATACTATTACGGGCCTTAGAGGCCTTTTACCTAGCCTTCCGGATCCACTTATGTTCTTTTCGGCTTAGGAGGGTAAGGTGACCGTTAACTATTAGGGGATTAACTGGATAGTTTATATAACCAGCCTAGAAGGGCCCTAAGTAGTTAGTACTGGAACCGGGCAGGGAAAACAGGTGTCCCGAGAGAGGGGTAAGCCTCCACATCGGTGACGACATGGTATAAAAAGCGAAGTCCCAGCATTTTCTAGGCCAGACAGCATAGACGAGGACATACAACAACGGAAACACATCTCTTTAAACATTCAATTCGAACATTAGCCCCCTTTTTCCCATTATAAGTTCAGAGAACGTCGTTCAAACATGAAACGAGGTCACTTCACCACTAAGCAATAAAGTACCCTTTCTCGTTAATAGAACCCTATTTAGAGAATTATTTGAATATCTTTGGCCCTAATTAGGTCTAAGTGAGCCCGGATACTCAAAGAATTATATTCCTAATACTGTTTTGTACGAGTTAGTTACCTTTTTGGACGTAGGACGAGAGGTGCACAACCTATGGTTAGTAGGGTGTGTGTATTATAGGCGATACGATACACACTGTCCACTGCATCCCCCGCTCCGTTCTAGTACACTTCGGCTTAGTTATATAAGGCTCGGTTTTATGGGAGTTTAAGGGCTTATCGTAGTTATTATAGAGTAGTTGTTGGTTATAGTACCGGTTTATGTAGTATCCCTGGTAACTAGGGTTATACCTAAGTAGGGTCCTTTTTTCCCTAATAAGTTATGCCTTATTACTCTAATTAAATAATTTAAAGGGTAGTACTTCGATTATAAAAAAAATAACCTAAGTGACTTTCTTTATAATAGGGCTTGGGTTAAGGTGGGATTACTAGGCTAGGACTAATTCACGGCTAATTTAGGTAATAACCTCCTCCCTAATTAGGGTTAATATATTAATACTTTCCTTATTTAGGTTTTAGAGTTTAAATAAGTAACATAGAATAGTATATATAAACTATTTTATAGGAGTTTTTATTTTCAAAACCTCTAAATAATTTACTAACTTTTATTTATTTCTAAAAAGGTTTTGCTAGATTTATTTATTTAGGGGCTTTAAGGAGTATCTAATCGAAATATATTAAATATATAGGATATCTCCTAATTATAAACTAAGGGCCTAGTAAGCTATACAATACAGGGCAAAAGGGGCATTCTTCGAAGTAACATCCAAACTTTCCTCAGGGATACTGTTGGATTCACCTCACCAGGCCTGGTTGTAGTGGGTGGGCAGATAATAATATATTCGTCTTATTTGTTGTTGTTGTATAAGGTAGGAATCGAAGGTGGAAGGTAGTGCTTAGGGCTGCCCATATTAATCCGATCCTTAACCTCTAATTAGCTCGCTAACCGGGCTAATCAGCGATATACGGTAATAAGTGTTACCAACTGGACGGTGGTGTTCCAATACTAGTAACTCTCTTTTACCGCAAAATCACCATTTAACACTAAATGGGCGATTTTAAGTGTTATTCGACGCGGGTATTAAATTACTCAAAACGCAATTAAATTAATTAATAAAATAAGTATATAAGATGGTCGGAAATAGCAGAATTACCCCTTTTAGCCGTACCACCTCCTAGCAGAAATAAGCATTTCCTAGGCCTAACCACGGGTTTATGGTTATTTCGACGTCCCTAACAACGTCAACAGTAATTCCCCTTTTCCCCCCCTTATATTCCTCCTCTTATTAACGTCGTGGATATCTCCTAGGGCCTCGTTACCCATCCCTCTATCCGTATTATCGCCCTTATATCTTTAACGAACATCGTAAAGGCTCGATTTGGTGTTACCTTTGTGAACCCATCAGCAGGGTTATCGTCACCGTGGATCTATTAGATCTCATAGAACTCTCGCTACTTATACAATTACCTTAACACCATAATATCAATTTTAGGTGTTTTTCCTTTATAGTACCGAGTTTTACGAAATACTCGTAGAGTAAATAAGAGTTTGTATAAGTAATTGTTGGGATCGTAAATATCCAAAGCTTATTGGTGATAATTTTTAGGGTAATAAAGAGGGCATAGACTATATTAACTCCGGTGACCATACTATAGATCTCGGATACGAGGACGCTTTTTATAACTCTTTTTAATTTTATCGAGGAATATTGGATAATATTACCTTCGATTATAAAGTTTTCCTTTCTTTGAGTTTCGTTTACGAGAAGGATAATGAATCCGAATTAGGATATTAAATCGTTATTATTAGTGAAGGATCCGTTAATAAAAATAAAAAGCTTAGTGGAAATTAGGTTGAGGGGTATATAGGTGAGCCCTTGGTTTGGATCCTTGATTTACCACGTTATACGTTAATTCAGAGTTTTGATCTGGTCTGGTGTCGCCTCCTGGTACTAGGCTGCTACTGATAGGTCAAAATTTGCCTTTGGTTAGTAGATTAAAGCGATATATGCCCCTCTAGTGCACTACTCAACGTATTCCTTCTTCGTAGTAGGCGACTTAGCGTTAACTAGGTATAATTTCGCTCCTTAGCCCTTTTAGTAGAGGAATATAAATTACCCGTTAATTAAGATAATCCCTTTATTAAAGACGAGTAGCGTTTTAGTAGAAAAGAGCTATTTCTCCTTTATTATGAATATCGCTTTTTAGAGTTCTTTGTTTTCTTATTTGGAGAACATCTTATTACTTAGGCTTATGGTATTATCTATTTGTATTTCGATTATCCTAAAATCTCTATTTTTATTATTTAGTAATAGTAAATAAGGGTTATATATAAAAGTCCTTATCTAAAACTTCTCTTTGTGATACTTATTGTAGGTTGCGTATTAGTGGGTTCCGGTTTTTGTGATCTTATATAAGGGTTGTATAATAATTATAATAGTTTTTAATGGGTAATTATCTCTAATTTGGGCTAGTAGCTTTACGAGAATCGTTCTTTCGAGCTTCGTCGTTAACTGGGTATACGCTTAAGTGATATCTCTTATTTATAAGGAATAATGGCCCGTTTAGATAAGGGATGAGGTAACGGCGAGAATTAATCTCTAATCAGCCCGTTGGATAATTAGAGACTATGTGAGAATAGCTTTTTTACTGTCGTTAGCGTATCCCTAGATAATTAGTTTCGATTTCTCGTAAAGAGTTTCTATTTTCCTTTTTATTTTATTAATGATTCGCAACCTAAAGATTCGAATACTATTGTGTTTCTTTTCGTCGTACTAGGTGAACTCGAAGACTCCTCACTTAATCAGAGTACTAATCTCTTTTTTAGTAGATTCTTTGAACGGGGGCCCTAGGGTATTAATTATCCCCTTTTAACGAAGCTCGAGTACCAGGGTATAGTTTACCTCTTTCAGCGTTACCTTCCATCGTTGTATAATTATCACTTATCCTAGTGTTTTGCGTTTAGCAGTGACCATAGTATACTTAATAACATAGTTGAGGTACTCTACTACGAGTATATATACACGTCTTTTCGAGTTTATAATAACCTCTAGGTCTAATCAGGCCGTACTAATCAACTTTAAACGTTCAGGGACTCCTCAGGTTAACCCATCTAAAACTTCTTACCACTCTTACACAGGTCGTGGACTTCTATACTAGGCGTTCAATTAATTACCTTTAATAATCTTAAAAATAATATAACGGTCTAAGTACGTATATTACAACTAACTATAGTAACTACTATAAGTATCTTTAAAATAAGGAGAAAGGAAGGAAAAGTCTGCTACCCCACAATTCCGTTAGATCCTAATCAGGTCTACCTGGGCCTAATCAGGCTTAGTAAGCAGTGGTTGGCGTTGAACATGGCCGAGTGGTTCCGAGGCCTCTGATCGGGCCTTGGCCCGTGACACCTCTGGCCAGCCCTGATCGGGGCTCTGTGTCACGGGCCAAGGCCCGATCAGAGGCCTCGGAACCACTCGGCCATGTCCAACGCCAACCACTGTTTACTAAGCTTGACTAGGCCCAGGTAGACCTGATTAGGATCTAACGGATTTGTGGGGTAGTAGACTTTTCCTTTTTTTCTCCTTATTTTGAAGATACTCGTAGTAGTCGCTATAGTTAGTTGTAATATACGTACTTGGATTGTTATATTATTTTTAAAATTATTAAAGGTAATTAATTAAACACCTAGTATAGAAGTCCACGACCTGTGTAAGAGTGGTAAGAAGTTTTAGATGGGTTAACCTGAGGAGCCCCTGAACGTTTAAAGCTGATTAGTATGGCCTGATTAGACCTAGAGGTTATTATAAATTCGAAACAACGTGTACGTGTATTCGTAATAGAATACTTCGACTACGTCATTAAGCATACTACAATTACTACTAAACACAAAACACCAGGATAAGCAATAACTACACAACGATAGAAGGTAACGCTAAACTATCTGGAAACCCATAATAATTAATATAACTAATTAAACAACTTATAACCCAACTACAGGAGATACGGACCACCCAAGTAATCAAACAAGAAACCCAACGAGAGCAGATTCGATTATTATAAGAAGCCTTAATAAAACCCAGGTACTCGACATTAACAATAAACTAGTCCTTAATACCCTCTATAACACCAATTCCCCCCGATTAGGTCTACGTACTACCTCCAAAATAAACCAGATATTAAATTCCCAACCCACCAAAGTTTAATGGATTACATAAAAAGTTTTAATAATAGTACCTCGAGATGGGAGGGAAAATAAGTATAAATAAAAAAGCCTTCAGTTCAGAGTTAACCGTATTCACCTACATCTACTTTAAGTTAAAAAACACCGCGTAAACTATAATGAGTACCTATTATACGTAAAGAGGGGCTAATAGGTCGAAGAACTCGGATAAATTTATAGAATACTTAAAGGGTTATTACGCAGACCTTAACACAGAAGTATAAGCCCTCGATTAACTAAGGATTATATAACAAAAAAAGAATAAGAGTTTTATTTATTTCCTCCCCAAATTTAAAAAAGAGCTCATAGAAGTAGGAGGAGGATACTAGTTAGACGTTATAAGGATCAACTACCTCAAAGGAGCCCTGAACACCACAATAAGAGCCCCCCTCATTAGCATAATCAATAAACCAACGACATACACTATATACACCTAAATACTCCTAAATATAAGCTTAGAATTGGATAACGAATCCTATTAAATCCACCGTGAGCATCAGCATAGGAGATCACTAACCCCTAACTAAACAAGAACTAAGTCCCCTCGGAAGCAGAACAATTAATTAGAGTCCCCCCAACCTAATCAAATAAAGTGGGAACCTACAAAGGCAAACAAACTAACTAAGGACAAAAAAGTCCGTAAACAGCTAAACTAAAAGGAAGCTCGTAGATATTATAACTATAACAAAAAAGGGCATATATAATGGTAATGCCCTAAGGATCGAAAAGAGATAAGGAAAACTAAGACTTTTAAAGGAAAAACTAAGGAATAAAGTGAAACGGATAATAGCTCTAATTAGGACTCTGAGGACTCAGGAAAAGAGTAACCCCTAGTAAAAGTCATCATTAGGAGGAATAAGCTGTAGAGGAATAGAAGGTCATTAAAAAAAGTATAGATTATAACCTATTTTACGTTAATATCGGGATTAATGGGATACACTACACAATTACCCTTGTTAATACAGGGTATTTAACATACACCCTAATCAACAACGCCTTCACTAAAAAACTCCGCTTACTACGTATTAGTATTACACCTCGGAATTTAATATAAGTCACCACTATAGTTCCTAGTATAATCTACTACATCACTTACACTAATATTAACATTAATAATTATAAACAATACCAATTATTCTTTTATATTATTCTTAACTAAGAAGACGACGTTATTTTTAGAAGGTCCTGGATGATTGACGATGATGTTATGGTTTACCCAGTGCAAAGTACTCTGTATATAAGTATCGTAGACTATTAGGTAATAAAAAAGAAACCGGGTTAGGCCTAGTAAAATCCAAAGTTCCTAATTTAATAATAAACTAGATTAGTATTCTTAGCCCTAATCAGGTGGGCATAAAGGAGAAGAGAGACCCCTTTTAGTATATCCACCCTAAATGCGTTCTCCGTAAGTTTGGCCGATATCGAGAAGGCCCTAATACTAAAGATGAAGATAGACCCGAGGACGAAACTCCCTACGTATTACCACAAGTTTTTGTATATCTTTGATCGAGATAAGGCTAATTAATTACCGCTGTACCGGAAGAACGTCGATTATACTATCCTTATTAAGAAGGACTCCTATGGTTAAAATAAACTAGTGACCTAGGGACCTTTATATAGTATATTAAGGGAAGAGTTAATTATATTACACTGAACCCTTATAGAACTATTAGATAAAGGGTTTATTAGGGCTAATAGCTCCCTTGTATTATTGCTTGTTTTATTTATCCGGAAGCCTGGAGGAGGGTTATAGTTCTGCGTTGATTACTATGCTCTTAACGCTGTTATAAAAAAGGACTAATACCCCTTACTCCTGATTAGTGAGACCCTAAGGGTATTAGTAAAAGTGAAGTAGTTAATAAAGTTGAATGTTATTATTATATTTCATAAGATCCGGGTTAAAAAAGGAGATGAATGGAAGACGGTGTTTAGGATAAGGTATGGGTTATATAAATGGATGGTTACCCCTTTTAGTTTAATTAGAGCCCCCATAACGTTCTAGCGATATATTAACTATACTCTACGAGATTTCCTAGATGAGTTCTGCTTAGCTTATATTGATGATGTCCTAATTTATTTGGACAGCTCCCTCTCTAATCATAAAGAGAAGGTCAAGAAGGTCCTCGAACACCTAGGCGCTGCAGGCCTGTATATGGATATCGATAAGTGTGAATTCGAAGCTAAGAGTGTTAAGTATTTGGGGTTTATTGTTAATGCTGGTAAGGGAATTCGCGTGGACCCTAAGAAGATTAAGGTAATCTAGGGATGGGAAGTGCTCCGATTAGTGTGAAGAGTTCGTGGGTTCGTCGGTTTTGTTAACTACTACCAGTAATTTATACCCAACTTCTCGGGGATCGCATAACCCCTAATAGCCTTAACTAAAAGGGATATACTGTTTATTTGGAGTAAGGAGTGCACTAGAGTGTTTAAGGAGCTGAAGACGCTCCTAATTAGCGCATTTATATTAGCTTATTAGGACCCTAATCGAACTATAATACTCGAGACCGATTCGTTTAGTTATGTGGTAAGAGGTATCTTATTATAGTATAATAACGAAGGGATCCTAAAACCTATAGTATTTTTTTTACGTAAAAACCTACCTATGGAGTATAATTACCTGATATATGATAAGGAATTATTGGTAATAATATGCTACTTAGAGTACTAGGATTCAGAATTGTGGAGTATGGAAGAGTTTATTATCCTAATTAATTACCTGAATTTGAAGTATTTTGTAATGAAGAGATAGTTAAGTGAATGTTAAATTAGGTGGTGTCACGGGCCGAACCCGGTGGTTATGCCCGGGCTATGCCCGTGCTCGCACTGGTGCCCCACCAGTGCCCCACTAGCGCCCACCCCCTAAGAAGCAGAGATTTCGCGTTATATCGTAGTTTACCCTTTTCCTCTTCAGCTTGAAATAAACAGTATTTAGCTACCTTTCGGTTGAGATAAGGCCTAGGACCAGCTCTTCGTATATTTTAAGCTTAGTTTTATTTATTATATAAGATATTATTAAGTTGAGTACGGCTCCTTACTAGTTATGAAGTGGAATCCTAGGTTAAGTGTAGCTCCCTGATAATAGATCGATGAACGTTGGACGCTGGGTAAAGCACAGCTCCCCACCAATTAAAAAAAGGATATTAATTAGCATAATAGCTAATGAACTATAGGCCCAACTGTAGTTAGCCTTAAACGAGGCCCTCGGGCCCCTATAGGCGAGGATTATTAAGCTTTCTAATAAGCTAGAGTGAAGCCGAGGTTTAGGGGTGATAATACCAACCCTTATAAAAGATATAGGTACCAAAGCCCCACTAGTGGGCAACCACTACTTCGTAATAGAGATACTAATACGCTATAAACCACTACTAATACCCTTAAAGTTCTCGGGGAAGTAAAAGGATTACCTTTTTTGGGCATAGTAGATAAGGGATAAGATCACTATAAATAGAGCATTCTACCCTATTAACTAGGAATTATAGTACCTAATTAACTCTTATCTGGACACTAGTCCCTAGTAGGTGGTTGCTATGTTTTATGTAGCTGGGGGGCTTAGAGGTTAACATAACCCTAAAGATTTTATATTTTACCTCAATAAGACCTACTAAAACCTGAACACCCAACCCTAAGTCGTAGCCCAATTATAGACCCTCTATTAAAAAAATAACGAAAAGTTAGTTATTTTTTTATTAAAGTTTAAATGAATAATAATAGACGTAGGAGGTGGTGTATAATTTAATACCGTTAAGATTACTATATTAGAAAATACCCTTACTTCCCACCTAAAAGAGTACTTGGTTATCGTCTCCTTATTAGGGGAGTACACTTAGTGGCTTATTAGGGTATAGGACGTTGCCTGGAAATTAGAGCGTATAATACCCGTTGCTATTAAACGGGAGCATTGCTGGTCCTTAACCTTAGCCCCTTTATGGAAGGATTACAATGGAGATGTTTAGATGATTAGTATTGTCTACGCTTTATCGACTCGAAGGGAGGAGAAGGACCGTTACCACTATTACTCCTTGGGTAACCCACTAATGGACTATTATAAGTACTTTTATTATAGTGAAAAAGGTTATATTACTAGGAATTACCGGAAAAAGGTTCTTAAGTAAGCGAAGGTTACTTATACTAAGGTAACGAAGAAGTAGAAGGATCCTAGGTTAAAAAAAGAGGACCGAGAGGTTACTAGTACCTCCTTTAATGAGGATAACTTAGGAAAAGAGTAATTCTAGTATAAAGTTGGGTACTAAAGTTAATAAAGGAGGAAGCTAAGGGATAGGAGTTCTACTAAGAAGAGTAGTAGTAGAGGAGCTAAGGGTTAGCTATTATTTAGGTAAGGATTAATAAAGGACATTTGATATACGCCCTTATCGATATTGGCTGCGACGTTTACGTAATGGTGGATCAGTCTCTCTCTAGATGCCTCCGATTACCGCTAGTGGATTAGAAGAAGTGTGCCCTGCGAGGGTATATATAAGACGGGTTATCACCTGGTGATGCTCAGGGTGTGGTTGTCCTGGATCTGGAATTAAGTGGCTATACTTAGAAAGTTTATGTATACGTGGTAAAGGGCCTAGACCCCCTCATATGCCTAGGGAAGCTATGGATGGAAGTGAATTGTGTAGTGTGTGACGTCGTTGCTTAGTGGGTGTACTATGGTAAGGGAGGAGTAGACGTATACTTTTCTAATTAGGAAGAATTAGTTATTATAAAAGAGATTTGTATAGTCCGATTATTGATGGCCCCTGTGTTTATAGTTATATGCTAACGAGTGAAGTATTAAAGGGTATTAAAGGCTTAGGTTATGGTTGTGAGTTTAAGGGATATCGAGGATGTGCTAAAAGAAAAGAAACTTGTGGATGTAAAGGAACTCGTCCCAGGCTGGGTCCATAAGGAGCTTAGAGACTTATTCGACCTAGAGAAGGTGTACTCGGTGCCCCCTAGGAGGCCAGGGGTTGATTATAAGATCCCCCTTATTAAGGATGTTCACGGCTGGGAGTCTACACTTCTATGGGGACCCTTGTATAGGATGTCCCGTGAGGAACTCTTGGTCCTGAAGAAGATACTAGAGGACCTGTTGGACAAAGGGTTTATTCGAGCTAGTAGTTCGCCAGTGGGTGCCCTAGTATTGTTTGTTAAGAAGTTTAGTGGGGGAATTCGGTTCTATGTTAATTACTGAGCTCTTAATAATATTACGAAGAAGGACTATTATCCACTATTACTTATATTAGAGACCCTCCAATGGGTAGTTATTATGTAATAGTATACAAAGTTTAGTGTTATAGTTACGCTCTGTAAGATTCGGATCGTAGAAGAAGACGTCGAGAAGATAGTGTTTTATGTGAGATACGGATTCTTTAAGTGGTTAGTTTACTCCTTTAGACTTACCGGGGCCCTAATTATATTCTAATAGTATATTAGTATAACTCTCTAAAACTTCTTAGATAACTTTATTACTGCTTATTTAGATAATGTCCTGATTTATACGTCTGGATTAAAGAAGAAGTATAAAGAGAAGGTATGGGTGGTCCTCCGGTGCTTAGTAGAGGCCGGACTACGACTAGACCCTAAAAAGTGTACTTTTTTAGTTAAGATTGTAAAGATTGTAAAGGGGGTTAGAAGTTTCCTTAGGTTTGCGAATTATTATTGCATTTTTATACCTAATTATACCCTTATTGTTAAACCCTTTACAAGGTTTACGAAGAAGTCGGCTGTGTTCCACTGGGGACCTAGTTAGGAAGAAGGATTCCAGGAGTTTAAGTGGTTATTTAGTATAGAGCTGGTGCTTTGCCGCTTTAATCTTAAAAGAAAAATAATAGTAGAGATAAATTGTTTAGGGTTTATTTTAGGTGGTACCTTTATATAAGAAGACTCCGATGAGCACTAGAGTTATAGTTAAAGGGCTAGATCGCGGAATGTGCGATTGATAAGTAGTAGAGGTTAATGTTTTGGGATAAAGTATGGGTTCCCGGAGGAAGAGATGATGATGACCCTTTGAGTTTATTATGGATAAGGGTTGTATAGGAGTACTACGATTCTAGTATAAATGGTCACCTGGGGAAGTAGATGGTGAGGATGAGTGGTAGGTAGAGGAGATTTATGTTATTAGATGGAAGATGGTGGGTAGAGGGAGAAGATGTGAAGCCCTGGTGAAGTGGGAGGGTTATATTAACTCTACGTGGGAACTAGTTAGTGCTGTAGAGGAAATGGAGGTGCTGGACCGTTACGAGGAGTGTTATGGGCCGATATTGGAGAACGACGGGATACGGTGTGTGCATAGGTGCCCCCCTAGGAGGCTAACCAGGAACTAGAGGCTGCGCGGGGGGAGGAGGGGGGTAGTGTTACGGGCTGAACCCGGTGGTTATGCCCGGGCTATGCCCGTACTCGCATTGGTGCCCCACCGGTGCCCTACTAGTGCCCACCCCCTAAGAAGCAGAGATTTCGCGCTATATCGTAGTTTACCCTTTTCCTCTTCAGCTTGAAATAAACAGTATTTAGCTACCTTTCGGTTGAGACAAGGCCTAGGACCAGCCCTTCGCAGGTGGTTAGAATTATTGTTTTGTTATAACTTTATTATTTAGTTTAGACCTAGTAAAGAAGTAGTAGTTCCTGATATATTATCGAGATGTGAATAGGATATCTTTAGTACCTTATAGGACGATAAGTTAGAGGATTAAAAGATTAAACTCCTAAAGAATAGGATTAACGTATTACGAGTTAATAATATAGTAATAATTAGAGAAGTGTAGGCCCGATTAGGGTAAGTAAAGAGGGATAAGTCTAATATAAGAGACTCCCCCGGAGATATGGATTAAACCGACGACCCTAGCTTAGATAAGATAGAACCCCCCTTAAACCTTTTTAAAAAAGAGTTATTACACTCCTAATAGGATAAAACCTTAAACCAAAATAACTAATACTAGTTAATTAGGGGGGTAGTATAAAAAGGAAATCGATAACTTCCCTTATAGTAAAAGTTACCGATAATACTATTAGAATATATAATCGACGATAATAAGAGATTATTGTGGAAGAACAGAATCTGGATTCCATATTACGAGCCCTTAAGGACGGGTTTAATCCAAAGGTTCTACGACTCTACGTTAATAGGATATCCGGGGAGGGACACTTTAAAAGCCCTAATTAGCTACTAGTTCCACTAACCAGGCTTATCCTAGGATATCCGAAGATTTATAAGGAACTGCGATGTTTATGGACGAGGAAACGTATAACGTAATAAGAAGAGGGGCCTATTAAAGCCTCTACTTATCCCTGGACGGATCTAGGTAAAGGTTTTTATCGATTTTATAATAGGACTACCCCCTTCCCGCTGCGATGGGGTTATGAATATTATGGTGGTAACCGATTATTTATTAAAGAATGTAATTTTCGAGTTATTAAAGGATATTACAATGGATATAGTAGTAGACTAATTAATCCAAGGTCTAATTAGGTACTATGGGATACCTTATGTAATTATATTAAATAAAGGACCATAGTTTACGAGTTTTATGTGGAAACGACTCTGCTAATTACTACGGATTAAATAGAGATTCTCTATAGTATTCTACCCAGAAATAAACAGAGTTATAGAAAGGGTAAACTAGGTGATGGAAACCTATTTTAGAGTATATATAGCGTATACTTAGGACGATTGGGATGAACTACTCTTAGTAGTAATGATGGTTATTAATAACCGGGTTACCTTATTAATAGGACTTAGCTCGTTTTTTATTACTTATAGGTATAATTTAGATCTGATTAGAGTAGAGGAACCCCTATGGAATAGTAATAAGACCCCTATAGTAAGAGTAAAGGTTTTGGTTTAGAAGTTGAAGGACACCTTTAAGTGGGTTTAAGTAGTGATGGTGGTAGTATAAGAGAAATAAGAGATTACTATAAACGTAAAACGTTAACCGTTTAATTAGTTTAAGTTTGGGGATAAGGTTTAGTTAAGGTTACGGAATATTTAATCTAATTAACTATTAAAAAAGTTCAACTAAGTTAATACGAAGTACACCGTCCTCGAACTAGTTGAATTCTACGCTTACTAGTTAAATACGTTATTAGGGATTTATAATATCTTCTACGTGAGCTTAATTAGGTACACTGGAGTTAATCCGTTGCCGTCATAAAGCCGTGACGATGCTTAGCCACTTGTGATATTAGTGGCTAATAGGGAGGAGTTTAAAGTTAAGGAGATCCGTAATATGCAGAAAGTACGGGGTGGATAGAAGGTTTTAGTAAAGTGGAAGGACTATACTTAACTCACCTAGGAGTTAGTGGATATGCTAGTGGATATAGTAGCTTTGGACTATTACGAGGCCGATCACGGGAATATCCTTTAGGAAGGGAGGGGAGGAAGGGGGTAATTATTACGGGTTAAGGCCCGATTAGAGGCCTCGGAACTATTCGGCTATGTTCAACGCTAACCGCTGCTTACTAAGCCTGACCAGGCCTAGGTAGACCTGATTAGGATCCAATGGATTTGTGGGGTAGTAGACTTTTCCTTCCTTTCTCCTTATCTTAAAAATACTCGTAGTAGTCGCCATAGCTAGTTGTAATATACGTGCTTGGACCGTTACAAGAGGGGCCGGCTATAGTCCGGTGCTCACCAAAGGCTATAAGACCATTATAGGAGGGCTCTAAAAGGGAAAAGTGAAAACTTTTCAGCTATTAAGGATCTTAGTGGTATATCACCTATTTCATGAACAGCGGATACTAAGAAAAATTAGGCGAGAGGGAAGTTGAAAAACGCAGATAAATATGATCGAATACCATAGAAAGTCAGGAAAATATCGCGAAAATATGGTCAGAATCTGACTGAACACAGTACCTTACAAGGGTAAAATAGGGCGGATCTAGAAATGATAGCACCGTCGCAGGGCTTAGCCAATCGGTCGACCCGGCAGTGAGGATTATGGTATTCACAAGCTTTTACGGTATTGGTCGGCTCGCACTCACCCCTGTCATTCCCCACCGCTTCTTCAACATTGATGGGGACACATATCATCTCGTTCATCTCGTTCATCGTCGCTTGTCTTTGTGCGAGAATCTCCTCCTCGCCCCACAGCCGGGCTCGGCACTTATCACCTTTCATCGAACGACTTCAACAAAACATTCAGGGTTGTCACTCGCTACGCCAGGGAACGAGACAAGCTGGATTTGGGACTTTTGTAGTGACAATGGCCCGCAAAGGAAGCCGAAAGGTCAGGACCGGATGTATCACCTGCAAGTAAGTCAGATTGGACGCCACCGACTGTGCATGGCTCCAAACACGTGTCTCCAAGGACAGGCATCTTTCGAAGCCAAGTTAACGGTTCACAAGGATACGGAGAGTGAAATGCGACGAGACGAAACCGGATTGCAAGCGGTGCACCATATCGGGCCGCGTCTGTGACGGTTACGTACCCGTCCTCGGCAGCTTGCCTGAGCCAAAGTCCCAGGGGCATCTCTCACTGTACCGACCGCATCACGTTTTCCCAGGAGCCGAAACGTCCATCGATGGCAGGGCTTTGCAGTACTTCTGCGAGATAGCAGGGCCGGTCATGTCAGGGGCCGCCAACCCCTACTTCTGGACACACCTCGTCCTGCAGTTCAGCACCTTCGAGCCCGCCGTGAAACACGCTGTCATTGCGATTAGTAACCTCTACGAACAGAACCAAGAGCAGCCCGATGTCGGTTCCGTAGTTCGGACCAAGTACCGAAACCAGGCTTTGCAGCACTACAACACTGCTATCCGGGAGTTGAACGCCAAAAGCATGCAAGATAAGCCGCACCTGGTGCTCCTCGTCTGTGTATTGTTTATCTGTATTGAATCTCTCCGCTCGGACAGAGAGGCAGCTGTCCGGCACTGCCGACATGGGATCGAAATTTTGAGCAACACCGGCCCCGAGCACTCACACTCTTGGATAAGCGACTATCTGGTACCTATTTTCCGGCGGATGAACGAGTTCGCCTTTTTCTTCTGCGACGACAAATACGACTTTCCGGATGTTCCCGACTTTTCCGCGCCTGTTTCACACTCCTTCTCGACCATTGATGACGCGACACGCATGATGGACGACATCTATAACCAGATGGTACACCTGATGCGCTACAACCCCGAGGCCGAGGGGGTGATGCCGCGGCTCTCTGACCCCAGCCAGCCCAGCTCCATGGGTGCCTCCGAATATCTTGCAAACCGAGCCACCACCAGCCGGCTTCTGGAGCAGTGGCTCGGCCTTTTTGCCGACTTCAACAACAGGGTGCCCTACAGCAAAACCTCTCAAGACGAATCCACATCCATGCAGAAGATGACTCGGGTCTTCTTGCTCACTCGCTACGAGGCCTGTCGATGCTGGGTGGACATGATCTTTGTCCCCGATGTTGATGCCGCTAGGGACGGTTTCCTGGGAAATTTCCAAAGGGTGCTCAAGCAACTGCTCTGGCTGGAGTCACAGATGCCGGAGAGTGTGAGGGCCAACGGTTTGCAGTCACCGCCGCAATTCATGTTTGAAAAGGGGTTCAATGGCTACATTTTCTTTTTCGTGTCCACCTGCCGCGATTTGGACACGAGGCTTGAGCTTTTGAGGCTGATGCAACTTTTTGGGTTGCCGAAGGAGAACCTCTGGGAACAAGAGGTGCTGGTTGCCGCGGGAAGGAAAATAATCGAGGACGAGCACGGCGTCAGATTGGATGCCTCCGGGCGGCTCATCACGGACGAAATTGGGACACCTGATTCACCAACTGATTCTCCCCCACCAGATCACGTTTCCTCCTCTTTCATATACAAAAGGGCGCTCCAAGCCCATCCCTGGTGCTCGATGCCAGCGAGTTTCAATTGGAATTAGCCCCATAGCCTGGGGCACGATAGCGATCCATAGAAGCATACACGTCACTAATTTAAGCACACGATCAGTCGATACTTGAGCGCCCTGCCCCTAGGCGTCGCAAGTGTCCGCTAACACTTTTACTCGCGCATGCAACGCGCAGTCTTTGGTTGACCGTTCCAGCTCCTCGTAGCAGCTGGTACATGCTTTGTAAACCTTGAAAGCAAGCAGAGCACGACTGCGGATGATATCACGTTTCCACGCCTCAAACGTGTCTCTGGATACACGGCCGCAGTTGATCTACACCATCCCATCGAGTGCTACTGGAGCGGCGAGCCATCCAACGAGCAAAGGGCAGACATGGTTTTCGAGCAATCAATAGTGTTGCATCCTGATAGAATTGGAGAACATGCTAGTACGCAAAGCGCCTGCTTTTCTTGGTAGATGCTTGGAAATGAGTTGGGGCACGAAGCTGGAGAGAGACGGCGATGGCAGCGGCCATGGTTTGCCACAGCCTACCGCTGTTTTCCGGGACCTTTGTCTGTGGGGGGCAGAGTCTGCATGCCCAAGAGAAGGTTTCGCAAGTAATCAGCCCTCAAAAGAGCGGCAATAGCCAAGCCTGCTGCCTAGTACGCCCCGGCAACCAACAGCCAACAGGATATAAAACCCGCGCTAGCCTCTTTCCCATCTTTTCCCCTTTACACTGCATCTTTCACCCAGAAAGCGATGGCGAACTTCCAACCCATCGACATGGCCATAGCCATGCCAGCACCTCGCTTCGTTCACGATCCCGAAATGCGACGTGCCCCCAGGGACAACCTGCTGTCGATCGCCCACCACGACGGCAGTCACAATTACCCTTACTGCTGGGGCTTCACCATCTTCCGCACTTTCTATTCCCCAGGCTCTGATGAAACATTTGTGAAAGCTATTGAGCGCCTCGATATCTACGCCAAAGATTACTGCGATAGCGATATCCTTTCAAAACGCCTCCCAAACCAAAAGCCCATGGACCCTCTCCCAAACCAGGAGCTTTGGAGTCGCTATTATAACGAGGTAATCGAGGACCCGACGCTTGCGAATGCTACTGTGGAGGAGGTCGGGAGACGATTCGACTCTTGGGTCAGCGAGCACCTCAACTCGGATGGCGATAAACGACGCGATGCACCTAACACGCGTTTCAGCCTCTGCCTGATGCTCGACCAGGAAAGCATCGACAACATCCTGGCCATGCCCGAGAACCCACGTACTGGTTATCGGGAGGATCCCCTCATGATGGATCGCTGGGTCAAAGTCGTCACTGACATGCAATGGGCTGACCGTGATGAGCAACGGGCTCATCTTGGCAGGATATGGCTTCGTGTGGCAATAGACCGCGTATGGTCTTGTTGGTTCGCTGTACAGGATCCGGACTTCATATGGGAATATACGGAAGAGTGGGATGAGAATGATCCCGGCGGAGCTCTGAATTTCCGGGGGAATCGACCACCCCGTCAACTTGAATGCTAATGCCACGGCTGTCAGCGCAATCGTTCCGATTCGAAGCGCAAGAATGCGAGAAAGATGCACGTGCCAGAAAAGCAGAATATCGGAGTATTTCCTGTCATTTTCATAGATCTTCGAACCATTCTTTCGTCGCTCCATTCACCACATGTCTTGAGCTTGTCGTCGTGAGGAGCCTCCAAGAGACCAGAGGGTTGTTTGAACAACCATTCAAGTGGGTTGCCAGGGCCTGGCACGACCATTGAGGCGGATTCTATCTCAAAGCAAGTGGCTCTCTGATAATCGACTCTGACCAGGGGTATGTAGGCTCACCTGAAATGCACAAAGGCCAAGGACATGGCTGTTGCGAAATCGGCCCGGTTCATATTTCTGCCAGCAGGGAGTCCCGACTCAAGGTACTTTCCGATAAGGACGGAGCTGTTCGAATCTGCAGTGTTCGTGAGCGTCCAAGACCGGCCGATGAAACATGGTTCTCTCGACAATCAGGAAGTGCGATAGTATCGCGATAACATGGATCGTCGGGTCATTCTGCAGTCCAGAGGACGATGCGTCCACCTGGTATCGGTCCGAAGTATGGACTCCAGGCTGCAGGTGCTGCCAGTTTGGGGAATCGTTGGGGACAAATCGGTCAAGCGGGCCACCGAAAGCCGGAGCGGTCCGTTGTCAACGACTTCTGCTCCGGGTCAATTGCTCCTGTGCTCACGGGCAGACATCCCGTCGTCGTCCGAGCCAGGCGCTTAAGTGCCCGTGTGGCGTGTGCTTGTTTTCATCTGTGTGTTTATCAGCAAAAGCATAGACTTTGGGTTGCCAGGACGCCATCGGATGGTTTAGCGCCAGGGGTTTCTAGACCGTAATAGTGTTTGTTGAAGTGCTCCGCAGACGAGCTAACGACAGCTTGAACGACAGCTTAGACGACTTGCTCTTTGAAAGGCTGTTTAAAAGCGATCGTGATGCATCTAGAAATTGAGAAACATACATATTCATTCATAGTGCTGAGCTAGTTCAGTGACATATACGATGAAAGGCGCAAAGTGGCAGCCGGTTGTGGCGCTTCCACCACCTCAACCTTCAAAGAGGCTGGTAAGAAACCGGTCAGCCGATTTAAAATGTAACAGCAGTGAAAGGACGAGAGCCAGGATTGGATACCGCACCGGGGGGAATCGTCCGAGAGCGGCACCTCGGAACGGACAAGACGGGATGCCCTTGGCTCCGCGCGCTAGACTCCTCACGTTTCCTGTTTTGGTGACACGAGTCAACGCTACCAAACTCTATCACCAATACGACATGCAATAACACCGAGAAGAGCACATTTCCATTCGTTCTCTCGCTCGCAAAGATCGACACATGGGGATTTTAGCTCGCGGATCGTCGAATTCGTCGTGGGGAGCTCGCCCGCGCCGCCATGCACGTTTCCGCTAGAAGCTCGTAGCTTCGCTCCCACGGAAGGCCGCGGGAAGGGCGGTTGTGGTCCTCCTCGCTGACGCATGGAAGCCGTTGTGGCGCACGGGAACTATCTTGTCTGCTCCTCCACCACAACATCTTTGCTGTTCTTCTTTCGAAGAATATAAGCTGCCAGGTGATCCCTCGCAGAATAAGTCTTTTTCATCCAAGCCAAGCTCCAATTCTCATATCATCACAAGATCTCATTCTCTCTTTTCATAGCCTCGTTTTACAGTCTCTCTTTCCAAGCGACTGGTCTTCATTCCCTCGTCTCCTTCCATTACAAAATGCGTTCTCCCATCCAGCAAGCCACCCTGGCAGCGCTCCTGCTGCATTCCGCCGACGCCGCTCCGGCCGGCCTCCTCGACGGCGTCGCCGGCGGTGTGACCCAGCTACTTTCTCTTCCCACCAACTATGTTCAACTCCTTTCCGGCGTTCTGGGAACCAAGCCCAACGCGGGTGCAGGTGTTCTCAACGCCGCCGACCTGCAGTCAAAGCTTGGATCGATCTGGAACACCAAGCAGGGCGGGTCCAGCGATTTCTACGGCAACATCCAGAAGCAGATCGGCCTCAACATTGTTCCCGATGGCCTCCTCTCCGGCTTCCAGGGTCTCCTCGGCGGCGGCGGACTCCTCGGACTCCTGGACCTCGCCAACGTCGCTAACAAGCTCATCGCGCCCATCAACCCCGTCGACTCTACCAACAATATCAACCCGATGAACCCGACCAAGTCCATCTACCCCAAGAAAGACGCCACCGATGCACCTTACACCCTCACCGAGCAACAGCTCCGCCAGGCCATCTTCATCCCCAAGACCTTCACCTACGGCCAAAAGCCCCCTGTCGTCTTCGTCCCCGGCACGGGCTCCTACGGCTACGAATCCTTCGGCTCCAACCTGATCAAGCTCCTCTCCAACGTGCCCTACGCCGACCCCGTGTGGCTCAACATCCCCGGCGCGCAGCTCGGCGACGCGCAGCTCAACTCCGAGTACGTCGCCTACGCCATCAACTACATCTCGGGCATCACCAGCAAGAACGCCAGCGTCATCAGCTGGTCGCAGGGCGGCCTCGACACCCAGTGGGCCTTCACCTTCTGGCCCTCCACCCGCGGCGTCGTCTCCAACTTCCTGCCCGTCTCGCCCGACTTCCACGGCACCGTGCTCGCCAACGTTCTCTGCCTCTCCCCCGGCTCCGGCGCGCTCAACGCCCCCTGCGACCCATCCGTCATCCAGCAGCAGTACACCTCGCTCTTCGTCAAGACTCTCCGCGCCCGCGGCGGCGGTGATGCCTACGTCCCCACGACGACCTTCTACTCGGCACTTTTGGATGAGATTGTTCAGCCTCAGGAGGGCACCGCTGCCTCTGCCTACCTGACCGACGCCCGCCGCGTCGGTGTTAGCAACATCGAGGTTCAGTCCGTCTGCCCTGGCCGCCCCGCCGGCAGCCTCTATGGTCACGCGACGATGCTCTTGAACCCCCTGACTGCTGCGCTGATCAAGGATGCGCTCCAGAACCAGGGTCCCGCCCAGGTCAGCAGGATCAACTTGAACGAGACCTGCAAAAACTTCATTGCCCCTGGTCTCTCGCTTGAGGACGGTGTCGCCACTGCCGGCTCGATTGTTGCTGCGGGCATTCGCCTGCTGGCCTACGTCCCTAAGCTCATCACTGAGCCCGCCTTGATGCCCTATACTCGTTCTTAATTGGGTGTATGAGTATGAGAAGCTGTGAAACAGTGTATAACAGTGTATAACGGTGTTTGTATGATAGGCAGAGCATCAGGGGTGGGCAGCGGGACTTCAAGGGCAAGCGACAGCGAACTGTAACATTCGAGGGATCGTACTTAAACATGATTTTAGCTTTATACATGTAGACATAATTCAACACAGCTTCAATTATTTCTTAAGCTGTAATATCCAAGAGTTGTCCCAAATCTTGAAGCGTGGATGATGATTCGTTTTCCATTACCTGCACACTCCTCAACTACTTGTTCAGGAAGGCCTCCACGAATAACATCTCAGCGCCTAAGCCAGCCGACGAGCCCACCATCATCCTACTTCGTCATTCTTGGCAAGTACATTGGGTATGCGCCCTTCACAATGACGCGTGCTGCCAAGAGATTCGATCTTCGCAGTGGTCTGCAACTAAGCACACCCTCCAGGCTTGGCTTTCTTGGCCAAGCTCGTCAAAGGCGAGTCTAACAAATGAACGAGAGCCTTCCGATGGAACATGCGCGTTAACCACATTTTCAAATACACTCGCCACATCCTGATTCTTATTAAGTACTAGATTAGGGGAGTAATCTAACAGTCACTCCAGTCCTGAGCATAATAATCTAGACTCTCCCAATGCCTGCGCCAAGCTTGACAATCGGCGCCACAAGCGGCAGGGGAGTGAGCTTGAACTTGTAAGGCGCCTTGTAAAAATCACCCTTCTGCGTGATGTTGACGCCAGCATTGCCCCAGTCGTTGCCTGTCACCTTTTTGTTAGCTAATACTCTCCTACACAGCGAGCGATGACTTACGAGCACCCAGGTTAGCAAACCCATC
The DNA here is from genome assembly GCA_024584535.1 of Colletotrichum gigasporum. NCBI lineage: Eukaryota > Fungi > Ascomycota > Sordariomycetes > Glomerellales > Glomerellaceae > Colletotrichum > Colletotrichum gigasporum. Next base: position 10,121,303 of record CP077948.1, read on the forward strand.
CAGCTCCTCGTCGCCGCAGACGCAGGTGTTGGGCGAGTCGTCGGGGATGACGAGGCCGTACGTGCTCAGGGCCTCGCGGGTGTTGCCGCGGAAGACGTTGCCCTCGACGAGCACCTGGTTGTCTGAGCGCGAGTGGATGGCCTGGTAGAGGAAGTCCTCGTAGAGGTTGTTGTAAATGTGCTGGTGGCCGAAACGGCCGGCCGGGCCGCGGGTGCCTTCGTTCCGCCAGTAGTTGTGGTGGTACGTGACGTGCAGGTGGCCGAAGTCGAGGTCGCGGAAGGTGGCGTCGTTGCCGACCAGCGACGACTTCCAGTGGTCGTGGAAGTAGTTCCACGAGACGGTGATCCAGTCCGAGGCGCGGATGATGTCGACTTGTCCGTCCTGCGCAGGTCACACGTCACGTCAGCAATTGGTCGCAAGATGAGGGGGCCTCGGCGAAGGGCAGCTTGGGTGGCTTACGTAGTAGTCCGGCCCCTGGGAAATGTCCGAGGTGAACTCGTTGTGGTCGACCCAGACGCGGGTGGAGTTGCGGATGGTGACGCAGTCGTTGTCGAGGATGTGGCTGATCTTGAGGTTTTGCAGCACGACGTTGGTCGAGTTGAAGACGTCGACGCCCTTGCCGGTGATGTGCGCCGTGTTCTTGTACCCGACGAGGCTCTTGTTGGAGCCGACCTTGAGGCGCGCCGGCAGCTCGACCGCGCCTTTCAGGACGACGGTCCGCGGGTCGGCGCCCGCGACGGCCGTCTGCAGCTCCGGAACGCTCGTGACCGTCACCGTCGGGCCGCCCTTGCCGCCCGTGGTCTTGCCGAGCGGGTTGTCCTTGGCGTAGCCCTCGACGTCCCACGAGGCGATGCCGAGCCAGTCTAGGGGGTTGGCGGTGGCCGCGCCCGCGAGGGCGAAGAAGAGGGCTGGGGCGTTGAGTCTCATGGCTGTGATGGGAGATTCGGTCAAGAAGCTTGGGATGTCCAGGTACGGACAAGACGACGGCTCACGAAACGGCGCGATCAGCGGAAGAGACAGGAAGCGTGATGGCTCTTGAGGGGCTCAATGACAGGAAGGGAGCGTTGCGACGGTACTTATACGCGAGCGCTGTGACTCTTCAACGCCGAGGGACGGTAACATTTCTTCCTTGCTCGACCCGATCTCAATGGCTCCATGCGGAGAACCCTGTCGCCATCGCCAATGATTGTCATCCAACATGCCGGGTCGGGACCCTTGGCCCCAGCCATGTGGCCGGGGAGCGGCTGCGCCAAGAGCCGGCTAATGTGCGGTCGGCCCTCTGCCAGTGGTGGAATTTCGCGGGCCCGGGGCTCGCGCGGTGGACGGGACGGGTGGGAAATAATGGCAGAATGCGGTGATATTTGGGGGAATAGGTCAGTGTGTTGGAAGCAGCCAAGACTGTATTTCTTTTGGGAGGGGGCCTCTAGGCGCGGCCAGTCCTGGCTTGCAAGCGAAATGGAGGGACTTCCGCGGGGGATGGGATGCATGTGCAGTCTTTTATTACAGGATGCGTGGAGGATAGATTTGAGGTGTGATTCAACGGCCCAAACGAGCCAGCAGGAGCAATTGGCTTCTTCCGAGTACACTGCCGGACCGGGATTGGTTGCGGGGAGGGAGTGCTTACTTGGTCGGTAAAGGCAGGCCGAGGAAAAGGCGAGGTGAGAGAAGTTGGGGTAGATGGGCCCCGAAAGGGGACACAAGCCAATGGTGGTTGGACCAGTGGAATAAGCTCATGGAGACAGCAAAATGCTCCCGGAAGTCAAATAAAGACCCGTGTTCCCTGGCAAGGACTCAGTTTCAACGACGTGTGTTTCGCAGCCAGCCCTGGGGCGATGGGCCGTAACTAATGGTCGAGTAATTCGGGTACCTTACGAAACATCGCCCACTTGATTAATTACGATTGCGTGAGATAAACTGCATCTGTATTAATTCAGGGACGGAGGGGATATTACCCCTCACTCTGTCCTGAAGATGTACCCATGTGTCGTAACAGGGAGGGTGGCTGACGCATGCTGTGAGGCACAGAACGACGGCAGCCTGTGGAATAGATGAGGTGGCCACCCGGCCCTGCATCGATGAACCCATGGGTCGGCCCCTTCTGTGTCGTTACCAGAACGGTCAGCAGCCACACGGAGCGAACGCCATGTTCTTCCGTGAACCATATTGTCGAGCGATCGACTATTGCTCCGGGGGACACGGAAATGCAGCAGCATAGCTGAAGAACGCCACACAATTATAATTTGGCGTGCTTATCCGGTCTTGATGACCGATTTCCGTTCCACACTCTCAAAGTCTGAAGATATCGGCCGAGTACTCCGGCCGATGCACCGGGAATACCGGGCCCAGGCCCGGTCCGGCCCCACATGAGGGCTTTCTTCTCGCTTCACGACTCGACTGTCCCACCCACCATTTCCAGATGCGCCATATTGCAAATTTGCAACCGTTCTCTTCAATAATCCACAGGGTCTGGTGGTGTAGTTGGTTATCACGTCAGTCTAACAGTCCAGGCATTCCCTTGCTCTGAGCACACTGAAGGTCTCCGGTTCAAGTCCGGGCTAGATCATTTAATGGGCGATTGGTTTAGTGGTATAATGACCGCTTAGCATGCGGTAGGTCCTGGGTTCGATTCCCAGATCGTCCATTCCTTTTGCTTTTTGGGTCAGCTTGCTTCGGGGTTGTCGTTTTCGGTCTGCGAGAGGTTGTGACGATGCTTTCTTTTGGTCATAGCCAAGAAGAGTTCATGTATTGTAACGATTATTGTTTTGACTCTTATTTGGTCTGGTCTATTATCAATACCCCGTGGTATCTACTTCTCCAGCGACATCCCCTCGCACGCGACTCTCGTTATTCTTTCCTCTCAGGCTTCCGCCCGACCATGAGATACATTGGCGAAAAGATCTTCTCCTTTCCACCAAGCACCAACGCATCCGCCGCAACACACAAACTATCCGAAGCCTTCATCATCCCAGGAGGCGCCAGCCTCAACGTCTCCATGACGCCGAGGAAGCAGTGCGTGGCCAAGCGGCCGAGGTGCGTCATGCGGAACGTGTACAGCAAATCGCCCGCCGTCTGGGCATGGCGCCAGCTGCCCGCGTCGAGCGGCCAGTACCACGGGCTCGGGTCCGGGCGGTCGGCCATGTCCTCGGCTCCGAACGCCCGCAGCGCCTCCGACGCCTTCACCATCGTCGCGATGCCGTTGCCCTGCTCGATCCCGATGCGCGTCTGCCGGTGCAACAGGTTGTCGTTGTCGTAGGCCTCCGTCATGACCCACTCGTACACGCCGAAGACGCCGCCCGGTTTGAGCACGCGGTGGATCTCGGAGTAGACGGCCTGTAGGGATGGAGCGTGCACGGTGGCTTCGATGGCGTAGACTGCGTCGAAGGTGTCGTCTTCGAAGGGGATGTGCTGCGGTTGCTGGTGTTAGCTGCGTTGTTTTGAGAGGTGGTGGCTTGAGGGGGGAGGGAATCCTACCATAAAGTCGCCTTGCACGAACTGGACCTGCTTATCCATTTGCTGCTTCTGGGCGTACCGTGTTGCTCTCTCCACTTAGTACTCGTTGATTTTGAGTCCGGTGATGTACGCCCCGGTAAACTTGGCTATCTCGCGAGCTGGTCCGCCAACGCCGCACCCGACGTCCAGCACCTTCATGCCCTTCTTGATATCGATCATGTGTGCCAGGTAGTGCTCGTGTCTGGTGATGCTCTGCGTGAAAGACTCGCCAATGGCCGCGCGGGAGAAGTGGAAGCTCTGGCCGAAGCCATATTCGTAGAAATCGGTCACAAGGTTGTAATATCTGTTATCCCGGCGGGTTAGCAGCTGTGCCAATACGCTCGGTCTGTGTTTATGCACTTACTGTCTTGTAAGAGTGGCGTAGTCTTCTGCCCTGGCCTGTGTAAAATGAGAGTTAGTCAAGGATGTACACATGCTAGACCATCTTCGAACACTGACATCTTTATCTTCTTTCATCTCTTTTTGGGCAGTTTTGTTGTCCCAATGCCTAAAGTACTCGTCCGAGGCGGCCCTCTGGGCTTCGTGATCCTTCTTCAGCATCGCCGACATGCCGACGTTCTTTGTCGTTCCCTTGTGAAGAATCTTCTCAAATGTCGCATCTCTGGCCAAGAGCACTTGACCCTGCTCTGCAAGACTTTCGACCATGTTGGATATTGGTGTAGTTTCGGCGGGAGTTGAAGCAACGCCGTAGTTCGATTCGAGCAGTATCGAAGCAGTAACGTAGGAGCGAAGGAGAGAATTGCGATGACTGTGTATCTGATGTTGACCTCTTGAAGAGTGTCTTCTCTTTATATGATTCCTCGAAAGTAAGCAGTTAACCACACGACGAGATCTTACACCAGCACCAGTACTGACAGCCAAGCCAGCAGAACGAATACGCGATAAGGACAGGACGTCGTGCAAAGGAACATCGGATCCGAATACGAAAACGCTGATGAACCCCCCTGCGCCGTGGACTTGGATGCCATCGATATGGCGTTAGCAGCCCTGTGATTCGTCCGTTCGGCCAGGAACGGAAGGAATGTGGAGCGTCGAGATGACGAACCCATCCGCTGTCGGTTCCCGAAACGAAAGACGCCAAAGAAAGATGCCACAATACCGAATGATCTGAGATTTCCCCCAGACTCAAATGCGCCTCTGTTTTTTGCAGCGCGACGTATGTTGTATTGTTGATTGCGCGCCCGATGCAGCCCCAGTTTTCGGAGCCTGAGTGGAAAAGCCTCGGCGAAGGTGAGAGCTCTTATCCCCGACAACCTGAACCCGAATACGAGACGGTTGATTCTCCAGGTCACAGAATTGACGTCTGCGCAACTGCTCCATTTTGGATGTGGTTAATCTGGGTTGATTGAGAGGAATGAGCTTCGGCCCTGCAATCCTTCTCGCGCTGCTTGCCAATACTCCTAGGCTGGCTCGAACCTCGTGCTCGGGTTATATTCCAAACGTACCTTCGTGGGTTTGAAGGGGCTCGACAATTCCACCACGCTCGAAAGTCCAACCTGTGTATGTATAAATGAATGGGTTCCCATTTTGTGTCATCGAAATTTGATCAAGCTTCTCATTTGCCCGTTGATTATCACCTCTGTCAGTGTTCTGGTGGGAAGTTGAAACAGACTGGAGCGCAAGGTGCTGCTACTGGCGACTCACATGCAACTCCAAATGAATTAAAAGAAACCAATTGCGTCCAAAGTTTGTTTTGATTCAATTCTGTGCATCGAGCTCCAAGTGCCGTGGCGCAAAGTATGTAGCGCACCACCCATTGGTCGTTACTTCAAGCTCAAATGGAGTCGCATGGTGCAAACACCAGAGAAGACTTGATTTAGTCGCGGGTTGGAGCGAGAAGACAAGTTTAAAAAAACACCGAGACTCCTTGATTGGCCCTTGCCAGCAGAGAAGGTATTGTGTGGGGTTGGATTAAGGATATGACGGCTTCAAGTCCTAGTGCGCGTATGTCACTTCACATCTCGAATCAGCGAATGGCATCACTCATCTGAGCTGTGACACTGTGCTCATGCAGGTCCCTCTGACTAAGCACCTACCTTCTGGGCCTCGAGTCGGGTCCCGACCCGAACGTGTGGCACGGGTGGCTCCCAACCTCATCGCGTCGATCATCCGGTCTAAAGCCGCTTCCGCGACCGCCTCGCACCCACCTGTGATGGCCCCTTCCGAGACGGAGACGCAGAACCCACTCAGCGGAGCTCACCCCTGGCGACTACCGGAAGAGGCTCCGTTAGCATCGGGGCTCTCTCATCGAACCTCTGCAGTGAAACGATCCCCGGTGCTTTCCACTGTATGTTCCTCCCTGGAGATGTGGTGATGCGGCCCGTCATGACATGTGGCCCGTTCCCGTCGGTTGATGTTATCGAACAGGTCTCCAACACTGTTGTTACGCGAGATCGGGACCGGTTAGCACTGACGACGACTGTTCAAGATGGCCGTGGGCGCCGTACACGACTGTCAAGGTTGGATAGTACAGAGTGATAGGGTCAGCCGGTGGTACTTAACTGGGTAGCTAGGTATGGGTAAAAGACTGCATTCATCTCTGACTTCTCCCTTAGAACTGGGAGAAGTCCTCGTCTATATGAGCCTGTGTGGCTGACCACCGGGGACCCACCGGTTGGTGCGCCCCGCTCCAGCCACACCCTCCCTTGGCATGTGACAACGACCCCGGGGACGGCGTCGTCACAGGGCCCAAAGACACGGGTCTCGGGCTGGCTGCCCCAGAGCCACAGCGGAGTGCGGGGAAAGGCCCCCAACTAAACCAGGCGAAAAGCTTCTCTAAGTGGGAAAGGGGAGTTTGTCGCCGTGACACTGTCCCATGGCCACCTCCTCGAGTCTATCCCAGACTGAGTCCTGCATCAGGAGAACATTCCCCATGGGGAGACAAACTCGGGGGCTCTCATCTGCATCTCCAAGCGATGTTCATTTCGCTGAAAAAGGTGCGCCGCCGATCGATCTAAGGAACAAGAAGAAAAAAAAAAGAACAAACCACACTCGTCCCATCTTCTGATCTTGGCCCATCCACGATCCCCCCGGCCCGGCGCAGGGGGCCCTAGTTTCAGCGACGTCAGGCGGCGGCCCCAATTGGCCGATCCGCGAGCCGAAATCTCGCAGAATCCCTCGCTCCAATTGCCGGTGGGTTGTAGCACCGAGCATTCTCTGTACGGTGATTGGCTTGCCGGGCAGTTCGCATCGATGGAATCACGAGCCTTACCCTGCGCGGAAAGGCGTCTCCTCCCAAAACGGCATCGGGCTACGCCACGAGGCGCAGGGATATCCGCGGTGATGCCGGGCACACGGCGCCGGCTCGCTGAGTTTTTGGCAGATCCTTCTCGGTGTGGGTGCTTGCTGTGTGGCCCGCTCTGCTCCCCATCCCATATCCAGAAGCCAAGCCCAACCGTTCGACGAGACGAGAGGCAAAAATGCCAAACACCCGTCACTCAGACACCACAGTCCCATCGAGCCTGCAACAGAACCGAACCCCAGACCATCCATCCCATCCCGGCAAACCGTCTCTCTTTTTTTTCCCCTCCCTTTCCCCGCGCGAGCCAATGGGTCCTGGAGAAAGTGGAGGTCGCTCGTCTTAGTGCCCGGATTTCATGCGTGGGTTAGCGCTGTTGTAGGGGGGTGTGTTGTTGAACGGTTGAACTCGGCGCGCCTTGGGTCTTGGGTCTTCTTCACTTCCTTTTCCTTTTCTTCCTCTCTTGCATCCTGCTTGCTGCATGCATTGAAGTTGAAAGCGACGCAAAAGTGGCCCATGAGGTCGACGCACCTCCCCCCCTCCCCCGCGTGATCCTCCCGCCACCCGTCGACTTGAATTTGAGCGAGCCAGTGAGAAGCCGCGCTTTCCTGGACTACAACCCGGTCTTCTCCTGACGGGCAGCACCGCCGTCCCTCGGGGAGCATCAGGCTGATTGTTCAAACGTCGGGGCAAAGGATATAAGATGACCTGCTATCCCATCTCGACGGAACCTTAGCATCGCCAGCTCCAGCAGGTTCATCGGGATCGAGGTCAGATCAAGCGAGCATATCAGACCCAGACCTGTCATCACACGACCCGATAGTCGGCGCGAATCACCAAGATCGAGCTTGGAATCACCTTCTTTACGAATCTCCACAGCGGCACCCTCGCTCACCGAACCGCAGACGCAGACATGACCAACTTCACCTCGGCGCCGTCCAAGGCGCACGCCAGCGTCGACCCCGAGACCACGCGCCGCATGTCCGCCGCCGACGCCGCCGCCATGCCCGGCCTCGCAGCCGAGGCCGCCAACGCGACCGAGGCCGAGCGCAACATGGGTCTCTTGCAGTCCATCCGCCTGTACCCCAAGGCCGTCTTCTGGTCTCTCTTCTTCAGCACCGCCGTCGTCATGGAAGGGTTTGACAAGACCCTCATCAACAACCTCTACGCCTATCCCGTCTTCCAGAAGAAGTTCGGCGAGCTCCAGCCCGACGGCTCCTACCAGCTCACCTCGGCCTGGCAGTCCGGCCTTAGCAACGGCGCCCTCGCCGGCGAGATCACGGGGCTGTTCCTGAACGGTCTCATTGCCGACCACTTTGGCTACCGCAAGACCATGATCGGCGGGCTGTTGGGCGTCACGGCTTTTGTCTTCATCATCTTCTTCGCCGAGACCCTGCCGCAGCTGTTGGTCGGGGAGATCCTCATCGGTATCCCGTGGGGTATCTTCCAGACTTTGACTGTAACATACGCCTCTGAAGTTTGCCCTACCCATCTGCGAGCGTATTTGGTATGTGTCCAGACATGTCTTACTCATAGTCAAGACTAACAAGTTTTCGTCAGACTACCTACGTCAACCTTTGCTGGGTCATGGGCCAACTGATTGCTAGCGGTGTTCTGCGCGCCATGGTCGAACGTACCGACGAATGGGGCTTCAAGATCCCCTTCGCGCTGCAGTGGGTGTGGCCTCTCCCGCTCATCATCGGCATCTTCTTCGCCCCAGAGTCGCCATGGTGGCTTGTCCGCAAAGAGCGCCTCGACGACGCCAAGAAGGCCCTCCTCCGCCTCACCAGCCGCAACGCGCAGCAGGACTTCAACCCGGATGAGGTCGTCGCCATGATGGTACACACCAACGAGATGGAAAAGGCTGTGCAGAGCGGCACGACGTACGCAGACTGCTTCAAGGGCATTGACCTGCGGCGCACCGAAATCGTCTGTGGCACTTGGGCGGTGCAGACGCTCTGCGGCGCCACGTTCATGGGCTTCTCGACGTACTTCTTCCAGCAAGCGGGCATGGCTGTCGAAAACTCTTTCAGCATGTCGCTGGGCCAGTACGCCATCGGGGCGGTGGGCACGGTGCTCTCGTGGGTGCTTATGAAGCACTTTGGGCGGCGCACGCTGTACATCTCGGGGCAGCTCGCCATGACGGCTGTGCTGGCGACGATCGGGTTCGCATCGTTCGCGGGGCGGTCCAACGTGGCGGCGCAGTGGGCGATCGGCAGCCTGCTGCTCGTGTACACCTTCTTCTACGACTGCACGGTCGGGCCGGTGTGCTACTCACTCGTGGCGGAGCTCAGCTCGACGCGGCTCAAGACCAAGACGGTGGTGCTCGCGCGCAACCTGTACAACATCACGGGCATCGTGGCCAACATCCTGACACCGCAGATGCTGAACCCGTCGGCGTGGAACTGGGGCGCCAAGAGCGGCTTCTTCTGGGCCGTCAGCTGCTTCGCGTGCTTCGTGTGGTCATACTTTCGTCTGCCGGAGCCCAAGGGCCGCACGTACGGCGAACTGGACGTACTCTTTGAGCGGCGCGTGCCGGCGCGCTTGTTCAGCAAGACCGAGGTCGGCGCTCTGCGCGCCCACGACAGCGACGGGCTGTCGGAGAAGGACAAGGAGGCAGGCGTCACGGAGATTGAGAAGACGTCTTCTTCGTGACGGAGGGCCCGGAAGAGGTCGCGATGTGGTCGCGTGTGCGCGTAATAGGCTGTTATTTGGGAGGAAGACGCATATTGTCTTGAAGTAGAAATCAATTGGAGCACCTTGCATCACATCACAGACTCAGTGACATACAATGCTTAGGTAAGGTCTCCCCCCGTACCTTACCGTACCCAGGTACTATTAGTCAGCAACTCTGGATCTCCGGGCTATCCGGCATCCCATTGGCTGACTGCTCGGAAGTACGATAGCCCGGCCCCATACCCTCCCCCCCAAAGGTTCCATTGGCCAGGGCCCATCCCAGCACTTCACATCAATTGATGGTCAGACTGCACTTTCTTCTGGCTCAACACACCCATCAGGCGGACTGAGTCTTTGCTGACGAATGTGCTGCTCCAATTCTTGCGATTGAGCTCCATCTCAGTACCTGCGACTCGAGGCGAAGCCCAGATGGTGCGTCTCCATGTAGGCCGCATCGTCTGTCCTCGCCCTCGCGGCGCGGGTTTTGCACTAGGCGGCGCTCGTCGCTGGGTTGGTTCCGAATCAACTTTCACACCGTCGATGTACACGGAGGCGGAGAAGGCGGTGATACGACACCAAATCGATTTCTACCTCTGGGAGGGCATCCTGAAGGCGGGCATTCGCGAGCGCGGTGAGGCTTTCTGTCTTGGGGGGGGTGACATGGGAAGTTGTGCCACCGTCGCCAACGCCGGTCAGCAGCACCGACGGGTACGAGCAGCTTACCAGCTTCAACAAGTTCGAGAATCCCACGAGAATACTCGTCCCAGGTAGTCCGCCCCCGCCGAATAAGGATGAAATCAATCAGCCTGCTGACAAGCACCAGGCCACCCTCCGCTATTTAAGGATTTGCGCCTGCGGCACACCTTTAAACGGCAGGACACCCGGGTCATCGCCAGGGATGATCCAGTATATAGTAGGGAACCGCTATTTCGAGCTGTGGCTCTCACCATGAAAGGGGCTCGCTTTGATGATGCGGACATCGTGGCCACCCGGACAGTCCTCAGAAACCTGTTAAACTGGTGCCAAGCGGTTACGCAACCCGACTTCCGTCTCGACATGCACTTGATACACAATACGTTGTTCTTGACCCGTCCGAGGAAGAGTACGCCCTGGACTCGCGCGAGGCCAACGCAGGGCAACTTTGGGAAATGCTTCGAAGAATCCTGGACAATGTACCCTTCCCATCTCAAAGGGACCAACGCGCACCTCCACGCCCTGAGGTACATGTTTGGAGATCTGAACATGGTGGTGGAATGCGAAGTCGACGCACTGTACGACCCGGACCTTTCGGAGATGCCAGACCCCCCGTATACGAGGGTCAGAGAATCCCCCGATCTCATCGTTGAGGCTGCTGGCGACGGGAGCAGGAACATGACACCAACCACCAGGTCGGCGGAGCTGAAAGCGTTATCAAAACTCTCAGAGAATCGACAGAACTTTTTGCAAAAGAACATGCCGGGTCAGTGGCTTGGTCGGAAGAACTGGATGATAGTCTGCAGCCATGTGCAGGGGCATGTTGGAGAGGATGACGTGGAAGCGCTCAACTGGGGACAGGACTTTGTCTTGTGGGAGACTGAAAACCAGGAGGCTCTGCGAAAAATGGAAACCTTGCTCCACATGCTGCGAGATACGATGCGGTGGAGCCGTCACCACGCCTGCGCCCTGGTCAAGAATGACGGCAACAGCAACATTAACAGCGTGGGCGTGATGCGGGTCTTTCCGCTGGCCGACGACACCGGCTGTCCTGTGCCGGATGACCTCATACGCGAGTTCTGGACCGCAGAAAGTGCCGAGCCAAACGAAGACTGGATGGAGAAATACGAGGGAAAGCCCCCGATGCCCATGTGGGCGCCGCGGCACGGCCGGCCGAGAGGGCAAGCGGCAACTCGTGAACGCCTAGAAGGCCGGTCATGGAGGGACGAAGACTACCAAAGCCAGGAATCGGCCAAGCGGTATCACAAAAGCCGACACCCAAGACGCCCAGAAGTCGTGGCTGAAACAGGAGTGTTACTGAGCGAGGGGTCACCGCCAAGGCGCAGCCCGAAGCGACCGGCCTTCCGCGGCCACGGGGGCTTCAACTGCCGGTCTTAGCGGGACATGAAAGCGGACGAATCCCGAACGCTCGGTCGGGCCCGGATGCACTGCCGGTCGATGTCAAGTAGCGGCGCGGGCGACGGGGCGCGACGGGCGTGGCTGGGTCGCATTAAGCTTAAATGGAACGGGGTGACATGCGACGGAGGAGGTGTAGGCATGCTTGTATGAGTATTTATTTAGGCTGGGAGGAGCAAATACGTGCTACTCTCGTGTGTAATAGTGCTGTTCTCGATACCCTCGCACGGAATAGAGCACTTTTGTATTTTTCCCCCACACGGAGACTTCCAGGGCCTCGAAGGGAAGGATTGCGAAGGATGACCTCCATTTACCCAAAACGGCGCCTGCAGGAACATGCCACCCCCCCCCCCCGCCTCTCATCTCATCTCACCTCACCTCCTTCAGCAATCCCCCACTCACCACCCAGAAACCACATCCTCCTCCTCCTCCTCCTCCTCCAAAATGGCGCCGACAACCTACACAGACCTCGAATCAGGCCGCACCGCGACCTTTCGCGCCTGCCCCAACATGCGCGGCTGCTGGTCCTTCTCGTGGGACGCGTGGAGCCTCGCCGACGCGCCCGACACGGCGGCCAAGATGCGCGTGCTGTGCATGTACGCCGCGCTCGGCGCGCGCACGGCGCTCTGGGCGCTGGACCTCTTCCGATACCTGACCCGCGGGCACATAATCGACTTCGTGGTAGGGTGCATCTGGGCGGTGATTTCCTTCTTCTTCATCGCGTGGTGCTTGACGATGATTGGGCAGGCGGAGGGGCGGCGGAAGGTTATGGCGGTGGATCTTGTGAGTTATTATTCTCTTTCCTGGATGCGGTGCGTTTTTTTTTTTGGGGGGGGGGGTTTGCGGAAGACACACTAATGGGGATTGGGGGCCCAGGGACGGTGGCACTTTGACGTGTTCCTTCTCGGAGCGGCCGTCGTGTATGTCGGCATTCTTGCTGTCGCCCTGCTCGGGCTGCTGTCCGGGGCCGGGCTGTACGCGGCGTGGTCGCTCCGGCACCTGATGTGGATCCTCATCTTCGGCGTCGCGTGGGTGTGCACATGGCCTGCCGAGCCGGAGATGAACATCTGAGCAGCCTTCGTTCGCATCCGGAAGGCCAGGTCTCAGTGGTTGGGGAAAATGCGACCGAGTCGGAGCAGTCGGAGCAGTCGGCATTGGGCTGCAGGAATTGAAAATGGGCTGGGAGGATTGACATGGGGACTCGGGAATACCCTTTGACAGATTGACCCCGACGCGGGTTACTGAATGAGACGATTTGGAAGCACCATTTACCTCTCAACACACATGTGACCTACCTCAGCCTGAGTGGCATGTGTAGGTAGACCTGAATGAGAGTCGACCCTGATTGAGAGCAAACATCAGTTGGCGAGACATTTCACACATCTGTGTCAGGTGAGCACCCGAACCCACCCGGCCATCAGCCAACGTCGCGATACCACCCGACAGTCAGCTAACACCCCAGGATCGTGATTTTCACCAAAACCGAAACTCGTTTTCAAAACCTGCTCGCCATAAAGCACGCCATGTAGTGGAAGCATGAAGCAAAGTACACCACCGGCCAGCTCTCGCCACCCCCGCCTCGGCCCCGATGTCGCAGACGCGGCCCAAGACGACGCAAGAGCGGACCTCGGAGCCCGCTCCGGCGAATGCCTGGAGTGCTTGGTGGATACCCACCAGCTCCACCCACCCTCTTCGTTCCCGATCCCAGTCCCCCCAAAACTCCCGAGCAGTCGACACGCGGGCAGGTGACTTTGGATGCGATGTGAAAAAGCAATGAGAGGAAGTGCCAGACAAAAATAGGATATGTGTGTCTTGCCGACCTCGGTGCATGCGAGAAGTGGTGCAGCCAGCCCCAGAATCGACATGCAAAGTGGTCGCGCATAGCAAAAAAATGATGGTTGGACAATCTAGGAATCGAACCTAGGACCTACCGCATGCGAAGCGGTCGTTATACCCCTAAACCAATCGCCCAGTTTATTGAAGAATCTAGCGACGACATGGTTTAAGTGGCGAGGAACGGCGAGAATGGCCCTCTGGCCGAATGGCTGAATGCGTCTGTCGTGCCGCGCGAGACTGAGACATGGCGTTGTCGGGATGCGGTGCGTCGGGTGAGGTGAGGTGAGACGGCGCAGCAGGCAGCCAGCCGCAGCAGCGCAAAAAGTTTTCAGGCGTCAGCATACACAGTCACTTTGCGCTTCCGAACACGGGAATACCTCACGCGATGACCGTGTTGCGACGGAGAGACACGTCGCAAGTCGGGACGGGACGGCAACGGAGAAGCTGGCGCATTTGGGGGTATAAGCTCTTTTTCTAAATTCGCATCTCGGGAGTATCGCATGCAATCGTACAGAAGGACAAGAAAGTGTGACAGGACAGGACAGACCGACCCCGGTTTTACCACCCAAAGAAAAAAAAAAAAGGAGACGTCGTTGAGGGTATTGACTCTCTGAACGTCAAACACCAAAAAAGGGGAGGGGCCTACAAGCGGCAGAGCGAAGCGCATCTACCGCTTGTAGCCCAGGCGTTCCAACAGCGACTCCCCGGCCGGCGCGCCGCCCTGGCCGCGGCGCAGGCCTGCGTCGACGCCCTTGACGTAGTCGAGCACGCGCAGGTGCTCCTTCTTGAGCTCCTCGAAGTCCTGGGAGAGCTGCTCGTGCCAGGGGTAGAGGACGAAGACCTGGAAGCCGAGCGCGGACGAGGCGACGACGAAGTTGGTGAGGGAGATGAGGCGCGTGATGACGACCATTTTGGCGGTTTGTGTGTGTGTGTGTGTGTGTGTGTGTGGTTGTCGTCTAAGTGTATAGATGTTTTGTATGGATCGTCTTGTTCTTTTTCTTTCTTGTTGTTTATGGTCTTGTTCGGTATCTTCGGGGATTTCTGGTCGGCCCTCGGTCAGCGGTTGTCGTTTCCCATCGCGGGGTATCTTGGCCCGAACGGAACGCCGAGCCAGGACGGGGAGGACTGGTACATTACTCACTCTGCGTTTTATTTGTAGTAGATGAGAGGATAGACCGGGTCTGTTCTGCCTGTCGCGAAGCAAAAGGAAAAAGGACGGAAAACCGAAAACTGGTGAGAGGAGATGTGTCTACCGTAGGAAAAAAGGAAACTGTAGGAAAAAAATTACAAAAGTTTGAGAGAAGAAGAAGAGCGGGAAGGGGGACTACGACGAGGAAGGCCGTAGAAATTATTCACAGAGAGGGAACCCGGGGATGATACCTGAAAGACCTAATTGGGAAGGCGGCCCCCCAAGGGCCCAGGCTGATTACCTCACCGACAGCGGCCCGGCGGCAAAGCGGGACCCCGAGAGAGAGAGAGAGAAAGGGGGGGGGGGGGGGGGGGGCGTCCAGGCAGGCCGCTCGGACTGCGTCTCTCTGCCCTGTGAGTGCTGCAAGTGCCACTGTAAAGCGTGTACGTACCCGGGTTCCAGCCATACAGCGACCGGAAAGCGCCCAAGCGTTGGGGGTACCTTCCTGCGAATTTTCGTCGGCGCCCGGCTGGTCGCTGCCATTACCTCGGGCATTGGACACACATACAGGCAGCCGTCACTGGTTTGACTGGTTCCTTCTGTCACAGGGCGCGGCAACCTTGTCCAGCTGCCGCAACGAGACGGCCGTTGGAGGGCGCACATTGAAGGGGATGGGGCCCCCGAGAAAGGAGGGATGATTCAAGGCGGATGGGGACAGTGGCGTGACTTTTATGGGGCGGATACCCGTGTAAACAGCGTGCTGGGGGGCTCGTGAAGGCACGCCGGAGCACGCAGCAGGACAGACGAAGGGGGCTAATGAGAGCCCGAGGAGCTGCCGGTGTGGAGCCGGCCAGAGCCAGCGGACGACGCCGACTGGCTGCGGGCCTTTTTTTTTCTGTCGTCTCTGCTGGTCGTCCCCAGTCTTGGGTAGCTCCTTGACTCTGCGCCGTTGGGTTTCCATTTGGGTTTTGTTTGGGGCCCTTTTGGGAGGTACCAGTACTCCGTCCCAGCCAAAGCGACTGGGGGTGACACGAAGCATGCACTTACAGGGGACGAATGACGCATGTGAAGAGCCCGCGACGGCGTATTGAGCAAAATTTTGCGGCAAGGGGGGGAGCAATCTCACTACAAATACTTTGCAAACTCTGTGTAGATAATTTGCGTCGTGTTTGGGGGGCCTTGATAAGCCGAGACGTCCTTGTTGTCCTTTGCTGGATCGCATCCCGGCCGTCGGGAAGCGAATGACGTCGCTGGAGAGACGCCCAGCCTTTTCTGTCCCTCTTATCGATCCTGGGTCCGGTTGCCCGCGGGAAGAGGCTGTTCACGATGCTGTAATATTTCAACAATGATGAATCAACAGGACCTTTTACGCAGTACCCGTTAATAATACCGCCACCAGCCTCATAGTCAGAACGCTTCCGGGGGGCCACACGCGACCACTTGCATTTCGTGTAAACACCAACAAGCCCCATTGAGATTGCGACCGCCATCAGCCCCGCCTACCGAAGGCCCGGTCACTTTCGACGCCGGTAGCGGTAGCGGGCAGCAGCACGGGCGGGGGGACCTGGCGTGTGTCAAATCGGGCTGCCACGTGTCGATGGAGCACTCCGCTGGCCCCGACGCACCGCCGACCGGTCGGACCCGCCCTCCGACGAGCATGTCTCGACTTCACCGTCCTTTAGCCCAACTACTACTGTCCATTACAGTGTCGCAAGAAATCGTCCTTTTTGAAAATGTTCGCTGTCAACTTGATTTCGTCTGTTGCGCGAAAAAAAAAAAGGTCCCATTTGATATGTCTGCGGCGCATCGGAGCGCGTTCCCGATCGGAGCTGTCTCGGCCTTGGCACTGTCAGCACTCATTATTTCACATCTGCCCACGTTTCAGTGGCGAACAGGGCCTTGAACGAGTACGTTTGCCCTGCGCAGGTATTTGACCGGGCTATTAGCATGAGAAGCAATTCAACCCCGCCAAAGAGCAGCCCGATTCCAGTAAACCCCGATAAACCTCTACTACCTTGGACTCAATCAGAAACCAAGAAACGCACGACCCAAGACTTCCTCTATCAAAACTGGTCCTCGACAATTAAATATAAATCGAAATCCCAACCAACAATTCCAACCAGTTCTTCTCTACTCCTTACATGCCGGACAGACTAGAATCCTAGACTTGGCGGCAACTATATGTCAGGTTCCGGTGCAATGTCATCCAACAGATCCATGAAATCTGCCAAGTTGCCCTTCCAAGAATCAGAGGAATATGTGGAACTTGTATCCCCGTCCTCCGAATCGCCTGAATCAAATACGACACCAATTTCCTCCGCTTTCTCACGCTCGTCTTCCGTCTTCCTCCTTCTCTCCATCATACTCCTCTCGTGATTCATACAAGGCTCTCAAGAATCCCGCTTGAACTCTATTAGTCGGGAGTTGCACCCACAGGCGTCCTCGAATTCCTTGAGAAGACTTTCCAAAAGTAAAAGTCTGTCTTTATCCTCTTCCCGGATTTCCACGACATTCTCTTCATCCATTTCTAGCTTAAATTCCAGCTGGTTATCGCAACAGGTATGCGGTATGTCCAGTCGAGAAAAGGTCCAGTATCTCAGCATCGCGCGGTATACCCAGTTAAATCGGTTGCTGTCTTGCTCTTTGAATGGGATCGTGTCAAACGCAAGTTGGCAATACTCCCATGGGCATCTGAACCTCCCGTTGTCATGAAAAAGCTTGGTTAGTGGGGTGCAGCCTTCCATCGAACACCCGCATACCGAGCGTGACAGAATTGCCCCCAATGAGATCCGCCTTCGGGTAGTGCAGCAGAATCTATCATCTCGGCTCTGACTCCATGAGATAATGGGCATATGTAGGATTTCGGCGCCTCGTATCCCGTAAGCTCTCTGGCAGAACAGTCGAAGGGACGGTGGAGCTCAGTGATGCCAACTGGTTCAGCCATTTTTGCCTCAGATCTGCTTCGCAAGCAAGGGTGATGGAAAGCATGGGTCGACAGGACCAGGATCGGGGAGATACAAGGGAAATAAAATTCAGACTGGTGGTACAAAAGGCAAGCTGGCGTCATTCCAGGCTGACACTGTGCAGGGCTGTATGTTGACCCGCGCCTTGGTTTCGGATGTTTCCGCTGTTCCGACTGGCGAACGATTCCAAAGAATGAGACACTCCGCCTATCAATGACGACTCTGGTAGGATGGCAGACTAGACAGGGCGCCTGTGGCGGTGAGGGGGTTCGCAATACGTTGTGGCTTAGCTACAAGCTAACATGAAGCTTGTGGAACCACACCTCAAGCGAACCAGCTTGAATGCAGGTCTTGCTGCACTTTTTCCACTTGCGTTTGAATCCCGAGACTGCACTGATGGCCAATTAACATGTTTACCAGCATTTACTTTCTGATTCCAGAGCCACTTGGGGCCGCTGCCAAGGCGGACAAGTCAGACGATTCCTGGAATGGCTGATGACAATCGCTGAACAGATGGTGGCCATCTATGCCCAACGCCCATTAGAGCCGTTCAGAGGATGCCCCTCGACATGAGTCACCGGACGGTGTCCAGGCCTGTTTCTCTGCCGCACCTCCCTGACCTCACCCTTCTTCATCCCAAGCCCAGCCAGCATCGAGAAGATGACACAAGTTAACAGCGGATTGAGTAACGCGTCGACCGTCGACCGGAACTTAAGGGTCGGCAGCTCGGTGTAGTACCTTTCGTTGACGTCCTCAAGGTAGAAACTCTCCACCACCGTCCACACATTCCGGACGACCCAGACGAGGCAGCACACAAAGACCAGCGTGGCCGGCTACCAAAAGTCCAGTCAGCATCACACCGTGCCCGAATCTCGCAATAACGTACCTTGTGCGCGATACCCAACTTCCTTCTCCACCCAACCGCAACCACACCCGCAATCCACACCATAACCACCGACACCACAAGAAACAAACAACTCAGCGCAGCCTCCAACCTCCTCCTCGCGAGATCCAACTCCGCCGCCCTCTCGTAGAGCGCGAGCTGCTCACTCGTCTCGTCCGCCGTCTTCTCATAGTCGGGCTTCGTCGCAGCGAAATCGTCCGCGCGCTCCATCTGCACCAGGGTCGCAACATCAAGCCCGAAAACCGCCACCGCAAACACCACCAAAAACCCGGCCAGCCCCGCAGCGACCCTGATCCCGGCCGGGAGAGTGGAGACCCACTGCGTGCCGGTATACTCATCCGCCGCGCGCACACCTTCCGCGACGGCCTGTACCAACACGACGAGGAGCAGGGCGTGCACCGCGTGCTCGAAGAGGCCCGCTACGGCGGACAGGTGGCTCGATGTCGTCATCATCGGGTACATGTCGACTGTCAGGGGGCGCAGGGAGAGGAAGCCGACGACGGCGCCTGCGGCGTCGAGGCCGGCGAAACTGCGAGTTGGTTGATCAGAACAGTCACCCCCGGATAATTGCGATCAGATACAGGGACGCACACGATGAATATCCCCAGCGCGATCCTCACCCACAGGCTGCGCCAGGCGGGGAGAAACGGATGCGGCGACCGCCCGCTGTGGCGGCGGACCATGCACATCGCGACCGCGAGCATGCTGAGCGACGCGAAGAAAATCGCAAGCATCGCGATGCAGCGGCCGAGCAGATCATCGGTGTCCTCGTCATTGTCCTCGCCGAAGATGTCCTCGAAGTTGGGAGGCACTGGATTCGACATATCGGCCGGCGTAGGATTGAGCACCTAAGGTCAAAGTGAGGTTGTCGAAACCATCGTGAGAATCAGGCTACTGCTGGCTGCATATGTATATCTGGACTTTGCCCGGCCGGCCGACTAACCGCTGGAGGCAAGGCTTAGAGGATGAAGGGGCGGAGTGCACCTCCGCCTGCAGTTGGCGACATGGGTGCCATCCTTCCCAGGCAGATGCGGCAGGCTTCATATGGAATATTGTGGAGCTCCACGGCGACGGGCAGCAATCACCGTTGCGGGATTTGAGGTGTTGGTTGGGCGCGGCCGGGCGCGACAAGACTTCGCTTAGGACGTACGTCGTGTGAGCCAAGCCCTGCGCCTCATGCTTCAGCTGCGAACTTCCAACATGAATAAAGCTTTGCAGATTGGGATTGACCAGCATCATGGGCTTCAGAGTTGAAGTTTCTTTGGGTGGTTCCCCAATACGATTCGACTCACCCATAGTTAACGTTGATTGAGATGGCCTGTCTCCGCAGTATTATCCTAACTAACGTGCGGCAAATCCCGCCAAGAAGAAAGAACATGCTCGTCCTTGGAGTTGGTGGCATCTTTGGGCCTTCCTAGCAACGGGTTGACTTGTAAATAGATACTAAATAGGAGAGTGGATTGTGTGCGCGTGGATTGATACAAACTTCGTTTGACTATTTACAAGAACTAATTACAAGTGCCTGAGCATCGGGACATTTGTCTCCTGCCCAGTTACAGAAGTATCTCCCAGATGAATCACTAATACGGCACGCCACCCGCGAGATCCCTTTTAGAAAGTAGACCGTCTCAGTTGCCATCCGGTTACTAGCAGTTTCTCAAAAATGTCTTGAAATATGCCTTGATAGCGACGATACTCGACGAGACGTATGGTTTGAGGATTCCGCCAGCAAACCAGCTCAAGTCGTTACCCATCTTGTCTATGATGCTGACCATGAATCGCCACTATCGTCGAGTGGTCAGCGTCTTGTCCCCGGCGGCATGAACAGGGCGCGTTCGAACATTGCACGACTTACCTGGTCGGGGGTCTGCTTCTTGTCGTGATACACAAGCCAGCGGATCGTTTTATCGTCACTATTACCGCACTGGAACGACGAGTCAACAACGACGGTGAGCTGCTCCTGCCCGGGGGTATGCTTCGCCTTGAAGGAATCGACGTAATTGGTCTGAATGAAGATGAGCCCCATTTGGTCACCTGCAGAATGTGTCAATGGCTTGATGAGGCGATGACCGCTGGTGCTGGAGAGGATGCGACGCCTACCTGCGTCTCTGTTCATGAAGGGGGCGGCGAAGTATTTCTGCTCCATTGCCTTCAAGTTTTGTTGCCATTGCACTACCACCTGGGTCGTGTTGATGCTGGCAACGGGGACGTAGATCCGGTTTCCTGACGTGACGAGGGATATTTTGATGGAAGGTTTGATGAAGTGGCAGAAGCGAGAGAGAGATAGAGAGAATCGTGTGAATGGTTGATGTTGGAGGCTTGGCGATGAATGTGTATGATTGTGTTCATTGCAGCTTTATATCTTCTTGATAGCGACATCCCCTTGATTCCCTGGGCGTCTGAATTGGTGTAAGACGCCAGTAGTGCTGATACTTCCCTTCAGCTTTGAATCTGGAAAATTGATTGTTACGGCCTGAACAAGACTTGTGGAAAGGCCACCCGAGCATCCATTGATCCAGACATGGACCGAAGCATAGCGGGTAGCAAGCTAGAGTAAGCGTTCCTGCTTTTGGCAACGCAGGCCCGGGGATATTACCCAAGTGCGACTGGCTGAAAGTTCTGGACGCAGAATTTTGACTCAAACAATTCGATGGCGCGGTTTCCTCGTGCCGTGTTCCGGCTGTCCCAGACCTTTGGGTCCAAATAGCCTCAGGCTGTTGAAGTGACGAGAAGACGCTAGAATAGATAAGCTTCCATTAGAAAGGGACTAGAGCAGTCGGCTCGCGAACGGCTAAGCAGTCTAACAAAAGGAGTCCAGGGGAAAGGGGGCTAACGTCGCTTAGAAGCGCAGACTCTGGACGTTATTCAACAAGAAATCGAAACTATCCTGACGGAAATCATCATTCACCAGGTCAGCACTATCCGCCTTCATGTGCAGCAGCTTGTTCCCGTTCTTCCACGTGGGCCAATCAATCAGCTTCACCGCCGCCGTCCCCGTGCCGCCCGAGGCGTCGTTAGGATCCAAGTTGTACGCAAAATTGAAATAATACGCCCGCGTCGCCGACGCCGCGTAGTTGGGCTTGATCCCGTAAAACACCTGCAACAGATCCGACCCGTGGAACGTGCCCAGCACAGGAGTACCGTAATCATAGCTCGCGAGGTAACTCCAGTTCGGCACGTCCGGCTGCACCGTCTCGGAGATGTTGAGCACGGCGCGCCGCGTGAGCGTGAAGACGGCGTCACCGAGGATGGCGGCCATGCGCTTGAACTGCGGGTACACGTTGTTGAAGCCGGCGGTGCGGAAGGGCGAGCCCTCGGACGGCCGCGGCGCGTAGGTCGCGACGAGCCCGCGGATCTGCCGGGGCGAGGCGTTGGTGAAGAAGAGTGTTGAGAGGTACTCCTCCACGTCGCGCGTGCGCGTGATGTTGGGCTGGAAGAGCGCGAAGAGCGTGCCCTCGTCCTCTTGGTCGCCTAGGATGAAGGGGACTTTGGGCAGCTTACCCGAGGTCGCGAAGATTTCGGGGCTCGAAACGATGGTGCGTCCGTCTGGGCGTGGGAGGTAGGAGAGGGCGACGGAGCTGTAGCTTAGAAGGCCTGGTACCGAGTTGGCGGCCTTCCTCATGGTCTGGGTTGGGCATGTTAGCGGATGAAGGATAATGGAGACACGAGTAAGAAAGGGGTGCGTACGTCGAACGGCAGACCTCGAAGGCACTTAAGGCGGTCTTGTGTCTTGTCGCAGCCAGCTTCGGACACGATTTGGTCGTAGACCTTCTGCGCCTTGGGTGAGTCCATGGGATCGGTAGGAACAGCCGAGCCCGAGTTCATGATTGCGCCGCGAAAAAGAGCCTTTCCGTTGCGAGTTATGTTCCCCCCGAAGAGTGTAAGCTGACTAAAGATCGAAATGGCACCGGCCGATTCTCCCCAGAGGGTCACTTTATCTGGATCTCCGCTGGGAGTTCGAAGTTAGTAGTCAACGAACCATCAAAAAGAAACGGCGACGGCTTACCCAAAACTCGCAATATTATCCTGCACCCACTCGAGTCCCATCCGCTGGTCCAGCAGCCCGGCATTCGAACTCCCCTCCATCATGAGGTCCTTCCCCGGCATGAACCCCCACGCCCCGACGCGGTAGTTGACAGCCACAAACACAAACGGCTTGCCCGTCGACATGCCGTCCGCCACGAGCCCGGCGCCGTTGTACATGGACGTGCTGCCCAGCTCGAACCCGCCGCCAAAGATCCAGTACATCACCGGCAGCCTGTCCTTCTCCGTCGTGCCGGCGGGGCGCTGCACGTCGATCGTGAGGCAGTCCTCCTGCCCGACGGCCAGGTTCTTGAGGATGGGCAGGTTGAGCACCTTGTCGAGGATGTCTGGTGGGATGAGCGGCGACCCGAAGTTGGTCTCGAGCGCGAACTGCGGGCAGGACTCGGGCTGTTCGGTTGTTGCGTCGACGTCGCCCATGGGCTGCGTGAGGCGGACCGGCGGCTTGAAGCGTAGCTCGCCGATCGGGGGCTGCGCGAAGGGGATCCCGTTGAAGGACTCGACTTCGCCTGCCTTGGCCCCGAGGAAGCCTTTGGTCGACCCCCTGATGATGGCCTGCGGGCTCTTGATGGTGACTTGCGGGCCTGCTCTCCGAGCGTGCGGCGCCGCCAGAGATAGGGCGATCCAGTAGACGAAGGCCAGCGTCGACGGAATCATGATTAAGTGGCGTTGGTAGGAATAAGGGTATTAGGGGGTTGTGTAGTCTGTTGTCACGGTCTCATTAAGACAATGACCAAAGAAGAAGGGCCCGGGCCATGGGGACGGCTCTAAACTCGGATATATCAGGTTAGAGTCATTCACCTCGATTTCGGCAGCGATGGAAAGTACAATGATATCATATGATCGAGAGGCAGAGATCTCATCACTGACGTCTGCGTTTGCCCAGGTAGCTTAACAACGGATGAACCAGGTAGCGTGGTGCGGGACAGCGCGAAGCCCTCGGAAACACCTGGGGACTTGTTCGCATCGCATCACCGGAAAGGGATGTGTTCCTATTTTTTGACACCCGTCAAGATCGTGGCAACAGGACAGGCCCTCGAGAGGCTCTCCAGAGAGAAAGGGTTATCCCATATCCGTCCACCACGTTGGCCCGATCCCACTTCCTCCAACCATATTCCTCCGACCCTCGGCAACGAAGGAGCATCTGATGGGCCCGGCAGGTGTCATGCGCCCGCGCATTCAGACGGGGGCGGGAAGGAATGGGACTGGGTGTTGTGCCGGCCGACTGGGAGACGCGGCCCATGCGAAGTGACGGGATCGACCTAAAGTCCAAGCATCGGTTGCAATCGATGTCAGGCAGAGAAGCTACTGGCCGCCAGATCCAGAAATCAAGCTTGTTCTGTAACGGTCAATGTTGCGAGGCAGTGGGTGAAACATCGGATGGAAGATGCTCAGCCAATCCAGGGTCCAACTCTCGACCCTACCACTTCGTAATCGGCTCCGTTGCATGGGGGGCACCTGTACAGCGAGCCAGAAGCCTGGACACGATCACGAAGCTTCGTGCTAGTCGGGGAATGGTCTGCATTTGGAGAACACCCCGCGTAGCTAGCTTCCAGGCATTAAGAGAACTCGAACTCGAGCTCCACGAACGGTGCGGCTCGAACGATACCGGAACACAGATCCGATTGTGCCATCGTCGTCTCTCACGGCCAGCAGGACCTAGCCTCTCTTACATGTGGCCGGCAATGGGCTTCGGCTGGTACAGCTCCTCCAGGTACTTCTCCTCCTCTTCGGACAGCTCCTTGCCGTCGGCGGTGATGGCCTGGTCGATGCGCTCGACGCTGCTGAAGCCGATGATGGGGCTGGCGACGCGCTTGTTGATCCACGCCAGCGCCACGTGCGCCATCGGCCAGTCGCGCTTCTCCGCCACCTCGACCACCCGCTTGATGATGCTGAGGTCCGGCTCCACCGTGCCGTGCGATCCGGGCTGGCTCTCCTTCTCTCCCTTGCTCCGGGAAGTGGAGCCGAAGTCCTTCGGGGGGCGGGCTAGGTGGCCGCGGCCTGCAGGTGGTGCGGTGTTAGTGGAGACTCGGGAAGCGGAGGAGATCCGGTGCGGGTGCACTTACATAGGGGTGCCCACGGGATCAGGCCGACGCCGGTGTCGTTGCAGAAGCGGTTCATCTCCCGCTCCTCTTCGCGGTAGAGGAGGTTGTAGTGGTTCTGCATGCTGACGAACTTGGTCCAGCCGTTCTTCTCGGCGATGAATTGCATCTGGGCGAACTGCGTTGCCCACATGCTGCTCGCGCCGATGTATCGCACCTTGCCTGATTGTACCAGGTCATGCAGGGCCTTCATAGTCTCCTCAACAGGTGTTTTCGGATCGAATCGGTGGATCTGCAGGAGGTCGATGTATGGGGTGTCGAGGCGCTTCAGCGACGCCTCGACCTGGTTGAAGATGGCTCCGCGGGAGAGGCCGAATTGGTTCTGGTAGTCCTTCGACACGTTGAACTCATCCCTCATGACGATCTGCCGCGCCTCTGTTGCAAGCTCCGTCAGAACTTCGCTGCAATTGCCTGGTTCCGGAATGACGTACCTGGCTCCTCGCCGACCGCGAAATGGCACTTGGTCAAGATGACGACCTTCTCGCGCGGGATGTTATACTTCTTGAGCGCCTTGCCGATGGTGACCTCGGACGCGCCATTGGAATACACGTTGGCTGTGTCCCAAGTGTTGAGGCCTCGGTCGTAGGCTGCCTTAAGCAGAGGGAGCGCCTGGATAGCATCGAGTCAGCAAAAGTCTTGCTGCATCTCAGGCTGGAGCTATTTTCGCGCACATCATCCTCGCCCAGCGCCCATGGAATGGTGCGAGGGTCGCCGAAGCTCATGCAGCCAAAGATGGGGACTGAAACACGAAGTCCGGTCTTTCCGAGCGTGCGGTATTCGACCTTGGTGTCCTCGATTGACTGCTTGAGGCGCGGGGGGAGCTCTTTGGAAGCCATTGTTGCTGTATTCGTGTCGATGGGCGGTCGTTGATTGGTGTAAAAGGTGGATTTCGGTTACTGGTATCAGACGACTGTCTAATTCGAAGAGGCCGGAGGAAAGTGGCGGGTCAATAGAGGGACAGGACTGGAATTTATATCCAGCAGTCGTTGCATCCAGACGTCATCAGCGCCCGATCGCGACATACAATGGAGGGGTCACAGCGCGGATGGGCGACGGCATTGAGCAGCAAACCGCTACCCCGCACCGCGCCGATCAGCCCGTCTTCTCTGCCCCTCCAATGTGGACAGTCACCAAGGCGTGGCTGCAGACGGCTGACATCAGTTGCACTTCACCCGTCGGAGATAGCTGTTAACCAACGAGCTTTGTTTGGATTGGTAATATCCTCTATCTGTGTCCTGGAGTTTGGAGTTAGGTTGCTAACTCCGGTAAACATCAGGGAGACGCGTTCGAAGGTGACGGATCACGGCAAAGAATGACTTTTGTTTACCGTTTCATGGAACTAACCAAGCTACCGACCGCCAGTTTGGCCGAATCAACACAAACGCGTCTCAGCACACCATAGCGGGGGAAACACAGAGGTTGCCTACTGGATAACATCAGACCTAGAGGCATGAATGATCCCATATTTCCTCACACACCAACCACCCGTCCGTTGTTTAACTGAAGCATTCCTGGAAAGTGCCCACGAACGGCCCGGCACCGCTCGGGTCGTTGTTCGGGTTGCATGCTCCCCTCGCGCTGCATGTGCCCCTCCCGTTGTTGCAAGCGGCGCCCGCGTTGACTTGTCGGTCCTGGTTCGCCCCAAGGAGGTCGGCGATGTTGATCTGCTTCCCGGTCAGGCATTCCTTGAAGGTGCCGACGAACGGGCCGGCGCCGCTCGGGTCGTTGTTCGGTTGGCATTGCTGGTCTTTGCAGAAACCTCGGCCGTTGTTCCAGCTCTCTACGATGTTTGTCAGCAACCAGTGAATCTTCTGTTTGGTGTGTCGACTGCTCGGCTTGGGTTTTCTTACGGGCAAAGACTGGGCTGAGGAATAGGGCAAGGCCTGCGGCGACGGTTGTGAACTTCATTTTGAGATATTTGAAGTTGTGGGCGAGATTATAATATAGGTATGAATACAAGATATGTCGACAAGGATAGTTAATACAAAGGAAGAATAATTATCTGAAGGAATGCTTCCAGCTTCTGTTCCAGACAGGCTTGTGGTAATTGAATTGATGAATGGACGATCTGAACACCTTGGTCCACCCGAAGGAAGGGAGAGGTCTATTTAAACTTGGCCCGGAATTGGCGTCGTTCGATGTTGTGTCACGTTGCTACTGACATGCAGCAAGGGGAAGACCAGCATATTCGTGAAACCGAATCACGACACACTAGCTGGTCTCTCAATACGAGAATTTAACCATTTGATTCATGGCTATCCATGAATGTCACAGTAGCTGACGTGGTACTAAGCATTTTGATGTGCGGACTTGCCGTCGGGAGCAATTCTCAACGACAGTGGAGTCCGGGGTATTCCAGGCGATGTTCGAGAATCAGTCTCAACCCCGTTAAGATGGCATGCTATGATCTGAATGGGACCGCACTTGAGAGCATCTCATTCGCCAATCAAGCCACTGAGTTAAGAAATAACTCGTGGGGCACAACTACTTTAACAGGGGCCTGTTGTTTCAGCGATCAGGGGTTGTAACTGCCCAGCTAAAACTTCGATCGGATAGCTCCGTCTATCATACCATCCCGCCGGGCCACATCCCACTGGGTCACATCCCACTGGAACCTGCTGAGTGGAAATGAATGGCAGTCCTTCCTACTACCGTCCCAGCTGAGCATTCGGCTATTTAAGGTAATGCAGCAACTGGCGCTGCCAGAACTGGGAAGGGCGAAGCACAGTCTTGTCATCATCGACATGTGGACGTGCATGGACGGAGTGTTCCGAGATTCGGAGAGAAGAACGCATGTCTCCCACTCAGACATTTCGCCTCTCGATCTTGTGACTTTTCTTTCTTATACAGGGCAATATGGTCATTCAGAAATTCTGTTAGGTTCTCATGGCAAGCTTCATATTACCAATGAACCACATTCGATCGCAAAAGGGGTCTGAACTCCCCCATAACTTCTCAACTTCCCTCTCGCCTAATTTTTCTTGGCACCCGCTATTAATGAAATAGGTGATATACCACCAAGATCGTTAACAGCTGAAAAGTCTTTACCTCTCCCTCTTAGAGCCCTCCTACGATGGCCTTATAGCCTTCGGCGGGTACTGGACTGTAGCTAGCCCCCCCCTGCTGGCCCTGATCGGGGTTCTGGGTCACCTCTAGAGTTAACCCCTACTTTAAGGGCTAAGCGCCGCCGCGACACTAAGGCCCAGCCATTCTAGCCCAGCCTTGTGGGAAGTTAGCCTAATACTCTGGATATAGCCTCCTCTATAGTAAAGGGGCCCCTGAATGTAAGTGGGGCGGTTATTGGAGTTATCCTAGTTGCCCTTGATGAACAGGCTAGATTTTATGAGGTCCGAAAGGATGTTTTTTTGATTATTGCCTAGTTTATTAATAATGTGGTCTCTAGTTTTAAGGGACCTAAAAAGTAAATTATAAAAGAGGTTACCGTTTATGTGATTTAGGCCTTAAAAAGGCTTATAAATAATAAAGTTACCTAAACTTTAACCCGGAACTGAGTTATTATTATAGTATTAGTCCTAGCCCTAGCCCTAATCTCAGCTCCGGCCTCCACCCCGGCCTAAACCTGAGCCCCTACCCGCCCGTAAGCCCAGGCTTAGTTAGAAGACCTCTGGGTTTTCGTCCATATCCCCGAGGAAAACCTGAATGCTACCCGGAAGAACGCCCCTTTTACCCTGCGCCGTATAGTCTACTAGGCCCTCGGCCTATAACTAGGAGATATCCTACATATTTACTATATTTTAACTGGATACTCTTTAAAGCCTCTAAATAAATAAATCCAATAAAACATTTTTAAAAATAAGAAAAAGTTAATAAATTATTTAAGGGTTTTTAAAATAAAAACCCCTATAAAATGGTTTATATACACCGTTCCATATTACCCATCTAAGCTTTAAAGCCTAGATGGGGAAAGTATTAATATATTAACCCTGATCAGGGAGGAGGTTATAGCCTAGACTGGCCGCAAGCCAGTCCTAGCCCGGTAATCCCGCTTCGGCCTAAACCCTATTATAAACAAAGTTATTTAGGTTATCTCTTTTATAGTTAAGGTGTTACCTTTTAGATTATTTAATTAGAGTAGTAAGGCCTAGTTTATTAGGGAAAAGAGGACCTTATTTAGGTATAACCCTAGTTATTAGAGATATTATATAAACCGGTATTATAACCGGTAACTACTCTATAATAATTATAGTAAGCCCTTAAACTCCCACAAAACCGAGCCTTGTATAGTTAAGCCGAAGTGTACTAATTATTTAGGGCCTTTCTAGGCCGGCTATATAAATTGTCCAGTTAGGCCCTTAATGGTTAACGGTTACCCTACCCTCCTAGATTAAAAGGAATGTGGGCGGATCCGGAAGGCTGGGTAAAAGGCCTCTAAGGCCCGTGATAGTATTAACCAGACCACTACCCAGAGTAGTACTTAATAACCCTAGGACTCCCGTCCTGATCAGGGCTAACAACCTAGCTCTAAGTGCCCATACATTAGGACCCCCTCCTAAAGATTGATTATATGCTTAGGTGATAGGGATATAGTTAGTAGTATAGATGAAGACGAAGTCGAAGACCCCGAGGCCCTCCCTTAAACCAACCACCCTATTTACCTTCTCTGAAATAGGAACTAAAGGGTAGCTTAAAAGCCTGATTATAATATCACTAATGCTTATACCTACCTGGACCTTAACTCGTAGGTGTAGACCTAAATAGGCCCCCCCACGGGTACTATGTCTGGTCTAATATAACGTGGGGGAAAAGCCCCTAATATATACAGCTTTCTTAGAGCTTTGCTGGGTTAATAAGGTTGATATAGTATTTATTTAGGAGCCCTGAATAGGTTATACTAATAGAATGCAGATTAATACGCACCCTGGGTATAACTCTTATATCCTAGTTAATTTTTGGGATAATAGGGAAACAAGACCCAGGGTAATTATATATATATAAAAGGGGATAAGGTTATAGGTGTAATAATAAAACCTTATCTAAATAAGAGATATCCTATGGTTAAAGGTTCATAATATTATTATTATAAACGTTTATAAATAACCAGGCGATCCTTATAACTATATAATAACCACCCTCCTAAAATACTAACCACTACTATAAGCCCTTATAACTAGGGATTTTAATACTCACTATTACTCCTAGGAACCCGGATCCATTAGCCGGAATAAAGGAGATGACCTAGCTGACTGGGTTAATAACCATGACCTCTCCTTTATTAGAGAAGCAGGGGCTCTAACCCACACCCATGGTTACGTCCTTAACCTGACCTTCTCAAATATCCTCCTCACACACACAAAACCCTATCCATACCTATATCCAGGAGCTAATCACTAACTTATTATAATTTGTGACAGTTAGTGGGTTTATAAGGCGCGATTGCTGCAGTGGCAATTGCGGTTCCGCTTTTGCTGCCACATAATTATTATCCCCTTTAATAATAATAAACAATAATAAATATACTAATTAGGGCTAACATTAGTTTTGAATTTAGCCTTTCCTTAGTTTAAAGACCTAATTAGGGTAGGGGCTTTAATTTTACTTACTTTTAAGGACCTACCTACTCTAGTTAAGCTAGACGCCCAGGCTAGCCGGATTATTAGCCTATTCTTAATAATTATTTAAGTAATAGGGAAAAGATAATAAAGTTAGGGAAAGTGGGCCCTTTAGTGGATAAAAGAGTGTTTTAAAGTCCACTAATCCTATTTTAAGGCTCGTATTTAGTAGGTACAGGAACCGGAGCCGGCTTCGGCCTTACTACCCCTTATCCTTAAAAAGTAAAAGGTCTTTTTATAAATAATTAGAAAAGCTAAACGGGCTTATTGGGCTACTAAGATCGAAGGGGTTACATCCGATTAGGACTTTTATAAAATAATGGGCTGGTGTAAGGCCAGATTAGTAGTTAAAGCCCCCCCCTTAGTAGTTGAGGGTTAGATGTATAACGATAGCCAGGATAAGGCCTAGGCCTTATGGAGGGCCCTGTTGGAGAGGTTTGATGATATGGATGACCTATTTGGGGACCCTTTTGACGTGGCTACGGTCCTAAGATGACAAATACCCTAGCAGGCTACGATTAGTTAGGAGGAAGTAAGGGCAGCCACCCTAACAAAGACTATGACCTCTGGTATCGACGGAATCACCACAAGACTATTTAAGGCTTGCTGGGACCTTATAGCTGAGCTTATTAGGTTATTGTTCTAGGTATATATTAAGGCCAGTTACTTCCCCTAGCCCTTTTATAGAGTAAAGGTTATTATAATTTAGAAGTTTAGAAAGACCGATTTTTCAAAAGCTGGATCCTAGAAATTGATAACCCTCTTATTTCACCTAGGTAAAGGGCTTAAGAGACTAATAGTTAGGAGAATGGACTACCTCATTATCCTAGAAGGGGTGGCTAACTCACAGAAAATAGGGGCCTTTCTAAGCAGGGCAGTTATTGACCTAATAACCTGTCTTATATACGATATTAAATAGGCCCTTAATAAGGGGTTTATAATTATATTAGTGATAATGGATGTGAAGGGGGCCTTTGATTCTGTTTTTTGGAACTGCTTTATTATTCGATTATAGTAACAGGGTTGGCCTAATAACCTAATTAGGCTAATTTATACTTTTGTATTAAATTATATTACTAGGGCTAGGTTTAAAGAGATAATAATAAAGGATTTCCCTTTAACTTATGGGTTACCTTAGGGCTTCTTATTATTACTTATTATTTTTTTATTTTATATTTCCGATATCCTAATTAAAAACCTAAGGCTTTAGTTTAGATATATAAACGATATAAGCCTTTTAATTACTAGCCTATCTCTTAAAAATAATACTATATGCTTAAACTAATAGATTACCCAAATTCAAAACTAGGGTACTAATAATAAAGTCTCCTTTAACCTAGTTAAATATAAAATTATTTATTTTACTAGGAAACATAAGTAACTAAAAGACTTACCTGGGATTAAAGTTAAAGACCTTAAAATCAAAGCCTCGGTTAAGCTAATCCATTGGCTAGGGGTTTAGTTTAACAAAAGACCTTGTTTTTTAATACTACATTAAAATAAGGGTAACTATACTGAAGAAGGCAACCCAGCACCTGGGGCACCTAATAAACACAAAAGGAGGGATCCTAGTAGCTATTGTATAAAAGGTGGTCATCACTTATGTTCTCCTAATAGCCTTATACGAAGCTAAAACCTGGTTTAGGGGGTTAACTAAGCTAGCTCTAAGCAGTAAAATCTCCCCTTAGGGAGGGATTATTAAAATAAGCTAGAAGGGCCTTATTTAGAGGGTCAATAAGATTATTATAAGAGTAGCCCGAGTTATCCTCTTAGTTTAGAAAATAACCCTAATAAATAACCTCCTCCGAGATGCTGGCCTGCTTACTAGGAAAGTGGCTCTGGAAGGGGTACGCTTGCGCTTTATAGTATGACTATAAAAGGTTGACCAATAATACCTATTAGTCCTAAGGTTCTCGTAATAAGGGAGGTAGCAAACATGGTTTTAATGGATAGTAAGCCTCGTCTTAAAGGCCCCAAGGTTATTAATACTTTAACTACAATACCTCCTAGGGTCATAAGACCCGATAGTCCTATAAACAAAAGAGGAGGTTGTTAAAGCTTTTTAGAACTGGTTAAAAACTGTCCTAGATACCCATATGGTTGTCTACTTAGATGGCTCTAAGGTGTTTAATGGAGCTACTGGGTATGGGTTTGTTATTTACCGAGGTAAAAGGTGTATAGCCCAGGGTTGTGGCCGACTTGGTTTAGTAGAAGTGTTTAATGGAGAAGTTGAAGGGGCGAGGGTAGGGCTCCGGCGGGCCCTCCTTATATCCCAAGGCCAGTTTATTTATATTTATATTAATAATACTAGTATTATCCAGGGGATACGGGGTGAAGTTTTAAACTCCTTATAAGTAGCCTTCCTAGAGATCCACAAGGTGGCTAGGATATATAATATATATATCCACTGGGCCCTAGGGTATTAGGGGATAAAAGGTAATAAAAAAGTAAACCACTTAGCTAAGTAGAGTATAATACTCTTAGTGCTCTTAGGTTAATTAGTAACCCTAATAGGGATTAAATAACTCACTAAAAAGTAAATACGGGCCTAATATATACGATGGTGATGTAAGGAGGTAATAGAACGATACGTTTAATTAGGACTTAAGGCCACCTTATCTAGCCCCCCTAAACTAGCCCTTTTATGGGTTACCCTATACCACCTCCTAGTAGCCCGATCAGGCCACGGAGACTTTAAATAATACCATTAACGCTTTAATTACAATAAAGCCTTATTTACTTACTTTTATAGGGAAATAAAGGATACAAATTATTTAGTTTATTATTAAAAAACTCTAATAAGGAGGTAATAGTGGCTTACCCTCCACCCTTTTAACTCACTAGAGCTTATAGGACCTATGGGATTACTTAAGTGATACTTTAAGGGGTTAATTACTGATCCTAAAGGCTTTAAGGTTTTCTTATATATAATAGGCTTTTTTTAGAAGATTTATTTATGCTATTAGGGGTTAACCTCCGGTTAGGCCTAAAGATAACCATCCTGCTCTACTAAAGGGACTAAATAGGAAGTAAAGGAATTAGAGGAACTAGTGGGATCTAGGGACAGATTGAACGCATAATAGCTAATAGGTAAGATTTGGAGGACGCGGGTAAGGGTTGTATACTATAGAGTAGGTAGTCTAAGCTTGCGGCTCTCCGCGCCACATACCCCTCGGGAGGTCTGCCGCAAGGGCTTCGCCCTTGCCGCCATGGCGTTAAATACAACAACAACAACGACAACAATCCCCCATAGCTTCTGCCGATTAAGGATGTGTCGCAAAAGTGGAACCACAATTACGGGACAGTAATTGTGGGCTATATCATGACAGGATGCATGGCTCTTGCTAGACTACACTTCCAGCTAATCAAATACAATCGAAGTAAATTATTCTTCATAGCTCACTGCTATGACAATGTTTGGTGATTAAATGCGCCAGTATTAATGTTGGCCAATCAGCCTTCAAGTCGACCCAACACACATGTAATGATCGAGCCAGAGATCAGCGCAACTGTTACCAACCGCCGGGTTCCGTTTATAGCTATTACTGCGCATCAGCTTCCAAGCCCAATACGAAGGAAATTCGAGATCTTACAAGTTTGCAAGAGTAATTTTGAACTTGTCAACGATGTATTGACAGTAGTCTCCCGAGACCACGAGATACCACTTGTTGCCTAGAGCACACACGTATCGTCATCAGTCTAGGGATCTCCACTGACGACTATTGTGGGTTTCAACTTACAGTTGGCCGAGACGCCCGGCTGCGTCGGGCTAGGGACTGCGGGACCGGTGGGCGGCTTCGTAGTCGTGGTCGGGGGCGGGGTGGTAGGTGTGCCCGTGACTCCGATGCAAACGTAGTAATCCAACCACAGGCCGGGACATGCTTTTGAAACGCGTCAGGAGCGGGATACCGAGAAAAGTCCGGGATCAAAGAATGTGGATGTAGTTACGTGTGCCGACTGCAAGGTTCCACGAGTAGCTGTGCGATGATAGTTGGCGAATCGGGCTCAGAAGCGAAGGCTTCACTAACCACACGGGCAAGTCAACTTACAACTCAAAAAGGGTGAAAGTCTTGTATTTGTCCACGAACTTATGGCAAGTATCTCCAGAGGCCACGAGATGGTATCTTTGACCTAGAACAATGAAAGAATTGTCAATTATAGTTGTCCAAGGCATGCAGGATATTTGCGCAATAAGGATTAAGGCTTCGCGGAAATACTTATAATCCTTGGCGATCCCATCCTGATTGAAAACCTCTGACGGCGCTGGATGTTGGGGGCCAAGAGACTTAAAATGGGCGTTACTGTGGGATTGTTGGAGTGTTTCTTTTGTAAATAGTATTCTTGACCAAGCATCACATATAAATTTTGATTTTCAGTGTGAATTCAACATCACATATAAAATGCCATCTATGAAACATCATGTCCTGATCTCAACTCAGTTCAGCCAATTCCCCTCTGCGTCCTCCCATCCAAGCTCTTCCATGGTCCAGCCAAGAATGGTTATTTTCCTCTCGGGTTTGTCTCTGTACTTGTCCATATTACGACACTTGGCTATGTTGTCTTGAGCACTGTTCATTAGATTCATTTCTTCATCGGTCAAAGTAACGAGTCGCATATTGTCCTCCAGTCGAGCATGGGACCTGGTCCTGGGGATGACAGTGATGCCCCGTTGAACAGCCCACGAAAGATGAATCACGCCGACGGAGCAGCCCTTAGCTTTGGCCATCTCGACAAATACCCGATGAGTCAAAATCTGGTCGAAGGGCGCTCCATCTCCGCCCCCCAAAGACCTGAACCAGGCGTCAGTAAGTTCTCCTTCGTTCACTTCACACGTGGTGGTCTAGATGCTACTTACGCCCAGGCGATAACATGGATCCCCTTGGATTGGCAGTACGGCACCAACTTCAAGCAGGGGTTAAACGCATGCAACTCGACTTGGTTCACAACCGGAACGACCTCGGCGCTCGCGAGCAGCGTCTCCAACGACTTCTGCGAGAAATTGCTGACCCCGATGGCCCTGCACCGGGGCCCGACGAGGGTTTCCATCATCTTCCACGTCTCCACAAAAGTCGGCGAACCCTGGGCGCCAAGCGGCTTGCCGTCGGGTGTCGTGCCGCAGGGCATGTGCATTAGCAGCACGTCGACGTAGTCGAGCTGCATCGCCTCGAGGGAGTTGGCGAGCGCCTGCGCCGGGTCGTGGTGCCAGTTGACCCAGAACTTGGTGACGATGGTGATGTCCTCGCGCCGGACGCCGCTCTCCCGGACGGCCTGGCCCACGAGCCCTTCGACGGCGTACATCTGGGCCGTGTCGAGGAGGCGGTAGCCGCTGCGGAGGGCGTGGACGATCGAAGCGATCATGGCGCTTTCATCCGAGGTCCCGGGGCTACCTTGAAGACCAGCTTGGTTAGCAACAATACGGGATGAGGCCATGGGAGAAACATGCCTTGCCATGTTCCCAAGCCCACAGCGGGCATCGAGCTGCCTACGGAAGTCCCGATAGTTAGTGCAAATGTTTATCAAAATCGGGAATACGATCACGCACCATTGTTCAGCGGGAAGCTTTCGGTACACGGAGGTCGTCTGGTTGACATCGCGAATCACTCTAGTAAGCGTAGTTTCGATTGACGGACGGCAAGTCGAGTAACGCCGAGGCAACATCAGCGCATTTGAAGGAAATGCGGGGGAGCAGGATTTATGGGGAGCGAATTATCACAAATGACCAGCCTTTGGTTACATTATCCCGAAAGCATTTATTTCTATCTTGTTTTCTTACCCCAACTTTTGTCTATTTGCCCGCTCTGGTGAGCCACTCCTTGATCAAGTGCGCCGCCGGCCTCGGCAGCCCCTCGTACTTCTTATCCTCGTACGTCTCGTCAATCGACCTCGCAAGCCGCTGCGCCTTCAAGACAGCCAACCGCTTCGCGCCAACCCAGTTCGTCTTGCCCACGAAATCCTCCGTCTCGGCCATCAAGTCCCTCCGCTTCTTCCTCAGCGCAGGCGCGTCGTCCTTCTCGGCGACGCAGAGCGCGCAGTCGCACCCGAAGCCCCAGGTCGTCTGCAGCGCCGCCTGTCTCGCCTCGTAGTCGCCCGACTCGTCGTACGCGTGGAAGAGCTCCTCGCCGGCCTTGATGCGCCGCAGCGCGCGCAGCACCATCAGGTCGCCGACGACCTCCTTCTTGGCGTTGGGCGCGCACGAGTGGTTGATGTAGGCCGCGCGCACCCAGAGGCCGGTGCTCGCGTTGCGCGCGCTGTCTTCGCCGTGCTGCGCGCCGGCGCCGAAGGCGTTGCGGGCGACGATGTCGTGGATCCGGAAGACGTCGACCACGGGCCCCTCTTCGGTCTCCTGCGCGGCGCTTTCGTCGCCACGGTAGTCGCCGTAGAGGTCCATCACTGTGGGGATGCGGGAGGGGTTGTTGAGGAGCTTTTGCGCGATCGCCCTGTTCAGGCCGACCGGCGCCACCCGGATCTTCTTGTCCCGCACGTCGTAGGTCATGGCTGTCAAAGCCTCCTCCTTTTCGTGGCCAAAGACCACCGAGAAGGCCTTCTCGGCCATGACGATCTCCCCGGCCGGGATGTCGCGGACGGCGAACAGACCACGGCCGCGCCCCGGGCTGTCCTTGATTTCGGTGTTGCCGCTGAAGCTGGCTGCGTCGGCTCGCGGGGATGCTCGAGAAAGGCTCGCGCTGATCTTCTTTAGGTCGTAAGTTCCCGACTCCTGCTCCTTAATACGGATCGTAACCCTGCGCAGGTTGGCCTTTGCGCCCTTATCCTCGGGCATGAGTTCCAATTGCTTCTCGAAGCACGTCTTGGCCTCCTGGTAGTCTCCGAGGTTGTACGCTGCCGTGCCGGCACGGAAGTAAGCCTTACTGTCCAGTTCCTTGGATCGCTCGTCATCTTTGCCGATGAGGGAGGCTTTTGCGTCGGCCGTGGCTTCGTCTAGTCGGTTCAACAGGAGGTTGACATGTGCGCGGTTGCGCGAGATGTCTCGAGACAAGTCCAGGTTCTTGTCGAGGTTTTGCTGGGCGATCTTGATACCCTGGGTATATCTTGCCCGGGCCATGGGGAAGTCCTTTTTCTTGAGGGCATCATTACCCTTATCCTTGCACTTTGACGCCATGGCCGACCCTGCGTCATCCGCACCGTCTTTTGCACTATCGGGAATATCCTCTCTGATGACAACAAGATCTGACGGGTGGTCAATCCGAATTGTCGCCTCCTCGTCCTCGGTCAGGGTGAAAAAAGGCTCCTTGATTTCAAAAAGCTTGGTCGATTCCAGCACTTCCTCGCCGTACGCCAGCTTGTGCAAGCACACTTCCAAGCGTTCCGTCTCTTTCCCCTCCTCATCCTGCACTATAGTCCACGTCCGGGCCGCGTGCGAGACGACCGGGCTCGCACGCTTCACTCTGAGCCGACGGCCCCGGTGATGGGTTTCCATCTTGAGGTCCGTGAGCACCATTGGCTCCAGGTCTTTCAGCGAGGCCGAGCTCGGCGGGTAGTTCTGCCCGACGCCGAGGGCCGGCACGGTATCCTGACCCTGTGCACCGGTCATGTTGCCCATGTCCAGCATGAGGGACGCGCCGGTTGCCGAGCTGATGGCGCCATGGGCGTCTCTCGGTTCACGGGCATTGCCGACCAGGCCAGAGCGCTTGTCTACGTTGTCCTGGACGGTGCTCCGGATGCGCTCGGCCTCCTGCTCGGTGAGGTGAATCGTATTCGCATCGTTCCGGGGAGCCATGGTGAGTTGCAGGCGACTTGAGCTCAAGCGGGGTTGAGAGAGAGAAAAAGCTCAATATCGATAAGTAAAAATGGCACGGAATGGCTTAATAAGACATCAAAAATTTTCGCGAATCGCTGCCAGAGAGCGTGGGTCGAAATGGACCAACGAGATGCTGGGGTTCACGGGGCCTCTAAGGTAGACCTAGACCTGACTCGGGCGGGGGGAGGTCCCCCACCATGTCGTCACATACGTGATGCTATTTGCACTGCTTCCAGCCTACAAACGTATGTCAGCATCCCACCACCATCCTCAGTAAAGTCAGGGCCATACCCTTACCCGCTCCTTGCGTCTTTTAGTGTCTGACCCAACCCCTCCACCTTGCCAAGTCGGAGAGAGCCAGCGGAGTGGATCACTGGGGATTGATGCTAATCATAGATAGAATATCAACATTTGATGCCAGTGTCAATGTCTGTATTGTGAGCACTCATCCAAGTCGAATGTTTGTTCCTGGGTCCCAAATGAGGGAGTGGTGCCAGGGTCCATGTCCTAGGACCCTCGCTAGCATGCGCAATG
This sequence comes from Colletotrichum gigasporum, assembly GCA_024584535.1. Taxonomy (NCBI): domain Eukaryota; kingdom Fungi; phylum Ascomycota; class Sordariomycetes; order Glomerellales; family Glomerellaceae; genus Colletotrichum; species Colletotrichum gigasporum. The sequence continues at coordinate 10,159,671 of CP077948.1, forward strand.
ATGAGCTTGGTCTCCTGACTGCTGGACGAGCGCCAAGCGAATGGCATCGACTGCTTAGTCGTCACCTAATCTTATATCACTACACGGGACAGGGCTGAGCACAGGATAACTCAACCTGAGCGACTACGGGTTAGGGTTGTCACCTTAAAAAGTGGGCAGATCACCAAGACAAACATAAGCTGGGAGAGACTACCTGTATTGGGAAGGCACTAAGTCGAGAAAGGTGCCAACGCCGAGCGGCACAGCCCTATGATTTGGTGCCGATGCATTCAGCCACATCCGCGTTTGGCCTTCTCGTCTGTTGGTGGTGGGCTAGGCGTTGGTTCGTTCGCAGGGTTGTATTGAGGCCGATTTGTACGAGATTACACGACCTTCCCGGGGCTGATGATTCGCGTGCCTGGAATACGAAGTGACCAAAAGCCAGAGGGCAAGCGGCACAGCACCGTGTACTTATTTCCACCCGAATCCTTTCCGTCAGTCTGAACAACTGCCAGCCAGCAGGGTATCTACACAATAGTCTTAACAAACGTCACATGAGAAAGTTTTCTACCCAATCCTTTAATCTGTTCGCCATCTTGCACCGGCAAATCGACGTACCAATTTCTTAGCACCACCTTTCTTTTGTCGCGTTATCGCCGTTTCGACGTCGAGACATGGCCACCCAAACCTCAATGCTGGCAACAACAGCCAGCCGAACGGCGGCGGCCGTCGCCCTCACGACGCCTTTCGTTTACCCACCAGAATGTGCGACGATTCGAGCGTCTACAAAATATATTCGCCCAGATGGAGAATCCATGACGACGAACAAGATGGCTTTCTCAGACCCAGGCGACCCAGCCTTCTCAGCCTGCCAACCATCAGGATGGGACAATCCGACTTCTTCGGAACAGTTCAACTTCAGTCCTGCAGTGTGTCCTAGCGGCTGGGTAGCCCGTAACTTGGCCACGACCGAACTTTCATCCACAACGTATTCGACGGCCTATTGCTGTCTCTGGTAAGACTCCATCAGGAAACTAGCCGCATCCATACCGCGTCCATAGCTGACCATATCGAAATCAGGGGTTACGGTATCGTGACGGCCGACTCTCCTATTGAAAGCATACGGCCGGCTTGTACTCGAGAATTCGGCTACAATGAAAACATCACCGCAACAGTTCGAGGCGGCAACCGCACGGTCACGTTTACTAATGGCATCGACCTCCACCAAGCTTGGCATATCTCATGGCAGAAATCCGACACCTCGACATTGTCGCCGCAACCACCCAAGCTGGGATTGCAGACGGTATATAGCTGGGTACCTGGCGAGGAGGTCGAGGACCCCTATAGACACAGGTCAGATTCGACACTCAGGGGCCTGGGCGAGTTTATAGCCCTCGTTTGCGGGATCGGGGGAGGTATTCTTCTCCTCTGCATCAGCTGCTGCGTATATTGCTGTGTCTCTAGCCGTTGGAAAAAGAGAAAGGCGCGTGCGGCGGGCACTGATGACATCTTGTCCTCGGTCAGACGCCAGCAGCCTCAATGAACGGATGATAAGAATGCTTTACAATTTTTTTTAATGGATGTGCAGGATCATATATTCTTTAGCATAAAGCGTAGTTAGTAACTCCAATGTTTAGGGATAATGTTTACGGATATCAGGGCCTCTTAAAGTTGGCCCGGTGTCAGTCATCTGAAGGTCACTCGCAGAAGGCAGTTCTGCCATGGACCTGTGTAAGTCAGCCCACCTAATACCTGCGCACCCCACATACCTGCGCGGTTTTTCTCCCCTCAACACCACCACCGCAACCAACTACTACAGTCAATTTATCGCTATAACGTACAAAATAAATTCTTCTAAAAGTACCACGATATTCACCATAGCTAAATATACCGAAATTGATACCGTAAATGCGATCTAAGACGTCAATTACGGTATAAGCGTCCAAAAGGCTGCACGAGTATAGTCTATACCAGAGTCGACGATCCGGGCCAGAATAAACAATACCGGCATACGAAAAAAGGGTGCACTCCATTATAAAGACTTACACCGGCCAAGGAGAGTTACCTAGTTAACTGGGCATTGGCCCAGGGCGCCCTCGGTCTCACACCAACCCATTTATAACTCAAAAACCTAGCTCAACAAATACTCACTACTTTTAGGGACCTCTAACTACTTAAAAAAAACTATATTAACCACTTTATTAAGAGGAATCCATCTATTAAAACCTTAAAAAGCAAAACTATTAAAAACCTATAACGTACTTGATAAGTGAGTGGCCACCATAAGCGAGTAGCCACCCCCATAGTAACCTCATCATATAAACTAGTAAACACTCATATTAATAGAACTAATTTAATTAAAAGTAATTAGAATCCTCGTTATTATATATTTCTTTATTAAACTAGTACGTTCACACATTGTAACTAGTATTTCTATAAACCCCACATCATCATTAAGTTATTTCCTTTTTTCGTTAATGTAGGTTTGACCCTAGGTCAAAGGGTCGCCTAGGCGATAGGGTTGAACAGCAATAATCGATATATTGAATACGTAGTGTTGTTGTTGTTGGAGGGAGGTTATTCCGACGTGGGCTGGGCCGGCTATTGCTAGATCCAGCCGGGGCGTCAGAATCCCTACCTTCTAATTAGTCCAATCGGAACCGGCCAATCAGGAACCCAAAAGTGGGGCTATTACCCGATTCGGATTCCAATACTAGAAACTCTCTTTTTAAACTCGCTAATCGGGCAAAGGCCACTTTTCTCCTAAAATACTCAAAAACGCAATAAAACAACGAATTCGCTCGAGTACGTAAAGCGGCGAGAGGCGGCAGAATCGGATTCTGCCCCTAGCGGCGTAGCCGGCCTTCCGGCCCCTATATTGGACCGGTTAATTAACGTTATCGCCGGTGCTAGCCACGGTATTAACGATCCCTCCGTCCCTCGCGGTCTCTCAAGCCCTACTAACATCTCTTCCTCCTAGGCCCGTGTTACCCATCCATTTATATAAACCATTACCTTTCCTTCCTCGAAAAAACACTTTAAAGCTTTATTTAACACTATTTTCGTAAAATAGTCGGCCAAATTATCTTCCCCGTTAATCCAGCGGATCTTATAGAACTCTTATTACTCATAGGATTATCGGAGTATTATAATATTAATTATAAAACACTTCTCCTTAGTAGTTCTAAACTTAATAAAGTACTCGTATAACGAGTATAAGTTAGTATAAATAATTATGGGGATCTCTAAAAGCTTTAAATGGTTTATAATGAGTTTTAGGGTTGTGGAAATAGCATAGGCCATGTCCACGCCGGTTACTATGCCGTAGATCTCTGATGCTAGAACGCTGTGCATTACTCGCTTCGATTTGGTGGATGAATAATGGACGATGTTGCCCGTCAAGGTGAAGCTCTCGTCGGCTTAGGTCTCATTGACTAGGATAATAAGGAATCCTAGTTGTAATAAGAGGTCACTGTTATTGGTGAACGAGCCGTCCACGAAGACAAAGAGGGTTGCTGTCTCGAGCTGGACGAAGTTATAGTCCAGCCCTGCGTCCAGGGTCTCCATCTACCTCTTCAATCGCTTGTTGAGGGCCTTTATCTGTTCTTCCGTGGGCTCTTGGTGCTGGGCCGCCACGGATAGGTCGTAACAAACCTCGATATCGCAGACTAAGGCGATATATGCTCCGCAAGCTCTCTGGACGACGTATTACTGGTGGCTCGACGTCGTCCCGATCTCCACAAACTGGATTTTCTTTCCTTACCCCTTCTACCATAGTTTAATAGTTTTACCGTCTAAATAAACAATCCCTCTATTAAATACAAGGGGTTCCTTCGTGGTTAACCGTTACTTCGCCTTCACTATAAACGTTACTTTCTTTAACTCTTCTTCTTCCTTTTAGGAGAACTTCTCATCACTTAGGCCTATTATATCATCTATCTACATCCCGATTATCACAAGGCTTTCGTTTTCAGGCGTTAACAACAACAGGCACGGGTCATATATAAAGGTTCTCATCTAAAGTCTCTCCTTATAGTAACTACTGTAGGTCGTATACTAATGGGTCCCTACTTCGGCGATCCCGTAGAGGGGCTTCATAACCTTCATAATCGTCCCGGGAGAATACTTATCCCTAATTTAATCCGGTATACGAGCTAGGATTGTCCAGGTGAGTCTCGTTTTCGACTAGGTATAAACCTAAGTAATATCTCATAACCAGAGCGAATAGCCCTTTACTAGAAAATAAGGGGCTAAGGCGAGAATTAGTTGCTAGCTTACTCGTTGTATTGTGGGGGATTATGTAAGGACGGCCTCCTTGCCGTCGTCGGCGTAGCCCTAAATTACGAGGCGGCTCTTCTCATAAGACTTCTTAGTTTTCCCTTTAATCTCGTTAATAATTCTAGATTTAAAGATCCTAGTATTACTATGCTTAGCTTCGTTATAGGGGACGAATTCGAATACACCTCGGCTTATGAGGTTCGTAATCTCCTTTTTTGTCGACTTCTTATATAGGGCGCTGGGCGTGGTTATCACGCTTTTCTTCCGAAGCTCATAGGCTAATATAAGGTCGTTCTTCTCCTTTACTGATAAATACACTATAAAATAAGGTCTCTTTAACCCGTTGGTCTCTACTTAGAAGTAAATAGTATTAACTTCGTAGGCAACGGCCGGGTTCTTTCGTGGCCAGCCTCGTCGTCTCTTAGGTGGTTAAAGCTCTTCCTCCTCTAATGGAGGGGATAATATAATAATAATCTCGTCTATAATCACTAATTTAACGTTGTCCTCGTTATTTTCTTCTCCTTCACTATTATTACCTTCTAAGGCCTCGTTTCCTACTCCGTCATCAGTGGTAACGGGCTCCTCTAATAGCTCTTCTTCAGGGTCGTAATAATAGGGCTTAACAACTGTTAAGTAGAAGGTCTTAGGGCCTCTGGGCATCTAAACGACGTAGTTCTCACTATCCATGGCCACTAATATGAATAAACCTCTTTATCCCTTTTTTTTATACTATACCCTGATTTCTAAGCTTAATAGGAGGTTTTTTAAGGTGGTATTATTAGGTCCATTCCTTATCATAAGGGTATCTAAAATTTAACATTTTATATTAACCTTCCTAAGGTCTTCCATGGCCTTCCTAACGGCCTCTACGTATTAGGTTACTTTTAGCAATAGGGGAGAGTTATTTAATGTCCTAGGGTATGCACCAAAAACCAATAGGGTTAGTATAATCCCGTTTAGTCCTATAATATCATTTATAGCTTTAAGTATACTCTAAAGGGCGGCTTCCAACATCATAGAATAGGATTCCTACCAGATAATATTATACACCTATCTAAACTACGCATAATACTTCTCGACCTTCCCAATAATATTATGGGCTTCCACAAGGACAATCTTAACCTCAATCCCCATAAACTTTGCTACTTACTTAAATTCGGTCACCTTAAAGTTGGTGCCTACGTCCACGATTATCCAGTCGGGTAGTCCCTGGTATACGTCGATCCAGTATAATCTGAGTATCTCCTATGCCGTCCTTGCGCTCATATCGCTCAGGAATCGTCCTACGTTAAAGCCTATAGCCGTATTAACGACCTAAAGGGCGGGCTTTCCGTCGAAGTACAGTACATCGACAACGATCTCGTAGTTAAAGGGTACGTCGTCCTAGATAGTGAATTTGAAGTGGTGGGGAGCCTTCTAGTTCATCTAATAGTGGTAGTAATACTTCGTTAAGTATTCGATAACTACTAATTCCACTTCCTCTCCGGTCCTCTAAAGGATTTTATAGAATCTCTATACCGAAGGGTAACTAAAACACTGGTGTAGGCGTCGTAATTCGACGTTTATGAGGTAGCTCCATACAACAGATCTGTCCTGATGGCCTAGTTTCATCCAGGCATGGCCGAATTTCCTCGTTACTGGGACAATAACGTCTCCCTACCTTAAAGTATTCCTTAGATTATCAAAGTAGACCTCTAAGTGGTCCATATCCTTAAGGCAAAGGAGGAACAGAGTATTATAAGGGATAACGTGGAAAGTAAGCGGTCTAAGGGGCGTTGTCACGGTGGTCGTCCCTATCGACGAGATGACCTTCCCTAGGCCGAATTTGACGTTTACTTAGCCAGCTTAAATCTTATCGAGGGTAACTTCCGGGTATAGGCGTCTAAGAGCATTAAACTGAGGCTCTCCCGCTATTAACAACTTAACTACACCTATATCCGGTATAATTCCATAGAATACAACGTTAGCGTATCTTCCTTCGAATATATAAACCTCCAAGGTCTTCACAAAAGTAACCTCATTAAATGGGTCTTCCTTTATGAGGGCATAGTATATTACCTGGTCCCTAAGGGTTGTTATGATGATCTCACCGTCAAAAGTGATCTCCGGGCCCAATATCGAAGCGTAGAACTGGTCTCCGTAGGTCCAATCCTCGTAGTCTTCCTCTTCCGGGTCCACAACGAAGAACTCGCGGATTCTATCATCCTCATCCTCGGCTTCGTCGCCCTAGGGGCCTTCGTATTCGAGAAGGAAGGATTCCATGGCTCCCTTAGGAGGTTCTATGTGGAATTATCTCTTATACCCATCTCAGAACACTTAAAAGGCTTTATCTACTTCCTCTTTTGGGTAATTAGAGGACCAACAGCCGTCCTTCCCACAAATATAGCACTTCTTATCCCTTAGGGGTCATCTCGGGGCAAAGCGTCGGTTACCTCGCCCTCTACTAAATCCTCCTCTACACTAACCGAACCTAGTTTATTTCCCTCGGCCATTATAGCATCTCTCCGTGAAGAAGTAGTCTATTTCCTCGTTAACGGGTTATTATAGGAAGTGTTATCTAGTACCCGAGTTAAATCTCATAGAGTTTCAAACGGCGCCTCGTAATTGGCCACAAAAGTCTTCGAAGGCGTCTTTAGGGCCCTAAAGGGCATAAGCGCACTCCTTAACGTTACTAACTACTAAGAGAAGTTGATCTCATAACACTCTATCGGTCTTATATTCGTCGCCGAACACACATTATATCTTCCTTAGTCTCTCAGCTAATAACTCGAGTACTTCGTTAAGCTTCTTCGCAGGGTTCTCATCCCTAATCGTTACCCAATTAGTTATTTACTACTCCGTTAAGTAGTCTTAATGGGCCTCTTTCGTTTCAAAACGGTCTTTTAGCCTTCTAATAATGGTTTCCTATAATAGGAAGGTTCCTAGTGTGCCTAGCTTCACAATATACTAAGTAAAGAAGTCCAGGGCCTTATCCTTTAGTGCGGTATTAATAACTAGGGTGGCTAATTCGGGTAGTATTTATAGGATTTCGTAATGGTGTCTCCATAGTCGTAGTAAGTCTTCTAGGACCTTATATTACTCTCCTCCATACTTATTTACTTCCTTCATCTACTTTATGAGTACTTAGATCTAATTATTTATTAAAGGAGATATATATGGGTTATCGGTAATAGTTACCGGGGAGTCTTTAATAATTAGTGGGATCTATGAGTCCGTAGGTAATCTTATTTTGTATAGTAGGCTTGATTCCCTTGCTGGTTACCCCGACGTTAACGGGGTACTCTCCTGTAGCTCTGTTGTCGCCCGTGTTACCTCCCTCGCCGTCTCTACTAGGGGAGTTATCCCCTGAGTTATTTAATAAAGGGGGATATTATAGTTATTCGTAATTTTTTTAATGATCTTCGGGTCTTCGAAAACCTCCCTTAGGCCTCGAGGTCCACTCTTCTAGAACCATCGGATCTCATCGTCTATTTAAATATAGAACTCTTCTTCGGTTATAATATCAGCTAACTTCTGGATATTTAAGGTGGTATTATCCAGTGGAACGTAAACTGCTCCCTCCTTAAGGGTATTAATTATATAGCCTATTATCGCTTTATTAACGTCCTTTTATATGTCCTTCGTCCATCCTTCGAAGTCTATTCGGAACTATATCCAAAGGTCCATAGTTATAAGCTTCTTCTGTTTATAGATAATTAGAAGGAAGGCGACGATAATATCCTTCTCCAGTTAAACTATTCCTTCGATAAGCTCAAAGTTTATCCACTTTCCCCATATTTCTAGGTTTACATAGGTAGCGTATTCCTTTGGGATTAGGACTAATAAAATAGTTCTCCTCATAAGGGTCTATTGCGTTCCCTCGGGTTATGTAATTCCCTAAGGGGTAACCACCTAAAAAGAGTCCTTTAAAGGGGTACTCCTCTTAGAGCTTTCTCCTAATTACTAACTCATCTTTTTACCTAGGTTATTAACAATACTCTAGTTATTTAGTTAGCCTAACAACACCTCAAACACACTACGTTTCCCCTAAGCCACGGCTTTAAGGGCGTATAACATCTATTAAACGAATTACCGTTGGTTATTAGGTCAAAATACTAGTGTTTCCGTTAATGGTAATATATTTTGTATATTCTAATATCCGGAGAGTATATATTAAAGGGTAAGCGTCCCTTAATAGTGGTCTTCTTTTTTATACAGAATCTCGTTGAATTCCTTGATCTAATTACTCTATGGTGGTGTCTATTACGTATTATGGGATCCTAAGGGTGAGGGTACATCTCCCACATCTCCCTAAGGGGCTCGTCATCTCTAATATCGTCTGTGACGGGCTGGGCCCTCTTGGAGGCTTCGCAGCCTCTTAGCTATGGACTCCGCTTACCTAAGCCCGGCTTACCTAAGATGGATTAACCTTAGGCCTGATTAGAGTAAACGGGTCCTGTGGGGTGGAAGACATTTTCTCCTTTTCTCTTTTATCTTAAAGATACTCGTAGTAGTCGCTATAGTTAGTTGTAATATACGTATTTGGACCGTTATATTATCTTTAAGATTTTAGTATTATCGGAGATAATAAGAGTATACTGGGTACGGAAATAATTATTGATGAAAGGTAAGTTTACGACCTTGGTGGGAGTAGTAAAGAGTCCTAAGCGGATTGACCTGAAGGTCCCTGAACACTTAAAGCTGATTAGCGAGGTTTAATTAGGGTTAAGAGGTTTTAATAAACTCAAAAGAATACATTCCGTATAATAGAGTACTTTAATAACGTCGATTAGTATACTACGGTCACTATTAAATAAAGACGTATAGAAAGAATAATAACCGTATTATAATAAAAGATAAAGTCAACTTATCCGGAAACCCATAGTAGCTAGTATAGTTAATCGGTCAGTTATTAGCCCAGCTATAAGAGATGTGGACTACCTAAGTAGCTAAACGAGAGGCCTAATGAGAGCAGATTCGAATATTATAATAGACCTTAGTAGAACCTAGGTACCCAACCTTAACGTTATACGAAGCCCTTATACCCTCTACGACGCCGATCCCACCCGATTAGGCCTATGCGCCACCTCTTAGATAACCGAGACACTAAATCCCTAATTCACCGAAGTTTAACGGATTTTATAAAAGATTTTAATAATGGTACTTTGAGATGAAAGGGAAGATAAGTGTGGATAGGGAAGCCTTTGGTTTAGTATTAGTAGTGTTCACTTATATTTACTCTAAATTAGAAAATATTATATAAGTTATAGTGAGCACCTATTATTCACAGGGAGGAGTTAATGGGTTGAAGAACCCTGAATAATTTATAGAATATTTGAAGGGTTACTATGTAGACCTTAACGTAGAAGTACGAGCCCTTAACTAACTAAAAATAATATATTAAAAGGAGAACGAGAGTTTTGCCCACTTCTTTCCTAAGTTCAAAAAGGAGTTCGTAGAAGTGGGAGGAGGATACTGGTTGGATAATGTTAGGATCAACTACTTAAAAGGAGTTTTAAATATTATAATAAGAACCCCTTTAATTAATATAATTAATAAACCAACGGCCTATATTGTATACACCTAGATGCTCCTAATAATAAGATCAGAGTTGGATAATGAATTATACTAAGCTTACCGTGAGCGTTAATATAGGAGATCGCCAACACCTAGCTAGAACAAAGTCGAATCACCAACTAAATAGGATAGTTGGACAGGATCACCTTAACCTGATCAGATGGATTAGGAACCCACTAAGGTAAGCTGGATGGCCAAGGATAAACCAGTCCAAAGAAGGTTAAACTAAGAGGAAACCCATAAATACTATAATTACAGTAAAAAGGGGTATATATAATGGAGATGCCTTAGAGACCGGAAAGATAAGGAGAACAAAACCTTGAAAAGGAAAACCAAAGAGTAGAGCGAAATAGATATTAGCTTTAATTAGGACTCTGAAGAGTTAGGAAAAGAGTAGCTCTTAGTGGAAGTTGTTATTAAGAGGAACAGGTTATAGAGGAATAGAAGGTTATTAAGAAGAACATGGACTATGATTTATTCTATGTTAATATTGGAATTAATGGGATATAATATACTATTACTCTTATTGATATAGGGTGTCTGACATACGCCCTGATCAGTAACACCTTCGCCAAAAAACTCCGCCTACTATGTATTAGCATTACCCCTCGGAATTTAATATAAGTTACCACTATAATCCCTAGTACAATTCGTTATATTACTTATGCTAATATTGATATTAATGGTTATAAACGACGACGGCTATTCTTTTATATTATCCCTAATCAAAAAGACGATGTTATTCTGGGTAGATTATGGATAATAGACGATGATATTACGGTATACCTAGTTAAGGGCACCCTCTATATAAGTGTTATAGACTATTGGGTTTAAGAGAGGAAACTAAATCAAATATCATAAAACCCCGGCTTTCCGATCCAACAATAAACCAGAGCTATATTTGCTACCCTAATTAGGTGAACTAAACGTAAAAACTTAATACTTAACAAAATAAGACCTCTGAACGTCTTTATAGCGAGCCTCGCCGATATCGAGAAGGCACTTACACCTTAAAAAAAGATTAACCCAAAAACCAAACTACCTATATATTACCATAAGTTCTTATACGTATTCAACCGCAATAAGGCTAATTAGTTACTACTACATTAAGATAATATCGACCACATAATTCCCATCGAGAAAAACTTAACAGGGCAAAATAAGCCAGTTATATGGGGACCCCTATATGGGATATCTAGGGAGGAGCTAATTATACTTCGATGGACCCTCACAGAACTATTAAATAAAGGCTTTATTTATACTAATAACTCTCCTACTTCATCACCCATCCTATTTATTCGAAAACCCGGGGGAGGATTAAGGTTTTATGTCAACTACCGGGCTCTAAACACTATCACCAAAAAAAACAAATATCCCTTACCCCTAATCAGCGAAACTCTAAAAACCCTAACTAAAGCTAAGTGGCTAACGAAGTTAAATGTTATTACTATATTCCATAAGATCAGGGTTAAAGAAGGCGACGAATAGAAGATGGCCTTTAAAATAAGATACAGCTTATACGAATAGATGGTGACTCCTTTTAGCTTAACAGGGGCCCCCACTATGTTCTAGAGGTACATTAACTACACTTTACGGGACTTCCTGGACGAATTCTGCACTACTTATATTAACAATGTTCTAATCTATTCAGATGGCTCACTCACTAATCATAAGGAGAAAGTTAAGAAGGTCTTAAGCCGTCTAAGTGTTGCCGGCCTATAAATCAATATCGATAAATACGATTTTAAGATAAAGAGGGTTAAATACTTAGGGTTTATTATTAATATAGGGAAGGGTATCCACGTTGACCTAGAGAAAATTAAGGCTATCCAGACATAGGAGGTCCCCCGATTAGTATAAGGAGTCTATGCCTTTGTTAGTTTTACAAATTACTACCATCAATTTATACTAGACTTCTCAGGGTTAATACACCCCCTTATAATTTTAATAAAGAGGGATGTCCTATTCGTATAGAGTAACGAGTATATAAAAGTGTTTAATAAGTTAAAGGCCCTCCTAATTAGTGCCCCTGTACTAGCATATTAGGATCCTAATCGAGCCACTATACTGGAAATAGACTTATTAGGTTATGTAGTGGGTAGCGCTTTATTATAATACGATAACGAGGGTATTTTACGGCCTATTATGTTCTTTTCACAGAAGAACTTACCAGTAGAATACAACTACCTAATACACAATAAGGAACTATTAGTTATAGTCCACTATTTAGAATACTAGGACTCTGAATTAAGGAGTGTAAAAGAGTTTATTATCTTAATTAACCACCTCAACCTCAAGTATTTCATAACTAAGAGGTAATTAAGTGAACACTAAGTCAGATAGTCGGAGCTCCTATCCCATTATAACTTCATAATCCAGTTCCAACCCAGCAAACAAGCAATAGTCCCCGATACACTATTTAAACGAAAATAAGACGTTCCTAATACCCAGTGAGATAATTAATTAGAAGGACGGAGGATATAGCTCCTAAAGGGGAAACGGAACATGGTTATGGTGAACCGGGTAATTCTCGAGACGAATTAAATGAATATAACGGAATCCGTGGAAAGCACCACAATAGGTGATATGGATTAGGACGACGATCCTAAGGCTAATCGGTCAAAACTCATCCTAAACCCCTTTAAAGAGGAGCCCCTAAAGTCCTCTTGGACTAAAGGACTATAGTCAAATAATCGTTATTAGCTAATCAGGACAACTATAAAAAGGGGGGACCATCAGTTACCATCACAATAGAAACTACTTATAATACTATTAAAGTACTTAGTGGACGATAATAGTAAACTCTTTTAAAGGGAAAGGATCTAGGTCCCTTATTATAAACCCTTATAAACCCAGTTAATCCAAGAGTTCTACAACTTAACACTTAATGGCCATCTCAGTAGAAATATATTAAAGGCCTTGATCAGCCGCCACTTTCACTAGCCAAGCCTATCGCAAGATGTTTAACGCTTTATAAGGAACTACAACGTTTATGGACGGGGTAATATATGGTGAGATAAGAAGAGGGGTCTTCTAAAGCCCTTACCCGTCCCTGATTAGGTCTAAACAGAAATATTAGTCGACTTTATTATAGGGCTACCATTAACCCGCCGTATAGGAGCAACGAACATTATAGTGGTAATAAACCGACTATCTAAGAACGTGATTTTCGAGCTACTTAAGGATATAACAATGGACATTATGGCTATGGTGTTAATACTTGGCCTGATTAAACACCACGGACCCCTAAGAATTATTGTTTCGGATAGAGGCCCCTAATTTATTAGTCGTACATGGAAACGGCTCTATTAACTGTTATGGATAAAACGACGTTTATCTACGGCCTTCCACCCGGAGATAGACGGCGCCATAGAATGAGCTAACTAGGTAGTAGAAACCTACCTCTAAGCTTATATTTTATACACTTAAAATAATTAGGATAACCTACTTCTAATAGCAATAATGGTTATTAATAATAGGGTTACCTCGTTAATAGGCCTCAGCCCTTTTTTCACTACCCACGGCTATGATATTGACCTAATCAGAGTAAGGGAGACTTTGTGGACTAAAGGAAAGACCCCCGCAGTTTAAGTAGAGGCCCTAGTCTCGAAGTTGAAGGAGGCCTCCGAATAAGCATAAGCGGCGATAGCCTCCGCCCAAGAGCGACAAGAAGCCTCGGCAAATATACAACGCTAACCTTTTAACCAGTTTCAACCAAGGGATAAGGTCTAGTTAAGGTTTAAGAATATCCGTTCTAAGAGACCATCTAAGAAGTTGGACTAAATAAATACAAAGTATACTATATTAGAAATAGTCGGATCCTATACTTACCGGCTTAATACACCGCCGGGTATTTATAACGTTTTTTATATATCCCTAATTAGGTATACGGGAGTCGACCCACTATTATTATAAGAATAAGACGACGCTTAACCACTATTTTTATTAGTAGACGATGAAGAGGAATTCAAAGTCGAAGAGATCTAGGACACTAAAAAGATTTGTAGTTCCTGGAAGGTTTTGGTTAAGTGGAAGGGCTACGTAGAGCCTACTTGGGAACTAGTTAAGTTATTAACGGAGATTACAACTTTGGATCGTTACGAGGCTAGTTATGGACAAGTCCCTTTAAACGGGGAGGAGGGAGAGGGGGGGTAATTATAATGGGCTGGGCCCTCTTAGAGGCTTCGCAGCCTCTCAGCCATGGACTCCGCTTACCTAAGCCCGGCTTACCTAAGACGGATCAACCTTAGGCCTGATCAGAGTAAACGGGTCCTATGGGGCGGAAGACATTTTCTCCTTTTCTCTCTCATCTTAAAGATACTCGTAGTAGTCACCATAGCTAGTTGCAATATACGTGCTTGGACCGTTACATCGTCCTTCTAAGTTTTCTGGCCAAGGTCCAAAGCACTAGTATAATCTTCGTTTGTAGCAATCACTATAGTAAAAAAGTAAACAGCCTCTAATATCGTTGGTATCGCAGTAAGCAAGTCCCTTATGGTTAAAGAAGTGGAGGGGCGTCGTCCTTAGCATCCCTCTACACCTTAGGTATTCCGGGTAATCTGAGCGTTATTCTAACTACTAAGGTAATCTCCTTGGGGATCTCTCCGCGTTTAATATACGTTTAAGATTAATTACGGGGCCCTCTCTGAGTATAGAAAAAGGGCGTTTATTAGAGGTCTTCGTAACCCTTAATAGTGCACTAGTGGTTATTATAGTTGTCTATTATAAGGGGTATAGTATTTCTCGTCGAACTAAGAGGTGGTGTAGGAGGGAGGGTCGTAGTAGGTAGAAATTAGGGAATTCTTTTAGTTCTATTATCCTTTTTAAGTATTACCTTAGTATTCATATAAAATATATAATTAATAACTAAGAATAGTAGTAGAGAAGGGTATTAAGGGTAAAAAGCGTCGATAACAGAGTCTACACTAAAGGCTGAGCTTCGCCCGTTCCGTAAGATCTTCGACGTTTTTGTGTATAGTTAACGTAGGTGGTTAAGTATAGTTATTGTAAGTGGAACCTATACTAAAGGTAGTACTTTACCCATTCTACGAGATTTCTAATATCTCTATTTTAAAACCTCCTTTTCTAATATATTGTCGCCGGAATAGTTAAACTTAACTACGGGTTCTACGTAATAACAAAATCCAATCTTCTACTACTCGGTGAAATCATCTCTTCTAATAATCATTCTTTACTAATCTACGATAATAATCAAATTAACTACTAATTAGTGTAGGTTTAACCCGAGGTCAAAGGGTCGCCTAGGTGATAGGGTTGAACAGCAATAATCGATATATTGAATACGTAGTGTTGTTGTTGTTGGAGGGAGGTTATTCCGACGTGGGCTGGGCCGGCTGTTGCTAGATCCAGCCGGGGCGTCAGAATCCCTGCCTTCTGATTGGTCCGATCGGAACCGGCCAATCAGGAACCCGAAAGTGGGGCTATTGCCCGATTCGGATTCCAACAGTTAACGACCACTACTCTGTTGTATTTCCTCTTTAATCTAAGTTATAACCTCCCTCTATACTTAAAGGTCCTCTCCCTCACTTATAGTAAAATTCCCTACTTATTTAAGACGTATTTTCTTAGTTCTCCTATATTAACTAAGTATATGTCATGATATAGCCCACAATTACTGTCCCGTAATAGCGGTTCCGCTTTTGCTGCAACAGTTATGAGCCCTTGTCTCTACGAGCCCTCTGGTTGAATGGCTAAACGCCTTGCTAAAGTGGCAGTATGTGGGCCGACCTAGAGGTCATGGGTTCGAGCCTCGTTATGCTCACCCATTCTCGCTTCAGCAGCAAGTCACCGAAATGGAAGGTTAGACTTGCCAGCTGGGAGCGGCCGGCACCCAGTAACAGTCAACAAAGACTGTCAGCTGCGAGTGTAAGCCGGTGCTGATTGCTTAGTCAGCAGACCTCTTCTCTCCTCGGTCTGGGGGGGTGTGTCATGATATAGCCCACAATTACTGTCCCGTAATTGTGGTTCCACTTTTGCGACAGTATATTATTTTCCTCTTAAATAATTCTATTCTTAAACCTCAATAAAGTAATTTAGTGCATAAATCCACGTACCCCCTTTGATAAATGCTTTATAACTTCAATAATTGAAGTTGGTAAGCTATTTTGATGATGAGAAATTCGATTCTTAATAAGGTCTAATTATGAAGTTACTTTTGTTGGGTTGTGTGGTGTCTAAGAAGTCCAAGCTGGGGGTGTTGGTGTTATAAGGAGAAATCTAGGAGGTATTAGAGTATGTAATTTGATATCAAGTTTTAATAAGACACTTTTTATACTCCAAGGAACGAAACCAACTCCTCTAAAACCCCCTTAAATATTGTTTTTTGTAATAACCTATATAAAAGTTGTATAGAACATAAGAGAAAAGTCGTCATTTGTGACATGGGTATTACCCCAGCGTATCTTATCCTTAATTTGTTAACCGTATGCTAACTTAAGAGGCCCAAAATACCCAACATCTAAGGGCTGGAGTATATGAGATGAGTGAGCTGGTATACAAAGTGTGATGATGTTGTTCTCTTTTGTCAGGTGCACCGGCGGGGGCCGGGGGGGGCACCGAAAGGGCAACCCCGGAGTGGGACCAACGGAAAATAGTTACTCCGGGAAGGGGATTTAAGGGGTAGTGTAGTGGGAAATTCTATAGGAGACCAGATTTAAATACTAATCACTACTATACCCTACCTAGGCATCGCCGACTCCTTTACTCTACGCGGACCAACCTAATACGTTCGAATCTCTACTTACTTATAGGTGCATAGACCGTTGGAGCGACGATGGCCCCCCGTAGAGCATTAGTGACATAACGAGTTATTTCCGTAGACGTTAAGCGACCAATCACCGAGCTAATAACCGAAATAACGCTTAACAACGAAGTGGCCGGGGACCACTAGCACCTCAACATCGAGGACATAAAAAGAATAACCACCGAGGAGATTAACGCCCTCCTCTATAAAATAACGTAATAAGCTAAGAAAAGGAAGACAATTAACTAGATAATAGTCCTTAGGAATAGTATTAACCTAGACGAGGTAATACACTAAGAGTCCACTACTCCCCAACTATTAGAACTTAAATGAGTTTGTATTAATACGTGAACAAAGTAGTTTACCCTTATCCGTTTTAAGGGAGGAAATTGGACTAACGTTAATAACTTTTTATTTAAATTAAAGGGGTAATTCGGCTTATACGGAGAAGACTTCGACTCTGATAAGGCTAAGGTCCTATTCGCGGGGGGATACTTAGAGGGTACCACCTCCTACCGATGGATGAACTACGTCGCTACGAATTACAATAACAACATATCCAACGTTACTTAGGTTATAATAAAGTAATAGCTCTATAATACCGTAACCGATGCGGATACTCGGGTATATATAACTATAATGGAATTAGAAGAGATAAAGTAGAAGTTGAACTAAATATACTAATAATTCCTTAACTAATACGAAATAATTAAAGTGGAGTACCCCGATCCCTAACTAGAGAGGACATAGGTAGTCCATATAATTAACTAACTATTACTTAACTTATAATAATAGGTGATAGTTAACGGGTTACTGAGTACTCATCGGGAATTAGATAACGTGGCCAAAAAAGCTAAGACGATATAGAAAATGTACTTAAGGGAGTAAAAGTGCGTTAAGCCCGTTACTTAAGGGACCAGGGATTAACGGGGGGGAAACCGGTGACCACCTACTCACTCTAATTTCGTACCTTAAAAAAAGACTACGATTAATACCACCTAACCTACCCCGGAAATACTAAGGGCCACCACTAAGACCTCTAAGAGCTTAGTTTTAGTGAAACGGGAAGAGAGTATACTTAATAGGGGATCACCGGGGCGGGACCTAAGTTATATTAAATACTTTAATTATGGGTAAATAGGACACTATTCGGATTAGTATTAGGAGCCCAACTATTATAACTACGGATAATCAAGGTACTCGGGACGACGATACTGGCCTAAGACGATAGAGCTGATAGGAGGTTCGGCTACGGGGGTAAACGCTATCCAGTTCTCGTAGGAGGTAAAGTGGGGTCACCGGAGAGTAGAGGTGACCTTATAGGTAAAAGTAACGGGGGTATAGAAGGAGGGGAAAGTGTTATTAAATACGGGAATAGATAAGAATGTGGTAAATTAGAGGATCCTCTTTTATAAAGGGGCTCCGCTAGGGGTTACTAGTGGTGAGCCACTATTATAGGGCATATGAGGATTATGCATACCCGACTATAGTATAAAGACCCTAGTGACCTAGGCGATGGATAATCTCGGGGTAAGTTATATAAGGTCACATAAGTTTAGGATCACCAAGGTAAAAGGATATGTAGTAATACTAGGGATCCTCTAGTGCTGAGTGGTTTAGTTAAACTTTGAATAAGAGACCCTGAACTGAATTTACCCTTTAAGTGAGGACGGTATCCGGTTAATTTCGGGTAAAAGGGGAATCCGAAGAGTGGTGAGGGATATGAGGGCGACCTTTATAATTACCCCGGGTATAAAGAGGATCGAGGTGAGGATAAGTGGGGTACTAGTTGGTGATTAGGAGATTACCCAGGGATTAGTTTTCCTATGTGAGTATAAGGAGTGGTCTTATGTATTTAACACCATATTGGCGGCTATACCATCGGAACGGGGTGGACACACCTACGCTATTAACCTAGAACTAGGAGCAGAGCCACCACATAACCCCATTTACCCACTAGTAGAGCTGGAGTTAGCGGAGTTAAGGGAATACTTTACTAAGGTATTAATTAAGGGTTGGATTAAGTAATCTAAGAGTCTAGTTAGGGCACCGATCCTTTTTGTTCCTAAGAAGGGAGGTAAACTAAAGCTTTATGTGGATTACCGGGGCCTTAACGGTGTCACTATAAAAAACCGTATACCGCTACCCCTTATCGGAGAAATCCTGGACCACTTCTTAAAAGTGAATTAGTTTACGAAATTAGACCTTAAGGATGGGTATCACTAGGTATATATCCATAAAGGAGATGAATAGAAGACGACTTTCCAAACTAAATATAATTATTACAAATATAATATTATACTATTTAGCCTCGTTAATACACCAGTGACCTTTTAGGTCTACGTTAACAACGTATTAGTGGGCCTCGTCGACATCACTTATATGGTATACTTAGACGATATCCTCATCTTCTTAAAGGATAAGGTGTTATACGTAGAAGTAGTCCAGGAGGTGCTGCGCCGCTTAGACACCGTTAACCTATATACTAACCCCGAGAAATACGAGTTTTATACTAAGGAGATCGGGTTCCTAGGGTTTGTAATTTCAGGAAAAGGGATTATAATAGAATAGGACCAGGTCATAGTTATTATAGAGTAACCGGTGCCTTATAGTATACAAAATATCCAGGTCTTCTTAGGATTCACAGGGTTCTATAAGCATTTTATCCGGAATTACATTAAAGTATATACACCTTTCACGGATAGGTTAACGAAGAAGATAAGGGGGGAGCTGATTATGAATAACAGGGTATTAAAGGCCTTCCACAAGCTAAAGGAACTATTCACGGAGGCCCCTATCCTCAGGTACTTTGACCCCTCCCTCCCAATAAGGGTCGAAACCGATATATTAAACTTCGTAATAGGGGCAGTTTTATGCCAGCTATATAAAGATGCTTAGCACCCCGTCGCCTACCTCTCTAGGAAACTAAGGGGAGTTGAGCTAAGATACGGAGCACCAGAGGCGGAGCTACTGGCGATTCAAAAGGTAATTATATATTAGTGATACTACTTATTATATACATAATACTAAACGCTATTCTTAACGGACCACCTAGGGTACTACTACTTCACTACTAAACCCTAGTTAAATAACTATTAGACCAGGTTACTCTAGGACCTCTCATTATTCAACTTCTATATCGAATATCAGCTAAATAAACGAAATATAATTAATGAATTATTATAGAGACTAGATTATAGACCTAAGGAGGGTAAATAGGAGGAAGCTAGGGGTATGTTCTTAGAAGGTTTCCTAAAACAATTCTAATCGAGGGTGAGATGTAATTGGGTAATAAGGGAGGAGCTATGGCCCGACACTGTGAATGTTATACCGGAAATACTGGCCCTAAATTTGGAAGAAGTAGTATAGGAGGTTTAGAGGTTTAACCTTATATTATAGGGCACGGTGTAGGAGAAGTGGGTATACTAGGGAAGAGATAATAAAGGAATAGTGAAGTATAAGGGTAAAGTGGTTATATTGGAGGACCACTTGTTAATAAAGGAAATCCTTATTATATTCTACGATGAGCTAATAAGTGGCCACCTAGGGGTTACTAAAATAATAACCCGGATAAGACGTTTATTCTTCTAAAAAAGGATAAAAAAGGATATAATGGAATACGTTAAGATATACGCCGTATACCAGTGTATAAAGCCACACCACCACCTCCCTTATGGGGTACTAAGTACACTACTAGTTCCCAATTACCCATAAGAAAGCGTATCCCTCGACTTTATCACTAAGTTACTAATAGTGGATAATAGAAATGGGAAACAACATAATAATATCCTAATAATAATAGATAAGTTAACTAAGTATACCCTTTATATACCCACTAGGGAGTCACTTACTATGAACTAATTAGTTATACTATTAGTATAAAAGGTGTTCTTATGGTATGGAATTCCTTGGTTAATAGTCTCGGATAGGGGCTCCTTATTTACTAGTAAATTCTAAGTAATGGTGTATTACCAACTGGTCATCTAGTGGAAACTTAGCATAATATACCACCCTTAAACTAATGGATAAACGGAGAAGTAAAAACAGAACTTAGAACACTTTCTACGGGTATTCTACAACATAGAATAGGATAACTAACCACGGTAACTGAGAATAGCCCAATTCGTCTATAATAATGCCTAGTATAGCACCACTAGGTTAGCACCGGCGGAGGCACTAATAAGCTACTTATCACCGAGACCATACGACGTCACTATGGACAGAAAAGCCCTAGTAGATATACTAATAGTAGAGAACAGGGTAAAAGAGCTAAAAGCGAAGAGGAGAGTAGTGTAGGACCTGCTGGCCCGCTCTAATAAGATATACGAAAAATAGTATAATAAGAGGAGGGTGTATATTAACTTTTGAGTTAGTGAATACGTTTTATTATTAACTAAGAATATACGGTAACGCAGATCGTTAAAAAAGTTAGCCAATAAGTACTTAGGATTATTCACTATTAAGTAGGTGGTTAGTGGTGGGGTATTTACGAACTTGAACTAGGGCCGGGGTATAGGATCCATAATATTTTCTCCCCGTCCTAACTAAAAAAGTTCTATAGCGACCTATTATAACTATAAAAGGTACTAGTTAAGGAGAACGACGATAAGTATACAGTTAAGACCCTAGTGGACCATAAGGGGTCTAAAAGGAGACGGAAATATCTAATAAAATAGGAAGGGTATAGGCCCAAAGAGAATTCCTGGGAACCTTAAAAGAATATTTTATAAGATTTAATTAACGATTATGAGACGGAGCTTAAGTGAAGAGTTACTAGTGGATCACTAGTGGATCATAGGAGGAATAAGTTATAAGGACCAGATCACCAGCTAGTCGGGGAATGTATTTAGCCCGAAGTAGAAAGATTATATAGCCCTAGGAGCCCGGGAATAAATAAGAATTATCGAAACACCTCGAGGACCACCAGGGGAGTAGTATAAGGGGACTAGTTATTAGTATCGGCGTTATCACCTTTAACCTCCTTATCCTCACTAACACCATTACCCAAAGGCGAGCCCTCCTTAGAGGAGGTGGTATTAAAAATAATATAATTCTAAATAAAATAAGTTAAGTAAAGTAAAGAGAAGCCTACTTAAGGGGTACTAGGGGAGTAATAGGGTACTTATAGTATTAGTATAGAGTTTTGTGAACTTTTAGAAGGTGGTAGTAATAATAGTAATAAGAGTAGTAATAGTGGTAATCTAGGCCTAGATAAAGGTGATCTAAGTGGTAAGGGTATCGGTATAGGAGTAAAGGGTCATTAATTAATTAGCGGTGGAAGCAGTAAGGTGGGAGGTAGCCGAGGCCTACTTCTTAGTAATGGAAATTAACACCTCGAGGGCTACGACCTTATATTAACAGAGTAACTATCCCTCCTCCTCCTCCTTAACTTTACACTTAGCGGGGTCCTTAATATTCTCAGCTTTCTTCTGAAGGACCTTCTTACCTATAAGCTGGGCAACCTTATAAGTAAACTATATAAGTAAATTAATAGGTGTATAATAGAGGGGCACTAGGTAGGGACCAGCGTTATAATAGGGGTAATATACTACGTCCTCGGCCTAGGTATCGCAGAAGGTGGAGCTACTTAATACTTTGTTGTGGATCTTATTAAAGTAATAGCAGAGTATAAGGGCAACAGAGGAGTACTCACAAAATAACTACAAAGTATTAGCGATATTTAGAAAGCCCTAGGGGTAACCAAATTAGAGGGGGGGATAAGTATATACCGAAAAGCAAAGCTTACCGTATTAAGTAGTATAAATAGTATATTTATTATTTATAGTTTAAATCCTTAGTAACGGAAACGGGGGAGCACCGGGGGAGGAGAGGACGTACTAGTAATCTCGAGGTAGTGTAAAACGGGGGCGTTACCCTTAGGGTCCTAGCCCACCATACGGTGTAGGTAGTGGGCGTAGGGGACGGTGCGGAGGTAATTCTTATCGTCGTCACCTTTTATATTGCTAAAGGGGTTAAGGGGAATTAGCGGGGTAGAACCGCCGTCGTCGTTAGTAGGGGTGGGGGAAGTAGGACCGGAAAACATAACGGCGGGGGTAATAGGGGAACAGCGGCCAAGGTCAATAGCCGGAAGGACGAGAAAACGACGAAAAATAACACTAAAAGAAGAAAAGAATAGAGGAATCGAAGTGCATAGTGAAGCCGGTTTTATATTAGAAGTGGTAGAATAATTGTATTAGGGTGCCCAGGGCTTAAAGAAAATAAACTATAATAAGGGATTATTAATATAAAGAGAGCATTGGGGGGGTACTAGGGGTACTTATAATATAAAAGTTTTTTATATTCTTAAAACTAGGAGTTAATATTCAGCGTTAAAAGAAGTATAAAGGAACGAGGGTAGGGACCACCCTGGCCCACTAAAAGGGGACACAAGGACACTCTATGAAGCTATTAGTAGGGAAGGAGTAGAAGGAGGTAGGTCTATTAATTAATATACGAGGTGTTTATAAGGAGATACTAGGAAATTATCCTAGTAGGCTATTAGTAGAGGAAGTAGAGTAGTGGCTTAACGGAGGGACACCTACTCATACTTAACCTCTTATAAACTAAAAAAGTGGTGAGTAACCATTTAACTCTAGAATACCTCGGGGAAGAATAAAAGGAAAACACCTCTAGTTAGGGAGACGTAAACGCTAACCGACCATCACCGGGCTTAGGGTCCCCTAGACCTAAGGCTAAAAATAGGCGTAGTAACTGGGGAGTATTAACGGAGGCGCTAATATAGGCCCCAAATAAGGCTAATAAATATCTAAACGGCCCCGGGACGGGGCCTAGGGGGTGGGGGGATCGTATTAGGTGCACCGGCGGGGGCCGGGGGGGGCACCGAAAGGGTAACCCTAGAGTGGGGCCAACGGAAAATAATTACTCTGGGAAAGGGATTTAAGGGGTAATACAGTAGGAAATTCTATAGGAGGCCAAATTCAAATACTAGTCACTACTACACCCTACCTGGGCATCGCCGACTCCTTCACTCTACGCGGACCAACCTGACATCTTTATAAAATATCTTAAAATCTGTGGAGTAGTGATTTTTGTGTTTATCGACGATAAGGAGGCGATATCGACCTCTTAAACGTAGTTTTATATACTAATTAAAGTACTAGAGCTAATTTAGGCCTCTTTCATATATTGTCCATCTGTTTTTAGATATTACGATGACCTAGTTATGTAGGAGATTAGTTTTAGTATACTAAGTGGAGAGGTGATATTGGCCTATAATAATGATATACGGTGGGATACTGTAGTCTAATAAGTTGAAGGCCTAAATGATTGTAACCCATTTAGGATTATTAGGTTACATCATTTTCGTATTTGAATACCTTTTAATACTTATTATAACTATTCCGGATATAATCTGGCCTATTATAAGCCTAGTCTTATTAAAATTATAAATATCTATGTTAATATTATAATACTTCGTAATTATATTCACTATAAAACAAAACTACGTATTTATTACATTGAAATCCTCGTATCAAGCTCTCTTATAATTATACTTATAAAAACATATCCAAAGTTGTAATTATCGTTTAACAAAGTTCGATGCTTAACGCTTACTGATCGGGGGTGTATTACGGTCAGTAAATAGTTAATTAGCTATTTTTTTATATTAGTGATCCGGGGAGGAAATAATCGGGAATCTAAGTTGAGAATATACTCAACTAACTTCTCCTTCTTAAAAGTCGTTAAATTGCGAGAGTTAGGTATAGTATTGTATTATAATACTATTCCTTTTAATCGCCTCCATAGTATTATTCGACATACTGAGTAAATCTTTATAATAAACTTTATGGAAAAATTAGGGTCTTTTTAAAGTGTTTGAGCTGTAAGGCTGACCTGGGCTTCTTTGTTTGTGGATTGTATTGTTTTTGGTGGATGAGTATGTGTTGAAAGATGAAAATCTAAGATTTACGATCGGGGGTGGCCACTCACTTAGGGTAGCCACTCGCTTATCAAGTACGTTATATCAAAAATATTATAACTAAACAACTCTAGGAGTACTTCGATCTTTATAACCACCCCATCGTCCACAATATCCCCCCCCAGTACTAATATAATATGGACGAAACGGGCCTTATAGAAGGTAAGGGGGTCAACGGCTTAGTACTGAGCTCCTCTACGATATAAAAGATCTATAAACGGACCCCGGATTCACACACATAGATCACTATACTCGAATACATTTCTACCTTTAGGAAGAGCCTTTCGCCACTTATAATCTTTAATAATAAAACACTTTAATAATAGTGGATTCCTACGAAGTTAAAGTCCTTCTATAATCAAAAGTTTATAATTGTTGGAACAACCCGTCGGAAACCCAAGGAGTAAGTGGCGCAAAAGTGGTTTCAGCCACTTCCAACCTTAACAAGGAATCCTAGGGAATCCCCGGCTATTCCTAGCTAATAGCATTACAGGGATTTCACCGTACTTTCACAGTAAAATCCAAGGTAATTCGTATACTACGAACTTCCCCCTTTTTACTCCTTAAATAACTAAAACCAATGTACAAAAAACTACTATTTCACCTATTTTGACCTAATCGGGTATCCTATACTATTAATACTAATTAGTGCTTAACCTCATAAGTACCACTAACCATAAATTAGTAAAACCTTTATAGAAAAGATAACGATATTATTATATATACTCATCTCACTTTAAGTAGCCCTTTACAAAGAGATTATATTAACGGAGTTATTATAGTTACGAAAAAGGGCTAAGTAGTGGCTTTACCTTTTTATAATAACTTCGAAGTTACGGCAAAGGCCACCTTAATAGCCCGTTACTACGCTCCACCACGTATACGAAGTTTTCTATTAACCAATACTCGTAATAGAATTTTCGCCCTTGTACTTCTACGACGAAGAACCGTTTTTATTATACTTTCTTAATAAAGTAAAAGTTTCCACTACGATAACTACGATTTTAACGTAAACCCGTATTCCATTACTATCACTTCTACTCTTTTACCCTATAACCTACTCGTAAATGAGCCTCCTACTCTCTTTCTTAATTAAATAACCCTACTTATTTATAAAACCTATTTCCACTTCTAATTACCCTATAATCAGTAGAATATTTACTTTTAGTAATCCTTTTACTGAAAGTATTATAATAGGAATATTAAGTATAAATAGTTTTATTGATAGAAGGGATAAGAAATACGATATCCTAATACTAAAAAAGTATATTACCCGAATTAATAAGAGAATATAAGCCGATGTGGGCGAATTCGAGTTTAATAATACGATAACAAAGGAGGAAGTTAACGCGTACGTTGCCTATTACAAAAAGAGCTACTAGGAACGAGACCTCTACGGTCACAAACTATTTAACAATTTCCAACGCAATTTTCAAGAATAGACCGTAGAAAACTTTAAATAAGCCTATAGAGAGATACCGTATTAGTTATGCGATATCCTTTATGTGAATAGAGTTTTCTTTATATTTAATAATACCTCTGTGGCAGTGTGTGGCGGTGGTCCGTGGTGTATGGCCCATCCGCCCAGCTGACCCACCTTCCTACGCGCCCCTAAGCGTCTATATATAGTTGCCCGGCCTCCGAGCCCATACGTAGCAGAATAGACGCTTCCGTTCCTTCTTCCCAGACCCTATACTATTACAATTATGAGCTTAGTAGTTATACCCACGGTTACTGATTGTGTTATGTATAAGGGCCCTAGAGAGCGCTCTTACCCTTTATATTGTTTTTATACTCGTATAACTACGTTTCCGATGCTTTTAGCTATACTCCCTACCATGGTAACTTAAAACGCTTTTACGATCCGCTTTACGAAGTTTATAGACTGGTCTGCTTAGTTCCTTTAGTTACACTTTTATGTATACACTTTTAATATGTGGTAATATATTAACCCGGACACTTTTAATATATAAGAGGACCCTATTAAGCGTTTTCTAAGGCCTCTTATGTTTGACGAGGTTATTTAAAAGTGTTAGATTATACTATATTAGTAATACGAAGTGTTTTATAGTGAATGGAGCTTTTGTTGTTAGACGAGATCCTCTTTAGTTGCTATAAACGACGATTTAGAAACGACCCCTCCACTTTTGCTCGTGGAAAGTGATGTCCGAGATGAATATAACGCTCGCCTACGAAACTATACTATACGGGCTACTAAGCGAGGAGAGCTTGTTATTGCCCTCCAGAACGTGTAAGCCTGGGTTAATGTTATAGTAAAATCTACGCTTATAATAATTACCTAAATGGAGCTTGTATGAATAGATAAAAACTTGTTATAAGACCTTATTCGCTCTTTTAAAAGGTGTTTCGCTTCTACGAATATGGTTACCGAGATAATAGTGTACGACGCTTATTAGAAAGTCCTTAAAAACGCTAATTATAATATTAACCCAGAACATTAATACGAAGACTAGTTCCGCTATTTCTTTAATACTTAGTTGTTGTTGTTGTTGTATTTCTCGCCAGGGCGGCAAGGGCGAAGCCCTTGCAGCAGACCTCCCGAGGGGTATGTGGCGTAGAGAGCCGCAGGCTCAGACTACCTATTCTACAGTACACAGCCATTACCAGCGTCCTCCAAATCTTACTTATTAGCTATTATGCGTTTAATCTGTCCCTGGATCCCGCTGGTTCCTCCAGTTCCTTTGCTTCCTATCTGGTTCCCCTAATAGGGTGCGTTAATTGGTTATCTTAAGGCCTAGCTAGGCTAGCCCCTAATAGTATAAGCAGATCTTCTAGAAAAAGTCTATTATACATAAGAAGGCCTTAAAGCTTTTAGGATCAGTGATTAGCCCCTTAAAGTATTGCTCGAGTAATCCCATAGGTCCTATGAGCTCTAATAAACTGGAAGGGTGGAGGGTAGGCCACCGTTACCTCCTCGCTAAGGTTTTTCGGTAATAGACTAGGTGGTCTACTTCCTTTACTTCCCTGTAAAAGTAGGTAAGTAGGGTTTTTATATGGTTAAAGCGTTAATGATATTGTTCGAAGTCTCCGTGGCCTGATCGGGCCACTAAGAGGTGGTGCAGGGTAGCCCGTAGTAGGGCTAATTTAGGGGGGCTAAATAAAGTTGCCTTGAACCCTAGTTGGGCGTATCGATCCGTTACCTCCTTATACTATTATCGTATTTGTTAAACCCGTATCTATTTTTTAGTGAATCGCTTAATCCCTACTAAGGTTATTAATTAGCCTAAAAGTACTGGGAGTGTAGTGCCCTGCTTAGTTAGGTGGTCTACTTCTTCGTTACCTTTTATCCCCTGATGCCCTAGGGCCTAGTGGGTATGTATATCGTATATTCTAACCACCTCGTGAATTTCGAGGAAAGCTGTTTATGAGGATACTGGAACTTCGCCCCGTATCCCCCGAATAACACTAGTATTATCAATACAGATGTGTATAGGTCGGCCTTAGGAGGTAAGGAGGGCCCGCCTAAGCCCTATTCTCGCCCCTTCAACTTCTCCATCAAACAATTCTACTAAGCTAAGTCGGCCGCAACCCTAGGCTATCCGCTTATTGCCCCTATAACTAACGAACCCGTATCCTATAGCCCCATTAGGTACCTTAGAGCCGTCTAAAAAGATAATTATATGATTGTCTAGGACAGTTTTCAACTATTTCTAAAAAGCCTTAGTAGCTTTCTCCTTTATTTAAAGGATTATTGGGTTTTATAATCCTAGGAGGTATTATGGTTAGAGTAGTGCTGGCCTTGGGACCCTTGAGACGAGGCCTACTGTCCGTTAAAGTCGTGTTTACTACCTCCTTTGATATGAGAACCTTAGGACTAATAGGTATTATTGGTTGACCTTTTATAGGTGTACTGCAAAGCGCAGGTGTGCCCCCTTTAAGGCCACCTTCCCGGTAAGTAAGCCGGCATTTTAGAGGAGGTTATATATTGGGGTTGTTTTTTAGACTGGGAGAATAACCCGGGCCGTTGTCGTAATGACCTTATTAATCTTTTGAACGAGGCCCTTTTAGCCTATATTAACTATCCCTTCTTAGGGAAAGGTATTATTATTTCGAGTTAGCTTGGTTAGCCCCCCGAACCAGGTTTCGGATCCGTATAAGGTTATTAGGAGGACATAGGTGATGACCACCTTCCGTATAATAGCCGCTGGGATCCCTCCTTTTGTGTTTATCATATGTCCTAGGTGCTGGGCTGCCTTCTTCGTTATAGTTACCCTTGTTTCGACGTGGTAATAGAAAGAGAGTCTTTTATCGAACCAAACCCTTAAGCAACGGATCAGCTTAACCAAAGCTTTGATTTTAAAGTCTTTAATTTTAATCCTAGGTAGGCTTTTTGGTTGTTTATGTTTCCTAGTGAAGTGGATAGCTTCACATTTAGCTGGGTCAAAGGAGACCTTACTATTAGCGCCCTAGTCTAGAATTTGGGTAACCTGTTGGTTTAAGGATATAATATTGTTTTCGGGGGATGAGCTTATAGTTAGGAGGCCTATATTATTTACATATCTAAACCGAAGCCTTGGGTCTTTAGTTAGGATATCGGTAATATAAAGTAAAAAGATGATGGGTGATAATGGGGAGCCCTAAGGTAGCCCATAGGTTAAAGGGAAGTCCTTTGTTATTATCTCTTCCAACCTGACCCTAGTAATACGGTCTAATACAAAAGCATAGATCAGCCTGATCAGGCTATTAGGCCAACCTTATTACTATAATCGGATAATAAGGTGGTTCCGGAGAACAAAGTCAAAAGCCCCCTTCACATCCATTATCACCAGCATAGCTATAAGCCCCTTATCGAGGGCCTGTTCGATATCGTGTGTGAAACAGGTCGTTAGGTTAATAGCTGCCCTGTCTAGTAGGGCCCTTATTTGCTGTGGGTTGGCCACCCCTTCTAGGATAGTGAGGTAGGCTATTCTCTTAGTTATAAGTCTCTCAAGCCCCTTACCTAGGTAGGATAAAAGGGCTATCGGTCTCTAGGATCCAGCCTTTAAGAAGTCGGTTTTTCTAAGCTTCTGAATTATAACAACCTTTGCCCTACGGAAAGGCTGGGGAAAGTAACCAATCTGGATATAGGCCTGGAAGAATAGTTGAACCAGCTCAGATATAAAATCCCAACAAGCTTTAAGTATTCTTATAGTGATTCCGTCGATACCGGGGGTCATAGTTTTTATTAGGGTAATTACCCTTATTTCCTCCTCACTAATCGTAGTCTACTAGGGTATTTGTTGTTTTGGGACCGTAACCACATTAAAGGGGTCCCCAGGTAGGTCATCCGTATTATTAAACCTCTCTAATAGGGCCCTCCATAGGGCCTAGGCCTTATCCTAGCTATTATTGTACGTTTAGCCCTTAACTACTAAGGGGGGGGCTTTAATTACTAGTTTAGCCTTATACTAGCTTATTATTTTATAGAGATCCTGATCGGATATGGCCCCTTCGATCTTAGCAGCCCAATAGGCCCGTTTAGCCTTTCTGATCATTTCTAAGAAGACCTTTTACTCATTAAGGATAGGGGGTAGTAAGGCCGAGGCCAGCTCTAGTTCCCGTGCTTGTTGGATACGGGCTTTGAGGTGGGATTGGTGGGTTTTAGAGTACTCTTCTGTCCACCAGGGGGCCCACTTTCCCCGGCTTTATCGTTTTTTCCCTACTACTTAAATAACCGTTGAGAGTAGGTTAATAATCCAGCTAACCTGGGCATTTAACTTAGCTAGGGTGGGTAGGTCCTTAAGGGTAAATAAAGTTAGGGCCCCTACCCTAATTAGGTCTTAAAGCCGAGGTAGGGCCGAATCCGGGACCGATATTAGCTCTAATTAGTATATTTGTTGTTGTTTATTATTTGTCGTGATAGCCTCCTGGCTGAACCAGCCCGTTCAGTGTGCAGAGCCAGTCACGTAATACTGCACATGACCCGTATTACGTAACTTCACCTTTTCTGTAGCCTATTTAGAAGCGGGCTTCGCCCGGTAATTAGACTTTTAGAAGACAGGCCACTTTTTACTAAAATAACTCCATTCATTACACAGACTTCACCATAGTTATAAGCCCAGCTCATCTAAGCCTCTATACTACTATAAAAAGCTCCAGTAAACGACGGATCGTCTATTAATTTCTATTTTAATCCCTTTTCGTTTCGTAGTAAAGATGACCTTCGTAACCTCCTTAACTACGAGTTTTAATACGTCGGTCCACCTTACCACCCATCGAAACTAACCACAATAATATATTACTTTATAATACTAATCCTATATAAGGAACGTGTAATAGTATATCGATTTAAATAATACTACTTTTGAGACTCTTTATACGGATAATACTATCCCCTCGTTCTTAAAGTATATTAAAAACCAAAATACTTAACTTATAAGGGACTATACTTAAAAACTAGCTGAGTAGGAGTTTACCCGGTAGCTTAAAATTTAAGGATAACTCGAGGATAAATAAAACGAAGTTATAAAGGAGGAAGAATCCCAGGAGATTACCCGAGAAACCATAAACACAATATTATTTAACGGTCCAGCCCCAAAGCGACTAAAGGAGATTACTTTAAAGACCCTAGGAATCTACGATAAGTATAACACTTATATTAAATACTAGGCGATTATATAATACGGTTATTCAAAAAAGGAGAAAGCCTACGAACTTATTAACACCTAGGTCTCTACTATAATCGACCCATTAATTCTCGCACTAGCTCGTATAAAGCTTCTTAGGAACAAAGAAATTAATCTACGAAATCTAATTACTATTTTAAGATAGTAATACGCATTAATAGAGTTAAGTAATCTGATCACTATTCGAGAAGATTATAATAACACAATAATAAAAACTAATACTAGCGTTAATCTATCCACTTAGATCACTAAATAACATAAGATCTTCCTTCGAGCCAACGAGTACAGCATACCCGAAGTTTAAGGCCTCCTAACTATGAAAACCTTTCTACGAATAGTTAGGTAATACTTTACTCCGACGTAGGCAAATACGGAGCTTATATAAATTATTATACAGGAGTATACTAGAAACCGAATTCCATTACTTACTAATTATGGAGAGATTTTTATAAATTTACTCTACGAAGACACGGTTTATGGGAAATCTCAGGGTTAAACTATTAGCATTTTTATAACCCTAGTGGGCCGTTCCGGAAATAGTATCCAAAACGACCAGAGTATTACCGAGAATAACATATAAGCTAACTCATGCCCTTATGGTATAGTCTACCCGAAGTGGACTTTGGACAACTGCGTTAATGTGGAATACGCTCTTATAGGCTCCTGCCCCTGTTTTGACCATATTAACCTAGACGAAAAAGAATGTAATAGGATCCGAAGTCGGCTAAATGATAAGAAATGGGACGACCTACGGGCTAAAGTCGCTCGTAAAGGGTAGCTTCGAACTAATAGCAGAATCATACGTAGAGGATTCCGGAATAAGTATAACGGAAATGGACCGTAAAAAGGTAGTCCAGCCTACCCTTCGAAGGAAAAACAAAATCCTAAAACTACTAAACCCCCAGAATACCCTAATAACATAATTACTGTTTATATTTGTCCCTTTCTCTTAGGGGAAGTGATAAATTAAATAAAAGTACCCCTAAACGTCTTTTCTATACTATTTTACGGACTACACCCTCTCTTAGATTTAATAATTATAAATAACTATGGTGTTACTCACTTTATTAATAACCTTAACCTTCTAGAACTAGGATTTTATAAGATGGTCACGAGTAATGAACGAATAGAGTTGGGTATAACCTTATTCCTAATCCTCGGAAAAGGGAAACATATACTAAGGAACGTTCTAACCGGGCCTTAAGGACTAAACACCCAGAGCCTTATTTTAAAAAACGTCTATTACATAAAGAACTTTCATATTAACGTTATTTCGGAAGCCCTTTTACATAAGATTAGAATATAGTACTTAGGCCTAGATTATACACTTCGTATTAGAACCCATGAGAATAATATAGTACTTAGATAGTTAGCTAAAAAGGCTAATTTAGTCTTCTTCGAATATAAACCCCGTTCCTCTTATGGTCTACAAACCATAATACTTTCTAGTAGCATTAGTATAGTTGCCCTGAATCACATTAAGACTCAGCCTAGGAAACAACCATCATATGAGATGCATAGTAAAAGGTAAGACACCGCCGACTTATAGCACCTTCGTTTAGGACATCTAGGACCAGTAGCCTTAGAGTGTCTAGTTTATAGTACTCGGGGGGTTAGGATTAAAGTGCCCCTACGTTTAGAATACAAGTATTGCGTAACCACTTATACTAAGAACGTTGTTTCCCGAAGAACTTCAGAACACAGAGCTATTCACCCATATTACTACATTTCGTGGAACCTTTTTGATTATCCAAAGGGCTATAATAACAATAAATGGGCTTTGGTTATTAAGGACGAGTTTTCTGGACGACTTTTTATGTTCCCGTGTATAGAAAAGACTCTCCTACAGGTCTTCGAAGTATTACAACTGTTCAAACACTAGGTCCAGAGATAACGAGGACTATCCGTATACAAAATATAGTAAAATATCGACCGTTTAGTGATTATAATCAACAGCGAAACTACATATTAATAATGGGTAAAAAAAGAAGGGATTAAAATAAAGCTACCCCCTCCTTATATAAAGGAGCTAGTGGGAGGTGGCGAGAGGGCTGGCCAGGAAATCATTACTAAAGCAATTAAAATAATGTCTATGGCCAGCTTACCACCGAAACTATAGGTGGAAACTATTTATATAACAGCTTACTTATATAATATGAGTTCATAAACGAATAATAGTTAAATCTCACTAAACTAAGTGGAGGAAAAGTAATTTTAGAATTATTTTCAATGGTGAACGTTGGAATATATAATTATATATACTAGAGACCTCCATCTATACTAAGGTTAAATTTATATTTACAATTACTAAGTATACCCTTTTAAGTAAAAACGTGAGAAGGGAATTAATAAACGAAGGTTTAAGGTAAAACCTAGGGGATATATCGGATACCTAGTGGGCTACGTCCCGAATACCCATAACCTATACAGGATCGAGATCCCCTTATTCAACCAGGTTATTACTATACATAACGTAACATTTAACGAAACTAAATTCTACTCGAAAAACGACATAGTAGTGGTAATCCCCGTTCCTACGGTTTATACCATAATAGAAGAGATCAGGGAACCCTCTAAGGAAACGAACCCAGTACTCGAGATCCTCAGAGTAATCGACTATACCAAAACAATAGTAATACTAAATGACCAACGGCTATCACTTTAAACTCTAATACCATAAGGATCTATACTATAAAGAAACGTCTTGGTAATGGAAAAAGGGAATCCTAGACGGCTTAGGGGATAGGTGTTAACCCCCGAAATAACTCTAATACCAGAATGCATACCTAGAAACGGAAAAAGGGGGCTCACTAGTATAACACCCAACACAAAAGCTACTAAAGGACTACCAGTGAACACAAAAAATAACCAATATAAATCAGGCATCGAGGACAACATAAGCGTCCAAAACGAGGACCCCGCATAAACAGAACACTAGAGCAAAGAGGGTACCTTAGAAATACAAAAACCTAATATCAACTCCTAACCTCGACTTATAAGGCCATATATAATAATCGAGGAGGGGAGCACCATAGGGGACCACGGCCAACCCGTGCAGAAAAGCCGTCGACAAAAGAACCTACCACTAAAATACGATAAACGGGATAACTTTCCTATACGACGGCGCTTTCCCCACACTTCTATACTCTATATAAAACAGTATTAGGAGGTATTCTTTAGTATATTCATACCTAATTAACTAAAAGTCCTAAACAAAGTGTCCCTAGGTCACTACACCTTACACCACGTTGTACAAAGTGTAATACAATAAGCGAATAACCCACACCTAAATATCTCTCTAAAAGAGAAACTTCGTCTAGAAGACCTTCCACCACCTCCTAAGCTCTAGAAAAACCTCTATAAACTCCCAGGACCACTCCGTAATCTCTTTAAGGAAGCAGCTTATAAGGAAATCCGTAAACTTACGGAGAAAGGTATATAAAAAGTAGTTAACTAAACGAATATTAATACTATACCCCTTCCCCTAAAATGGGTATTCATTTATAAACCAACTTCTAAAAGAACTATAAAACACTATAAAACGAGAATTTGTGTTAAAGGAGACCTTCAGCAAAAGGACCCCTTAGAATAAACCTACACAGCGACCTTAGTTACACAAACGTTCAGGGTGACCATAGCACTAGCAATACACTTTAATTTAGAAGTATAGTAATTTAATATCGTTAATACCTTCTTTAATGTAGAACGGGACCCTAATAGGCCACTTATAATATACTATCTTTTAAACAACTTCAAATAACCTAGGAAATACACAGTACTTTCTCGTACACTATATAAGCTCAGAGATGCACTACTCTTATAGTACAAAAAGTTCTTAGGAACCCTACATCACTTAGGATTTTAACCAGTAAACAAAGATCTTTGCTTATTTTATACTACAAATTACTAAATTATGGTTTTATTTTATATAAACGATATTCTCGTTCTATATCACAAAGACCATATATAAGAAACGGAAAACCTTATTTTAAGGCTTAAGGCCAGGTATGAAATTAAAGACTAAGGTGCTATATAGTAGTACTTTAGTATTAAGGTTATCCAGAATCGAGTAGCCCAGAAGATTTATCTTGTTCACAATTAGTATATTAAATAAGTCGCTAAACGCTTCGACTTTACGGATTCAGTATCCCTAGTAACCCCCTTACTAATAATACACTTCTAAAAGTATAAGGGGGAGGCTATTAAATAAGAGGTTAAGGAATTCTAAGAGAAGGTTAGTTCAATTTTATATATAACAATTATAATACAACTTAACGTCGCTTTTACTATTACTCTATTTTCCCGATTCCCCACAAACCCATCTCCGGGATACATCACCATAGTAAACTAGGTTATCCGCTATCTCTATTTAACTCACTACCTTATAATATATTTTAGAGGCTCGGGGGGTGGGTAGGTTCTACTTATCGTAGGTAATACGTCGTTTATAAATAATAAGGAAACCCGGAAATCTTTATAAGGATATATAATATACTTTTTCGGAGGTCCAATCCAGTAGAGGGCCGCTTAGCAGAATATAGTTATAACGTTAACCACCGAAGCTAAACTATTAAGCCTTGAGTATACAGCGAAGGAGATTATAGCTCTAAAAAGGCTTTTTCGGGATATAGCTTTAGACCTAGGGGATGTGTAGAAGGTGTATTACGATAATCACTAAATAATACGTCTCATCGTAGGCGAAGGGGAGCACTTATTAACCCACCTACAGCACATAGATATACAAAACATATAACTTCGATAAGAACACACAGCGGGAAGTTTCCGTATAAAATATATACCCACAAATAATATACTAGTAAATAAACTCATAAAGAACTTACCTTAAGTAAAGTTTAAACACTTTAGGTCCCTCCTAAATCTATAAGATACTCAGGAAAGAGTTACACAAACTAGAAAAAACGTATAAAAATGGGTTATTAAAATAATCGAAAACGGGATTAAATGGCCCTATGGCTAGGAAGCCTAACGACGGCCCTAGAGAGCCCGCACAAAACACAAAAAGCAAGCGATATTAAACCCCGAAGAGCACCAAAGGGTATTTCCGGGTACAGGGCCCCTACACCCAAACCAATACACTAACCGAAGTATTCACTTTTTAAATAAGAGGGAGACTATGTACTAATCTAAAAGGACCATTACCGCAGGGCGGGCCACCTCAGGGACGACCATACTAATAAGGCTATCCAAGGCTAAGTGAAGAGCTATGGATAAATTACCCCCCTAGATGGGTTTAGTGGTTAGAGAAGTAAGTTGAATAACGTTGTTAAACACTAAAATAACCTCCCCGTTAATACTAGGAACCACCTCACTGTATTCCTCCGTCTCTACATACTCGAGAACATCGTAATATATTACACTAAATTAGCTAATATCCTAAATACTAAACGAGTTAACTTAGAAATTAAACCATAAACCGAATAATTATACTTTATAAAAAGTATACTTATTTACTTTTACGGTAAGGAATTGGTGGGAGACTAATAGCGCCGAGGTAGGGACGGGAATATACAGGGTCTTTCCTTCTACGTAATGAGTATACTTAGTAACGTTATTAACTCAATAATTACTAAGGGAGCTCCCGTGTAATGCATTACGAATACATTAAATACAAAAAATCTCCTAAAACGGCTATAGCTCCTCCTCCTACTAGGAGATCCTATCCTCTATAACTATTAGAAAATCAGTTACTAAACATAACCACCTAGACTAATTATATAATAAACTAGGACTAGTAGGGGTGGCTATAACGGTCTACTTAACCCTTTAGCCCTTACTCTTATCACCCTTAGGCTTCTTATTAACGACTAAATTTAGAATAAACTAGTTAACGATAATCTAAAACACAATAAAAGGAACAAACTCACGCATCTCAGGCTCACAATCCATAACAGAATCAACGGGCAAAGCCTATGCATAATCGCACTTACACTTCCGCACTTCACGTACAATAACAGCAATAACGATGCAAAGCTACTTGGTCTTCTTTAATAGTATTATAGTAGACTTAGGTCTAAAAACGAGTATTAATAATACCTAAGAAATTGTATAGAACGCATAAAGCGTAGGACGTAATTCTTATATATACGACTTTTATTATTATTATTGTCCAAAGAAAATTTTTCGGAAGAGGAGGGCAATAGGAATCTTAGTACTAGATGAGCTAATACTACGTAACCCGCCTAATACACTAATCGAACTACTGGAAAATGCGAGATCACCCATAGTAACGAGCTTGCGAAACGGAAGGAGCCTACACAAGCAACAGCACCTTCTACAACGCATCTTCCATAACGCATCTTTTAAATATAACTTACTTTCCTTTAAAATCGTTAAAACCAACGAAAAACACGGCTACCTCTAGCTCTTTCTTTTATATTTACTTATTTTTTTACTTTTCTAAGGGTTATAGTGTGTAGGATTACGGTTTATAGATGCGCTAGTATCTAGGGGGGTGTATTGTAATAACCTCTTAGCTAAACCAGCCCGTTCAGTATATAGAGCTAGTTACGTGATATTACACATAATCCGTATTATGTAACTTCACCTTTTCTATAGCTTATTTAGAAGCGGGCTTCGCCCGGTAATTAGACTTCTAGAAGATAGGCCACTTTCTACCAAAATAACTCCGTTCATTACGCAGGCTTCACCACATTATTGTTGAGGGGGATGATGGTTATAATAGGCTGGTGATCAGTTTTTGGATGTAGGTATGGATAGGGTCCTGCGTAAGTAAGGGGGATATTTAAGAAGGTTAGGTCAAGGACGTGACCATGGGTGTGGGTTGGAGCCCCTACTTCTCCAATAAAGGAGAGGCCATGGTTATTAGCCTAGTCAGCTAGATCGTCTCCCCTGTTCCGGCTACTGGAACCGGGTTCCCAGGAAAAATAACGAGCATTAAAATCCCCAGCTATTAGGGTTCTTCCTAGTGGTTAATATCCTAAGAGAGTGGTAGTTATATAGTTATTAGGGTCACCTGGTGGTCTATATATATTAACAATTGTAGTGTTATTAATTTTTTAGCCATAAGATATCCCTGGTCTGGATAGGCCTTTGTTATTATATTTAAAGCCTTATCCCTTTACGTATATAAGTCATTACCCTAGGCCTTGTTTCCCTACTATTCTAGGAATCCACTAGGATATAAGAATCGAACCCAACTTCCCTCTCGCCTAATTTTTCTTAGCATCTGCTGTTAGTGAAATAGGTGATACATCACTAAGATCCTTAACAACTGAAAACTCTTCACCTCTCCTTCCCGGAGCCCTCCCACGATGGCCTCTCAGCCTCCGGCGAGCACCGGACTATAGCCGGCCCCCCTGGCCGGCCCTGATCGAGGCTCTAGACCACCTCCAAAGTTAACCCCTACTTTAAGGGCTAAGCACCACCACAACACCGAGGCCTAGCTATCCCGGCCCAGCCTTATGGGAAGCTAACCTAATACTCCTGATATAGCCCCCTCTACGGCAAAGGGGCCCTCGAACATAAGCGGGGCGGCTACTGGATCTATCCTAACCGCTTTAGACGAACAAACTAGACTTTACGAGGCCCGAAAGGATGTTTTCCTAATTATTGCCTAGTCCATTGATAATATGGTCTCCAACTTTGAGGGGCCTAGAAAGTAGATCGTAAAAAAGGCTACGACCTACGTAATTTAGGCCCTAAAGAGGCTTATGAAGAATGAAGTTACCCCTGCTCCGACCCTACCCCGGAACTGGGCTACCGTTGTAGCCTTAACCCCGGCCGTAACCCCGGCCCTAGCCCCGGCCCTGGCCTAGAACCGGGCCCCTACCCACTTATAAACCTAGGCACAGCTGGAAGATCTCCGGGTTTTCATCCGTATCCCCGAGGAAGGCCTGGAGGCTGCCCGGAAGAACACCCCTTTCGCCCTGCGCCGTATAGTCTGCTAGGTCCTTGGCCTATAACTAGGAGATATCCCACATCTCTACTATATTTTAACTGGATACTCTTTGAAGCCCCTAAATAAGTAAATCCAGTAAAGTTTTCTTAGAAATAAGTAGAAGTTAGTAGATTGTTTAGGGGCTTTTAAAGTAGAAACCCCCATAAAATAGTTCATATACACTGTTCTACGCTGCCCATCTAAGCTCCAAAGCCTAGATGGGAAAAGTATGGATATATTAACCCTGATTAGGGAGGAGGTTATTGCCTAAACTGGCCGCGAGCCAGTCCTAGCTCGGTAATCCCGCCTTGGCCTAAACCCTATTATAAACGAAGTCACTTGGGTTATCTCCTTTATGGTCGAGGTACCACCCTTTAGACTATTCAACTAAAGTAGTAAGGCCCAGCTTATTAGGAAAAAGAAGACCCTACTTAAGTATAACCCTGGTTACTAGGGATACTATATAAACCGGTACTATAACCGACGGCCACTCTACAACAACTGCGGTAAGCCCTTAAACTCCCACGAAACCGAGCCTTATATAACTAAGCCGAAGTGTATTAACTACTTAGGGCCCTTCCAGGCCGGCTTTATAGACTGTTTAATTAGGCCCCTAATAGTTAACGGTTATCCTACCCTCCTAAGTTGAAAGGAACGTGGACGGATTCGGAAGGCTGGGTAAAAGGCCTCCGAGGTCCGCGATAGTATTAATTAGACCATTACCCAGAGTAACACTTAATAACCCCAAAACTCCCACCCTGATCAGGGCCAATAACTCAGCTCTAAACGCTTATACACTAGGACCCCCTCCTAAGGTTCGATTATATGCCTAGGCGATGAGGATTCAGTTAGTAGTATGGATGAAGATGAAGCGGAAGACCCCGAGGCCCTCCCTTAGACTAACCGCCTCATCTACCCTCTCCGAAATATGAACCAGAGGGTAGCTTAAAAACCTGATTATAATATTACTAATACCTATACCCACCTGGACCTCAACTCAGAGGCGTAGGCCTAAATAGACCCCCCCACGGGTGTTATGTGTAGCCTAATGTAATGTGGGAAAAAAACCTCTAATATACACAGCTTTCCTAGAGCTCTGCTGGGCTGATTAGGTCGACATCGTACTTATCTAGGAGCCCTGGATAGGCTATACTAATAGAATACAGATTAATATACACCCTGAGTATAATTCCTTTATCCTAGTTAATTTTTGGGATAATAGGGAAATAAGGCCCAGGGTAATGATATATATACGGAAAGGGATAAGGCTATAAGTATAATAACAAAGACCTATCTAAATAAGGGATATCCTATGGTTAAAGGTTAATAACACTACTATTATAAACGTTTATAGATAACCAGGCGATCCTTATAACTAAACAACGACCACCCTCCTAGGATACCAACCACTAATACGAGCCCTTATAGCTGGGGATTTCAACACTCACCACTACTCCTAGGAACCAGGATCCGTTAGCCGGAATAGAGGAGATGACCTAGCTGACTGGGTTAATAACCATGGCGTCTCCTTTATTGGAGAAGCAGGGGCTCTAACCCACACCCGTGGTCACGTCCTTAACCTAATCTTCTCAAATATCCCCCTTACACACACAGGACTTTATTTATACTTATATCTAAGAGCTGATCACCAACCTATTATAACCATCATCCCCCTTAACAACAATAAATAATAATAAATATACTAATTAGGGCTAGTATCGGTCCCGGATTTAGCCCTTCCTTAGTTTAAAGACCTAGTTAAGGTAAGGACCTTAACTTTTCCTACCCTTAAGGACCTACTCACCTTAACTAAATTAGACGCCCAGGCTAACCAGATTATTAACTTATTTTTAATAATTATTTAAGTAATAGGGAAAAAATAATAAAGTTGGGGAAAGTGGGCCCCCTAGTGGATAGAAGAGTATTTTAAAGCCCACTAATCCTACTTTTAAGCCCGTACCCAGTAGGTACGGGAACCGGAGCTGGCCTCGGCCTCACCACCCCCTATCCTTAAAGAGCAAAAGGTCTTCTTAGAAATAGTTAGGAAAACTAAACGGGCCTATTGGGCTACTAAGATCGAAGGGGCTATATCCGATCAGGACTTATATAAAATAATGGGTTGGTGTAAGGTTAGTCTAATAGTCAAAGCCCCCCCCTTAGTAGTTGAGGGCCAGATGCACAACGATAACCAGGACAAGGCCCAGGCCCTACGGAGGGCCCTGCTGGAGAGGTTCGATGATACGAATGACCTACCTGGGGACCCCTTCGACGTGGCCACGGTCCCAAGACGATAAATACCCTGGCGGGCTACGATTAGTCAGGAGGAAGTAAGGGTAGCCACCCTAACAAAGACTACGACCCCTAGTATCGACGGAATCACCATAAGATTACTTAAGGCCTGTTGGGACCTTATAACTGAGCTTATCAGGCTGCTATTCCAGGTATGTATTAAGACCGGCTACTTCCCCTAGCCCTTCCGTAGGGCAGAGGTCCTTATGATTCAGAAGTTTGGAAAGACCGACTTCTCAAAGGCTAGATCCTAGAGACCGATAACCCTCTTATCTTACCTGGGCAAGGGGCTCGAGAGGCTAATAGCTAGGAGAATGGCCTACCTCACTATCCTAGAAGGGGTAACCAGCCCACAGCAAATAGGGGCCCTACTAGGCAGGGCGGCAATCGATCTAACAACCTACCTTACCCATGATATTGAATAAGCCCTCAATAAGGGACTCACAATTACACTAGCGACAATAGATGTGAAGGGGGCCTTTAATTCTGTCCTTTGGAACCGCCTTATTATTAGACTACGGTAATAAGGCTGGCCCACTAACCTGATTAAGCTGATTTATACTTTTGTCTTAAACCGCACAACTAAAGTCAGGTTTAAAGAAATAATAACAAAGGACTTCCCTCTTAGTTGTGGGTTACCCTAAGGTTCTCCATTATCGTCTATTCTCTTTTTACTTTATATTACTGAGATCTTATTAGAGAATCTAAGGCTTCGGTTTGGATATGCAGACGATATAGGCCTTCTAGCCACTAACTTATTACTCAAAGAAAACACCGCATCCCTAAGCCAGGAGATAACCCAGATCCTAGACTGGGGCACCGAGAATAAGGTCTCCTTTGACCTAGTAAAATACGAAGTTATCCATTTTACTAGAAAACATAAACAACCTAAGGATTTACTAGGGATTAAAGTTAAAGCCCTGGAAATTAAAGCCTCGGTTGAGCCGATCCGTTGGTTAGGGGTTTAGTTTAATAAAAAACTCTCTTTCCGACACCACGTCGAAACAAGGGTAGCTATGGCGAAGAAGACAGCCCAGCACCTAGGGCACCTAACAAACACAAAAGGAGGGATCCCAGCGGTTATTGTACGGAAGGTGGTCGTCACTTGTGTCCTCCTAATAGCCCTATACGGATCCGAAACCTGGTTTAGGGGGCTAACCAAGCCAGCTCTAAGTAATAACGCCTCCTCTCAGGGAGGGATTGTTAATATAGGCCAGAAGGGCCTCGTCCAGAAGGTCA
The DNA here is from genome assembly GCA_024584535.1 of Colletotrichum gigasporum. Classification (NCBI taxonomy): domain Eukaryota; kingdom Fungi; phylum Ascomycota; class Sordariomycetes; order Glomerellales; family Glomerellaceae; genus Colletotrichum; species Colletotrichum gigasporum. Next base: position 10,202,258 of record CP077948.1, read on the forward strand.
GTAAGATCATCATAAGAGCGGCCCGAGCTATCCTCCCAGTCTAGAAGACAACCCCAATAAGTAACCTCCTTCGAGATGCCGGCCTACCTACTGGGAAAGTGGCTTTGGAAGGGGCACGCTTACGCTTCGCAGTACGCCTACACAGGGTCGACCAACAACACCCATTAGTCCTAAGGCTCTCACAACAAGGGAGCCAGTAAATGCGACTTCAACGAACAGCAGGCCTCGTCCCAAGGGCCCCAAGGCCAGCACTACTCTAATCACAATACCTCCCAGGGTCATAAGACCCGATAGCCCTATAAACAAAGGAGAAGGCTGCTAAGGCCTTTCGGAACTAGCTAAGAACCGTCCCGGACAATCATATAATTATCTATTTAAACAGCTCCAAGGTACCCAATAAGGCTACAGGATACGAGTTCGTCATCTATAAAAGCAATAAGCGGATAGCCCAGGGCTATGGCCGACTTAGCTTAGCAAAAGTATTTAATGGAGAAGCTGAAGGGGCAAGGGTAGGGCTCCGGCGGGCCCTCCTTACCTCCCAAGGCCGACCTATACACATTTATATCAATAATACTAATGTTATTCAGGGGATACGAAGTGAAATTCTAAACTCTTTACAAAAAGCCTTTATTAAGATCCATAAGGCGGCTAGAATATACGATATACACACCTACTAGGCCCCAGGGTATCAGGGGATAAAAGGTAACAAAGAAGTAGACCACCTAACTAAGTAGGGCATTACACTCCCAGTGCCTTTAGGCCAACTAGCAACCCTAGTAGGGATTAAGCAATTCACTAAGAAACGGATACGGGCCCAATAAACACGATAGTGGCATAAGGAGGCAACGGATTGATATGCCCAATTAGGGCTCGAGGCCACCTTATTCAGGCCCCCTAAACTAGCCCTACTACGAGTTACCCTATACCACCTCCTAATAACCCAATCAGACCACAAAGACTTTAAATAATATCATTAACACTTTAACCACATAAAAGCCCTATTTACCTACTCTTATGGGGAAGTAAAAGAAGTAGACCACTTATTTTATTACTGAAAGACCCTAGCGAAGAGGCAATAGTGGCCTACCCTCCACCCTTCCAGTTCATCAGAGCCCATAGGACCTATGGGATCGCTTAAGCAATACTTCAAAGGGCTAATCACCAATCCTAAAGGCTTTAAGGCCTTTTTACGTATAACAGACTTCTTTTAGAAGATCTACCCACGCTATTAGGGGCCAGCCCGGCTAGGCCTTAAGATAACCAACTAACATACCCTACTAGGGGAACCAGATAAGAAGTAAAGGAACTAGAGGAACTAGTGGGATCTAGGGATAAACTAAACGCATAGTAGCTAATAAGCAAGATTTAGAGGACGCTGGCAATGGCTGTGTATTATAGAGTAGGTAGTCTAAGCCTGCGGCTCTCCACGCCACATACCCCTCGGGAGGTCTGCCGCAAGGGCTTCGCCCTTGCCGCCCTGGCGTTGAATACAACAACAACAACAACATAATAATCGATAAGGAAGTGTATATGTAATTCCTACCCGGATACCAAAAAGTTGGATGGGTATTATACCTAAGAAAGGTGCTTTATGGCCTTAGGAGGTCACCTCTGCTCTAGTAAAAGCACCTGGAAAGTGGGCTCTTAGAATTCGGTTTTTAATGAGTTATTAGAGAGAACTGTTGTTGGTAAAAGGAATAAGTTACGTTTTTTTTATGTTGACGACTATGTCTTAGTTTTCTTTTATAAGTTTTATAATGAGGTAATGGTATTAATAAAACGATTTTAGGAACGATACTATTTAAAAGGTGGTTATAAGTTATAATAGTTTTTAGGAATTGAAGTTCTAAGGGACCGAGAAGTTAAGAAGATCTGGCTCTCATAATTAGTGTTTGCTAAGAAGGTGAGAAAACTCCTATTAGACGCTGATAAGTTGTTTAAAATATACTACGATACCCTTATAATAGTTATTAAGTTTTTCCCTTATAAAGGGATAATTGAATCGTGGGAAATTAAGAAGGACTAATATAAGGTTAGGACGATTATGTATATAGTAATAATGACTCGCCTGGATATCGTATTCGTTGTAAGCCGTTTTATACGCTTTAATTAGAACCTAGGGCCGAGTCACTAGTGCGTAGCGGATCGAGTACTCTAATACCTCTACTTAATGCGTTCCCTCTGCTTGGAATACGGAGCTGTACTAGGGAGCCCTGAGGACATTTTAGAAGTCGTTTTAGATGTTACTTTCGCTGATAATACGTTTGATTGGAAGAGCTTTTAAGTGCTCGTAATGCGATTTTTTGATGGAACCATTGTGTGGAAAGTAAATAAGTAATAGATAATTATAATATTAATAATAGAAGTCGAACTTTTTACCCTATTATACATAGTAAAGGAAGCCATCTTTGTAAGCCGGTTAATATCCGCTTTATAAATATAACTCCCTATGGAGGACGTTTAGAGTACTAAGTTTGCACCTTAAATATACTCTTAACCACGAATTCACATATAATACGATAACTAATAAACTATGCACCTTATAACTATAGAATAAGTATAATTATAAATACACTTATACCACGTTGATATTCATAACTACTAATTACATTAAGAAATCGATAATAACCACGATAACGTTGCGTATACACCATTAGCCGAGCTAATAGTAAACGGACTAATAAAAGTACTTTCAAAGTAGCCATTTTAGGTGTTTCTTATATAACTGAATATGAGTAACTAGCGGGCTTATCTCGAGAACAGCTGTTACTATGACCTTACCGAAGATGAGGTCCACTAGGAGGCTAGGATAGCTAAGGATAACATATGGGACGTTAAGGCTTATAATCCTTATACTCCTAGGGGCTTATAAACCCTATAGGAAGGACGTAAAAGAAGTGTTCTAAACGGAGGAAAATGAAATTCATATCTTAAAATAATTATAATACTTAGAAATAACTATTAAAGGGCGGATTAGGTGGTAGGAAGCCCACCAGACGGAGACCTCCCTAAAAGGGTATATCGAATCCACTATATTAAACGCCTAGTACATTTCCGGCGTACTCGAAGGTCCGTGCACGGTGCAGAACAATGATGGGCCGAAATGCGCCCTTACACCAGCCACCTTACGGGCTAAGTTCGCCCCTAAAGAACAGGGAAAAGTAGGGGAATTACACACATTATTGAATACATCACAAATTGACCCTTGAATCCGACAGTCACAGCCAATATGCGCGCACCAGCTGTTCTTTTCGCCCGCCCTACCGATCCCACTCGAGACCGACCCCTCTCGAGACTACCCTCTTCAAAACCCTATTCGAGGGACCATACCTATCACCAGGATTCGTAGAATCCAGCAACATGGCCATCAATCGAGGCACTTAAAAGCCAACCTCACAACCGTCAACCTCGCCCAGAGCCCTACCGTAAATGTGGTGCGAAATTTACCAGCAAAAACGCACTTTTCCACTATATATATGCCAACTGTTGCGGCCAGCGATTTTACTACCGGCTCTGCAACAAGACCTTCACTTCGAGGAACACCCTCTTCCACCACCTTCACCAGCCAAAACGTTGCGTGGGACCCTTCCAGACCCTGACGCACATGTCAAACACTAAAAGTTTCAATATATCTGTCGTATTCAATGGTCAATTCGTGATGTATTCAATAATGTGTAATTGTTCTTGTTCTCCCTGTTCTTTAGGGGCGAACTTAGCCCGTAAGGTGACTGGTGTAAGGGCGCATTTCGGCCCATCATTATTCCACGCTGTGCGCGGACCTTCGAGCGCGCCGGAAGTGTACTAGGCGCTTAGTATAGCGGATTCGATACACCCCTTCAGGGAGGCCTCCGTTTAGTGGGCTTCTTACCACCTAATCTGCCCTTTAATAGTTATTTCTAAGTGTTATAATTATTTTGAGATATGAATTTCGTTTTCCTCCGTTTAGAGTACTTCTTATATGTCCTTTTTGTGGGGTTTACGAGCCCCTAGGAGTATGAGGATTACGAGCCTCAACGTCCTATATGTTATCCTTGGTTATCCCGGCCTCCTAGCGGGCCTCATCTTCGGTGAGGTTACGGCGATAGTTATTCTCGAGATGAGCTTGCTGGTTACTCATATTTAGCTGCGTAAGAAACGCCTGAAATGGCTGCTTTGAAAGTGTTTTTATTAGTCCGTTTATTATTAGCTTAGTTAATGGTGTATATGCGATGTTAACGTGGTTGTTCTCGATTTTTTAATGTAATTAGTGGTTGTGAATATTAATGTGGTGTAGGTGTGTTTATAAGTGTATTTGTTTTGTGGTTATAAGGTGTATGGTTTGCTGGTTATTGTATTGTATGTGAATTCGTGGTTGAGAGTGTGTTTAAGGTGTGAACTTAGTACTCTGGGTGTCCTTTGTGGGGAGTTGTATTTGTAAAGTGGATATTAACCGGTTTGCGAAGATGGCTTCCTTTGTTGTTTGTGATAGGGCGAGGAGCTCGGTTTTTGTTGTTGATGTTGTAATTGTTTATTGTTTATTTGCTTTTTACGTAATGGTTCCACTAAAAAGTAGTATTATGAGCGTTTGAGAGCTTTTCCGATTAAGCGTATTATCGGCGAAACTAATATTAGAAGCGATTTCCAAAGTGTTCTTAGGGTTCCCCGGTGTAGCTCCGTATTCTAAGTAGAGAGAACGTGTTAAGTAGAGGTATTAGAGTGTTCAATCCACTGTGCACTAGTGATTTAGCTTTGGGTTCTAATTAAAGTGTACGAGACGGCTTATAGTGAATACGATATCCGGGTATATTATCACAATTATATACTGTCATGATATAGCCCACAATTACTGTCCCGTAATAGTGGTTCCACTTTTGCGACATATACATAATAATTCCGACCTTATATTAGTACTTCTTAATTTCCCACAGTTCAGCTACCCCATCGTATAAAAATAACTTAAAGGTTATTATAGGGGTTTCGAAATACACTTTAAGTGGCTTATTAGTATCTAATAAGAGTTTTCTCACCTTCTCAGCGAATACTAATTATAATAGCTAAATTTTCCTGATTACTCGGTCTCTTAAAACCTTAATTCCTAAGAACCATTATAACTCGTAACCGCCTTCTAGATAGTAGTGTTTCTGTCGGAATGTCCACGCCGGACTGGCGCCACCTGTTGCCGCCTATCGCCCATTGGCCCGGTTAGCGAGCTAATCAGAAGGCAGGAATCGGTTTTAGATCGGCAGCGTCAGGTCGCTGCCGTAGGCCCGATTCCTTCCTTCAACAACAACAGAGCAGATACGACGAATATATCGTTATTTGCCCACCTTCTACACTAGGCCTAGTAAAGTAAATTTAACACTAATTAGTAGTTGAATACCATTTCCGTAGATTAGTAAGGTGAACCTTTTATTAGAAGAGGTAATATTACGAAGTCCTAGGACGGAATAGCCTATTTAATGGATTTCACGATATTTGCACTATAAGAAGAAGCTATGATACCCTCGGTTAGCGATACGATTAACGATAGGATACTATAGGAGCTTCCCAGGAGTCTATACGAAGTCACCGGAGTAATAAGTCCCGCTTAATATAATGGAATACGGCCTCTACGTCCATTATACACAGCTCACAACGAAGATCTCACGATTAGTAGTAATATAAAGTGCCCTTACATTTCCATCACCAACTTTCACTCTTAATAAGAAGTTATTTATTATAATCGATACCCCCTTCTTTTTTAGATACTACTCCGTTACCCCGTAACTACGAAAACACCTCGGAATTAGTATTTAAAAAAGTAACCCTTATAAGAACCCCGACTTCACCGTCGTCACTATCACCACTCACTCCTACCTCTAGAGTAGTAACCCTGAATACCCAGCGAACATAACACTAAAGACGACAACCCCACCTTTTAACTATGTCCACAAAAGAGAGCCGGTAACCGATACCGAGACTGGAGCAACCTACCAAGGACATAACATCCAATACTCGAAGGGCTGAATTCAACGAGAACCCCGACTTAACTATCGTCGTCCCTGCCCCTAGAGATGACCTAGACGTGGATACAAAACTAAAGACGACACTAAAGGAAAGAAGACTCCCTTATTATACTACTCATTAGAAATAGTATTCTATAAATAATAAATAGTAATTCGCCTAATGAACGGTATACGCCCTCGAAGCTGCGGCTTAGAGGAAATGCCCTGTGTTTAAGACGTTATTAACCTTACCTTTATACACTAGAATATCTATTAAAATGTCGGGAAGTGACCTAATTATGGCGAATCCGACCCTAGAGGAGGTCTAGGATACTCAGGACCCTCTACGAGAAGAGACAGTAAGAGCACTAGCCCCCGCTAATACTTAGAATCGAATAATAAACAACTCCTCGGTCCCACTATTAACAAAGTATAAGAGGGAGGTTAACCTTCACAAATGGGGACTATGGGCCAGGTATAAACCAGAAGAGGTGACTCTCGAATCCGACCCGAAATCAGCAGTAATAGTAATAGTATTCCTTATTAAAATATGAACTATAGAAGGCACTATTAGCTATGACCTAAAAACAGAATTCAAATCAGACTTTGAAAACTAAACCTAAATTACATTTAATATCCTCGAAACCCAAATAGTGAGAAAACTATGTAATTTCCTACTTTACTATAGTGTATTTATCCCTATAAAAAAGCAGAGGATCCCAATCGAACTCTTCAACCTTAAGGAGACCCTAACTTTATACTACTAGACCTAAGAAAAAGTTAACGAAATTAACTTTAAAAGCCCGTTTTTTAGGAAGCTCATAAAGGACCTAGTCCTCTATAAGGAATTAACGAGGAAATGGGTATTATTACTGTTTAAATCCTATTTAAAAGAGATCATAATATAGAAGAACTCCCTACGAGTACCACCACCCTCAAAAAGAGCGGGAATAAGCTAAGCCCGCACCGGGCTACGCCCTTAGAATTAGCCACAATTACCCAAATAACCCATATTCACCTAGGAACTATTGGATTAAGAAGAACACCACACTATAAATGAGATTAGCGAAACAGTGACCCCTTAGTAATAAAGTATACTTATTAAGGTATATACTAATAACATAAGGTATAATAGTGAGAAATTCAACGTCCTTAACACCAAATTCCATATTTTCCTCGAAGCCTATAGAAAAATCGGAGTTAACTATTACACAACGGCTAGCCTACTCCCTACGATGCTGAAAGGGAGAGCTTCTCAGTTCTACTACGATTATATTAGTGGTACGCTAACTACTTAGTTAACAGAGGAGGTAGTTAATAAATTACGGTGTTACTTCGAAGGAGATTAACGCTGCTAAGCTTATATTATTAATTAGAACGGAGTAGATCTTAATAAGGTTATTTAGAAGAACCCTAAGAAAACGAAGGTTAAGGCTTTAGAGATCCTCTTTAATGACCTAATAAATCTCTAGTAAACTCTCGTACTATACTATTAAGGAGACCAGGTCCTAAAGGATAAGTTAATTGGAGTTACTATCTCTATAAAAGAGTACTACTTTATTAACCTAACCAAAGTAAATATAGTGGAGGAGTTTTATAATACGATAAGGATAAGCCTCGACTTAGAGGAAAGAGGAAGAGATGCCCACCGTTAACACTTTATATTAAAAATAAAGCTAAACGAGTAGTTCTAAATTAATTAACATTATAACGGAAAAGGGCAAAGTAATTATTATGGAGGTCACTAATAATAGTAAGGATACCCTTACCATAGTAAAAAGTGTTATGTTTATGGTAAGGAAAGGTACTAATTTATAAAGTACTCCGTAGAGGAGAGAAGTAAAGTGTATAAACACTTTAGGTTAAATAAGGACATCTCTAATACTTCTCCTAAAGTATATGGCCACTTCTTCGTTGAATATAAAGGAGATAAAGTGCTCGACGATAAGGACACTAGGGATAAGGAAGATCTGAGCTAATACTTTACTAGCACCGCCCTTAACGAGGAAAACGAGTATAACAACGAATTCCACGTCTCGTTCTTCGGTTACACTATTACTCTGGTTAGTAAAGACCTTGCTCGAACCCTGAATAACTAAGCCGCTTACCACGCTATTACGGGGAAGGATATTAACGGTATACCCACAAAGTTACCGGCCTACGAGGCGTTTATTAGTAATGACCGTTATATAGTGATGATCTTCTAGGGGATTATACCTAATATAGGAGTAGCCGGCGTTTCCACGGTTGGATACCCTTAATTCCTTACTCTACAAAAAATCAATATTACCGTGAAACTTAACACCTCCAAAGCAGGCTAGACGAGCATTACCTTCGGAGACAACCCTCTAATACCCTCCATAGGACTAACCCATGTGAATTCACCCTTCGAACGACTACCCTTCTACATTATGAACGCTAATACGCTATTCTTACTTTATCTAAGAGATATGGATAACTGAGGGATCCGTTTTAATAATATCCACAACTTCCTCTAATAAGGAGACGTAAAAGTCCCTATTATATACAAATAGGGGTATCCGTGGATACTCATATACTTTTTAGAATAGAGTTTTACGTAGAATCACCTTATAAACACGGAATTACACAGAATCCACCGTCGTTTCAGCCACCCATTAGTACAGAGGCTCTATATAATCCTAAAAAGAGCTGGTAACGACGTGATATTTAAAGTAATCCAGAAGCTTATAAAATACTATTACTAATACTAAATGAATGGACGAGCTCTAAGGAGATTCAAATTCACCCTTAGAGACGATGTGGACTTTAATTATAAGGTTATTATTAATATCTTTTACTTAAAAGGGAATAAACCCGTAATCCATGTTATTAATATAACCATTTCCTTTAATATAACTAGGTTTTTAGAAAACGTTAATGTAAAGTATACCTAGGAGATATTATGCGAATATTAGATTGATACCTATTTTGGACCCCTTAATTAGATTATTATGGATACTAATAGAAATTTCAACTCTAAGGAATTTAGGAATTCAGTGAGATTTATGGTGATCGAAGTTAAAGAGGTGCTCGTTGAAGCCTATAACAATATTAGGAAAGTAGAGCGATACTATACACCCCTACGACGAGTATATAATATTATCCGCTAAGAATCCCCTTTTACGCCACCGAAGATTGCCCTGCAGAGTGTAATTAAAGTGATTAACGATATGGCTGGCCTAGATGGTCTTGTTCCGACCCTACTTGTTTTCGGAGTATACTTACGTATAAATATAAACTCACCACTATTACTAGAGATACGATAATGCGCAAAAGCTACGCGGAAGGTTATGGTGAAGTTACGAGAGATTTACGTAGAACATATAATAGTTAATGTTCTCATAATAAGAAACGGCCTAAATACGGCCCTTATACGAGATCTATTATTATAATTAAAAGTTATTGTTTAGTGTAAGAGAAGGGGCTGGATAGGCCTATATATACTCTTCGTTAACGAAAACGAAGACTGTGTTATCTAATTACCCTCTGAACTGAAGACTTTTAGGTTTATTATTGTTAAACCCTTCCTAAAAAATGATAATAAGAATACGGTCTTAGAAATACTAAGAAATGATAAGGAAGACGTCCCTAATAAGGAAAAGGAAGTCCGAGATGAGATTATCGTTTAGACGGATATACCACCCCCGGAGGAAGAGCTAGTACCACCACCTCGACACCTAAGAGGTAAACTACGGAAAAACACCTAAATCAACCTCCTAGTAGAAGTTGACGCCTTTAACAACGCCAAAAACGAGGCCATAACAATAGCCGCGTTTATAAGCGCCAAGGAAGAGGCAGATCACGCCCTTGCACTCGAGCTACGTAAAAAGGGTATAATCAAAGCCCCAGGACCCCCGTTTAAGGAGTTCACCAAAAAGGAGATCGACGCCCTGATTGAACAAGGAGTCTTTGAATTCACTTAGTATAATAAAAAAAAAACACGGAGGGATACGTATATTCTACTTAAGGATCGTTAACAAAGTGAAGGGTAAAATAGAGATGCCCTATGAAAAGTCCAGATTTGTTATTTAGGGATACATAGACGATGACAAGGAGGTTATCCTCACATAGTCTCCAATTATTCAGAGTACTAATCAAAGACTAATTCTCGCCGTCACTCCATCTCTTATCCAGAAGGAGGGCTATTCACTATGGATAAGAGACATTACCCAAGTATACACTTAGTCCACAATAAGGCTCGAAAGGACGATTCTCACGAGACTTTTAGACTAGATCAAACAAAATTACCCCCCTAAAACTATTATAACCGTCGTACAACCATTATACGGCATCGCAAAAGCCGGAACCCACTAGTACACAACATATAATAAACACCATAAAGAGAAGCTCCAAATAAGGACTTCTACGTATAACCCCTACTTACTATTACTAAACAACAAAAACGAAAACTTCGCAATAATTAGCATATAAACTAATAATACTATTAGCCTAAGCGACAAAACCTTCGCTCAACGGGAAAACAAGGAACTCCAGAAAGCGATATTCTCAGCGAAGGAGAAATAATACCTCTCCACTAAAACACTACTCGTATTCAATAAAGGGATCATCTCAACTAATAGAAAAACCATCTTCCTACACCTAAAGGGCCAGGGAGCGAAAATACACTTAGTTAACACCAAATCCACTACTACGAAGGAGTAATACATCGAATAGCATACTAAAAGTGCATACACCACCTCAAAGTACTAACCAGAGGTAGCGTTCAATTTATCCACGGTAACCCAACACCGAAAAGCGACACTAAAGTAGATCAAAGCTCTGAATCGACGCCTATTATAGCAAATAAAGCACCCAAACCGAGGCCTCACTTACATACCCCTCAATCTAACTACTACTAAGCTCTTCGTCTTTATTAATAGCTCCTTTACTAATAATAATAACATAATATCCTAGCTCGGATTTGTAATCCTCCTCGTAAATAAGACTAAAGGAGAAGAGGACTTTATAGTAGAAGAAAATATTATCCACTACTCCTTAATAAAGTCTAAGAGAATTACGAAGAGCGTCCTTATATCCGAGATATACGGGATAATTACTAGTGTTAATATAACCTATACCCTCTCCATAACCCTAAAAATTATAACTAATAAACTCCGAATACCTACGATCCTAACCATCATATATACTAACTCATACTTACTCTACGAATATCTTATTAAACTTAGAACTATAAAGGAAAAACACCTAATAATCGATATTATGGCGTTAAGGTAGTCTTATGAGAAACGAGAACTATACGAGATCCGATGGATCCACGGAGACGACAACCCTATTAACGGCTTAATAAAGGCTATACTAAACCGAGCCCTTGTAAGGTTTATCGAGGAGGTAAAAGTGAAGATTAGGATAAAGGGATGGGTTATAAAACCCTAAGGAGTACTAACGACGCTGAGTAAGAGGAGGAATATAAAGGAGATCAGGGGATATAAGAGGAATACCGCTACCGTCACCAGCGACGGCAAGCCGGACTTTGCCCATAGCTGGCTACGGGATACGCTCATTTTTACCGAAGGTGATATAGCCGAAAACGGTACTTCTACCGCTTCCGACCGCCTTATATACTTAGTCCGTTTATCGATTTTTTTTATCGTATTTTAAGCAATTTAGCGCCCACACCGAATAACACTCAATTTTTACTTATTATTTAAAAAAAAAGGGCAATTTACAGTAAAAAAGATAGTTACTAGTATTAGAATATCCACGCCGGACTAGCGCCACCTATTACCGCCTATCGCCCATTAGCCCGGTTAGCGAGCCAATCAGAAAGCAGGAATCGGTTTTAGATCGGCAGCGTTAAATCGTTGCCGTAGGCCCGATTCCTTCCTTCAACAACAACAGAGCAGATACGACGAATATATCGTTATTTGCCCACCTTCCACACTAGGCCTAGTGAAGTGAATCCAACAGTTTCTAAAGCTCTTTTATCGACACTATTACCTCGTTATGAAACTTGTGAGGGAAAGCTAAGATGTAATTATTAACATAAAAAAAAACATAACTTATTCCTTTTACTAACAACAGTTCTCTCCGGTAACTCATTGAAAGCCGAGTTCTAGGAGCCCGCTTTCTAGGTGCTTTTACTAAAGCAGAGGTGACCTCCTGAGGCCATAAAGCGCCTTTCTCAAATATAGTACCCGTCCAACTTTTCGGTATCTAGGTGGGAGTTGTATATACACTTCCTCATCGATTATTATATACACAAAAGTATTTACCACGTTATACTATAAAAGCCCCATATCAAAGTGAGCAGCTATTATAATAAGGATTTAGAATAATATACCTATGAGCATAGTAGTGTACATTTCTTACTTATCTCTTAATTATTAATCTCCACGGATAACAAGGTGTACTTTGAATTTCACAAGCTTCCTATACTTATTAAGTTTATAAGTATATACCTAGTAGTAACTGAGAATCTGCTTACCTCGTGCTTATTCTTTGCTAACCTCCTCCTAGGAGTAGGAGTTTTTATAGCTACTTAGATAACTTATTTTAGTTATTCTAAAATCGTCCTTATACGGGTAATCCTTTAAGTGATCCTATAATATGGGGAGAGGGGGTAATTTCCTTTAGTAAGTACTTATAGGCATACTACCCTCACAGCCTAGCGGAGGAAACTCTCTATACACATAACCCAGAGTACTTCCCTTAGTGGAAATCCCCTCTTAACCAGGCTTTATTAACCCACCAAAAAGGTCACATTATTAGAGCACTTCCCCATCAACTTTTTAATTTAATATATTTCTATTAAAAGTTCTAAAGCGACCAATCTTATTAGGGGCGCTAGGTTAACTAGACCATAAACGCATACCTAAGAGACCGTCCATTAATTACGTTTCATAGTATTATTTCTATTTTAGAGCTATTCCTACTAGGAAAGCAGATTTGAACGAGACTCTATACCTCGCTGTACTTATGTTATAGTCCAAGGTTATAGTTTTTTTTTACACTTCTCCCTCACTTTCGCTCCACCCCTTTACAACTAAAACCACTTCTAAAATAATAAAAAATAATAAGGGTCTTAGTAATAACACTTCAGGTGTTAAGTACAGCGCAAAGCGCCTTATGTCGTACTATCTCAACTTATCTAAGTATATCTCCATAACGGAGCTCACCTTTAGAGTATTTTTATTATGTTCTAAACTTATTTCGAGAACGAGGGTAACCTCTTCTATTTCCTCGTTAACATCTTATATTAATATTTATATTTATGTTTACTTAATAAACTCTTAAATTCGCATTTCAATCACTTATAGGTTTAGGTGGCGAAATTCCTCAACGGTACCCTTAAAGTTCCCATTAAAGTACACCTTTTTATTAAATACGATGTCCCTCGTTATAAAGACGTCCTTTTTAAGAGGGCTCCATATTCTAAATTAATTACTTAACGTATAACTTATTAGAAAACCGATCTATACACAAGGGGCGAGCTTTTTTCGCTATTAGCATTTAAGTTACGCATCGGTCATCAGAGCATAGGCCTTATAGCCATAGGATCGTAGGTGGGAAAGGTCAGGGATCGTATAAATATCATCTTCTCTACTCTAGAATTACTTATAGAAATACTTATAAGGCGTTTTCCACCTATGTGTTCATAATGGGGTTTAGTTATAGAAATAAACTACTATTTTAACGATCTTAGGCTATAAGTAGTCTGGGAAATTCATTATAATAACCATTACCTTAGTTTTAACTTTAATAATCGTAGCGAGCCTTTTAGCACCTCCGTTCTAAGCCTGCGTATTAGGCGCTAACGTTTTAATCGTTATTCCATACCCCTTTAGGTCTACTATTAGGCGCGGATGTCTCAGAAGTTTGTTATTAGTTTTTAGGAACTTAACCTTCGTGTTATAAATGCGTTCTAGATGGTTGAGTAACTCGAATAACACTTCTGAGATCGTCTCTATTATTCTCTTTTATAGGTAAAAGTCCCACGCTAACCCTAAGGCTTGGTCAGAAAAAAGTATAAGGGATGTATACCCTTTATATCCCTTGTTATAGTCGTGGAAGTCGAGTATTAGACGGTCTCCGGTTTTTACCCGTTTAACCGACTTTTTCGGTGCTCAGCGGATTTAGTGTATTATATTTACTATCCTATACGCATCGTATTCCACTAGGTCTCTACTTTTATAATCTAAGAGTTTCACTCCTTTTACTATATTACTAAGATAATTTAAAGCATCTCTCCTTAGGTGTTTAAGTCTCCGATGCCATTTTTCTACGTTTACCTGGATAGGTTTACGGATTATTGTGTTTATAAAACGGTTTCTTCGTAGGGTTTTCGGGAACTCGTTTAGTATAGGTTGAGGGAGTGGAACGATCGTTGCGAGTACCGCTTTGTCCTTTATAGGTCTATAGTTGAGAATATCTTAATTGTGGATTTCAAATAGCTTGTAAACGTAGTTTCGGTTTGTGCACCTAATATAATTATTACCGGGGTTAATATCCCACTAAAAACCCTTTTAGTGTAAGTGTTTTAAAGAAATAAGGTTACTCGTAAACCCTTTATAGAGTATAGTGTTATATAAGTGAAACTTAAGTAGTTTACCATCTTACCCCTTAATACGAATATCCACTATTCTAAAGTTATTAATTACTATTTACTAAGTATTTACTTAGAGATAGTTGTTAGGCGCAGCTCTTATTAGTTGTATGAACTATGAGGGGTCGTTGAAAATGTGGATTATAGCTCCGGAGTCGAGGATTGCGGATCCATAAAATGAGTATGTTTTGTGAAAGGTTACTAGCGCAGCTCGAACACGGGCTTGATAACGTCCTATGAGTTAACTTAATTCTATAATAAGTTTAAACCTCTGGATACACTTAATAAGGTCTTCGTTATTCTTAAATTACTTAGTAACCAACTTCTTAAATACTTAATTACGGTATATATAGTTAAGGCACTTATTAGGGAAAATTAGCTAATACTTCGAAAACTGGTGACCTTATTTTAGGTATACTATATACGTCCTACCCTCATTAGAGTCGCTGGATTTATTAGTTAGGGAGCGTAACCGTTTACCTTTACTCTTCCCGTTACCCCTTCTATAACCTCCACGGCCTCCACTACGAGCTCTTCGTAGTTAGGTCTTTATTTATTATGGTTTATCATCGCTATTAGTTGGTCCGCTGGTTATTGCTATAGGTCTAAATACTCTTTATTTGGTTTTCCATATATCCTTTATTTAGTAGAGGACTTATTAAGCCTTAATGAGGACTTTACTTAATATAAATAAGTCGTTTATTACTTCGGTTCTAATTATTAACTAGTAAGCTTAAATCCATAGTTTAATAAGGTTTCCGCTAAGGGCTTATATAAACTCTGGAAACTAAGTACTCGAGTATTTAGCTTATAGGACATCTATAGCTTAAGCTTTATGGAGAACGCTCTCCCAATGGCCGATCCAGTCCTTGGTATCCTTTTATATAATAAGTTTCTTCTTATTAGGATAGTTTAAGATTTTGGAATATACTTCCACTATGTTTGCTCGGCGCTTATATAATACACCGCTGATGCGAGTTTATAGTTTAGAGACCTATTCGTTAAGTCCCTTATCCGTGGTATAATAGTGCTTAAAAAGGTCCAGAGTAATAGTTTTATAGAACTAGTTATGAAGTGCGTATACGCCTTTTATTTGTTTAGTATAATATTTATGGTTATTATTGTATTTTGTTTGTCGTTCTTTATATAAAACGAGGTTCATAGGGGATAGGTCTTCGAGAGTGTAAGCTCGTTTTATAGACGCTTTAGGGCTTAGGACGAATACTTCGTTGGGTTTTTAAGTTACGCTACTTCCTAAGGCGCTTTTAGCCCTTCGGCGGATTACCTTTGGGTGATCGGAGATCGCTGGCCACTCCGGTATTCGAGTAATCTCTTCGTAGGTCTTTTCTCCGGTGTTCTCAGAGTGCTTAACCGATAGGTCTATAGCGTTCCATAAGTTATAGGTTTTCACTTAGGATTATAATTAGTTAAACTAAAGGACTTAGTTCCTAGTTATTTAAAGTGTAATCTTCGTAGTAAAGGTCGTTATTGTTATTATCGAATAGGTATTACGCATAGGAATAGTGGTTATAGGTAGGGTTTGGTTTAATGGTTGTTTTTAGTACGTATTAGATTGTTAATTGTCGGATTTAAGGGTTATTTCGTAATGTATTCAATAATATGTAATTATTCTTGTTCTCCCTACTCTTTAGGGGCGAACTTAGCCCTTAAGGTGGCTGGTGTTGTCGAATTGGTGGTCAAAATCGCGTATATTTTGTTATGTGTCTCTCCGTTTTCTGGAAGCCCCCTGGGCCCGTAGGAATAGGGGTAGGGGGTGCCCTAAGGAGGCTGGGGTGTGCGCTTGGGATTATAGTTCTTCTGAGCGAGCGCCGAGTGCTTAGTTGAGTGCTTAATCTGATACGCCCCCTTAGGGAAGGCCTCGTAGGGGCTTTTCCTGACCTTTAGTAACTATTCCGTGATATGTATTTTATGCTTTATAAGGTACTTCCTTTATATAGGGTTCTTCTTTTTTTACGGGGAAGTGCTTTATGTATATTCTGTGTTCCCCTTCTTAGGGTCTTATTTTAGCTGGGTTCTCTAATACCCTCGGTACTCTTCTGGAGTCCTTTATTACTTATACGTTTTCCTTTGATATTCTTACAAGCTATTCCGCCTTATTGGCCTCTAGGTCCCTTTTCCAATTCTGTTCTAGGAGTTCCTTTTGTTTTATTATTTGTATTTACCTCTAGAACTTGTGAAATTTGGGTAATGCTAGGTCTTTTGTTAGGCTATTTGCTATAAGTTTTGCGGAGGGGGTGTATATTATGGAAACCTTTTCTACTGTAACCTTTTGGTGTAATTAGTGGTTGTGAATATTAATGTGGTGTAGGTGTATTTAGAGTGTAATTAGGTCGTTTATTACGAGGTGTATAGTTTATAAGTTATTGTACTAGAGTTGGATTGTAGGTGTATGTGGTGTTTTTAGTGTAGGGAAAGTTATTTCTAGAGTCCCCGTTATTAGTAACTGGACCCGTAGTGTAGAGATAAGGCGGCTTGCGAAGAGCGCTTTTTTAGTGGTCTATAATAATGAGAATAGTTTAGTTTTTGTTGTAGACGTTGTTATCGTGGTTTACTTATTAGCCCTCTATGCTACGAGCCCTCCGAATAACTTTATAGTAAGCGCCTAAGAGCTCTTTTAATTAATTGAGTTATTAGCGAAGTTTATGTTGGATACCACCATAAGTGTATTTTCTGTGTTCCCGGGTTTGGTACCGTATTCGAAGTAAAGGTAGTGTGTAGAATAGAGGTATTTGAGTACTTTGTTTATTGTATACTAGTGCTTCGGTCCTGGGTTTTAGTTAAAGTATGTGAGATGGTTAACGGTGAAGGCGACGTCTAGTCGGGTTATAATTGCTGTGTATAGGATTATCCCGACTTTACGTTAAAAACGGGTGATTTCTTATGTGGAGGTGTTTTCGTTATATAGGAAAAGCTCCTTAAGTGTTATCGGGGTATATATATGCATTTCTGAATTGTTTTTTAGTGTATTAGTTGTAGGGGGTAAGAGCTTTTTTGTTTTTTCTGCGTAGACCGTTTGGGATAACCATATTCGGTACTTTGAGCGGTCCTATATAACCTCGATCCCAAGGAATTATTAAAAAGGCTTTCCTCCTTCTAAGTGATATTTTTTATATAATATAGTGATTTCTTTTTATGCGCCTCCTTATTGTGTACATGGGAAAGTTAGTATATAGTTGTCCATATAAAAAAAGAACATAACATTTCCCTTTATCTAATAATAATTCTCGCCTACTACGTGCTCGAATCCATGGTCTACGAGTCCCACTTTTAAGTAGTATTACTAGAGGAGAGGTGATTATTATAAGCTGTATAACGCTTTTTATAAACGTAGGATTTTTCCTAGTGCATAGTAATTAGGTGGGAGCTCCATAAAGATGGTCTCATTTAGATCCGCGTAAATGAATACGTTTACTATGTTGTATTATAATAACTCTAGATTAAAGTGCGCCGTAATGGTTATTAGTATACGGAAGGATATACTTATGAGTATCACGGTGTACATCTCTTATGCATTTCTGGGTTATTGGTTACCATAGATCATAAGGTGCACCTTAAATTTGGCTAGCTACCCGTGTTTATCTAACTTATAGGTATATACCCAGTGGTATCCTAGGACCTTTTCGCTGTGTACAGCGTTTTTGGCGACTTTTTCCTACGATTAGGATTGTTTGTGGTCTTTGAGGTGGCTCTTCTCGGTGCTTAGGAATTCACTTTTAAAATAGTGTATTTTTAGTTAGTTATGAGATGTGGGTAGAGGGGGTAGATCCCTCTAAAAGGCACCACACGGGTCTTTTACTTTTATGTGTACGCGGAGCTCGGTTATCTCTAATACTTCTACTATATCCCGGTTACTATACGCGTTTCACTTCTTAGAGACTATTATACGCATCTGGCTCTGGTTTTTATGGGAGTAGAGTGCGGTTATCTCTAATACTATTACCACGGAGCTTTCCTTCTAAAGTTTACTTACCTCTTATTAACCTTTAATTTGGTTGTTTAGGAGTATTTTATGTACGCAGAGGTCTTTAGTATTTAATACTATTACTATAAAAGACTCTTCGGAACCCTATTCTAGGGTGTGCGGCTGGTTAGGTATAACGCGGTCCCTTTAAGGGCCGTTTTGATGTCGGGGATTTCTCTTATAAAGTGTTGTACCCGCTAGGAAAGCAGTTTTGTACGACGTCCTAGGTGTAATTCGCCTCGATTTCGGTGTTAAAGTAGGAATTTGATGTGTTTACTCTATTATATATGTTTCCTTATGCCCCTTTACGTTAAGCTTAGTTAGAGTTGCGATGAACGAGGTCGGAGGTGACGCCTCTGGTGTTAGAAAGAGTGTGAACTGCGCTTCCGAATATTACCCTTTTATTTACTTAGGTGTATCTACTTTAATTTCTGGGTGTTCGAGTACTTCTATAATTACTTCTAAAGTGGGCTTATCGGGGTTAGTGTGTTTTATTACTTCTTCTACTTCTTCGTTAATACTCTAATTATATGTTCTTATACTGGTTATTTACTAGATTAGTTTTTCTAAGTATTATTAAATCACCTTGAGATTTATATGGTTAATCTCTTTTACTAGGCCCTTAATATTGTTGTTAAAGTGATGCTTTTCGTTGAATATTATATTTTGAGTAGTGAAAACTTTGTTGTGTAGGGGATTCCAGATTTGAAAGGAATTACTTAATGTGTAACCAACTAGGAATCTAATCCAGGTGTGCACTAATAACTTCTGGTGCTTATTACGCTTCAGCTGAGCGTTAATGGTCATAGTGAACACTTTACACTTATACGAGTATATATAAGAGAGGTCTAGGTACGCATATATCCCGTTTTCTTTGTACTAAAAGTGCTTATGAAATAGCTTATACGGCGACTTTTATCCTCTTATTACCGACGGTGTATAATTATATATATACGTTACCGTTTTTGTTATTTTTAACTAAAGGACGTTCAGAAGCTTAGCGCTTAGAGCTATTGTTTTTGTGTACTCTTTAATTACTATTACGATATACTCTGCTCCGCTGTTCTGGGTTTACGTATTTGGAGCTAAGATCTCTAGGGTTATACCCTGTGTAATAAGCATTTAAGTAACCCGTAGGTGCTACTCGAGCTCGCTATCCGACTCCAGAATTTTAACCGCTATTCTATAATAAACTTTAAGAAGTTCTAGGAGGTCCGTTAAGAGTATTAATAAGATGTTTATAGTACACCTTATAAGGTAAAAGTCCTACGTATAACCACTAGCTTGGTTAACAATAAGTATTATGGATGTATACCCTTTGTAACCCTCTTCGTAATCGTAGAAGTCTATTGTAAGCCGGTCTCCAGGTTTTGTGTACTTAAGGGATTCTCGTGGAGCTCACCGGATTACTCGGTAAGCTTTGCTTTTTCTGCACGTATTGTAGGTTATTATTATAGTAAGCTTACCCCCTAAGGTTAACCTAATCCCTCTTAAGGTGTTTACTAAGTGTTAGATGGCCTCGGGGCCTGCGTAACCTAGCCTTCGATGCCAGAGGGCTGCGCTGCCCTTGATCGGTTTCTTGTATATTGCTATTATATATTTATACTTTTGAGGTGGTGTAAGCTTGATCTCCGGTGCTTTTTGTTTAATAAGTGCGGTTACGAGTAACGCTTCGATTTTCCGATAATCTAAGACTTACTAATTCGTAACTTCTGTGAGTATATATAAAAAGGTTCCATCCGAGCACTATAAATAGTTATTATGAGGGCTTATATCCTACTAAAAACCCCTTCTACGAAGGTGAGTAAGGGAGATAAGGTTATTAGTAAAGCTTATATAAAGTATAATATCGTATAAGCGGAATTTCGTAGTGGCCCTTCTACGCCCCCTAACTTTGATATTAACTATACTATATACTTCGATAACCACTTATTGAGTATTTACCTAGAGGTAGTCTCTTATTAGCGTTCCCGTAAGTGTAGTAAACTACGTAGGATTGTTAAAAATATGGATTATTGAACCTAAGTCTAGGATCGCTGATTTGAAAAGTTTGTATATCTCTGGAGTAGTGTAGAACACACTTAGGACGCTCGCTTTACACCGTCCATATAATTAGTGTTCTTTTTTAAGGGCTCCTATTACTTTTCTAATATAATCTTTTAGGTCTTCGTTTTTTTTTATATACTTTTTTAAGTTCTTAAGGAGCTCCTAATTAGGGGTATATTACTTAGGACGTTTTTGTTTATTAATTAGTTAGTACTTAGAGAGTTAGTACGGGTAGAGGTAAGTAGGGCAGAGGTGGTTATTCGCTTAATCTCCGTTGCTCCTTTTCTGTGATTGGTCACGGGGAGCTCCGCCTCTCCCACGGCCCCGGCTACCCCGAGTATTACTTTTTAGAATGTTTAAGTGTATAGGGGAAGTTATTTGAGAGCTACTTTCATCTCGGGTTATTAATTCTATGGTTAGCCTAAATACTCTGCGGCTAATTTGTTTTTTTGGGTTAAGTATTAAAGTGGTTTAAAGGAATTTCCGGGTATCTGAGAGGACCTCTCTAATACTTAGATTCTCATTTTCGATGTACTTATCCTTAACTACTTAGTACGAGAAAATCCACGTATCCGTATAATTATGGTTAATAGTTATAGTGAATTCTGGGAACCAAATACTTAGGAGCTTAGTGTTAAGGGCTTTTACCGCTTTAGTTTTATAGATTACTTTTTCCCACTTCGTAAACTACTCCTCTAGGTCCCTTTTTATAACAAGACGCTTCCGCTTAGGCATTATTAACGTCTACTTATATGCTTTGTTCGCTTTGGAGCGCCTCTCTCTTACGTTATTCCCTACTCGTTCTTTTAGTATGTGGATCCATCGATCCAATGCACTGTCTATGGTATAGTAGTGGTGTAGTAAGTTGACGTGGACTGTCTCTTGAACCCAGTTTTTAAGTACTTTAATGCTTTTGAGGAACGCTTTATGGTTTTTTGTCCGCTCTATATACTCTGCTCGTTGCTTTTTGTATAGTATGAGGTTCGCTACTGAGAGCTCTTTAAGGCCCTGTGCACGTAGTTCGTATTTAGCGTCGTTGCTGAGGACTTTGGCTTTGCTGGTTTTAGGGTGTTCGTGGATCTCGGGGCGCATAGGACGCTCTATACGCTGCTCGAAGAGTGTTCGTAAGCTCCGAAGGGTATTAGGACGTGCTAGATTGATATATTTCTATAAGTTGTAGGATTTAGTTTTTGATTGTAGTTGGTTAACCCATAGAACTTAGTTGCTATTGGTCTTTAATTGGATCTTTGAGCTTAGGGAGGTTATTTTGATGGGTGGATTTGATTTGAGTGTTTAGGAAGCGTTTTCGTGTGTGTATAATTAAGTGAATAGATGGCTAGCGACGCTTATTGTAAGCGTAGTACATATTAGATTGTTAATTGTCGAATTGGTGGTTAAAATTGTGTATATTTTGTTATGTGTTTCTCCGTTTTCTGGAAGCCCCCTGGGCCCGTAGGAATAGGGGTAGGGGGTGCCCCAAGGAGGCTGGGGCGCGCGCTCGGGATTATAGTTCTTCCGAGCGAGCGCCGAGCGCTCAGCCGAGCGCTCAATCTGACAGGTGTAAGGGCGCATTTCGGCCCATCATTGTTCCGCGCTGTGCGCGGACCTTCGAGCGCGCCGGAAGCGTACTAGGCGCTTGGTACAGCGGATTCGACACTAGTTATTAAAGACACTGTCGCAAAAGTGGAACCACAATTACGGGACAGTAATTGTGGGCTATATTATAACACACCCCCCCAGACCGAGGAGAAAAAAGGTCTACTAACTAAGGAATTAGCACCGGCTTGTACTCATAGTTGATAAGTCCTTATTGACTGTTACTGGGTGCCGGCCGTTTCCAACTGGCAAGTCTAACCTTCAATTTCGGTGACTTGCTGCTGAAGCGAGAATGGGTGAGCATAATGAGGCTCGAACCCATGACCTCTAGGTCGGCCCACATACTGCCACTTTAGCAAGGCGTTTAGCCATTCAGCCAGAGGGCTCGTAGAGACAAGGGCTCATAACTGTCGTAAAAGTGGAACCACAATTACGGGACAGTAATTGTGGGCTATATTGTGACACCTATATAAGTCATCACCCTGGGCCTTATTTCCCTACTACTTGGGTGTAGGCATTAGTAACATTGTAGTCCGGCCTCTGGGTTACCCTCTGGCTCCTGGTTACAGGAACTAGGAGGCGGGTGTCTGGGAGGGGGGCCTCAGAGTCTTCAGCCTCGTCCTCGTCCATATTGCTGATGGTTTCTTCGTCGCCTAGGCAAACAATTGAGCTTTGAGAAGGGGTCCTAACGCGCGAGCGCTTGGATCCAGACTGTTGGCCGTGGCTAGAACTGGAGATTGGGTTGTTGGTTGGGCTGTTGGTTGGTTGCTGGGCAGTGCTTTGAGGGGTCGTCTGGCTAGGTTGGTGTATGGTGTTAAAGGCCTTCTGTCCAGCCTTCCGGATCCGATCCCGTTCCTTTCGGCTAGGGAGGGTGAGAGAGCCGTTGATAGCTAGGGGCCTTGCTGGACAATCCTTGTGTCCAGCTTGGAACGGTCCACCGCAGTTTGCACACTGCGGGATAGCTATGCAGTGGTTGGTTTCGTGGGAGTTTGCTGGCTTGTCACAATTGCTACAGAGTGGTTGGCGATTGCAGAATCGGTTCGAGTGGTACCCCTGGTAGCCAGGGTCATGCCTAGTTAGGGTCCTTTTCTTCCGGATAGGTTGGGACCTGCTGCTCTGATTGAATAGTCTAAAGGGCGGTACCTCATCGGAGAAGGAGATCACCCAGGAGACTTCGTTAGTAATAGGGTCGGGGCCTAGTCGCGACTGTCTGGCCCTAATAGGCCTTCGTCTTGTTTCGGCAAAGACCTCTTCTTCGATTTGAGCAGCTGGATCCAGTTCGTCCGCGTTGATACCCCATAGCTTAGCTGGGCAGCACGGGACCACATAAGTAAACGACTCTATAGGGGTTTCTACTTTATGAGCCCCGAAGCAGTCTACTAAGTTCTGCTTATTTGAGAGTATATCTTGCTGGACTTGCGTATTAAGTGGCCTTGATGCGAGGCCAGTTGCAATATGGTAGGTGTGAGGAATATCCGCTAATTGAAGACCTAGGGTTTGGCAGGCTTTTTGGCGTAAAGTATAAGGAGCATACTTCCTAACAGCTTCTAGGCCTTCTTCGGGGATACGAACAAGAACCCTAAGGTCCTCTTTTGGTTAGGGGCGGGCCTAGGGCAAACTTGGGGCCTGTCCTGGCCTTGGAGCCTGTTTTGCCGTTACAATAGGGGCAACAGCCCTGGTTATAGCTGGGTTTGGGGCGGTAATGGAGGCCCAGGTCTGAATGGATATGGGTGCAGCTTCGTTGCTCATAAGCCTTTCCAGAGCTTGAACTACATAAGCTGTAGCTTCCTTTGCAATCTGTTTTTTGGGTCCCTCAAAGCTCGAGACCACATTATCAACAGACTGGGCGATAGTCAAGAAGACGTCCTTTCTGGCCTCAAATAGTCTGGCCTGTTCGTCGAGGGCGGCTAGGACAGATCCAGCAGCCGCTCCACTTGCGTTCAAGGACCCCTTCGCCGTCGAGGGGGCGTTATCAGAAGTATTGGGCTGGCTTTCCACGAGGCTGGACCGGGTTAGCTGGGCCTCGGTGTCGCGGCGGCGTTTAGCCCTTAAGGTAGGGGTTGGCTCTAGAGGAGGCCCAGAGCCCCGATCAGGGCCGGCCAGAGGGGCCGGCTGCAGTCCGGTGCCCGCCGGAGGCTATAAGGCCATCGCGGGAGGGCTCCGGGAGGGCTCCGGGAGGGAGGGGTGAAGATTTTTCCGCTGTTAAGGATCTTGGTTGTTTACTACCTGTTACATTAACATCAGATGCTAAGAAAGGTTAGGCGAGGGGGAAGTTGAATGAGGGCCTAGAGAAGATAAACCACCCATAGAGCCGTGATCTGGGATTTAGCTGGGACATAGTAAAAGTTCAAGATCGATAAAAATAAATCTGGTTCCATCTAGCAAATGCCGCAACCCATCTACAGCTATCCTGACAAAATTGGGTTGAGCAGTGTGACTGCTGGCGTGCGGTACCGCTGCGTGTAATCATCACTTGAAAAGAAGCTTAATCACAATCGAATTTAATTCTATGTGACAGTTGGGGCTCGTGGGAAAAGGGATCAGAAGCGTCTATTCTCCTAAAACTAGGTCTAGAGTGCGTGGCATCTATATATAGGCGCTCGGGGGCGCGTAGGAGGGCGAGTCAGCTGGGCGGAAGGGCCGTACGCCACAGACCACCGCCACAGGCCGCCACATTCTATGTCATTTGCTGCAATGGATATATACAGTAGAAGCAGCCAAGCTGCCTAGGAACAAGCGGGGGAAAACCAGAGTCTATCTTCGGAGTAGCATCGCCGTCTCCGGGCGCCAAGAAGTTGATTGCTTTGCGACACAGTATTGGCCCGGGGCCCTAGCAATACGCACGTACTGAGTACGTGTGATCAGTCGGTCGGTGGATAGATTTGGCGCTCAATGTCAATGAAAGCTTCCGGAAACGGCTTAGAGGCTGCAGTTGAACACGAGAGCGACGCTGTTTCATTCGTCCGGGTAGCCGGGCTGCCATTCATACCCTTGGCAGGCTAAACCCCGGTCCGTAGGATACAGAACGTGAACCAACATGCAGGCAAGCAAACGAAAACCATTTAAAAGGAGGGGGTTTTCCAGCTTTTTCACTTGGGGTCTTCTTTCTTATTCTCACATTTCAAATTCGACGATCGGTAGCAAATATGTATGCGCCAGCCAAATCACCTCGCGCCAACGCTGCCGCGGTTGCTGGGGAGCCTGATGAAGGAGCTATCGCGGCTGTCAGTATTTCTTGGCGATGCATCTGAGAATTTACGACAGGATGCAAAGTTGGCTGATCTCAACCGTAATAGGACCCCGTGATTGAAAACGATGATGAATCCCAAGCAGATACAGCCAGGTGAGCTTTTACAGAATGCATGGTTAGTGGTCTGGAAATGCTCATCGGCTGCAGTGCCTATACAACGTCGACCGCATCATTGACAGAAAGCATCACCGAATACCGCCGCCTCCATGGCCGAACATACACCCAAAAGACCGACTACTACGGGCCCAATGATGAGAAGCAAAATGAGGGCTTGGACATCAAGTAAGGTTAATCCTCTCGAGAACACTGTGATTACAAGACGGCTAACTATAAAAGCCATTACTGGCTGACCATGCTCCTCGACAACAAGCTTTCTCTGGCTCCCATCGGCAAGAGTCCGCAGGTATGAAATGTCATTCGACATCTTTTACGGATTGATATCAGTAATGACGTCGTGTAATAGAAAGTCCTAGACCTCGGTACTGGAACGGGCATTTGGGCCATGTAAGTACGCCAATAGGCAGAACACTAAAACAGAGCTATGAGCTGACTTGGAAGTGATTTTGCCGATGAATTTACGTCAGCAGAAGTTTACGGTGTTGACATATCACCTATCCAGCCTTCATGGGTTCCCCCGAACTGCAAGTTCCAGATCGACGACTTTGAGAAACTGCCTTGGACGTGGCCTGCCGACTACTTTGATCTTATTCACGCCCGCAACCTTGAGGGCTGTGTCGCGGACTGGCCAGCGGTGTACGCACAGGCATTCGAGAACCTGAAGCCTGGGTCTGGGTATATCGAAGTCCACGAAACTGACTTCGAGGTTCGATCTCAGGTCATAGAGGAGCTGGAAGACAACCACCCTTTCAAAAGATGGGCTGATGTCATGTTTGAGGCATTCGATAAGATGGGAAAGACGGCAAAGCAACACCGTGATCGCGGCATCGCCAAAAACCTTGAGGCCGCTGGTTTTGTTGAAATCGTGGAAAAGAAGTGGCGAACCCCTATCGGAGGTTGGGCAAAAGATCCTAAGATGAAGGAAATAGGTCTGTGTCAACTTGAGTTCCTCGATCAATCCCTTGAAGGATTTGGGACTTGGCTTCTCAAGGAGATCATGGGCTGGGAATACGCGCAGATCCTGGTCTTCATGAGCGAGATGCGGAAGGCGCTCAAGGATGCCTCGTTGCAGCCAAATGTTGAGATGTAAGTGGATTCTCAATTGCCGGAACAAAGTACTAACAACTACCAGCCATCTCGTCTATGCCCGCAGGCCAGAGAAGTCGCAAGAGGGCCAGTAGCAACTAGGTTCTGATGGGGCCCCGTAAACACAGCCAGCCCATCAAACTAGCTTTCTCAGTGTCACTCCTTTCTGACGCTATAACGAATACATGAGTTGTTTTCTTAGTTGTGACGATACTTTCGTGTTGGCAACTGATTGAACTGTTCGTTTTCATTATGTGAATTTGGTCTTTACTCTCGATGAAGCTCGGCTTCCGTGATTGCTTTCCATAGGCGCCTCAAGCCTTCCTCTAATGCTCTTTTCCCAGGCTAAACGTGACACGAAACCAGCCAAACTCCTCTGATCCATACGCACTGCCAGGGGCAATCATGACACCGTGCCTGGCACAAAGATCAGTGACTCTAGTCTCGAACTGCTGGTGTATGCTCGAACTCTGAGCCATGGCTCTCAATGAGCTATAGGTCAACTGTTCGGAAGATGACGCCGGCAAGAAAAGGTAGGGCAGATCGATCCAAATGAACAACCCAGCGTTCCTTAGTAATAGAACCACTGTTAGCTAGGCAAAGATTCACCAAGTAAAGGCAGACGTACATTTCGCAATAGTTGATGCGGTGCTTCTTGAAGAACGATGTAGCAACCGCATAGTTCTCTTCCATGAGTTTGTTTTTCCTGGCCATGAAATCCTCCATCCACGCCTTGTTCTCTAACATGGCTGCCCAAACGTCCTGGAGAACATGGGGCGACCAAGAGAACATGCTGACGACATATCAGCAACGGCATGTCATCAAGGGACTAGAAAATCGAAAAAAACCTTATACTTGACATGGCACCATTTATCGCCTCGTTTTTGGTACAGACCAGACCTAACCGTAGGCCATTTGCGCAAAAGTCTTTGCTGGCGCCATAGAGCACGTGCACAAAGTGTTGGGTCGATGACATCACCAAGATCCAGTGCGAGTGTAGAAACGAAGCACGATTGACCTGAAATCGCTGAGTTTGCGAAAACGGACTTCGCATAGATCTCATCAGAGATGAAACGCAAGCGGTGTCGACCACAGAAGGATGCGAACTCCCTCAGAGTCTCGGGTGGCTGTTGCTTGTAGTTAGCACCGGATGCGCACAAATTGGAAGAACGTACATAGTATCTGCCTAGGGGGTTGTGGGGACTGGATGGTTGCGGTGTTAGTCTTATGATATTTGCAATTATCCTCGGTCCTCACAGTAGTATTCTTACTTGGAAATGAGGAGAGCGCGAATGGTGACACGATCGCTCTTTGCCTTGGGAAGAGCTGGCTCCAGAGCCCTCTTGTTCACGTCAGCTCCAAAGAGGTCATCGAGGCCAGTGAACCCGTCTATGCCTTCGTACGGAACTCCGATGACTTGAGTGCTGCTCCTGTTGAAGAGGTCGAAATTGAACCCGTTGAAATATGGCTGCGGGACCAGTATCCCGTCTCCTTCGTCGCATACCGACCAGGCCACTGCATCCAGGCCACTGCATCCAGGCCACTGGCCAGACCAGGTGTGATGAAGAGATGATCGGTAGTGACTGCGTCGCGCGGCTGAAATTCCTCGCTTATAAATGCACTAAGAGCTTTTCGTAGACGCAGCGATCCACGTGGGCCAGTGCTGCACGTGAGATGATTAAGGGGAAGGACGTTGATCTAGACATGGAATCATGTGTTAGATGAGAGGCATGGCACGGCGTACAACACAATCCAACCTCTTCCTTGATAAAATCTCCAATCTCCTGGTGAAGGAGGCTATTCTCAGCCAGACGAAGTATAACGCTGCCAGTGTAAGTCTCAGCTCACTGCAATAGTGAATGGCGGCCCATCAACTCACGTTCCATTCGGGTTGCTTGGTGACCAGGGGTTGGCCATAGACTTTTCTCGGGGCCCCCAAATATCTCGATGCACAAAGTTGTACGCGCCTCGCTTGGACAACTGTCGCTCCAAAATAGCCCATTCCACTCGGTCTGCTTGGTTCACTTGGTCCATGTCGAGAAATATTGTTGGCCGTACTCGACATGTAGGCACTGTGGTGGTTAAGCGACCCAAATCTTGAGACTCGCGTTTAAATCAGCGCACCCTGTCTGTCGTTCGCACTCGGATTTGAGATGGCAGATGGTTGTGTCATGCAAGAGAATCTGGCAATGACAGGTCGACCTCGGCTTCTTCTATTAATAAGCTGGAAGCAAGCAAACCTAATTCAGGAGATTGATCTGGCCGCGGGTCCTTACCGATGCCGAGAAGCCGCGGGCTCTTGAAAGGTGGGGCGAATGGCCACGGTGCGGGGCCAGATGATGTCGAACATTTGGCAACCTTCTTATGAGTAGACAGACTTCGCGCGTCTGTATTGGACCAAGCACCTATTGCAGCGCACGCACGCTTTTTTAGATGTCGTATTTGCGAAAAGTCCTTGCGGAAATTCTCCTCAGCCAAAATGGGGGTTCGCGATGAGGCAATGAGTGAGAAGGATACCCACGAAAACGAAAGAAGTAAGCCTTTCCGGCAATCAAAGCCGCAGTCCCTTGCAAAGGCCGAATGATCAACAAGACATTGCAGGCAATCTGTTCAGCTGATTGCCATACTCATGGCTAACCCGTACCAGAAGAAGCTGGGAATGATCCAGCACCTCCTCCGGCTGACGAACTGCCAGAGCACAACCGAGACCCTTTCCAAGTTTCTTTTGATGGCGCCCAGGACCCAATGTGCCCTCATAGTATGCCGATATTTCGCAAGTGGCTTCTTGTGGTAATTGTCTGTATGGGTACCGTATGCGTGTAAGTCTAATCGCACCCCAAGAAGTACCCTCAAACCCTCCGCCATATCAGCAGCCATTGCGATTCTGGGGTGACCTGGTTTCAGGCAAACCTTGTATCGAAATGGAATTTGTATCGTGGCCGCTAATACGCCCTTCAAGTACCTGCACCAGCTCAATTTACACGGCGACATACACGCAGACGAACGCCGAGTTTGGGACGTCAAGTCTGGCAACCACCTCAGGCCTGTCTGCATTTGTCATGGGAATCGCTCTGGGACCTTCAATAAGTAGTCCTTTGAGCGAATTCTATGGCCGAAGACCTATCTATCTTGTATCATGGTCTTTGTTCATTATATCGACCATTCCATCGGCTGTCGCGCAAAACCTCGAGACGATCGCCACAACTCGATTCTTTAGCGGCTGCTTCGGTGGGACTTTCCTCTCAGTCGCCGGCGGGACCGTAGGGGACATCTTCCTCCCGCATGAGATCCAAGCGCCAATGGCACTTGTGTCCCTGGCACCATTTGCCGGGCCCTGCACTGGTCCTCTAATTGGCGGCTTCATCAACTACCACCTCAATTGGAGATGGACATACTACATCATGATCATCTGGTCTTGTCTTGTGCTTCTGTTGATTGTACCTCTTGCTCCTGAGACGTATCATCCAGTCAGGTTGCGAGCCAAAGCAGAAGCACTTCGGAAGGAGACCGGAGAGGATCGATACCGAGCGCCGATCGAAAAGGCCACCGTGTCGAAGGCCTCTGCCCTCTGGACTTCGATCTTGCGGCCTTTGCAGTTCATCGCATATGAGCCCATGTGCCTTTGCTTGAACATATTCTCAGCTATTCTCCTTGGAATCCTGTACCTGTTTTTCCTCGCTTTTCCCCTCATATTTCGAACACACTACGCCATGAATCTTTGGCAGATCGGGCTCACATTCCTGGGCATCATTAGCGGCATGTGTTTGGCAGCTACCACAGCCCCAGTATGGTCGACCATCCGTGTGCGTCTGTCAGAGAAGCATGGCTCCACTCAGCCGGAGTTTCGATTGCCTCCAGCTATGTTTGGTGGTCTTCTCATCCCCATCGGATTGTTCTGGTTTGCTTGGACGGGCCGTTATAATATTCACTGGATGGTGCCAATTGTCGGATCAGCAGTATTTGGTTGTGGGTGAGTCTTATGCATTGCATCTGATGGGTGATACGGTCCAAGAGCGTAATGTGCTTCCTCAATCTGTAGTGTTGAGGTCGCATGGCCCTATCCCCATCGTTTACTGGCCGTTTGGTTATGAGAGAGTCCGTGCTAATATGACATTTCAACTTGGGTAGGACGTTATTAGCATTCATTGGAATTTTCACGTTCCTTGTCAGTTGGTTCCCATTCCAACAATGGAATCCTATAAGTGCATGTCGTACTGACTTCTGTGGGCAAGGTTGACGCATATACAAAATATGCCGCATCCGCACTCGCATCGAACGGTTTAACAAGATGTTCACTCGCTGGTATGTTTGGCATCAACGAGCCGCTAGTGCGAAGTAAGGGGCGATGTTTCTTGTGCTAACCTTCTACGTCATAGCCACGTTTCCTCTGTTTGGTATACAGATGTACGAAAGGCTCGGCCATCAATGGGCTGGCAGTCTCCTTGGCTTTCTTACAGTCATGATGCTGCCTTTCCCTTGGCTGTTCTTCAGGTATGGGCAGAGACTCAGGGCAAGAAGCAAGTTTGCAGTTCGGTCCGAGAAAAGTACAACAGCCCCGCACTAAACAAGTTACAGAGGACAGAACAGCGCCTTTCATTATCTTGGTTCGGAAAATATTTAGAATACCCGTTTAGGCGACTATAATTCTAAAGAATGCCATATGTCTTGTTTTTTCATGCTCCTCCCCTTGGAGCATTTGTATTTAGCCCGCCGTCGTAAGCTTCGGAAGGTACTGTGTGCACGAGGCAAGCATTAGGATGTATGAGCAGGTCGACATCAAAAGCACTGTCGAGATAGCCGCTCCAGAAATTGTCATAGAAAACCTGATCAGTTCCTTCATTCTGGGCAGCGTAGTCATGGTTTAATGTATCTTGGAACTCCGTGTTGTTGGTGTAGCTTGAGTCCATAGTCGGTTGACCGTCGTCATAACTTGACGCAACCTCATTCCTGTCAGGACAATCATGGTTCGAAACGGCACCAGGGCCAACTGAATGCTCCTATTCAAGTCAGTATCCCTGATTAGGTCATCCATACGCAAGTAAAGACTTGTACTCTGTCGCAAAAGTGGAACCACAATTACGGGACAGTAATTGTGGGCTATATCATGACACACCCCCCCAGACCGAGGAGAGAAGAGGTCTGCTGACTAAGCAATCAGCACCGGCTTACACTCGCAGCTGACAAGCCAGTCTTTGTTGGCTGTTACTGGGTGCCGGCCGCTCCCAGCTGGCAAGTCTAACCTTCCATTTCGGTGACTTGCTGCTGAAGCGAGAATGGGTGAGCACAACGAGGCTCGAACCCATGGCCTCTAGGTCGGCCCACATACTGCCACTTTAGCGAGGCGTTTAGCCATTCAACCAGAGGGCTCGTAGAGACAAGGGCTCATAACTGTCGCAAAAGTGGAACCACAATTACGGGACAGTAATTGTGGGCTATATCATGACATACTCACAATGCTAGACGAAACATTTACGATCGTCCCCGCAGAGGCAGCCGAGTCTTGTCCGGTCAACCTCTTCATCAAGCTAATGAATGATTTCGAGATCCACAATTTAACCGGCCAGGATCTTGAAAGTTCACTCAGCGCCAACAGACATTGTCGCGACTTGTTCTCGGCCAGTTGTCGACGAATGGGGTCTTTGCGGCAGATGACGATGGTGTGCATTGACAGAGCACCGAACAAAGCCGGGACGCTTAGAAAGATTAGGATCTGCCTCTTGACGCGGTTGTCTGACTTACAGATGAATCTGGGCAGATCTGATTGTCTCGGCTGCCAGCTGGTCTTCTGCATTGCGTGTGATCGCATCAGCGGCAATTCGTGCGAGTGCGTCCCTCTCCGCCTCCTCGGGAGACAGGTTTTCGATTACTTTAGGTCGAAAGAGAAGTATGTGACAGTAGCTAAGCTCAGTCAGCGACCGCCATATGCCTCCCGGCGAGCTTTGTCTCTTTCTTACTGGTAAGAAAAATGCAGCATGCTGGCCCAAAATGGTGCACCAAAAGATCCATCGAGGGGTGAACTTTGAAGGTTCGTTGGCAACTGAGACTTCCAGTGCAGAAGATTACTCTTCAATACTTTGGTCTCATACTTCTCCAACCTGGCGCGGCGGGGGCTGAATTCAGCCACCAGGATATCTTCGACTAAAATGATCATTGTGTCAGTTTCGTCGCGTTGCACAAGGAAACAACATTTCTCGAGCAAAAGATTTCGTAACTCACATATTGCCGCTAATTTATTCATCTCCAAGACGTAAGATATATGGAAGTCTTGCTGGACTGGTATAAGTCTTCGGTCATAATCGCAATCGAATAGGAAATCTTCCTCCGCAAGCGCTTCAATGTCGCAATCTTCGTCTCGAATACGACACGGTCGACCGAATGCTGCCGATGTATGATGATCACGAGTCTAAATAAGTAGTTATTTTGGTACATAGTGTCTCTAAACTCATGTCAACTTACGTATATAGCCCACCAAACTCTTTTTCTCAAAGACTTCATCTGGGGACTCAGGGAGGAATTAGAGATTCTATCTTGAATCAGCAATTATTCTTTTCCTCCAATATGACCATTGAACGCACGAACGGTGCAGTCCCATGGACTGTGCGACGGTTGTTGCACAAGTAACCCAGTAGCATGTGTCTTTTTGATCCTCGCGGCCAACCCACCAGAACCCGAGAAGCAGCAAGACAGCTACAACGTTCATGCGGTCATTGTCGTAGTCGGCATCGTAAAGAGCCTTTGCGCGAAGGTAATGTGTTCTCCTAGCAGTGGCTCTGTCTACGAACCCTCCTGCTTCGACAAGGCGGTCGCTGCCGACGGTAAAACCGAGGAGGAAAATGGTCTGTAAGACAAGAGGGGAAGCCTGGCCAAGGAGGTACGATCGTGTGAAAGCAGTTCGGTCGAAGACAGGATAGGCCGAGTGGATAACTTCGAAAAACGCATAGACCAGCTGATCTGCCACATCTGGTGCTGGCATTATCAGTGCCTCCTCTAACAACATGGGCTCCACGGCCCTGCGTGCATGCTCGGGAACTGCCTGCTCTACGATGGAGGCTGGTATAGGATAGTGTACCCTCAAGGGCTCGGTCGAGCCGTCTTTTGGCCTGTGAACCACTTCCACGATGTAAGATAGATTCGAACTGTCCGCGGGCTGGTAGGATCTGACGTTTGGCTGTATATGGCCTAGATGTGGTTCTTGGCTTGGACGTGATGCTCCTTGTTCCTCAGGTTGTTCAACTGGCCCGAATAACTCGACCCTGCCACTACCCTGGCTAGACCCCGTAGGCCCCACCGACGTTGAACTTGAAGGTGTGCGGGTGTCTTGTGCAATAGATATGTCTATCGAGCCTTGTGTCTGCTGGGACACTGGGACCTCTCGAGCCGGGCCATGTTTCTTGCGGGTATATCTGTCGAGTTCTTAGGTCTCAATGCGGAAGACCTCACGTCGGATGCAGTTACATACTTGCCTCTTCTGGAATCAATGAGTTCGCAAGGTATCTGACGTATGCGGCATTGCCAGCAGGGCTGTCCTTCCGCGGCATCGCATTTCACTCGTCTGGCATTGCACGCCTTACAAGCAATTCGCGCGCGGTGGCTGAGAGGTCTGGGCGTGCTTGCCGAAGATGGCGAATTGCTGTCCGTCCTCTCGAGCCGGTCGGTCATTCTCGTCAAGTAGGATCAATCGTACCTTGACTTCCATGAATAGGCGAGGTTATTCACGATGTGTAAGTCCAAAGTCAAACAGCGACTTGAGGAAGAAACCGGGGCAAGTTCCAGGGTAATGGATTGCGGAGCAGCCGAAGTCTAAGAAGCCGCGGGGTCTTACGGCTCATTAGCACGTGATATCTTACAATACGAGGGTTAATATCGGATAACTGCAAAAGCCACCAGTTTCGAGAGAGGAGAAACTACTGCGCAATTACCCTTTTTCAAAAAACAGCCTAGGCGCTTGGTCTGTCAGATTGACGATACCCAACTCCAAGCCAATCACCCACGTCACTTTGCTAGGGAGGGTAGTTGTCTAGAGTCCTATTTCTCTGGTCCTTCAATGCCTTTATCAATATCACATTTCTCCATGGCACGCCTGGATATGCGTGGCATTGGATTTCTAACCGTAGGATTTCACAACGATAACAAAAGAGCTCCGACGTGATTCGTGAGAAGTGGCCCAAATGGTACTGGTCCATCTTTTGACCTTTAACGGCTTAGCGCGAACATGGACGAGGTCTCTCAGCAATCCTGCAAACCAAGTCCAAGCCTTGGGTATGGTGCTTGCTCGCCCGGAGTGTAACGGTCCAAGCACGTATATTACAACTAGCTATGGTGACTACTACGAGTATCTTTAAGATAAGGAGAAAGGAAGGAAAAGTTTATTACCCCATAAATCCGTTGGATCCTAATTAGGTTTACTTAGGCCTGGTTAGGCTTAGTAAGTAGCGATTAGTGTTGGACATAGCTAAGTAGTTCCGAGGCCTCTAATCGGGCTTTAGCCCATAATAATTACCCCCTTCCTCCCCTCCCTTCCTAAGGGATATTCCCGTGATTGGCCTCGTAACGGTCCAAAACTACTATATCCACCAGTATATCCACTAATTCCTAGGTGAGTTAAGCATAATCCTTCTATTTCACTAAGACCTTTTATTTACTCTATACTTTCCACGTATTACGGATCTCCTTAACTTTAAACTCCTCCCTATTAACCACTAGTATTATAAGTAATTAGGTATTATCACAACTTTATAATAATAATAAATTAACTCTAGTATACCTAATTAGGCTCATATAAAAGATGTTATAGATCCTTAGTAGTGTATTTAGCCGGTAAGCGTAGGATTTAACTAGTTTAAGGATAGTATACTTCGTATTAACCTAGTTGAACTTTTTTAATAATTAATTAAACTAAATATTCCATAACCTCAACTAAACCTTATCCCTAAACTTAAACTAATTAAATAGTTAACGCTTTATATTTACGGTAATCTTTTATTTTTTTTATACTACCGTTATCACTACTTAAGCCCACTTAGAAGTGTCCTTCAGCTTCTAAACTAGAGCCTCTACTTTTATTATAGGGGTTTTATTATTATTCCATAGGGGTTCCTCTACTTTAATTAGGTCTAAGTTATACCTATAAGTAATAAAAAATAAACTAAGTCCTATTAATAAAGTAACCTAGTTATTAATAATTATTATTACTACTAGGAGTAGCTTATCCTAATCGTCCTAAGTATACACTATGTACACTCTAAAATAGGTTTCTATTACCTAGTTTACCCTCTCCATAGCTCCGTTTATTTCTAAGTAGAACACTATAAAGAGTCTTTATTTAATCCATAATAACTAGTAGAGTTGTTTCCATATAAAACTTATAAACTACGGTCCCCTATTTAATATAATTGCATAAGGTATCCCATGGTACCTAATCAGACCTCGGATTAATTAGTCTACTATTATATCCGTTGTAATATCCTTTAATAACTCAAAAATTACGTTCTTTAATAAATAATCAGTCACCACCATAATATTCATAACCCCATCACAACGGGAAGGGGGCAGTCCTATTACAAAGTCAATAAAGACCTCTGCCCAAATCCATCCAGGGATAAGCAAAGGCTTTAACAGGCCCCTCTTCTTATCGCACCATACGTTTCCTCGTCCATAAACATCGCAGTTCCTCATAAATCTTCGGATATCCTAGGATAGGCCTAACTAGTGGAACTAGTAGCTAATTAGGGCCTTTAAAGTGTCCCTCCCCGGATATCCCATTAACATAGAATTGTAGAACCTCTAGATTAAACCCGTCCTTAAGGGCTCATAATATGGAATCCAGATTCTATCCCTCCACAATAATCTCTTATTATTATCAATTATATATTTTAATAATATTATTAGTAACTTTTACCATAAGGGAAGTTATCGGTCTCCTTTTTATACTACCCCCCTAATTAGCTAATATTAGTTATTCTAATCTAAAACTTTATTCTACTAAGAGTATAATAACTCTTCTTTAAAAGGGTTCAAGGGGGGTTCCGTCTTATCTAAGCTAGGGTCATCGGTTTAATCCATATCTCCAGGGGAGTTTTTTATACTAAACTTAACCCTCTCTACTTACCCTAATTAGGTCCACACTTCTCTAATTACTACTACGTTATTAACTCGTAATACGTTAATCCTATTCTTTAAGAGTTTAATCTTCTAACCCTTTAACCTATTATCTTATAGGGTATTAGGGATATCCTGTTCACATCTCAATAATATATCAAGAACTACTACTTCTTTACTAGGTCTAAACTAAATAATAAAATTATAATAGGATAATAATTTTAACCACCTAATCTAATGTTCACTTAACTATCTCTTCATCATAAAATACTTCAAATTCAGGTGATCAATTAGGATAGTAAGCTTTTCTATACTCTATAATTCTAAATCCTAATACTCTAAACAGCGTATTATTACCAATAGTTCCTTATCGTATATTAGGTAATTATACTCTGTAAATAAGTTCTTACGTAAAAAAAACACTACAAGTTTTAGGATCCCTTCGTCGTTATACTATAATAAAACACCTCTTACCACATAACCAAACAAATCGGTCTCGAATACTGTAACTCGATCAGGGTCCCAGTGAACCAATATAAGTGCACTAATCAGGAGCATCTTTAGCTCCTCGAATGCTCTAATGCACTCCTTACTCTAAATAAATAGTATATCCCTTTTAATTAAAGTTGTTAGGGGTTATGCGATTCCCAAGAAGTTGGGTATAAATTGCTGGTAATAGTTAGTAAAACCGATGAACCCATAAACTCCTTACACTAATCGGGGCACTTCTTATCCCTAGATTACCTTAATTTTCTTAGGGTCTACGCGAATTCCCTTACTAACATTAACAATAAACCCCAAATACTTAATACTCTTAACCTCGAATTCGCACTTATTAATATCCACATACAAACCTATAACACCTAGGCGCTCGAGGACCTTCTTAACTTTTTCTCTATAATTAAAAAGGGAGCCGTCCGAATAAATCAGGACATCATTAATATAAACTAAGTAGAACTTATCTAGGAAGTCTCGTAGAGTATGGTTAATATATTACTAGAACATCGCGGGGGCTCTAGTTAAACTAAAGGGGGTAACCATCTATTCGTATAACCTATACCTCATCTTAAACACCATTTTCTATTTATTTCCTTTTTTAACCCGGATCTTATAAAATACAATAATAATATCCAACTTTATTAACTACTTTACTTTTACTAATACCCTTAGGGTTTCACTAATTAGGGGTAAGGGGTATTGGTCCTTTTTTATAATAGCGTTAAGGGTATAATAATTAACGTAAAACCATAACCCTCCTCTAGGCTTCCGGACAAATAGAATAGGCGATAATACAAGGGAGCTATTAACCCTAATAAACCCTTTATCTAATAATTCTATAAGAGTTCACCGTAATATAATTAACTCTTCCCTTAACATACCATATGAAGGTCCCTAGGTTACTGGTTTATCTTAACTATAAGAGTCCTTTTTAATAAGGATAATATAATCAACATTGTTTTAGTATAATGGTAATTAATTAACCTTATCTTAATTAAAAATATATAAAAACTTATAGTAATATATAGAGAGTTTCATCCTCGGATTTATCTTCATTTTTAGTATTAGGGCCTTCTTAATATCGGCTAAACTTATGGAGAACGCATTTAGGGTAGATATACTAAAAGGGGTCTCTCTTCTCTTCTATACTCACCTAATCAGAGCTAAGAATACTAATCCAGTTTATTATTAGATTAGGAACTTTGGATCTTACCGGGCTTAACCCGGTTTCCTTTTTATTACCTAATAGTCCGTAACACCTATATGTAGAGTACCTTGCACTAAGTAAACCATAACATCATTATTAATTATTTAGAACCTTCTAAGGATAACGTCGTCTTCTTAGTTAGGAATAATATAAAAGAATAATCGGTATTGTTTATAATTATCAATATCGATATTAACATAAATGATATAGCGGATTACACCAGGAACTATAATAGTAATTTATATCAAGTTCCAAGGTGTAATACTAATACGTGGTAAACGGAGTTTCTTAGTAAAAGCGTCGCTAATCAGGGTGTATATCAAATACCCTATATTAACAAAAGTAATTATATAATATATCCCATTAATCCCGATATTAACGTAAAATAGGTCATAATCCATACTCTTTTTAATAACCTTCTATTCCTTTACAGCTTATTCCTCCTAATAATAACTTTCACTAGGAGTTACTTTTTTCCCGAGTCCTCAGAGTCCTAATTAGAGCTACTATCCATTTTACTCTATTCCTTAGTTTTTCCTTTAAAAGTCTTAGTTTTCCTTATCTCTTTTCGATCCTCAGGGCATTACTATTATATATACCCTTTTTTATTATAGTTATAACATCTATGAACTTCCTCTTAGCTTAGCTGTTTATGGACTTTCTTGTCCTTAGTTAACTTATTTACCTTCGTAGGTTCCCACTCTATTTAATTAGGTTAGGGGAACTCTAATTGACTATTCTATTTCTAAGGGGACTTAGTTCTTATTCGGTTAAGGGTTAACGATCTCCTACGCCGATGCTCACAGCGGGCTTAATAGGATTCGCTATCCAATTCTAAGCTTATACTTAGGAGCATCTGGGTATATATAACGTATATCGTTAGTTTATTAATTATACTAATAAGGGGAGTTCTTATTATAATATTCAGAGCTCCTTTAAAGTAGTTAATCCTTATAACGTTTAACTAGTATCCTCCTCCTACTTCTACAAACTCCTTTTTAAACTTAAAGAAAAAGTAAACGAAACTCTTATTCTCCTTTTACCGTATAATCCTTAGTTAGTCGAGGGCTTATACTTCTATATTAAGGTCCGCATAGTAACCCTTCAAGTATTCCATAAATCTATCCGGGTTCTTCAACCCATCGGCCCCTCCTTGCGTATAGTAGGCGCTCACCATAGCTTACGCAGTGTTTTCTAACCTAGAGTAGATATAAGTGAATACGGTTAACTCTAAACCGAAAGCTTTTTTATCCACACTTATCTTCCCTCCTATCTTAAAGTACTATTATTAAAACTTCTTACGTAATCCATTAAATTTTAGTGAGTTGGGAATTTAATATTTAACTTATTTTAGAGGTAATACGTAAACCTAATCGGGGGGAATTAGTATTATAAAGGGTATTAGGGACTAGTTTATTATTAATATCGGGTACCTGGGTTCTATTAGGGCTTCTTATAGTAGTTAAATCTACTCTTATTAAGTTTTTTACTTAATTACTTAGGTGGTCCGCATCTCTTATAGTTGGGTTATAAACTATCTAATTAGTTACACCAACTATTATGGGTTTCCAGATAATTCAGCGTTACCTTCCATCATTGTATAACTATTGCTTATCCTAGCGTTTTACATTCAGTAGTGACCATAATATACTTAATAACGCGGTTAAAGTACTCTATTACGAATATACGTACGCATCGTTTCGAGTTTATAATAACCTCTAGGTCTAATTAGGCTGTACTAATCA
The DNA here is from genome assembly GCA_024584535.1 of Colletotrichum gigasporum. Taxonomy (NCBI): domain Eukaryota; kingdom Fungi; phylum Ascomycota; class Sordariomycetes; order Glomerellales; family Glomerellaceae; genus Colletotrichum; species Colletotrichum gigasporum. The sequence continues at coordinate 10,242,430 of CP077948.1, forward strand.
ACTTCAGATGTTCAGGGACTCCTCAGGTTAACCCATCTAGAAGTTCTTACCACTCTTATACAAATCGTGGACTTCTATACTAGGCGTTCAATTAATTGCCTTTAATGATTTTAAAAATAATATAATAGTCTAAATACGTATATTACAACTAACTATAGTAATTACTATGAGTATCTTTAAGATAAGGAGAAAGGAAGGAAAAGTCTGCTGCCCTACAAATCCGTTGGATCCTGATCAGGTCTGCCTGGGCCTGGTCAAGCTTAGTAAGCAGCGGTTGGCGTTGGACATGGCCGAGTGGTTCCGAGGCCTCTGATCGGGCCTTGGCCCGTGACAATGGGTGTAGATTAGAGCCCCTATTTCTCTAATAAAAGAGAGGCCATAGTTATTAACTTAGTTAATTATATTATCTACCCTGTTCTAGTTAACGGATCCGGGTTCCTAGGAAAAATATTAAGTCTTAAAGTCCCCAGCTATTAGGGTTCTTCTTAGGAGTTAATATTCTAAGAGAGTAATAGTTATATAGTTATTAGGGTTACTTAGTGGTTTATTTATATTAATAATTATAGTGTTATTAACTTTTAGTTATAGGATGTCCCTGGTCTGGATGGGCCTTTGTTATTGTATTTGAAGCCTTATCCCTTTCTGTATATAAACTATCACCCTAGGTCTTATTTCCCTATTATTTTAGAAATCCACTAGAATATAAGAATTAAACCCAGAGTGTGTATGAATTTGTATTTTGTTAGTGTAACTTATCTAGGGCTCTTAGATAAGTACTATATCAACCTGATCAGCCCAGCAAAGTTTTAGGAAAGTTATATATGCTAGGGGCTTTTCCCCCACGTTACATTAAGCTATACATAGTACCCATGGGGGGGCCTATTTCGGCCTACACCTCCGAATCAAGGTCTAGGTGGTTATAAGTATTAGTGATATTATAATCAGGTTTATGAACTACCCTTTAGCTCCTATTTCGGAGAGGGTGGATAGTGTGGTTGGTCTAAGAGAGGGCCTCGGGGTCTTCCACCTCGTTTTTATCTATACTATTAAGTATATCCCCATCACCTAGGCATATAATCGATCCTTACACACTTCCCTCTCGCCTAATTTTTCTTGGCATTTATTGTTAGTGAAATAGGTGGTATACCACTAAGATCCTTAATAGCTGAAAACTCTTCACCTTTCCCCTCCGGAGCCCTCCCGCGATGGCCTCGTAGCCTCCGGCAGGCACCGGACCGCAGCCGGCCCTTCCGGCCGGCCCTGATCGGGGCTCTGGGCCTCCTCCAGAGCCAGAGCTAACCCCTACCCTAAGGGCTAAACGCCGCCGAGACATTGAGGCCCAGCCACCCCGGCTTAGCCTTGTGGGAAGTTAGCCCTATCCCTCTGATAACGCCCCCTCAACGGCGAAGGGGCCCCTGAACGCAAGCGGAGCGGCTGCTGGATCTGTTTTAGCTGCCCTCGACGAACAGGCCAGACTATTCGAGGCCAGAAAGGACGTCTTTCTAACCATCGCCCAGTTTATTAATAATATGGTCTCCAGCTTTGAGGGACCCAAAAAGCAGATTGCGAAGGAAGCTACAGCTTATATAGTCTAGGCCCTAAAAAGGCTCATGAACAACGAAGCGACACCTACGTCCTGGGCCTTTGTTGCGGCCTCGGTCCCAGTTATATCCCGGGTTAAAGCCTAGGCCCCGGCTCCAGGCCAGGCCTTAGCCTCAACCTTGCCCCAGGTCCAGTCCTAACCGAAGGAGGACCTTAGGGTCCTTATTTGTATCCCCGAAGAAGGATTGGAAGCTATTAGGAAGTGTGCTCCTTACGTTTTACGCTGGAAAGTTTACTAAGCCCTAGGCCTATAATTAGCGGATATTCCCTATACCCATTATATCATAACCGGTATTATATTAAAACCACTTAATAAATAAGTCCAACAAAACATACTCTTAAATAAACAAAAATTAGTGGACTATTTTGGGGCTCATAAAGTAGAAACCCTTATAAAGTAGTTTACTTATGTAGTCCCTCGTTGCCCAGCTAAGCTATGGGGCATTAACGGGGACGAACTAGATCCAGCTGTTTAAATCGAGGAAAAGGTCTTTGCCTAAATAAGACGGAGGCCTATTAGGGCTAGACAGTCTCGACTAGGCCCTAACCCGATTATGAACGAAGTCTCCTAGGTGATCTCCTTCTCTATTAAAGTACTGCCCTTTAAATTATTTAACTAGAGCAGTAGGTCCTAACCTATCCGGAAAAAAAGGACCCTAACCAGGTATAACCCTAGCTATTAGGGATACTACTCGAATCGATTTTATAACTGTTAACCACTCTATAATAATTGTGGGAAGCTAATAAACTCCTATGAGACCAACCCTTATACAATTAGCCCGTAGTGTGCAAACTACTGTGGACCGTTCTAAGCTGGGCACAAGGGCTGCCCAGCAGGGCCCTTAGTTATTAACGGTTCCCTCACCCTCCTTAGCTGAAAGGAACGGGATCGAATCCGGAAGGCTGGACAGAAGGCCTTCAACGCTATTCACTAACCTAATTAGACGACCCCTCAAAGCACTACCCAGTAATCAACCAACAATCTAACTCCCAGGTCTAGCCACGGTTAACAGCCTGGATCTAAGCGCTCATACGCTAAGACCCCCTCTCAAAACTTAATTGTTTACTTAGGTAACGGAGATACCACTAATAACATAGACGAGGATGAGGACGAGGCTGAAGAAGTCCCCTCTTCAGAGCCCCGCCCTATCCTCGTTCTTATCACCAGGAGCCAAAGGGTAGCTTAGAAGCTGGACTACAACGTTACTAATACCTATACCCACCTAGACCTTAATTCGGAGGTGTAGGCCTAAAAAGGCCCCCCTACGGGTACTTTGTGTGGCCTAATATAATGTGGGGAAAAAGCCCCTAGCATATACGGCTTTCCTAGAGTTATACTGGGCTAATTAGGTTAATATAGTACTTATCTAGGAACCCTGGATAGGCTTTATTAATGGAATGCAGATTAATATATACCCTGGGTTCGACTCTTATATTCTAGTAGATTTCTAGAATAATAGGGAAATAAGGCCTAGGGTAATAACTTATATACGGAAAGGGATAAGGCTTCAGGTGCAGCAGCAGAGGCCCATCTAGACTAGGGATATCCTGTGGTTAAAAGTTCATAATACTATAGTTATGAATATATATAGACCACCAGGTGACCCTAATAACCATATAACTATCACCCTCTTAGGTTATTAACCACTAATACGAGCCCTTATAGCTGGGGATTTTAATGCCCACTACTACTCCTAGGAACCCGAATCTGTTAACCGGAATAGGGGAAACGATCTAGCTAACTAGGTGGATAACTATGGTCTCTCCTTTATTAGTGAAGTAGGGGTTCTAACCCATACCCATAGTCATACTTTTAACCTAACCTTCTCAAATATCCCACTTACATACTCAGGACCCTATCCACACCTACACCTAGGAGCTAATCACTAGCCTATTATAACTATTATCCCTCTTAACAACAACTAACAACAAATATACTAACCAAGGCTAATATCGGTCCTAAATTCGGCCCTTCCTCGGTTTAAAGACCTAGTTAAGGTAAGGGCCTTAACTTTACCTATCCTTAAGGACCCACTTACCTTAGCCGAGCTAGATGCCTAGACCAGCCGGATTACTAGCCTATTCTTAATAATTATCTAAGTAGTAGGGAAAAGATGATAAAACTAAGGAAAGGGGGCCCCCTGGTGAATAGAAGAGTATTTTAAAGTCCACTAATCCTATTTTAAGGCCCGTATTTAATAGGTCCGGGAACTAAAGCCGGCCTTACCACCCCCTATCCTTAAAGAATAAAAGGTCTTCTTGGATACGGTTAGAAAGGCTAAATGGGTTTACTAGGTTATAAAGATCGAAGGGGTGGTATCCGATAGGGACCTATACAAAATAATGGGTTAGTATAAGACTAGCTTAGTAGTTAAAGCCCCCCCCTTAGTTATTGAGGGCTAGATATACGATAATAGCCAGGATAAGGCCTAGGCCCTATGGAAGGCCCTACTGGAGAGGTTCAACGATGTGGATAACTTACCTGGGGACCCCTTCGGTGTGGCCACAGTCCTAAGACGACAGATACCCTGGCAGGCTACGATTAGTTAGGAGGAAGCAAGGGCAGCCACTTTAATAAAGACTACAATCCTTAGTATCAACGGAATTACCATAAAACTACTTAAAACTTATTGGGACTCTATATCTAAACTAATTCAACTACTCTTCTAGGTTTATATCCAGACCAGCTATTTTCCCCAGCCCTTCTATAGGGCAGAGGTTATTATAATCCAAAAACCTAGAAAAACCAACGTCTCAAAGGTTGGATCTTAGAGGCCGATAACCCTCTTATTTTGCTTAAGTAAAGGGCTCGAAAAGCTAATAACTAAAAGAATAACCTACCTCACTATCCTAGAAAGCGTGGCCAGCCCACAGCAAATAGGGGCCCTACCGGGCAAGGCAGCTATCGACCTAACAACCTATCTCATATATAATATCAAACAGGCCCTCGATAAGGGGCTTACAGCTACACTAGTGACGATGGATGTGAAGGGGGCTTTTGACTCTGTCCTTTAGAACCACCTTATTATCAGACTACGGCAACAAGGTTGACCTAATAGCCTGATCAGGCTAATTTATGCGTTTATATCAGACCGTACTACCAGGGTCAGGCTCGAAGAGATAACAATAGAGGACTTCCCTTTAACCTATGGGCTACCTCAGGGCTCCCCACTATTACCTATTATCTTCTTATTATATATTTCTAATATCCTAACTAAAGACCCAAGGCTTCGGTTTGGATATGTAGACAATATAGCCCTTTTAACTACCGGCCTATCCCCCAAAAATAACACTATATCCTTAAATCAGTAGGTTAACCAAATCCTAAATTAGGGGTATAATAATAAGGTCTCCTTTAACCCAGCTAAATATGAAGTTATCCACTTCACTAGAAAACATAAACAACTAAAAGACCTACCTAGGATTAAGGCTAGAGACCTTAAAATCAAAACCTCGACTAAGCCGATCCATTAGTTAAGGGTCTGGTTTAATAAAAGGCTCTCTTTCCAACACTACGTCGAAACAAGGGCAACTATAGCGAAGAAGGCAGCCCAACATCTAGGGCACCTAACAAGCACAAAGGGTGGGATCCCAGTGGTTACTGTGCAGAAGGTTATTATCACCTGTGTCCTCCTAATAGCCCTATACGGGTCTAAAACCTGGTTTAGGGGGTTAACCAAGCCAGCTCTAAATAATAATAACGACGCTTCTCCCCAGGGAGGGACAATTAATACAGGCCAAAAGGGCCTCGTCCAAAAAGTTAGTAAGGTCATCACAATAACGACCCGGGCTATCCTTCTAGTCTAAAAAACAACCCTAATAAGTAACCTTTTACGAGACGCCGGCCTGCCTACGGGGAACGTGGCCCTAGAGGGGGTACACCTACACTTCGCAGTACACCTATAAAAGGTCGACCAGGAACACCCAATAATCCTAAAACTCTCACAACGAGGGAAGCAGCAAACACAGTTTCAACGGACAACAGGCCTCGTATCAAGGGTCCCAAGGCCATCACTACTCTAACCATAATACCACCCAGGGTGATAAAACCTAATAATCCTATAAACAAAAAAAAAGGCTACTAAGGCCCTTTAGAACTAGCTAAAAACCGTCCTAAACAACCATATAATTATTTACTCAGACGGCTCTAAGGCATCTAATAAAGCCACCGGGTATAGGTTTATTATTTACCGAGGTAAAAAGCATATAACCCAGGGCTACGGCCAACTTGGCCTAGTAAAAGTATTTAATGGTGAGGTTGAAGGAGCGAGGGCAGGGCTCCGGCGGGCCCTCCTTATATCCCAAAACCAGCCTATCCACATTTATATTAATAATACTAATATTATTTAGGGGATACAGGGTAATACTCTAAGCTCCTCACAAGCAGCCTTCCTAGAGATCCACGAGGTGACTAGGATATTCGATATACATACCCACTAAGCCCCAGGGCATCAGGGGATAAAAGGCAACGAAGAAGTAGACCACCTAGCTAAATAGGGCACAACACTCCCAGTACCCTTAGGCCAACTAACAACCCTAGTAGGGATTAAGTAACTCGCTAAGAAACGGATACGAATCCAGTATACACAATGGTGGTATAAGGAGGTAACAGATCGATACGCCCAACTAGGGCTCGAGGCCACCTTATATAACCCCCCTAAACTAGCCCTACTACGGGCTACCCTATATCATCTCCTAGTAGCCCGATTAGGCCACGGAGACTTCGAATAATATCACCAGCACTTTAACTATAATAAAGCCCTACTTACTTACTTATACGGGGAAGTAAAGGAAGTAGACCACTTAGTCTACTACCAAAAAACCCTAGCGAAGAGGTAACGGTGGCCTACCCTCCACCCTTCTAATTCATCAAAGCCTATAGGACCTATGGGATCCCTTAATCGATACTTTAAGGGTCTAATTACTAACTATAAAAGTTTTAAGGCCTTCTTATGTATAACAAACTTCTTCCAGAAAATCTGCCCACGCTATTAGGGGCCAGCCCTAGCTAGTCCTTAAAACAACCAACTAACGCACCCTACTAAGGGGACCAAATAGGAACCAAAAGAACTAGAGGAACTAGCGGGATCCAAGGACAAATTGAACACATAGTAGCTAATAGGCAGGATTTGGAGGACGCTGGTAAGGGTTGTATACTATAGAGTAGGTAGTCTAAGCCTGCAGCCCTCCACACCACATACCCCTCGGGAGGTCTACCGCAAGGGCTACGCCCTTGCCGCCATGGCGTTAAATACAACAACAACAACAACAACATAATCGATCCTTAGGAGGGGGTCCTTATATATAAGTATTTAGAGTTAGGTTATTGGCCCTGATCAGGACAGGAGTCCTAGGGTTATTAAGTGTTGCTCTGGGTGGCGGTTTGGTTAATGCTATCGCAGGCCTGGGAGGCCTTTTGCCCAGCCTTCCGAATCCGTCTACGTTCCTTTCAGCCTAGGAGGGTAAGATAACCGTTAACTATTAGGGGCCTAGTTGGATAGTTTATATGGCCGGCTTAGAAGGGCCCTAAGTAGTTAGTATACTTTGGTTTAGTTATATAGGGCTTAGTTTCGTGGGAATCTGAGGGTTTACCGTCGTTGTTATAGAATAGCCACCGGTTATAATACCGGTTTATATAATATCCCTAGTAACTAGGGTTATACCTAAGTAGGGTCCTCTTTTCCCTAATAAGTTAAGCTTTACTACTTTAGTTGAATAATTTAAAGACTAATACCTCGACTATAAAGGAGATAACCCAAATAACTTCGTTTATAATAAGGTTTAAGCCAAGGCAGGATTACCGGGTTAGGACTAGCTTACGGTTAGTCTAGGTAATAGCCTCCTCCCTAATTAGGGTTAATATATTAATACTTTCCCCATTTAGGTTTTGGAGCTTAGATGAGCAACGTAGGACAATATATATAAACTATTTTACAGGGGTTTTTATTTTAAAAACCCCTAAATAATCTATTAACTTTTATTTATTTCTAAAAAGGTTTTATTGGATTTATTTATTTAGGGGCTTTAAAGAGTATCTAATCGAGATATAATAAATATATAGGATATCTCCTAGTTGTAGGCCAAGGGCCTAGCAGACTGTACAGCGCAGGGCGAAAGGGGCGTTCTTCTGGGCAGCATCCAGGCTTTCCTTAGGGATACGAATAAAAACCCGGAGGTCTTTTCGCTAAGCTTGGGCTTATGGGTGGGTAGGGGCTCGGTTTTAGGCCAGGGCGGAGGCCGGGGCTAAGACTAGGGCTAAGACTAGGGCTAGGGTTAGGGCTAATACTATAATAATATCCTAATTCCGGGTTAAAATTAAAGTAACTTCGTTATTTATTAACTTCTTTAAAACTTAAATCACATAAGTTATCACCTCCTTTATGATCTACCTTTTTAGCCCCTCAAAACTAGAGACCACGTTATTAATAAACTAAGCGATAACTAAAAAGACTTCCTTTCGGTCCTCATAGCGTCTGGTTTGTTCATCAAAGGCGGCTACTATAAATCCAGTGGCCACCCCACTTATGTTCAAAGGCCCCTTTGCCGTAAAAGGGGCTACATTAGGAGTGTTGGGCTAGTTTCCCCTAAAGCTGGGCTGGAATAGCTGGGCCTTAGTGTTATAGCGGTGCTTAGCCTTTAAGGGAGGGGTTAACTCTGGAGGTGACCTAGAACCCCGATCAGGGCCGGCTAGAGGGGCCGGCTATAGTCTAATGCTTACCGGAGGCTATAAAGCTTTTATAAGAAGCCTTTAAAAGGGAGAAGTGAAGATTTTTTAATTATTAAGGATCTTAGTAGTATATCACCTATTTCACTAACAGCGGATACTAAGAAAGATTAGGCGAGAGGGAAGTTGTAGGGTTATTAGGAGGACACAGGTGATGACCGCCTTTTATATAGTAACTATTGGGATCCCTCCTTTTGTGTTTATTAGGTGCCCTAGGTGCTGGGCTGCCTCCTTCGCTATAGCTACCCTTGTTTCGACGTGGTATTGGAAAGAGACTTTTTTATCGAACTATACCCCTAGCCAACGGATCGGCTCGACTGAGGCTTTGATTTCAAGGTCTCTAGCCTTGATCCCAGGTAGATCTTTTGGTTCCTTATGTTTCCTAGTGAAGTGGATAGCTTCACATTTAGCTGGGTCAAAGGAGACCTTATTATCGGCACCCCAGTCTAGAATTTGGGTAACCTGTTGGCTTAAGGATGTAGTCAATGCAGCGTTCAAGACAGAAGGTTAGTGATCGTGTTATGTTTGCTATTTTTACTACAATAATCAGGCCTGATAAACGATTGAATGAACAGATAATTAGCCACGCCAATAATAGCAAACGGAAAGGAAGGTCACGTTTCCCCTGCCTTAGCCCAGCCAGTAATTCTGCAACACCCACAGTTACTCCTCCTTGCACTGCTTGTATTGTCCAGTCTCGGAGCCTTCATGAGTCCAAAGGCCGACAAACGTTGCCTTGTCGCTACCCTTGTCGTGAATGTACATGACCCGCTCTGGCTTGGGCTTCCGGGCTCCGTTGTAGGCGCTCTTGCCGTTCTTCATTGGGAAATGCTGCATGTTGACCGCATCTTCGTACTTCCTGGGCATGCCTGGCAGGTTTTCCGGGTCCTTAAACTTGAATGGGTACTTGTTGTCACGGTCGGGCCCAACCTGCTTGCCCTCGTTCTGAACCTGTCCACCCTTCTTGATGGCGAACTCAACCTCCTTCTTGGTGTACTTTGACTCTGCGAGCCGGGTTAGGTCTGGTTGAGAAATACGTATTTCATTGCTCAAATGGGATACACGGGCTTACTTTCACCGCATTTGATAGTCTTGGAAGGGAGCCCCTCAATAGTAGCTATCTCATCAGCCCGAACATCAAGCCCGCTCACTTCACTGACTGCTGGAAGAGCAGAACTGACGGAGCTGAGGCCCACAAGCGCGGCAATGAGAAGTTGGAACTGCATTATAATGAAGAAGAGGTGCGAGGAGAAATTTAAGGCAATCTGAGTAGATTTGGGGATTAAAAGCCAATGTGCAATTGTTGTGAATGAAGATAGCGATTATTCAACCATGCATTCTGTAATGGCAGAAGCTGGAATATATAGTCATGAAGTTGGTCGTCGACATTAGAACAGGTAAGCATGGTCACTCCAAACCGCGCTATCTTCCTTCATTGGAATCTTGTCCTTGGTGTCTTGAATGACTGCCTAAGATCAATGATCGCCGTAATCATTCAATCTCCTAGATCTTCACAGAGAAACACATGACAGTGTAGATCAGAGCCTTCTTTTGGCTATTCCCTCCAGTTGTCCATTCCCTCCAGCTGAGTCTTTCATGCCGAAGGTACGAATTTCTATTTAGAGATAGGGGCTTATGGTATAGTTACGCGCCTATGCCCGCAAGAGTTGACGAATATCTAAGTAGCCTACCGCAGGATATGAAGAAATACGTGCTAAGCCAATTGTACTGAATCCAATATTGCTAGCAAGACTTAAGTCAAACATCTCAGAATATGGCCCGTAATCACATCAACATTTGTGGCAGGTGTAATTCATGGATATCACATGAGCATAGGAGAATGCTTCAATCGATCGAGATTCATCCATCCTTATGGAGTGGATCTTTATGATGGGCAAGGTGGACCGATTCATGAATGCACTTTTGTGAGACCGTCGTTGAGATATGTCGAAAGGATGACCACTTCAAACGAGCAAGCTTGCGGCTGTGTTTTCCAGCACCAAGAAGCGCCGTTTCGTGAGTAGCCGGTGTTTCCGATTGGGCGCAGGGAAATTGAGAGTCCTCAGATACTACCTTCCAGAAGTATACTATTCTCCCAATAGTCCTATCATTGTGACTAGTCGCGCGTACATGGACAGCCCTTGCAGTAAACGTACCTGTATGTATGGATGAGAGACAGTTATGACCACTATACAGCCGAAGTGGCGGACCTTTCTCGGCCCCGGGGCGATCGGCTCCCAGGTAGACAAATCTCCTAGCGCCTGGTTGCGCGATGATCATGCTCCCCCTTATCTAGGTGGTCTCTGGTGTTGACGGTATGTTCACCAGTCAAAGGAGGCCGGCTTGTCGGTCGGAGCTTACTCCGCAGACATCAAACAATGTGTCATAGTCAGCTTACTCGGGATATTAGGCGTCAACCGATGGATGTCAGCCGGCTATGACTGAATGGTTTCGGATAAGAAGGTGAATAGCCGGCCTAAACATCAACGCATCGAGATCTTGGTTGCTGGCAGGATTTAAGAGCCATTTTGAAACAGGCCAATGTCGATATTTCTTAAGTGAGATGCTTCTTTCTTGCCTTGTCTGGGCACGGCAGGAGGGATGGCTCCGTATCACGCCGGAGTCAATGAGCGACTGGGTGAACACAGGGAGAAACGGTAAGGAACTAATCGATGCAGATCTGTCCTTCAATATGAATGACCACACACGGTTACTACTAGGGCTGGGGCTTTATAAGAAACGCGCTCATGTGATGTATACTGCCATTGGCTCCAATATTGTCAGCACCTTGATGTCATTCCGCGTCATCCAACCACTTGACTCAGAATCTATAATAGTAAGTCACAATCCCTCATATTCGTGAATTCGTTCCACACTGCAGCAGCTCGCACATGGGTAAACCGGTTATTCTTCGCAGCAATACACTTCTGCGCCCCAAGGTCTTTCGGAATATCTAACTTCTTTCAATCGCTGCATTTCTTTCCCAACAGGACGTTATCTCTATCTCTAAGCTCGGAGATAGCATAAGAAGATGGCAACTACAATCCCCTTCTTTCCCGTTTGGGAACCTGACTCTGAGCCAAGTTCGTCTCACATTTCCGCCGAGCAGGTACAACATGTGGAAGGTTTCATAGCCGGGCGCATCAACGTCGAAGACTGCGCGACAAACCTAACGGGCCCTGTCAGAGAGGCCCAAAGCGCCCGGACAATGGAAGATACGGTCTTCGCCATCTTTTCGTTCATCAACAGCACAGCAATTAGGAATTTGGATTACCAATCCCAGCTATTATCACTGGTCAAGGCCGTTCAGAAACTCCCGCACTTGGATGTCCCAACGCCAAAGGTTGATGAAGATGGAGCGCACATCTCCTTTGGCGACGACGGCTCGAAGCTGTGGGAGGATATGCCAGGCTTCGGTCACCAATTTGGGGACAATCTCAGATGTAGGTCAAGGCCAGCCCACAGGTCATTGTCTGTTTGCATCGTATGTGTGTTTAGAAATTCTAGCAATCCAGTCGAGGTTCTACGATGAATACAACTCATCAGACACTGACCGCGCTAAGACGGCATGCGCCGAGTGGACAGGCGCCGTCACATGGTCCGCACGATTGGTCACCCTCCGTGACCCTCGAATAGCCGGTGAATTCTTCCTCAACTTCGCCTCATACTCAATCTCTCACGTGCTTGAGCGCAGTAATCATCCCATGTTTTCTGCGGAGCTACCTGCCGCCGCCATGGTCTTCCGCTTCGGCTCGAGCGAGCTGCTGCGCCTGTGTCGTCAGAGCCATCGGCCGGATATCCAGTACGCGCTGTACGATTATGACGACTTACCAGGCCTGCGAGGCCAGGGTCGTGAACCTCTGTGGACGGGCCCCGGTGGCTACTCGCTCGAGCGCTGGGCCTTTTGGAAGTCAAGGTGGCGTACAATTGGAACGCAATCTAATCTGGAGCCCTCGAATCTAAGGCATGCGAAGTCCGCGGCGGAAGCTATGGAGACTGCGGAGTTGGCATCTTCCACCTAGTGAAGATCAGTGCAATGTAGCCAGGTAGTCAGTAATTATCGACAGGTTGCCAAGTTCCCACACTATGGTCTTGCGTATACTAACTGTAACGTTGATTTAACTTTGTATTGATAGTATAGTCCTTCTAGTCATTGTACCAATGCTAATTAATCTCGAAATTGAGGCTTCCGTTGGCTTGGAAGCCATATTCCGTATACAGGTCCGCACTGAGCTCTGCATCGGAGTCCGCCTTCCCGCCATGAGATTAATCATCGATGTCCGCATTGAAGGTTCAGCGGAATCAAACAAGGTTTCCAATACGGTCGCCTGTAATCGACCTCAAACTTAGTGAGAACTTACTTACAGGATGCCGTATGTGCTACGCCATAGAGTCCGAGCACATGAATCACCGTCTAATGTCACGATGGCCAATGACTACATATTAGGTCCTGCTTCGGATCTCAGGTTCGTCACAGGGACTTACATCTCATCCTTTACCTATCCAGACAATCGACACCATAATAACAGCATTACAGTCATCTTTGATTTGTATCTCATCATGTCGAATGTGCCTGCTACGTCACAGCCATCATGGTCCTTGGCTGGGAAGACCGCTGTGATCACCGCAGGATCAAGAGGGATAGGACGGGCAATCGCAATTCACTTTGCGCGAAAGGGTTTGATGAACCTGGCCATCACCTACGTCGCAAACAAGGCCGCAGCCGAAGAAACCATCAAAGAATGTCGCTCCTTAGGCGTTCAACGCGCTGTCATGATCCAGGCGAACGTGGCTGACCATGACGTCGCGGCCAAAGTCATCAACGAGACACTCAGCGGCCTTGAGACCAAGGTCATCGACATCCTCGTCAACAACGCCATCCAAGGGGACCCAACCAAGATCAAGTCGGTGGCCGAGACGAAGCCGGAAGACTTTGCAGAATTGATGCACGCCAACGTGTACACGCCCGTCAGCCTGACCGTCGAGTTCATGAAGCACGCGCCGGTGTACGGCGGTCGCGTCATCAACATCTCCAGTATCGCCGGCAAGGCGGGAAATCCGGACCCGCTCATGACGTACGGCGCTACCAAGGCCGCCCTCGACAGCTTCACGAGGTCCTTCGCGGGGACCTTCGCGGCGAAGCAAGGCATGACCTTCAATAGCGTGGCCGTTGGCCCGACGGCCACGGATGCTTTGATTGCCATCAGGAAGATCTGGCCGAAGGAGTACCTTGACAAACAGATGACGGATATAACTGCTGCTGAGAGATTCGGCGAGCCAGAAGATATTGGGTACATTGTTGGGTTCTTGGCAAGCGAGGAGGGCAGATGGGTTAACGGTGCTGCTGTGAGCGCGAATGGAGGCCATCGCAGCACCCTCGCGCTGTTTGGCTAGGTCGACTATGTTTCTAGTTAGCAATTAGTACTTTTCAGCGGAAATTTTACATATCCGGCCATCAGAGCTAGGGAACGATGAAAATCGGATGAGAACTTCTGCCATGTGAAGCTGTGAGTTTTGCTATTGGACACGGCCGCTAATCCCCCCCCCTGATGTTGCATTGCAGGAAGCACTTCAGGGGACGATGGGGCGCCCAACGGCGTATTTTAGCGGTCTCCACATAGCGGATCATCTGCACTGCTTATGGCGACTTCCGGGCTGCTCCGCCTTGCCGACATCCGCGGCGGACCAGCTCCTGTCCGGAATCTCCTCTTTCCCATCCAGGCCTCCATATGTCCCCACCGGACTTGATATATGTCCCCTGAAGTGATTTCACGGCAGTATTCCAGACCTTCCTGAAGATGGGAAACCAAATTTTGGACGCCGAACAGAACGAGCCAACCATGCAGCCACCCCCACGGAAGCTGGTCGACGTTGACCACATCCTGGAAACCGCCACACTCGCAGAGAAGATCTCTCTCCTTGCCGGTACGTTGCACTCCCAAGACTGCAGGCCGTTGTCTCCAAAGCGTCTAGTAGATCTAACAAGAACGTAAAAAGGGTCTGACTTCTGGCACTCCACCCCGCTCCCGCAGTATGACGTCCCCGCCATCAAATGCACAGACGGGCCCAACGGCGTCCGGGGCTCTCGCTTCTTCAACCCTGTTCCGGCATTGTGTGTCCCATGCGGGAGCGGCCTGGGAGTGACGTAGAATCCCGAGCTGATCGAGCAGGCCGGCCAGCTGCTGTCGAAAGAATGCGACGCCAAGGGCGCCCACGTCTGGCTCGGCCCGACCGTGAACATCATCCGGTCCCCGCTGAACGGCCGCGGCTTCGAGTCCTTCTCAGAGGACCCGCACCTCAGCGGCATGCTTGCGGCGGCCATGATCAGGGTCGTGCAGTCGCGGGGCACGCTGGCGGCCCTCAAGCACTTCGTGGCCAACGACCAGGAGACTGAGAAAATGTCGGTCGACGTGTGCATGTCCGACAGGGCACTGCGCGAGGTCTACCTCATGCCCTTCCAGATTGCCCTCCGCGACAGCAACCCGAGAGTTGTCATGTCTTCCTATAACAAGGTGCAGGGCCTGCATGTGTCCGAGAACCCAAAGATCCTGCAAGACATCTTGAGGAAGGAGTAGGGGTTCAACGGTCTCATCATGAGCGACTGGTGAGTCTCTCCATTTTTGTTCATCAGACAGATATCTGACATGAGCAGGTACGGCACATACTCATGCGAGGCAGCTCTCAATTGTTGTTGTTGTAGTATTTAACGCCAAGGCGGCAAGGGCGAAGCCCTTGCGGCAGACCTCCCGAGGGGTATGTGGCGTGGAGAGCCGCAAGCTCAGACTACCTACTCTACAGTACGCAGCCATTACCAGCGTCCTCCAAATCTTGCCTATTGGCTACTATGCGTTCAGTCTGTCCCTGGATCCCGCTGGTTCCTCCAGTTCCTTTACTTCCTATCTAGTTCCCCTGGTAGGGCACGTTGGTTAGTTGTTTTAAGGCCCAGCTGGGCTAGCCCCTAATAGCATAAGTAGATCTTCTAGAAGAAGTCTATTACACGTAGGAAAGCCTTAAAGCTTTTAGGATCGGTAATTAGCCCCTTAAAGTATTACTCGAGCAATCCCATAGGTCCTATGGGCTCTGATGAACTGGAAGGGTGGAGGGTAGGCCACCATTACCTCCTCGCTAAGGTCTTTCGGCAATAAACTAAGTGGTCTATTTCCTTTACTTCCCCGCAAAAACAAATAAGTAGGGCTTCTATATGGTTAAAGCGTTAATGATATTGTTCAAAGTCTCCGTGGCCTGATCGGGCTACTAGGAGGTGGTATAGGGTAACCCGTAGTAAGGCTAGTTCAGGGGAGCTGGACAAGGTGGCCTCGAGCCCTAGTTAGGCGTATCGATCCGTTACCTCCTTATACCACCATCGTATTTATTAAACCCGTATCCATTTCTTAATAAATTACTTAATCCCTATTAGGGTTATTAGTTAACCTAAAAGCACTGGGAGTATAGTGCCCTACTTAGCTAGGTGGTCTACTTTTTTGTTACCTTTTATCCCCTAATACCCTGGGGCCTAATAGGTGTATATATCGTATATTCTAGCCACCTCATAGATCTCAATAAAAGCTTCTTATAAGGAGTTTAGAGCTTCGCCCCGTATCCCCCGAATAACACTAATATTATTAATACAGATGTGTATAGGTCAACCTTAGGAGGTAAGGAGGGCCCGCCGGAGCCCTACCCTCGCCCCTTCAACTTCTCCATCAAACACTTCTACTAGGCCGAGTCGGCCACAACCCTGGGCTATCCACTTATTACCTCTATAAATAACGAACCCATATCCTATAACCCCATTGGGTACCTTAGAGCCGTCTAAATAAATAATTATATAATCGTCTAGGACGGTTTTCAGCTAATTCCGAAAAGCCTTAGCAGCCTTCTCCTTTATTTATAGGATTATCGGGTCTTATAACCTTAAAAGGTATTATAGTTAGAGCAGTGCTGGCCTTAGGATCCTTGAGACGAGGCCTGCTATTCGTTAAAGTCGTATTTACTACCTCCCTTATTGTGCAAGCCTTAGGACTAATGGGTATTGTTGGTCAACCTTTTATAATCGGACTACAAAGCATAGGCGTACCCCTTCTAAAACCACTTTCCCAGTAGGCAAGCCGGCATCTCGGAGGAGGTTACTTATTAGGGTTGTTTTCCAAACTAGGAGGATAGCTCGGGCCACTCTTATAATAACCTTATTAACCTTCTGGACGAGGCCCTTCTAACCTATATTAATAATCCCCCCTCTCTAAGGGGGGGTAGTATTGTTTAGGGCTAGCTTAGTTAGCCCCCCGAACCAAGTTTCGGCTCCGTATAGGGCTATTAGGAGGACACAGGTGATGACCACCTTCCGTACAGCAGCTACTAGGATCCCTCCTTTTGTGTTTATTAGGTGCCCCAGGTACTAGGCTGCCTTTTTCGCTATAGCTACCCTTGTTTCGACGTAGTATTAGTGTCACAGCCTTTTCCTACCAGCCGGGGGCTGCAATAGGGATCACTAAGGCTATGTCTCGATCGAGGAGTTCACCGGTATTTCAGTGAATATATATGTCTCGATATCTTGGGTGTATTTGTGATGCCGCGTCTAAGTCCTCTAGCTTGCGGCGCCTCCTTATGAGGGCGACGCTAGTCACGTGATAGTTCACGTGACTGTCGTTAAGGACAAAAGACGTGTGACAATTAGAAAAAAAGTCTTTTATCAAACCAAACCCCTAACCAACGGATCAGCTCGACCAAGGCTTTAATTTCAAGGTCTCTAGCTTTAATCCCAGGTAGGTCCTTTGGTTACTTATGTTTCCTAGTGAAGTGGATAACTTCACATTTAACTAGGTTAAAAAAAACCTTATTATCAGCACCCCAGTCTAGGATTTAGGTAACCCGTTAACTTAAGGATATAGCATTATCCTTAAGGGATAGGCCAGTAATTAAAAAACTTATATCATCTACATATCTAAACCAAAGCCTTAAGTCTTCAACTAGGATATCAGAAATATAAAATAAGAAAATAATAAGTAATAGTAGGGAGCCCTAGGGTAGCCCGCAGGTTAAAGGGAAGTCCTCTATTATTACCTCTTCAAACCTAACCCTAGCAGTACAGTCTAACACAAAAGCATAAACCAGCCTAATCAAGCTATTAGGCCAGCCCTATTACCATAAACGGATAATAAGGCGGTTCCAAAGAACAAAGTCAAAGGCCCCCTTCATATCCATTATCACCAGTATAACTATAAGCCCCTTATCGAGGGCCTATTTAATATCGTATATAAAACAGGTCATTAGGTCGGTAACTGCCCTACCTAGTAAGGCCCCTATTTGCTATAGACTAGCCACCCCTTCCAGGATAGTAAGGTTAGCCATTCTCCTAACTATTAGTCTCTCGAGCCCCTTACCCAGGCAGGATAGGAGGGCTATTAATCTCCAGGATCCAGCCTTTAAGAAGTCGGCCTTTCTAAACTTCTAAATTATAACAACCTCTGCCCTATAAAAGGGCTAGGGGAAATAGCCGGCCTTAATATATACCTAGAACAACAGCCTAATAAGCTTAGCTATAAGGTCCCAGTAAGCCTTAAGTAATTTTATGGTGATCCCATCGATACCAGGGGTCATAGTCTTTATTAGGGTAACTACTCTTACTTCCTCCTAACTAATCGTAGCCTGCCAGGGTATTTATCGTCTTAGGACCATAGCCACGTCGAAGGGGTCCCCAGGTAGGTCATCCATATCATCGAACCTCTCCAGTAAGGCCCTCCATAGGGCCTGGGCCTTATCCTGGCTATCGTTATACGTCTAGCCCTCAACTACTAAAGGGGGGGCTTTAACTACTAAACTAACCTTACACTAACCCATTATTTTATATAAGTCCTAATTAGATATAACCCCTTTGATCTTAGTAACCCAAAAAACCCATTTAACTTTCCTAATTATTTCTAAGAAAACCTTTTACTTTTTAAGGATAAGGGGTAGTAAAGCCAAAGCCAGCTCTAATTCCCATACCTACTAGGTATAGACTTTAAAATAGGATTAGTGGGTTTTATAATACTCTTTTATCTACTAGGGGGCCCACTTTCCCCAACTTTATCGTCTTTTCCCCACTACTTAGATAACCATTAAAAATAGGTTAGCGATCCGGCTAGCCTGGGTGTTTAACTTAGTTGGGGTAGGTAAATCCTTAAAGGTAAGAAAAGTTAAGGTCCCTACCTTAACTAGGTTTTTAAACCGAGGAAAAGCCGAATCCGGGACCGATATTAGCCCTAATTAGTATATTTATTATTATTTATTATTATTAAGGGGGATAATAGTTATAATAGGCTAGTGATCAGTTTTTGGATATAGGTATAGATAGAGTCCTTTGTGTATAAGGGGGATATTTAAGAAGGTCAGGTCAAGGACGTGACCACGGGTATGGGTTGGAGCCCCTACTTCTCCAATAAAGGAGAGGCTATGGTTATTAACCTAGTCGGCTAAATCATCTCCTCTATTCCGGTTAACGGATCCTGGTTCCCAGGAATAGTGGTGAGTGTTAAAATCCCTAGTTATAAGGGCTTGTATTAGTGGTTAGTATCCTAGGAGGGTGGTTATTGTTTAGTTGTAAGGATCGCCTGGTTGTTTATAGACGTTTATAATAGTAGTGTTATTAACCTTTAACCATAGGATATCCCTTGTTTGGATAGGTCTTTGTTGTTGTACTTATAGCCTTATCCCTTTTCGTATATATGTTATTACCCTGGGCCTTATTTCCCTATTATCCTAAAAATTAATTAGGATAAAGGAATTATACCCAGGGTGTATATTAATCTGTATTCTGTTAGTGTAACCTATCCAGGGCTCCTAAATAAGTACAATGTCGACCTAATCAGCCCAGCAGAGCTCTAGGAAAGCTGTGTGTACTAGAGGCTTTTTTCTTATATTATATTAGGCTACACATAGCACCCGTAGGGGGGCTTATTTAGGCCTACGCCTCCGAGTTGAGGTCCAGGTAGGTGTAGGTATTAGTGATATTATAGTCAGGTTTTTGAGCTACCCTCTGGCTCCTATTTCGGAGAGGGTAGATAGGGTGGTTGGTCTAAGGGAGGGCCTCGGGGTCTTCCGCTTCGTCTTCATCCATATTACTAGCTGAATCCTTATCGCCTAGGCATATAATCGATCCTTGGGAGGGGGTCCTGGTGTATGGGTGCTTGGAGCTGAGTTGTTAGCCCTGATTAGGGTGGGAGTCTTGGGGTTGTTGAGTGTTACTCTGGGTGGTAGTCTAGTTAGTACTATCGTAGGCCTCGGAGGCCTTTTACCCAGCCTTCCGAATCCGTCCGCATTCCTTTCGGCCTAGGAGGGTAGGATAACCGTTAACTACTAAGGGCCTAATTAGACAGTTTATATAGCTAGCCTGGAAGGGCCCTAAGTAGTTAGTATACTTCGGATTAGCTGTATAAGGCTCGGTCTCGTGGGAGTTTAAGGGCTTACCGCAGTTATTGCAGAGTGGCCGCTGGTTATAGTACTGGTTTATATGGTATCCCTGGTAACCAGGGTTATACCTAAGTAGGGTCCTCTTTTTCCTAATAAGCTGGGCTTTGCTACTCTGGTTAAATAATTTAAAAGGTGGTACCTTAACTGTAAAGGAGATAACCTAAGTAATTTCGTTTATAATAGGGTTTAGGCCGAGGTGGGATTGCCGAGCTAGGACTAGCTCGTGGCTAGTCTAGGTAATAACCTCCTCCCTAATTAGGGTTAATATATTAATACTTTCCCCATTTAGGCTTTGGAGCTTAGATGGGCAGCGTAGGACAGCGTATATGAACCATTTTGTGGGGGTTTCTACTTTAAAGGCCCCTAAGTAGTCTACTAGCTTTTGTCTATTTCCAATAAGGTTTTGTTGGATTTGTTTATTTAGGGGCTTCAAAGAGTATCCAGTTGAGATATAATAGAGATATGGGATATCTCCTAGTTGTAGGCCAAGGGCCTAGCAGACTGTACGGCGCAGGGTGAAGGGGGCGTTCTTCCGGGCAGCCTCCAGGCCTTCCTCGGGGATACGGATGAAAACCCGGAGATCTTCCAGTTGTATTTAGGCTTATAAGCGGGTAGGGGCCCGGTTCTAGGCCGGGGCCGGGGCTAGGGCCGGGGTTACGGCCAGGGTTAAGGCCACAACAATAGCCTAGTTCCAAGGTGGGGTCGGGGCAGGTGTAGCTTCATTCTTCATAAACCTTTTCAGGGCCTGAATCACATAAGTCGTAGCCTCCTTTACGATCTGCTTTCTAAGCCCCTCAAAGCTGGAGACCACATTATCAACGGACTAGGCGATAATCAGGAAGACATCCTTTCGGGCCTCGTAAAGTCTAGCTTATTCATCCAAGGCGGCTAGGATAGATCTAGTAGCCGTCCCGCTTACGTTCAAGGGCCCCTTTACCGTAGAGGGGGCTGTATTAGGAGTGTTGGGCTGGCTTCCCACAAGGCTAGGCCGGGGTAGCTAGGCCTCGGTGTCGCGGCGGCGCTTAACCCTTACGGTAGGGGTCGGCTCTGGAGGTGGTCCAAAACCTCGATCAGGGCCGGCCGGAGGGGCCAGCTACAGTCCGGTGCCCGCCGGAGGCTAAGAGGCCATCGCGGGAGGGCTCCGGGAGGGAAAGGTGAAGAGTTTTCAGCTGTTAAGGATCTTAGTGATGTATCACCTATTTCACTAACAGCAGATGCCAAGAAAAATTAGGCGAGAGGGAAGTTGGGCAGCTCTCAATGCTGGGGTCGATATCGAGATGCCAGGCCCAAGTCGCTACCGTGAGAAGGAGGCTTTGGCGGCCGTCTTCTCCGGGAAGGTGCACCAGCACACCATCGATGAACGTGCGAGGAAAGTCTTGGAATTCGTCAACGATGCATCTTCAGCACGCGTTGGGAAAGAAGAGATCATGCGAGACGTGCCCGAGGACCGAGAGCTGAACCGTCGTCTGGCGCAAGAGAGCATTGTCCTGCTGAAAAACGCGTTTTTCAGACTTCCGCTGAAGGCAGAGGAATGCGAAGAAGTCGCAATCATCGGCCCCAACGCTGACCTCGGTGCAGCATGCGGTGGAGGGAGTGCGAGTCTTCGCCCGTACTACACCAGCTCTATCTTAAAAGGCATCCGGAACTCCTTGCCGCCAAATGCCAAGCTTCACTACGAGCCTGGTGTTAACGGACACGTTCTCCTACCACCTTTCACTGAAGATAACGTCTACAATGATGCGGGCCTGCCCGGTGTTACGATTGAGGTCTTTAACGGACCACACACAGTTGCAAACCGAAAGGCATTCGACCGTCTTACAATACCCGGCACGACATATCAACTCATGGACTACAAGCATCCAGCGAAAGGAGAGACCTTCTTCATGTCCATGAGAGCAACCTTCATTCCCGAGCACACTGACACGTACGAGTTCGGTCTAGCTACATACGGAGTCGGAGACTTGTTTATCAATGACAAGCTTGTAATCGACAACTCTACAGAACAAACACCCGGAGGCATGTTCTTTGGAAAGGGATCTGCTGAAAAGCGGGCTACGTACAAGATGAAGGCAGGAGAGGAATATTGCCTCCGTGTCGAGGCTGGCAGCGCTTCAAAATCAAAAGTGACGGGTGGTTCGCTCCTCGCCATTCCGGGTGGAGCGTGCAGGCTTGGTGGCTGCAGAAAGATTGACACAGACGAGGGTGTTAAGAGGGCGGTTGAGTTGGTAAAGAAATGCAAGCACGCTTTCATTGTGGTTGGTCTGAATGTAAGCGATGATGTCTCGCAATGCGTCTGCTTGAAATTACTGACCCTACCCGCGTATAGGCCGACTTGGAAAAGGAGGGCAAGGACAGAGAGACAATGGACTTGCCGACGGACGTCGACTATCTTGTCGACTCAGTCCTGAGGGCGAAATGGGATACGATTGTTATCACGCAGGGCGGCAACCCGATCAGCATGCCTTGGAGAGACGACGCACGAACCCTGCTTCACACCTGGTATGGCGGAAACGAGGCCGGCACCGCAGTCGCGGATGTGATCTTTGGCCGCATCAACCCCAGCGGCAAGCTGCCGATGACGTTCCCGGCCCGCCTGGAGGACAATCCTGCCTATCTCGGATTCGGCAGGGACAACAGAAAAGTGCATTACAACGAGGAGGTATTCGTTGGGTATAGGTGGTACGAGGCGCGGAAGATAGAGCCCGCGTTCTTCTTCGGGTAAGCCTCCAAGTTTCCCCGCGAGCTTAAGTCCAGCTAACGGTGGTTACTTCAGCGAAGGACAAAGCTACTCGAGTTTTGTAGTATCGGACCTCGAAGTCACGTCATCTCGTGTCCAGGTCAGCATCGAGAACGCTGATAAGTATTCGAGTGCAGAATGGATGGCAGGTGCAGAAGTCGTCCGCCTGTACATCGGGTATTCAACTACGTCACCGAAGTCCAAGTTTGCTCGACCAAAGCGTTGGTTGGCGGGTTTCAAGAAAGTCCATCTGGAGCCGGGAGAGAAAAAGACCGTCACGATGCCCATCGACAGATACAGCACAGCCGTCTGGGATGAGAAGAGGAACAGCTGGTGTTGCGAGAAGGGTACCTACACGGTGTGCGTCGAGGGTGGGACATATAATGACCCATTGAAGGGAATTTTCGAGGTCGAGAAGACTGTTTTCTGGAACGGATTGTAGACTCCTCGCTTTTTCCGAGAGCTGACTAGAGCGTTAGGATGAGGACTGATACGGGATGTCATCGACATTCAACACAGTCGGTAACCCCAGCATCTTAGATTGTAAAGTAGGGTGAAACACGGAGCACCGGTTGGTATATAAAGTACACGAAATAATGCAAGAAAATGTCAGAAGCATCCTGAATCGGCCATATTCCAGTCATTCTGCAGCGGCATGAATGTGTCCAGAAACAGGTCGGGCTGGCAGTCGCCATAGCTCGGCTCGAACCCCAGAGTCATCGACACGTCGTAAGGTGCGGTATGGCTTCCGAATCCAGGTTCCGGGAAGCCGAAGTCGTTGCTAGGTACGTCCTGAGGCATTGCCATGTACGGTTGAGGGACGTCCACCTTTGGCATATCGGCCATGACAAATGGCTGCGGCTGAGCGACAGCGTGCTGTTCCCTCGTCCCTTGACCGCTCGGCTGGTACTGCTGGATATTCTCTTCGCCGTCCTGCTGGAACTTTAGCTTCCGTATCTCGTCCGTCACGCTGTATTCGGAGTAAACTTCTGGCGTGGAAGCATCCGGGTTGTTTTGAATGGCTGAGCGCGCAGGGAGTGAGGCTTCGCCACCGGCACCAGGCTGTTCCATCTCCCAATTAGACCGAAGAGGGCTGGACGAACCGCCCGACTCTCTCTCAGCATCGTGGATCAAATCGGATATGCCACCACGCAGAAGTTTGGTAGTTGGATAGAGCTCCGCCGGCGTCTCCAGGATGTCCGAGCATGCCTTGAGCTTAGCGATCAACTCGGGCCTGGGTAAGTTGGCGAACTGCGCCGATCCCAGGCGAGAGATGACGCGGGCAGAATGAAAGGCGCACATCGCCAGCGACGGATCCGTGATGAAGATATCCTTCCCCATTTCCATCACAGTGGCCATGATGTCCGCGACGGCGAGGGCATGCTCGAGACATCTTTCTCTGCAGTAGGCGACAAAGTCGGAAGGTAGGCTTTGCAACTCGTCGATCGGCAATCCTTCTCGGATCCCGGGAATGGTGAACCGGTACATGTCGCATTGGCATTGGTGCCACCAAGCGTGGAACATGACGAAAGAGGTCCGCTGGGGTGTGTACGCGCGAAGAAACAAGTTCTTCTTGTCGAACGTGTAAGGTTGAGGTAATGACCGGCGCAGGGCCTCGAGCTCATCGACGTGCGCCTTCAGCTGCGAGATGCATTCGGGCAGAGGTCTTCGGCGGTGGGTTATTGTGTGGGAGAGTCTGTGGATAGAATTAGCCATGGTATCTTGGCGGGGAGTTAGACAAGATTGAAGATACCTCTGAATTCGGTCTCTAATATCGAGCACTCTGATGTTGTACGCCATGAGTCCTAGGTTCGAGGAGCTTTGTACTTCAGATGGCTTCAGAGGCTCTGTCATGACCGGAATGTCCAACGTGAATGAGCGTTCGCTGCAGGGCAGCTGTAAGTGAATCGTGTCTTTCGAACACCCAGTAAACTCGGCGCGACCACTCGAGTAAAGCGTGTCAAGAGTGAAGATAGCCCACATCAGACGTCTACGCCGCTCTTGGGTGAGAAACCCGAGGCGACCATCCTCGTAATTGAGTCTCATCATGTAAGCTAATCTCGCCGCAAGACAGGCCGATATGAGCATCTTGCTGAAGCGGCGCGCGATGATGTGGTCTAGTGTTGTGAGCATGAGCGCTTCAATGTCCGACATTGATGGCTCGCTGAGTCGCATGAAGAGTTGCATCTCTGCTTCTTGGATTCATCTTGTTGCTTGCTGTAGCCGGATGTTATCGCCCGACGCGATGTAGCGAGCGGTGAGGCCGCACATGGCTCTCAGAAGCCGTGGGTTGTGGGTGCCTTGTGCCCAACTCTGGCAAAATGTCGCCTTGTGGATAAAGCCGTAACATGGTATAGGATAAACGAAATCAAAGAAAGTGTCAATGTGTTGTTTGATGAGTAGCTTGTTTGAATTCGGCTCGCTGTTTCGGAGACGTAGTGTCAGTTTGGCAGCCATTCACGTTATGCTCAGCGGGCTTACAAGCCGAGGGGCGATGCAGAAGACGGCGCAACGGAACCATCTCGGTAGGATGAGGGGGTCCTGTTGACAGGACCGCCATTCGATTCATCTGATGTCTTCGCAACCAGTTCCCCCTGGTTTTGAGAGGTTTCCGGCGTCGACGACGATGCCGGCTTGTTAGACAAGTCTGGGTACTGACATGCGACCCCTCTATGTAAACAGCGCCGACATGACGGCTGCGCGCCACAGCACTTCGTCTTCTTGTCCCTGCACTGAATGCAAGCTCTGCGGACGCGTCGCTTTTCCAACCTCAGGTGGCTCGGGTCGCTTCGTGGCGTCGAGCCGCCTCCCTCATCAGCCAACGCGTCCGGGCCCGAGAAGGAGCAGTGGAACTTGAGCCGACGGCAGTTCTCGCAGCCACCAGCTGTGCCGTCGCATCGGACCTGTCTCGGATACCGGTCAGGGGGTGCCGCCATCCGAAGCGGAGCACATCGGGGTGCGGGTGGGCAAACTCACCTTTCGGTTCCGGCACTGGAAACATATCTGCAGGCCCTTCCGGGGCCGCCCAGAGGATCGGTATGGAGTCGCCGTCTCCATGCTTGGTTTTTTTTACCGTAGCTGGTTCGAGCAGGGTGATTGAGGATGCATGAGGTCGGGGAATTGGGTGGGAAGTCGGGGGGGAAATGGGTTGACGTTTCCGTTCCGCCCGAGTTCCGTGACGCTTTTCGCAGTGGGCCCCTCCGCCCGAGTTCCGGACCACGCAGACCCATGTCTCGACGCCAGAATCCCGGGCGGGCGGTCAGTCACCCAAGAAGATTTTTTTCTTTTTTGTTCGTTCTGGACTTCCAGCTGAACTGCCCCGGCGACATGCCTGTCTCCCCTCGCCTAGCCGGTCAGCTTCCCCAGCGGGTTGCCCCAACTTGGGGAAGCCTCCTGGATCACTCCGCCCATGTGTTGGTTAGCCGTCAGCCTCTCATCGGACGACTTTGATTGCCTGTGGAGATGATATTAGCTTCGAATCCTTGGGGTTCCCGACCCCACACTGCCGGGAGCGAGAGCAAGGAGTTGGCGTCGTAGCGTAATGTACGACGAGGACAACTCGGGCGATTCGCGAACGCGTCTGCATACATAAAGAACCGCCAATGCATCGTCGGCCTTTGACCCGAGTACCCTGTCGTTCAAGGCACGGAGTCGATCCCCTCGAAGAAGCGAAGTACCAGACCTCGCTATGGCGCCGAACAGGATCCTCAAGCATTTCAACCGCACCCTCGCGGTCGCCTTCACAGTCGTCGCCATCTCGACCTTCAACTACGGCTTCGACAATGCGGGCTACTCGACGACCCAGGCGATGGACGCCTTCCAGCAGCAGTTCGGCGACCAGGACCCCACCACCGGCAAGTGGAAGATTCCGACCAATTGGCTGGCGCTGTTCAACAGTCTCAACTACATCGGGTTCGCGGCCGGCGTGATAATCGGCAGTCTCGTCAGTGCCCGATGGGGCCGCCGGTGGTGTATGTTTGGAATGAGTGCCTGGGCCCTGATCCCCGCGACTATCGCCTTGACGTCAAAGACTCGGGAACAGATTATGGCTGCGCGCATTCTCAACTGTAGGTCCAATTCAGGATGATACCTCAACATGCAAAGTTTCTAACCAACTGAAGACATCTACGTGGGTATTGAGCTGGCCGTTGTGCCCGTATGTCAGTCCGAAATTGTGCCGCCCGAGATTCGAGGCTTTGCTGTCGGATCATACCAATTCAAGTCTTATGGTGAGGTTAGGAGTCGCAGCGCACTTACTCGATCAGATATCTGGCCCACTTTTACCAATCAACCAATCAAATATAGCCGATTTCCGCTTTCAATCAGTCAATTTCACACCCCATATCTAATCTGATTGATTGACTAAAAGTGGAGACCCGAAATAGATTTAATCCCCACCCCGGACCAATTAAAAAGGGTAAAATAGGCCTAGTGGTTACCACCATTCCCAACGGGATTCGAACCCGTAATACTCATCACCGTAAATATAATTTAAACTCTGTTCACTAATTATACCATAAGAGTATTACTAGGACCTCCTTTTTTCTAGGAATATAATAATAGGAATACAAGGGATTTACGTTATTAACTTATTTAGTACAAAAAAACACGCGTATATAGCCCAGTA
This sequence comes from Colletotrichum gigasporum, assembly GCA_024584535.1. Lineage (NCBI taxonomy): Eukaryota > Fungi > Ascomycota > Sordariomycetes > Glomerellales > Glomerellaceae > Colletotrichum > Colletotrichum gigasporum. The sequence continues at coordinate 10,269,568 of CP077948.1, forward strand.
TACACTATACTTATAATAACTCAACTTTACTAATTTTAGCCCCCCTACGCCGTACACTATACACCGTATACATTGTATATTCCACCTTATTGCCGCTAATTGGCCCTCCCTCACCCGATTACTCCTTTTCGATAATACCTTTGATTATATTTAGTTTCCCCCCACTATAATTTATTATATCCTAATTTAGGGAATAATTAGATATTAATAAGGTATCGTCTTATGATCTTAATACCCGTAATACTATCGAGGGTCTCCCCTAGGCTACGTAGAGGAGTTAGTGTTTCGTTAACGACGACTTCGTTTTAAAGAAGGGCTTTAAAAGTAGGAGGAGTTGGATTAAGAGTGAGGGTCTCTTTGTTCATGAAATCCTAGTTGGGAATATTTAGGGTAAGTTTCTTATAATTTCGAAGTTATATGAATATGAACTAATTATATAAGTAAGGTCTTCTGGGTATACTATTATTATAATAAGAAGAACTATTTTAATAACCTTTTCGATACTTAGTTTACCTCTTCTATAAGTACCCATCTTAAACTAAAGTACCACATTATTAATATAACTATTTTAAATACCCTCACTTCCGATAATGAGTTAAAAGTAGCACCGCCACTAGTAAAGCGACACTGTTCCGCTCCGGTGGTTACTATATCGAAGTCCCAGGTTACAAAATCTCTTATGCTCGCCGTTAACTTCCTTATTAACACTAGTAACCCCTTTATAACCTTCTAGGACTAATCTAACGGTCCAAGCATGTATATTGCAACTAGCTATGACGACTACTACAACTTCCCTCTCGCCTAATTTTTCTTAGCATCCACTGTTAATGAAATAGGTGATATACCACCAAGATACTTAACAGTTGAAAAGTCTTCACCTCTCCCTCTCGGAGCCCTCCCGTGATAGCCTCACAGCCTCCGGCGGGCACCGGACTGCAGCCGGCCCCTCCGGCCAGCCCTAATCGGGGCTCTGGGTCACCTCTGGAGCTAACCCCTCCCTCAAGGGCTAAGCGCCGCCGTAACACTGAGGCCCAGCTACTCCGGCCCAGCCTTGGGGGAAGCCAGCCCAACTCTCCTAATGCAGCCCCTTCTACGGCAAAGGGGCCCTTGAACGCAAGCGGGGTGGCCACTGGATCTATCCTAGCCGCCTTCGATGAACAAGCCAGACGCTATGAGGACCGAAAGGGTGTCTTTTTGGCCATCGCCCAGTCTGTTGACAACGTGGTCTCTAGCTTTGAGGGGCCGAAAAAGCAGATCGCAAAGGAGGCGACAACTTATGTGATCCAAGCCCTGAAGAAGCTGATGAATAACGAAGCCGCTCTAACTCTAACCCGGAACTGGGCTACCGTTGCGGTATCAGCCCCGACCCTAGCCCCAGTCTCAACCCCGGCCCAGCACCGAGCCCCTACCCCCCCACAAACCCAGGCTCAGTTAAAAGACCTCCGGGTTTTCGTCCATATCCCCGAGGAAGGCCTGGATACTGCCCAGAAGAACACCCCTTTCGCCCTGCGCCGTACGGTCTACCAGGCCCTTAGCCTACAACTAGGAGACATCCCACACATCTACCACATCTCGACTAGATACTCCTTGATGCCCCTAAATAAACAAATCCAATAAAGCCTTATTGGAAATAGACAAAAGTTAGTAGACTGCTTAGGGGCTTTTAAAGTAGAAACCCCCATAAAATGGTTCATATACGCCGTCCTACGCTGCCCATCTAAGCTCCAAAGCCTAAATGGGGAAAGTATCGACATATTAACCCTGATCAGGGAGGAGGTTATTGCCTAGACTAGCTGCGAGCCAGTCCTAGCTCGGCAATCCCACCTCGGCCTAAACCCTATTATAAATAAAGTCACTTGGGTTATCTCCTTTACGATCGAGGTACCACCCTTCAGATTATTTAATTAGAATAGTAAGGCCCAGCTTATTAGGAAAAAGAGGACCCTACTTAGGTATAACCCTGGTTATTAGGGATACCATATAAACCGGTATTATAACCGGTGGCCATTTTATAACAATTACAGTAAGCCCTCAAACTCCTACGAAACCGAGCCTTGTACAACTAAGCCGAAGTGTACCAACTACTTAGGGCCCTTCTAAGCCGGCCATATAGACTGTCCAACTAGGCCCCTAATGGTTAACGGTCACCTTACCCTTCTAAGCCGAAAGGAACGCGGACGGATCTGGAAGGCTGGGCAAAAGGCCTCCGAGGCCCGCGATAACACCAACTAGACCAACCAGACCACCACTCAGAGTAACGCTCAATAACCCCAAAACTCTCCTCCCGATCAGGGCCAACAGCCTAGCTCTAAGCGCCCATATAATAGGACACCCTCTCAAGGATCAATTGTTTGCTTAGGCGATGGGGATACAACTAGTAGTATGGACGAAGATGAGGCTGAAGATCCCGAAGCCCTCCCTCAGACCAACCGCCCCATCCACCCTCTCCGAAGTAGAAGCCAGAGGGTAGCTCAAAAGCCTGACTATAACATCACCAATGCCTACACCCACCTAGACCTCGACTCGGAGGCGTAGGCCTAAACAGGCCCCCCCACGGGTGCTACGTGTAGCCTAATGTAACGTGGGGAAAAAGCCTCCAGCACACACAGCTTTCCTAGAGCTCTACTGGGCTAATTAGGTTAACATTATACTTATCTAGGAGCCCTGGATAGGTTACACCAACAGAATGCAGATCAATATACACCCTGGGTATAATTCCTTTATCCTAGTTGATTTTTAGGATAATAAGGAAATAAGGCCCAGGGTAATAACATATATACGGAAAGGGATAAGGCTACAAATACAATAACAAAGACCTATCCAAACAAGGGATATCCTATGGTTAAAGGTTAATAACACTACTATTATAAACGTCTATAAACAACCAAGCGATCCTTACAACCAAACAACAACCACCCTCCTAGGATACTAACCACTAATACGAGCCCTTATAACTAGGGATTTCAATACTCACCACTACTCCTAGGAACTAGGATCTATTAGCCGGAATAGAGGAGACGATTTAACTAACTGGGTTAATAACCATGGCCTCTCCTTTATTGGAGAAGCAGGCGCTCTAACCCACACCCATGGTCACGTCCTTGACCTGACCTTCTCAAATATCCCCCTTACGCACACAGGACCCTATCCACACCTACACCCAGGAGCTGATCACCAGCCTATTATAACTATTATCCCTCTTAACAACAAATAACAATAAATATACCAACCTAGGCTAATATCGGTCCCAAATTTAGCCCTTCCTTAGTTTAAAAACCTAATTAGGGTAGGGGCCTTAACTTTACTTATCCTTAAGGACCCACCTACCCTAACTAAGCTAGATGCCCAGACCAACTGGATCGCCAGCCTATTCTCAATAGTTATCTAAGTAGTAGGGAAGAGATAATAAAACTAAGGAAAGGGGGCCCCCTAGTGGATAAAAGAGTACTTTAAAGTCCACTAATCCTACCTTAAAGCCCGTATTTAATAAACCCGGGAACCAGAGCCGGCCTCACCACCCCTTATCCTTAAAAAATAAAAGGTCTTTTTGGATACGGTTAGAAAGGCTAAACGGGCCTACTGGGCTATAAAAATCGAAGGGGTGGTATCCAATAGGGACCTATATAAAATAATGGGCTAGCATAAGACCGGCCTAGTAGTTAAAGCCCCCCCCTTAGTTATTAAGGGCCAGATATACAATAGTAGCCAGGATAAGGCCCAGGCCCTACGGAAGGCCCTATTAGAGAGGTTCGACGATGTGGATGATTTACCTGGGGACCCCTTCGGCGTGGCCACGGTCCCAAGACGACAAATACCCTAGTAGGCTACAATTAACCAGGAGGAAGCAAGGGCAGCCACTTTAATAAAGATTATAACCCCTGGTATCGACGGAATCACTATAAAACTACTTAAAGCTTGCTGGGACTCTATATCCAAACTAGTTTAACTACTCTTCTAAGCTTATATCCAGACCAGCTACTTTCCTTAGCCCTTTTATAGAACGGAGGTTATTATAATCCAAAAACCTAGAAAAACCGACGTTTTAAAAACTGGATTTTAAAGGCCGATAACCCTCTTATTTTACTTAGGTAAAGGGCTCGAAAAGCTAATAACTAGGAGAATGGCCTACCTCACTATCCTAGAAGGCGTAGCCAGCCCACAACAAATAGGGGCCCTACTGGGCAGGGCAGTTATCGACCTAATAACCTATCTTATATACGATATCGAATAGGCCCTCGATAAGGGGCTTATAGCTACGCTAGTGACGATGGATGTGAAGGGGGCTTTTAACTCTGTTCTTCGGAACCGCCTTATTATTAAACTACGGTAATAAGGTTGGCCTGATAGCCTGATCAGGTTGATTTATGCGTTTATATTAGACCGTATTACCAGGGTCAAGCTCGAAGAGATAATAACAGAGGACTTCCCTTTAACTTATGGGCTACCTCAGGGCTCCCCACTATCACCTATTATCTTCTTATTATATATTTTTAATATCCTAGCTAAAGACCTAAGGCTTTGGTTTGGATATGTAGATAATATAACCCTTTTAATTACCGGCCCATCCCCCGAAGATAACGCTATATCCTTAAATTAATAGGTTAACTAAATCCTAAACTAGGGGTATAATAACAAGGTCTCCTTTGACCTAGCCAAATATGAAGTTATCTACTTTACTAAAAAACATAAATAACCAAAAGACCTACTTAGGATTAAGGTTAGAGACCTTGAAATCAAAGCCTCGGCTAAGCCGATCCGTTGGTTAGGGGTCTGGTTTAATAAAAGGCTCTCTTTTCGACACTACGTTGAAATAAGGGTAATTATAGCGAAGAAGGTAGCCCAGTATCTAGGGCACCTAATAAGTATAAAGGGTGGGATCTCAGCGGCTGCTGTGCAGAAGGTTGTTGTCACCTACGTCCTCCTAATAACCCTATACGGGTCTGAAACCTGGTTTAGGGGGTTAACTAAGCCAGCTCTAAATAACAATAACGACACTTCTCCCTAGGGAAGGACAATTAATATAGGCCAAAAGGGCCTCGTCCAAAAGGTTAATAAGGTCATCATAACTATGGCCCGGGCCATCCTTCTAGTCTAGAAGATAACCCCAATAAGTAACCTTTTGCGAAACGCCGGCCTGCCTACGGGGAACGTGGCCCTAAACGGGGCACGCCTACGCTTCGTAGTATACCTATAAAAGGTTGACTAGGAACACCTATTAATCCTAAGGCTTTTATAATGAGGGAAGTAGTAAACACGGTTTCAATGAACAGTAGGCCTTGTACTAAGGGTCCTAAGGCTATCACTACTCTAACCATAATACTACCCAGGGTCGTAAAACCCGATAATCCTATAGATAAAAGAGAAGGCTGCTAAGGCTTTTTAGAATTAGCTAAAAACCGTCCCAGATAATTATATGGTTATTTACTTAGACGGCTTTAAGGCGTCTAATAGAGCCACCGGGTATAGGTTTATTATTTACTAAGGTAAAAAGTGTATAACCCAGGGCTGTGGTCAACTTAGCTTAGTAGAAGTGTTTAATGGTGAGGCTGAAGGAGCGAGGGTAGGGCTCCGGTGGGCCCTCCTTATATCCCAAAGCCAGCCTATCCACATCTATATTAACAATACTAGTGTTATCCAGGGAATACGGGGTAATACTCTAAGCTCCTCATAAGCAGCCTTCCTGGAGATCTACGAGGCGACTAGGATATTTAATATATATACCCACTAGGCCCCAGGGTATTAGGGGATAAAAGGTAACGAAGAAGTAGACCGCCTAGCTAAGCAGGGCACAATACTCTTAGTACCCTTAGGCCAACTAGCAACCCTAGTAGGGATCAAACGACTTACTAAGAAACGGATACGAATCCAGTATACATAATAGTAGTATAAGGAGGTAACAAATCGATACGCCTAACTAGGGCTCGAGGCCACCTTATACAGCCCCCCTAAACTAGCCCTACCACGGGTTACCCTACATCATCTTCTAATAGCCCAATTAGGCCATAGAGACTTTGAATAATATCACCAGCGCTTTAACTATAATAAAGCCCTGCTTACCTACTCGTACGGGGAAGTAAAAGAAGTAGACCACTTAGTTTACTACTAAAAAACCCTAGCGAGGAGGTAATGGTGGCCTACCCTCCACTCTTCTAGTTCATCAGAGCCCATAGGACCTATGGGATCCCTTAATTAATACTTTAAGGGTCTAATCACCGACCATAAAAGCTTTAAGGCCTTTTTATGTATAACAAGCTTCTTCTAAAAGATCTGCCCACGCTATTAGGGGCCAGCCCCGGCTAGTCCTTAAAACAACTAACCAACGCACCCTACTAAGGGGACCAGATGGGAACCAAAGGAACTAGAGGAACCAGCGGGATCCAGGGACAGATTGAACGCATAGTAGCTAGTAGGCAGGATTTGGAGGACGCTGGTAAGGGCTGTGTACTATAGAGTAGGTAATCTGAGCCTGCGGCCCTCTACGCTACATACCCCTCGGGAGGTCTACTATAAGGGCTACGCCCTTGCCGCCATGGCGTTAAATACAACAACAACAACATATGACGACTACTATAAGTATTTTTAAGATAAGGAGAAAGGAAGGAAAAATCTGTTACCCCATAAATCCATTAGGTCCTAATTAGGTTTACTTAGGCCTGATCAGGTTTAGTAAGTAGTGGTTAGTGTTGAATATGGTTGAGTGGTTTCGAGGCCTCTAATCGGGCCTTAGTTCATAATAATTACCCCCTTCCTCCCCTCCTTTCCTAAGGGATATTCCTATAATTAGCCTTATAATATTCTAAGGTTATTATATCTATTAATATATCTATTAACTCCTAGGAGAGTTGGGTATAATCCTTTTATTTTATTAAAACCTTTTATTTACCCTATACTTTCTGTGTATTACGGATCTCCTTAACTTTAAACTCCTCCCTATTGACCACTAGTATTATAGGTGGCTGGTGTCACGGGCCAAGGCCCGATGAGAGGCCTCGGAACCACTCGGCCATGTTCAACGTCAACCACTGCTTACTAAGCCTGATCAGGCCCAGGTAGACCTAATTAGGATCCAACGGATTTATGGGGTAACAAACTTTTCCTTCCTTTCTCCTTATTTTAAAGATACTCATAGTAGTTGTTATATTTAGTCGTAATATATGTGCTTAGACTATTATATTATTTTTAAGATTATTAAAGGTAATTAATTGAACACGGTGGCAGTAATCTCACTAGTATGGGTAGACTTTATATAGGCAGAAAGTGATTATCTCCTTAAGCTACTGAGAAGGTCTATCCGCACCACTTAAATAACTTCCGGTGCGATAACTAAGCGTCGGAAGCTCGTTACGCAGGTCTCGGTGGCCATCCTGCACTGCGCCATATAAGCAAACCACACACCCACCACTACACACCCCCCCAACTATAACCATAACTGGACTTTTATGATACCCTTATTATATCCCCCCTTTTTTATACTAAAATAGTTATTTATAAATAAATAAAAAATCATTAGAAACCAAATTCTAAGTAAATAAGATCCAGCTTTTTAAATAAGCATAGAATTATCCCAATTAGATAAGAAAAGTTATCGCCTCATAGTATCTTAGGTCTAGGTAACTCCTACCTCTCCTGTGTCACTTCTAAGGGTAGGTACGCATAGCCTTAGTGAAATCTGCTGTGTGCGAAGGGCTAGACTATGGTGTTTTCGACCTTAGGGTGCTCTATTACTATTTACTTTAAGCTAAGGAGCAAAAGAGAGGAAGTTCCTCGTAAAGGGGGCGGTATAGGAATCTATACTACTAGAGAATAAAGGGGACCTTTAGTGGGGCACTGGAGGTCACTAGAGGCCCTTTGATTAGAGGCCCCTTTAACCAAAGGGCTCTTTTATTGGATACTAGTTAACACCTCAAACAAAGCTTAGGCCATCGTAGGCATTAACCCGTAATAAATGCCCCCTCTTTTCTCCCCTCCCTCCCCACTAGTATTCTACTAATACACCAACAACTATTAATTTACTACTCTTCGATGTTTTCTCGGGGTGTACACCGGGTCCCCATCCACTATATCAATTTCTCTATACCACCATTCATACTTATCCAAAACCACTATCTCCGATACTACTTCCACAGGCTCCTAAGTTAACTCCACATAACCTTACTATTTAATTAGGGCCTAGTAACGGCGCCCTTTACCCACCAACTACCACCTTACTATTAATATATTTTCCATAAACTATTTAGGATCTCTGTTCATATTATAAATCGGGGATAGTTATTCATTAGTCGTTTCTTATTTTAGCAACGGGTCACTAGCTACTCTGTGGAGGAGGTCTACGTAGAAATGTGGATAAATACCGGTTAATACATTCAGCTCTACCACGTAAACTAAGATCACTTATATAACTTCATACTTATAGTAAAACTACACTAGTTTTTTATTTAGCCTTAGGGATAAGTAGTTGGTGACGTTTAACTACACTTTATCTCCAACCTTATACCACTTAGCTGGTCCCCTAGTGCAGTTTATAGAGTCTTCACTTCACTACTAAGTAACTACTATTACTACTTAAATAAACTCTATAACGTCCTTCATCCTTTGGACTAACTACTTCGCTATTTCCTCTTAATTCATTTCTAATTGGTTATCTCCTTTTACTATTAATAAAAAGTTAACATAGTATCCATACTCCATAAAAAATAGGGATATCGTCATAGTAATACTCATTTAGTTCCTAAGGGCTAGTTATACGCTGGGTAGTAGTTCCCCCTAATTATCCTGGGTATATGCTATATATACACAAAGAATTACTTGGATCTCCTGGTTAAGGTGTTCCGTCCCTCTATTTGTTTACGGGTAATAAATAATACTTAATAGTTATTTTATACTAGTTAACCTATAGAATTCCTTCTAAAATTAGATTATCTAATTCGATCCTTGGTTACTAATTATTATTTGTAGTATTCTGTGGAACTTATAATAATAAGAGAGGAACTGCTAAGTATAAGCTTTAGTGTCCATAATCTTCATCTCTTTTAACGTAGGGTTCTTTGATAACCTGTCCATAATAACCCATAAGTATTGGGCTTTTTTCCTTTTTATTGGAGGAAGGTTGGTGATGAAGTCCATTAATAAGTTATAGTAGATGTGGGTAAGCACTAGTAGGGGTTTAAGGAACCCTTTTTGGCTTGCCTCCAGATATGTATCCCTTTATATGTATTATAGTTTTATATAAACCTCTAAACTATCTAGGACTGGCCTGGCCAGAAGAACTATCTGCTTATTATTGTTAACGTGCCGTTCCGTCCTAGGTGGCCACTAGTGTATAAGTTATAACACCTTTATATAATTTTAGTTCATAATTCGTTTAAGTAGTTATTATTGTTTCCCCCCCCCCAGTACCCATAATTAATCTCTCTATATTAATTTTCCCAGCTTATCGAGTTCACATTTAGTGATTTAAACCTTTAACTTAAGCTTTAGTGGGAAACTTCTCCTTTCTTTTACTATTAGATAAGTAGCTTAGTATACTCCATTGGCTTTTATAGTTCTATCCTAAAGGGCTTATAGTATAGGGTTAGCGTTAAAAATAGTGGTTTATGGTATTTTTAGTGTATTTTTAGTAGCTCGTCTAATTCGAGGGTCACTAGGTGGAGTATAATTTGGCTATACAGAGTTAGGAATTATCTACATTACCCGGCCCTTTTCCATCTCATCATCCCATCCTTAGGGGATATCCTACTCCCTTCTTAATAATACGTTAAGTACCATCAATTCCTTTCCTAGCCGGTATTCAATCCTAAAATTATACTAGGATAACTCTTCTACTCAACGGCTTTATCTCTTAGTTAAGTATTACTTTTTTATAAAACACTTTAAACCCTTATAATCCATTAAGATAATAAAGTGCTAAACACTACGGAGTTCAACCCTCTAGGATTATAAATAAGTGAGTACTATGAGAAGCTCCTTATTATAAATCGAGTAATTATACTCTATTAATAAGAGTTTTTGTGAATAAAACCCAACTAGCCTCCAGTAACCCTCTAGGTCCTTTTATGATAATACATTGCCTAAAGCAAAACCTGAGCAGTCTATCTTGACGTGCATTTCGTCTTCTAAGTTAAATTACCATAGGAACAGCTCTTCTATGAACATCCTCTTTAGTGTTTCGAATACTTCTCCTTAAGTTATTCCCTAATAAAAGATTACCCCCTTCTTTATTAATCAGGTTAGGGGCTCTATTAGTCTACTATACCCTAGTATAAATATACAATAATAGTTGGTGAAACCTAGGAAACTTCATACACCCTTAAGGGACCTAGGGACTAACCACTCCTTAATAACCTTTAACTTATCGGGATCACATAATAAACCCTTTCCTATAATGACAATAAAATTAACGTATTTCACCTTCTTAACACAGAATTCACACTTCTTTAGGTCTAGGTTCAGGCCAGCTTTGGCTAAGGCCTAGAGAACTACTCGTACTTTCTCCTTATAATCCCTCTTTAAGCCACTAGTATAGATAAGGACATCATTTATATAAGTTGTAATAAAGTTGTTTAGGAATTTCCGTAGGGAAGTATTAATATATTACTAGAATATTATTAGGGTACCGGTAAGCCTAAAAAAGTAAACCACCCACTTAAATAACCCGTATCTTATTTTAAAAACAGTCTTCTCTAAATCTCCTTTAACGATCCATATCTTATAAAAGGTAATTATAATATTAAGTTTTATAAACTACTTAGTAATAGTTATTCTACTAAGAGTTTCTAATATTAGTGGGAGTAAGTAATAGTACTTTTTTATAATAGCGTTTAAGGCTCTATAATCAACGCAGAATTTCAATTCACCTCCTGGCTTCTTAGCGAATAGCATAGGGGCACTAGCTACCGAGCAGCTAGCTCGAATAAACCCCTTATCCAATAGGTCATTAAGTGTCTTCTTTAGTACTAGTAACTCTTCTCTTAACATAGTGTACAGAGGTCCCCAAGGGAGTTAGGGCTCCTTCCCTTCTAGCCCTATCTCCAAAGGGATTGCGTGGTCCATACCTGGTCGGTGGGGGGGGCACCAGGTGCGCTTTGGTTAGGTCAAATAAGTCTCCAAACTCCTTATGCACCCATTCTAGTACTAACCTCGAAATATCTTCTTATTTTTATGGTTCCAATTTTGCGAGAGCCTTCTCGATATCTTATAAACTGGCTACCATAACAGCAGTTGGTGGTCTCTAGTTATGTTTTTGTTTTCTTTTTTGTATCATACAGCAAACCATAATAAACGGTGCCACTAATAATAATCTAGCCCAACATATCTCTAATATGTTTTCAGGCTCTTCTTTATTAAAAAAGTATACTCTCACTCTTCCTTTCCTATAAATAAGTTAGTGAATACTAATATTATACTTCACCTTATTCTAAACTATTTAAGGATTTCCTAAAAATATATCCGGTTTTAAATTGTCTACTATATATGCGTAAACTTATTGTGTATGGCCGCTAATTTCCATTTACATCACAGCTACTCCCTGGCTTCCACCTAGTGAGGGGCCACTTATTATATAACCTCTCATAAGGCATTTTATTATATTAACAAACGGTAATCGGAAGTGTTATACAAAGGAATAGTTAACCATAATATAAACTTCACAGCCGGTGTCCACTAGGGCATTAGTTAAGTATCCTTTATGTCGCAAAAGTGGAACCACTATTACGGGACAGTAATTGTGGGCTATATCATGACACACCCCCCCAGACCGAGGAGAGAAGAGGTCTGCTGACTAAGCAATCAGCACCGGCTTACACTCGCAGCTGACAAGCCAGTCTTTGTTGACTGTTACTGGGTGCCGACCGCTCCCAGCTGGCAAGTCTAACCTTCCATTTCGGTGACTTGCTGCTGAAGCGAGAATGGGTGAGCACAACGAGGCTCGAACCCATGGCCTCTAGGTCGGCCCACATACTGCCACTTTAGCGAGGCGTTTAGCCATTCAACCAGAGGGCTCGTAGAGACAAGGGCTCATAACTGTCGCAAAAGTGGAACCACTATTACGGGACAGTAATTGTGGGCTATATCATGACACTTTATTAATTCTGATTTTTATAATTATAGACTGCTTACCCTGCTACTGCTGGCTCTTTTAGTATTTATTCTATCCCTTCACTTACTCCTCAGTGGGCTCCGGGGCCCGACTTTATCCTAAAATTATTCTTTTCTTAACTCATATTCATCACTTAAACTAGGGGTCATTAATTAATCTTCTTTTTTTACGTTTCCTTTTAGGTAAATTTTAATTATAAAAAGCTAATTAACCTGTTAACGGCGTTTAGCCTTCTTCTAGTAGTTCCATATAAGGTGTCCTTCTTCTCTACACTTAAAGTATTCGTAATAATCCTTATTACGTTCCGGGTTTCTTTATTAAGAATAGTTATTATCCATAGAGGAGTTAGAGCCTCTCCGGGGTCTAATAGTGATTATCTTCTTCTTAACTCCTATAAACCAAACCACTCCCATCATAATAACATCTCCATCGTTATCCTTCGGACAAATAACAGAGGAGTAGGTGGACCTCTAAGGGTGATTATATCTAGAGGCCCGTTCAACCTTCTAAGCAATGTCCTACACTTAGGTGAGCTAGCCTAAGTGGTCCTTGGGAAGCTTAACTGTGAATAACCGGTCCTTCAGCGAAGGGGTCAAGGCTGCTTCCAAGAGTGATATTTACACAATAGTGGGCTAATTACCACCACCAGCGTCGGCCATTATTTATTCAAACTTGGGTAAAAATATCACAAAACTCTCATTCTCTCTTTAGTATAAGGTCTATAATTAAGCAACGGCTCGGGACTAGGTGTTCGGATCCAAATAAATATAATTAAAGTAACGCATAAAATCCTCGGGGTTTTTGGTTTTATTAGGTCCTCCGGTAACGTAAAAGGTACTAATTACTTATTAAGGACTAACTTCTAAGTATAAATTAACCAAGTACTAAAGTTCATAGTTCATAGAGTAAAAGGGGCAATCCATTAAAATCTTATCTCTTATTTATTATACCTAAGGGGCGTATTCCTTTTATTTACTCGAAAACTTCGGGGGGTTAAGCAAAGGCTTCCAGCGAATTAACTCACTAGTGAACACTAGTAGGGTATTAATACGGATACCACTAAGAGTACAAAGGGTTTCACTCCCAGGGGTCATTAACCTCTAATTCTAATTCTTCTCTAATTTCTCACTAATCTTTATTATCTGGGCTTATAGGGATCCTAGAATAGTGTTTAACATCTCTTTTATAGTTAACTTGTTATAGAATATCGGGGGTATAGCAGCGTCCATCGGGGCAACTAAGTTATCTCAATTATTCTTCTAGGGACTAGTGGGGAACTGGTAATCAACTTATTAGAGTCCCGGGAGTATCATTCTTCATAGAGAGCCGCACTCAACCTATACTCCTTTCTACTTAACCAGTAGGGAGCCGCACTTAACCCAGTGTTACAGTAAAGTTATAATCCTGAGCTTGAAGTATACAAAGGGCTAAACTATAGTATTTTCGACCTTAGAGTACTCCATTACTATTTACTTTAAACTAAAGAGTGAAAAAGAGGAAGTTCCTTATAAGGGGGGCGGTATAGGAATCTATACTACTAGAGAATAAAGGGGACCTTTAGTGGGGCACCGAAGGTCACCAAAGGCCCTTTGATCGGAGGCCCCTTTAACCAAAGGGCTCTTTTATTAGATGCTGGTTAACGCCTCAGGCAAAGCTTAGGCCATTGTGGGCATCAGCCCGTAACACTGTGCACAACCTTTGGCAAAATTTTCTCTTTTTTTTTTATAATAATAAGTATATTATACATCGTAACCCTTCTTCACACCACAATTCCAATTTCGTATACCCGACTTTTCGTTAAAACGGCTTTTAAGAGATTATTGACGATTACTTTAAATGCCCGCCCCTAAAAACCTCGTTATTACAGCATCTTTAGATACTAAAGCCGCCCATTATAAGTGATTTTCCCTTTTTATACCCATCTTTGGTTAAGCTGACTTTTTGTTTTAGATATAGGGTATCCCTTCCCCTAGGGATACAGCTCTCACCACCGAAGCCGAGAAGTATAACTTTTATATAATTACTATTTCCTTATGGTTACTATAATTCCCGTTAACTCATAAAAAGTCGAAAAATTTTATAATACCTCTGGTTTTAATAAACTTATTATATCCTAATTTAATAATTCCATTTTTACTAATAATATATAAATTCCAATAAAAAGGAGGAGGAAAAAGAGGAGGAAAACGTAATACCCTAGTACCCTCGTCGTTATAAGTTAACACTTCTCCTATACTTTTTATTATTCTTCTATTAACCTATGTTTCTAACTACCCACCTCTAAAACCTAGAGGAGATTAGTCCCCTTAGGGGCCAGTCCACGGGTCCTTTACCTGGTCATCGAGGTCATAGCGAGGGACGGGCACTTCGAGAATAAGCTAAGCCCTACCTCGGATACGTCCAAAACATAGTAACTAGCCGGTCCAATAGCATTTACTTCGAGGGCAACGCTATTCACTATACCAGCTACTAGGAGCACACTTATAACCCTACTCCCCATCTAATGGTCATCTTTAGTCACCAGCTCTACGAGGCCCTCGACGCCCTCACCAAGGAGAAAAAGGAGGAGATTAAGGAGCCTTAGGAGAAGAAGAAGGCTTTACGTAAAGCTAATATAGTATATCATTTTTTACATTTAAATATCCATTCTAAAATATTACTAATTTTAATATAATTAATTAGCCATATCCATAGTACCCTCCACCTATTATTAGCGGACCCCGTATTCTACACTAAATTAAACAACGGTAAAGTTAACGGAGCTGTTACTCCTACCACCCCTATTCACCCAACTCTGGCCTCCACCACTACCACCCCTAATAGTATACTCGTGGATCTTGCGGTCACCCACACCCACACCGCCGACCTAGCGTCTAGCACCGCTACCGCTATCAAGGAGCTTAAGGAGCTCCTTCTACGTACTTAAGCTAAGGGGGGGCTTCGTACCCCTTATTAAAATTCATTTTAGAGAGCCTTCGGGTTCACAAAATTATTTCCAGGCCACACCACTGCCCTTACTTTTATGAGCTATAGGCCCAATTTAACGTCGTTTCCACTCTCCTTTTTCTACTTATCTTATATTATAATCATATATTAAATATCTAAAAGGTTAAGTAAAACTTTGAAAAACTCGAATTTAGCTCTAAAAAGGTTCTTCGTAAGTCCGTCCACTAGCATCTAATTTATAAGTAAATACACTACTTCAAAGTTACCCACTACGTATTCCTATCATAGCCACATATTCTGGATATGAATATACTTAAGTTGCATAAAAATACGTTCCCCTACACCAATAACTAAATTTATTATTTACTAATTATCATAATAGATCTTCTACACTTCTTCGACGTCCAGGGTTATCTCCCTAAAGAGCCTTTTTAGAGCCATTATCTCCTTCGCAGTATACTCAAAGCTAAGGAGTTCCATTTTAATTATCGACATTATAACAGTGTTCTATTACACTACTTTCTAATAGATTAGTCCTCCAAAAAGGGAGACAATGTATTCCTGAGAGGACTTTTAGGTTTCCTTATCATCTACAAAGGAGACATCTCTAACAATCAAAAGAGCCTATCCACCCCTAACATAACCAAAACTGATTACAAGGAACCTTAAATTATATAAATATCGTATTACCTGATTAATAGTTGTTATATACTGAGGGCCTGGGTTTATAAGGAACTAAGAGAGTTGCGCAATAGCGAAGGTGACGTCTAGTTATACTATAATAGTAGTGTATAGCATAGAACCGACTTTCTCCTAATAGATCTTAATTTCGACGTGTATTATTACACCGTTAAAACACTTAAAAATAATAATTAGAAATGGTATTAGAGGCGCCAAACCGTTTATAAACTTAAATCTCTACGCAACTTTCTCGATATACGTGTTATACAATAAGTAAATCTTCTTATTTCGTCGATCTCGGATAACCCTTACACTAAGGTAATACTTAACTAGACCTTAGTCCTTAAACTCATAGGCCACCTTAAGCCCGTTAATAATGGCTTTCCCTAAGGCCCAGTCTCGTATATAAAATAAGACCAGGATATCATCCACATAAAAAAGAACAAAGACCTTCCGATCAGGGCTGAAGAAGAGGCACGCATCTTCTACGCAGGGTCAAAGAGAACTCCTTATACCATAGTAATGGTGTATCCCTCAGTCCATACAAGGCTCGGTCGAGCTTAACGCACTTCCTATACTAACGGAAACCATTAGGTAACTTATAAATAACCAGCCCTCCCTTTAGGTTAATATTTATATTAAGAAAAGTGTTAATTATATTAAACTACTGGACTTCGAGATCAAAGTGCACTATTATCGCCATAACGAGTCTGAACGTATAAGCGGCTAATATAGCCGCGTATATCTGTTATAGAGAGTTTACCTCCTAGAGGTCTCCTTAGACGTAGCTCCACACTTTATAACGGTCTAATTTACCGTTTATATCCCTTTTATATATAAAAACCCACTTTAGGGGAATTAACTTTAAACAAACTAATACTCAATCAATTACCCTCTAAGTCCCCTTCCTTAGTAGGTTCTAAACTTCCGTATACACTACCTCCTTAAATTTATATTATAAATTAGCTAACAAGTACCCCATATCCCTCTACGTCCATAGGGGTTCTAGTAGATTGTCCACATTGGGTTTCTTTTCCCCTCTAGCGGACTGTCTTTCCGTGAGCTTATCAGCTCTCCACCGATTAATAACCGCAGCAATAACAATATAAAATATATAGTGTCCTTCGTTTCCCTCCTCGTTTCCCTTCTACTAATTAGGTAAAAAAGTATTAAAAAAGGAATCCTATTTTTACGAATTAAACGCATCGTTTTCATCTCCCACTAATTTCAAAATCACAAAACCTCCATCACTTAGCAGTACTTAGCATACCCTCCTACTTACACATATTAGGTCCCCATAATCCCAGCGTTTATATTTACACCTTAGGGGCCCTGAACTACTCTACATCTCCGTACTCAGGGGATTACCACCCTAATTATATAAAAGTTCTTTTATATTAATAATACTAAACTAAACACTTTTTATACTCAGAATAAACTCCTCTAAAACTAAGTTTACCTCCCCAGAGTTCTCTACTATTACCATATCCCTACCCCTAAACCCTAGTATACCTTCTGGGTCCAGGGTTTACTCTAGGGTTAACAGTCCTCCCTACTCTCTAATTTTAAATAATAATCTTCTATACTTTAGTGTCCTAAAATACTACCTCTAAGGACTACAGCTCATTAGAATCACCTTCCAGCGTATCAAAGTCTCCTAGTATCTCCTTTACAGCGTCGGAAAGGTCGAGCAGCTCTTGGATATCGTCCATAATAGCCCGTATTTCTTCAACCTATATTTTCATTATTTCCAACTCTGGAGAGTAAAACTAGGACTCGTTGAAAATTATATTCCGTATAATAAAGATCTGGTCAAGCACGGGAACCCAGATCCTATAGAGGTTATGCTTTAAAAGCATGTACCCCATAAAGTATTTAATATGCCCACGAGGAATTACTTTAAAATCTCTCCTTCTTATTCCTATTTCCCTTTTACGTATAACTAGGTAAGCCTTATAACTAAACGCATATATTCCCCCATAATAAAGTCGAAAATTTCGTATAAGTGAAATTAGTAAATTAGGTACCCACTACCTATAATATTAACGAAACTACTTTTCCTCTACTTAGAGAGGTAACTTTTATTAAATGGATTCGTAGAAGCTTATATTAAAAAAATAAATTCCCATAATAATATATTCTAAAGTAAACTCTTTTAATAGGTTAATAGGAGTATATATCTTAATTCCCTTAGTAATAACCTCTTTTCTTATGTACTCTGCTCCGTTAACCGGCCTTTTTGTGTATACGGGTAGGAGTTCTAGGTTAATTCCTAACTCCGTAATCTAAATCTCATAATTCATCTCACCCTTAATCCTAATCACTACACACTTAATATCCTACCGTATTTTGCAGATTATAAGTCCCTTTTATTGGTGAACCCATTACTCGAATATAAAGAGTACGTTAAAAACCTCTTAATGTCTTTTATTTAAAAGCCCGAATCCGAATAGGTGCCCTAAATACTCGTCCTTAATAACTAGAAGCTATAAGTACCCTAATTTTTTATGTAAAAAATCAAAGAGATCCCATAAGATCCTGTAATAGGGTCTGATAGCTTTTGCCTCTGAGGTCCTCTTTGAGATTATGCTCTGCGTATACATATGTGAACAATCCTCGTATTAGATCCGGGTTAGGTTAAGTACCCTCACCCCCCGAGTATAGTGAACTAACTTCTTAAGAGTTTTGGGTCCTAAGTGTCCAGAGCATAAATACCAGACAGTTATGTTATTAGAGTTGTCGCTGAGTAATTTATAGGAAGGCCTCTTATAGTATTTCCGTAGTTGTATAATTAGGATTATCCTAGTAGAGCTAATTAACACCGTAGAACAAGGATTAGAAGAGTAAGAGGAAATGGGTTTATATTCTAAGAAAACTAAGTTCATCTTTCTTTCGAATTATTTAAGCTTTAGATTGTTATCGAGCTTCCCATAGTGCAAAGAGTAGTCTAAGCCGCAAAACCAGATTTTCGACTTTAGTAAGTGTATTTCCGAAACGATATTAACGTGGAAGTTCTTGACGTAGGCCATATCCTCGAGGTAAAGGTCTTTTATGTTGGGTCCCTTTTTCCCGTTAAATATACCCTTAAGGACTCACTTTCCTTAACCCAAAATAAGAAGAGAAGAGGTGCCTACTTCGACGAACTCCCTAGGGGATAAGGCCACGTAGGAACCGGGTTCTAGGAGATCCTTATTATTAACAAAATAAAAAACTCCGTAATTATCTAATACTATACTATTTAAGAGTGGGTGATGGCCATAGTAGGGTATAGAGTACACTTTATAACTAGAGATACCGGGTTCTTTCCCTAAAAGGTCAGGGTTAATTAAAATAATAATAATATTACTAGGGTAATTAGGAATTTCACTACCTTTTCCGCCCCGGCCCCTATTATAGTTGTTATTTTTCCCCTAATTATTTCCTCCTCGACTTTGCTGATTTGCGGAGGAGGAGGTTCCACTAAGCTATCCCTTATTTTCAAACTTAGCCCAAAGTTAACTCTACTCATTAGAGTTAACCCTATCCCTAATATCCGTAATCTCCCTTTAGTTTAACGTAACCCTACGTCGTTTCGAGATTCCCGTGAGGGCTAGCTCAACGTGCACGCAGTTTTACAGTTACTAAAAATAAGTCGAGCCACAAAGGTAGTTGTTCCCAAGCAATTCACTATCCGAGCGGCCTCCGAGGATTATATACACCCCTACACTACATAGAGTTTTCTTTGTGAATAAGGCCTCGAAATAGAGGGTATAATAGATTTTATTATATTATTTAAGTATAAGAAGGGGTTTCCCGAGCTCTTTGTTCATCGTAAATTGGGTTAATTAGTTATTCACCTAAGTTGGGCTTTAATGCACCTAAATTATTTTAAGAAAGTCCTCAACGCCGAGGACTCCTTAGATCTCTAAGATATTATAGATTTTTGTATATATATAAGTGTAATCCTATTCTTTAGTTCGTCTCTCTAGGCTAACGTTCCCATAAACCTTTTTAAGAATTACTCAGTACTCTTTATGTACGAATATTAGAATGCTCGTCTTAGTGGGGGCTAGGCGCTCTTTCAGGGCTTACACAAGGCCCTAAAGAGTTATATTTTCTCTAATCCCCTAAGTAATCTACGCGTTAGCGAATAGGTGTAGTACAATAGTCTTATTAATTTAGGATTATATAAAATTATAGTTATTTATAAGAGTAGTTCTCCGAATAGTGTATATTACTTTTTCCTTTTATAGTATTAGGAAATCGTTGTGTATATCACTGATTTTGAGAGGATTCGGAGGTCTCGCTGCTACGTCAGTTTAAGAGTGAGTGGTGTATTAGCTCTGATCCTCGTCCATCTAGGAAGTGGTGGTATATTCGATTGTTTGTTGATCGTTCCAAGGTGGTAGGGGCTGTACTGGTACGACTTTTAAGGGGCTCGGCGTCTTCGGTGTCGGGATTCACTAGGTACTAAACGTTGTTCTACTCAGCTTAAAACCTGAGTTGTACGATCTAGAGAGGCTAGTCCTAGCTTTTCTTTAAACGCATAATTGTATCCATAACGAAGGATAATAGTAGGTGCTAAGAAAGACAATTCGGGTGTTTAATGGGTTTATGGGAGTCGGGTTCTTATGTATAAAATATGGAAATAAGGGAAATTATAAGTGGGAAAAGTAGAAGTTCCGTATAAATAAACTAAGGTCGTAGTTAAGAGGTAATTCACTAAGCTCGGCTCATAATTGTAGTAGTTATCTCACTAGTACAAGTAGACTTCATATAAGTAGAAAGTGATTATCTCCTTAAGTTACTGACAAGGTCTATCCGCACCGCTTAAATAGCTTCCAGTGCGATAACTAAGCGTCGGAAGCTCGTTGCGCAGGTCTCGGTAGCCATCCTGCGCTGCGCCACATAGGCAAGCCACGCACCCGCCGCCACAAACACTTAGTATAGAAGCCCACGACTTATATGAGAGTGGTAAGAAGTTCTAAACGGGTTAACCTAAGGAGTCCCTGAACATCTGAAGCTAATTAATACGGCCTTGTTACGGGCTGATGCCCACGATGGCCTAAGCTTTGCTTGAGGTGTTAACCAGTATCCAATAAAAGAGCCCTCTGGTCAAAGGGGCCTCCGATCAAAGGGCCTCCGGTGACCTCCGGTGCCCCACTAGAGGTCCCCTTTGTTCTCTAGTAGTATAGATTCCTATACCGCCCCCCTTACGAGGAACTTCCTCTCTTTCGCTCTTTAGTTTGAAGTAAACAGTAACAGAGCACCCTAAGGTCGAAAACACCTAGGCCTAGCCCTTCGCAGTATTGTATTCATCTCAAATATTACTTTGAATAAGTGGAAGTGGAGGGGTTGGTTTTAGATCGTCGTTTATAGTAGCTAAAGAGGATTTTGTCCAACGATGAGAGCTCTATTTATTATAAAGTACTTTATACTATTAATATAGTATAATTTAATGTCTTTAAATAACTTTAATAAGTGTAAGAGGTCTTAGAAGGTGTTTAGTAGAGTCCTTCTATATATTAAAAGCGATAAAGTTAATATATTACCATAAATTAAAGGTGTCGCAAGCATACTGGGCCACCAAAGCGTCTGGGAGCTGTGCTCAGCTGAGTCAGCACTCACGGGACGTCCTGGCCCCCGAGCCGGCCTATTTATTCTGCCGGACGCACCCACCAGATAGTGAATAGACCAAGCCTTCTTCTCCTACTTAACCTCGTACGCGCGTGCGAACTCGCCACAAAAGGTGTATACATAAAAGTGTAATTAGAGGAACTAGGTAGGCTAGTCTATGCACTTCGTAAAATGGATTATAGGAGCGTTTTAAGTTATTATCGTAGGGAGTATAGTTAAAGGTATTAGAAATATAGTTATACGAGTATAAAAGTGATATAAAAGGTAAAAGCACTCTTTAGGGCCCTTATACGTAGTATAATTAATAACCGTGGGTATAATTACTGGGTTTATAATTGTAATAGTATAGGGTCTAAGAAAAAGGAACGGAAGTGTCTATTCTGCTACGTATGGGCTTGGAGGCCGGGTAATTATATATAGACGCTCAGGGGTGCATAGGAAGGTGGGTCAGCTGGGCGGATAGGCCATACGCCACGGACCACCGCCACACACTGCCACAATAGCTTAATAGGCCCGTTTAGCCTTTTTAATTATTTCTAAGAAGACATTTTACTTTTTAAGGATATGGGGTAGTAAGGCCGAGGCCGGCTCTAATTCCCGTATCTACTGGATACGAACTTTAAGGTAGGATTAGTGGGCTTTAAAGCACTCTTTTGTTTACCAGGGGGCCCGCTTTCCCCGGCTTTGTTGTCTTTTCCCTATTACTTGGATAGTTATTAAGAGTAGGTTGACGATCCGACTAGCCTGGGCGTCTAGCTTAGCTAGGGTGGGTAGGTCCTTAAGGGTATGTAAAGTTAAGGCCCTTACCCTAATTAGGTTTTTAAGTTAAGGAAGGGCTAAATCCGGGACTGATATTAGCTTTAATTAGTATATTTATTATTATTTATTATTATTAAGGGGGATAATAGTTATAATAGGTTAGTGATTAGCTCGTGGATGTAGGTATGGATAGGGTCCTGTGTATATAAGGGGGATATTTGAGAAGGTCAGGTCAAGGACGTGACCATGGGTGTGGGTTAGAGCCCCTGCTTCTCCAATAAAGGAGAGGCCATGGTTATTAACCCAGTAAATTAGATTATCTCCACTGTTCCGGCTAACAAATCCGGGTTCCCAGGAAAAATAATAAGTATTAAAGCCCTTAGCTATTAGGGTTTTTGTTAGTGGTTAGTATTCTAAGAGAGTAATAGTTGTGTGGTTATTAGGGCCACCTAGTAGTTTATATATATTAATAATTATAGTATTATTAATTTTTAGCTATAAGATGTCTGTGGTCTGGATAGGCCTCTGTTACTATACTTAAAGCCTTATCCCTTTTTGTATATAAGTTATCACCCTAGACCTTATTTCCCTGCTATTCCAGAAATCCACTAGAATATAGGAATTAAACCCGGGGTGTATATTAATTGGTATTCTGTTAGTGTAGCCTATCCAGGGCTCCTAAATAACTATTATATTAACCCAATTAGCCTAGTAGAGTTCTAGGAAAACTGTATATACTAGGGGCTTTTTCCCCACATTACATTAGGTTACACATAATACTCGTGGGGGGGCCTGTTTCGGCCTACGCCTCCGAATCGAGGTCTCCAGGTGGTTATAGGCATTAGTAATATCATAGTCGCCGGCATGGTGTAGTGACGTACACCTGGTAAGGCCTCTGGAGCCCAGAGGTCGCTGGTTCGATTCTAGTTGCTGGTAACTGTTTTAATTACGTATGGGAAGGGTAGGGCAGAGCCTAATGCGGGGCCTAGGACCCATTCCGGGCCACTATTAGAGTTTTCTTATATCCACACCCTCTGACCAAGAAAAAGTGAATATGCGGTGCGTATACATCGTTAACCTAGTACTGGGGTAGGAATGGTCTTGTGTGAATCAGAATATGTACGAGGGCCTTACTATGGTAGGTGCCCTCTCTAGACATATCCGGTATTGAAAAGCCGTAATAAGAATGGAACTGGGGCACCAGCGGGAACCAGGGATAGATAGAAGGCATAGTAACCATAATGGCACGATTTGGAGGACGATTTGAACTGTATCTAGAAATAGTTATAGGGCTACGGCTCTCCACGCCACATACCCCTCGGGAGGTTGCCGCAAGGGCGGCTGCGCCCTTGCCGCCATGGCGTTAAATACAACAACAACAATATTATAGTTAGGCTTATAAGCCACTCTCTAACTCCTATTTCGGAGAGGGTAAATAAGATGGTTAGTCTAAGGGAGGGCCTCGGGGTTTTCAGCCTGGTCTTTATCCATACTATTAACTATATCCCTATCGCCTAGGCATATAATCGATCCTTAGGAGGGGGTCCTAATATATAAGTACTTAGAGCTAGGTTATTGGCCCTGATTAGGAGGGGAGTCCTGGGATTATTAAGTGCTGCTCTGGGTGATGGTCTGGTTAGTACTATTATGGGTCTCGGAGGCCTTTTGCCCAGCCTTCCGAATCCGTCCACGTTCCTTTTAGCCTAGGAGGGTAGGATAACCGTTAACTATTAGGGGCCTAGTTGGATAGTTCATATAGCCGGCTTAGAAGGGCCCCAAATAGTTAATACACTTTGGCTTAGTTGTATAGGGCTTGGTTTCGTGGGAGTTTAAGGGCTTATTATAGTTGTTATAGAGTGGCCGCTGGTTATAGTACCGGTTTATGTGGTATCCTTAGTAACTAGGGTTATACCTATGTAGGGTTCTCTTTTCCCTAATAAGCTGGGCCTTACTATTTTAGTTAAATAATTTAAAAAGTAATACCTTAACTATAAAAAATATAACCTAAGTAACTTTGTTTATAATAGGGTTTAGGCCGAGGTGGGATTACTGGGCTAGGATAAGCTCACAGCTAATCTAAGTAATAACCTCCCCCCTGATCAGGGTTAATATATTAATACTTTCCTTATCTAAACTTTAAAACTTAAATAAGTAACATAGGATAGTGTGTATAAACTGTTTTATAGGGGTTTTCATTTTTAAAACCTCTAAGTAGTTTATTAGTTTTTATTTATTTCTAAAAACGTTTTACTGGATTTGTTTATTTAGGGGCTTTAAAGAGTATCCGGTTAAGATATAATAAATGTGTGGGATATCTCCTAGTAATAAACTAAGGGCCTAGTAAACTATGCGGTGTAGGGCAAAAGGGGCGTTCTTCTGGGTAGTATCCAGGCTTTCCTCGGGGATATGGACGAAAACCCAGAGGTCGTCTAGCTAAGCCTGGGTTTGTGGGCGGGTAGGCGCTTGGTTTTGGGCCGGGGTGGAGGCCGGGGCTGAGGTTAGGGTTAAGGCCGGGGCTAATACTATAACGGTAACCCAGTTCTAGGTTAGAGTTTAGGTAATTTTATTATTTATAAGCCTTTTTAAAGCCTAAATTATATAAGTGGTAACCTTTTTTATAATCTACTTTTTACATCCCTTAAAACTAAAAACTATATTATTAATAAACTAGGCAATAATTAAAAAGATATCCTTTTGGGCCTTATAAATTCTGGTCTGTTCGTCAAGGGCAGCTAGGATAGATCTAATAGCCGCCCCGCTTACGTTTGGGGGCCCCTTTACCGTAGAGGGCACTACATCCGGAGTGTTGGGCTGGCTTCCCACAACGCTGGGCCGGAATGGCTGGGCCTCAGTGTTGTGGTGGTGTTTAACCTTTAAGGTAGGGGTTAGCTCCGGAGGTGACCCAGAGCCCCGATCAGGGCTGGCCGGAGGGGCCGGTTACAGTCCAGTGTTCACCGGAGGCTGTGAGGCCATTACGGGAGGGCTCTAAGAGGGAGAGGTGAAGACTTTTCAGCTGTTAAGGATCTTGGTGGTATATTACCTATTTCACTAATAGCGGATACTAAGAAAAATTAGGCGAGAGGGAAGTTGTCCGCTCCTGGGAGAAACCACGACAAAGAAATCCCAGGGAACCCTTTCGATAGCGAGATCAGTAAGATCCTTTTTGACGCCATTGATCATCTACAGTCATTCGGAGTGAGCCAGGAGCTTGCCATTCCTCAGGTATACTTCACTTGTGTCTATATGGACTCAGGCGTACCATCCCGAAATGCAGCTGATCATAGTTGGGAACCAATCGACCGGGAAATCGTCGCTGCTTCAGAGTCTGACCGACATACCGTTTCCCGTTGGCGCTGGTTGCTGTACCCGCTTTGCTATGCGCATTGTGTCTCGCAGGACGGCGCCAGGCAGTGACAACAAGGTCAATATCTGTAGGTTTGACCCTAGGTCAAAGGGTCGCCTAGGCGATAGGGTTGAACAGCAATAATCGATATATTGAATACGTAGTGTTGTTGTTGTTGTTGGAGGGAGGTTATTCCGACGTGGGCTAGGCCGGCTGTTGCTAGATCTAGTCGGTGCGCCAGAATCCCTGCCTTCTGATTGGTCCGGTCGGAACCGGCCAATTAGGAACCCGAAAGTGGGGCTATTGCCCGATTCGGATTCCAACACTGGAAACTCTCTTTTTATGCTCACTAATCGGGTAAAGGCCACTTTTTTCCTAAAACGCTTAAAAACGCAATAAAATAACGAATTCGCTCGAGTGTGCAAGGCAGCGAGAGGCGGCAGAATCGGATTCTGTTCTTGGCGGTGTAGCCGGCCTTCCGGCCCCTATATCGGACCGGTTAATTAACGTTGTCGCTAGCGTTGGCCACGGTATTGACGATCCCTCCGTTTCTCGTAATCTCTCGAGCCCTATTGACCCTTCTCTTCCTCCTAGGCCCGTGTTACCTATCCATCTATTCGAACCGTTGTTTTCCCTCCCTCGAGAAAGCGTTTTAGTGCTCTATTTGACACTACCTTCGTGAAGTAGTTGGCTAAGTTGTCTTCCCCATTAATCCAGCGGATCTCGCAGAGCTCTCGTTGCTTATAGGATTACCGGAGCACCATAATATCAATTATAAGGCACTTCTCCTTAGTAGTTCTAAGCTTAACGAGGCACTCGTATAACGAGTACGAGTCGGTATAGATAACCGTGGGGATCTCAGGAAGCTCTAGGTGATTGGTCACCAGCTTCAGGGTCGTGGAAATAGCGTAGGCCATGTCCACGCCGGCCACTATGCTATAGATCTCGGATACTAGAATGCTATACGTTACTCACTTTGATTTAGTAGAGGAATAATAGACGATATTACTCGTTAAGGTGAAACTCTCGTCAACTTAGGTCTTATTAACTAGGATAATAAGGAATCCTAGTTATGATAAGAGGTTATTGTTATTGGTAAACGAGCCGTCCACGAAAATAA
Organism: Colletotrichum gigasporum; assembly: GCA_024584535.1. Taxonomy (NCBI): domain Eukaryota; kingdom Fungi; phylum Ascomycota; class Sordariomycetes; order Glomerellales; family Glomerellaceae; genus Colletotrichum; species Colletotrichum gigasporum. Next base: position 10,296,127 of record CP077948.1, read on the forward strand.
AGAGGGTTGCTGTCTTAAGTTGGACGAAGTTGTAGTCTAGTCCTGCGTCCAGGGTCTCCATTTACCTCTTTAATTGCTTATTGAGGGCCTTTATTTGTTCTTTTATGGGCTTTTAATGCTGGGCCGCTATGGAGAGGTCGTAGTAGGCCTCGATATCGTAGACTAAGGTAATGTATGCTTTGCGAGCTCTTTGGACGACGTATTACTGGTAATTCGACGTTGTCCTAATTTCTATGAACTGGATTTTCTTTTCTTACCCCTTTTACTGTAGTTTAATAGTTTTACCGTCTAAATAAACAATCCCTCCATTAAATACGAGGGGTTCCTTTATAATTAGTTATTACTTCGCCTTTACTATAAACGTTACTTTCTTCAGCTCTTCTTCTTCCTTCTAGGAGAACTTCTCGTCGCTTAGGCCTATTATATCGTTTATCTACATCCCGATTATTGCGAGGCTTTCGTTTTCAGGCATTAATAACAATAAGCACGGGTTATATATAAAGGTTCTTATCTAGAGTCTCTCCTTATAGTGACTGTTGTAGGTCGCATACTAATAGGTCCCTACTTTGGTAATCCCATAGAGGGGCTTTACGACCTTCATAATCGTCCCGGGAGGGTGCTTATCCCTGATTTAATCCGGTATACGGGCTAGGATCGTCTAGGTAAGTCTCGTTTTCAACTAGGTGTAGACCTAAGTAATGTCTCATAGCTAAAGCAAATGGCCCTTCACTAGAAAATAAGGGGCTAAGGCGAGAATTAGTCACTAGCTTACTCACTGTATTATGGGGGATTATGTAAAGACGGCCTCCTTACCATTATCAGCGTAGCCCTAAATCATAAAGCGGCTCTTCTCATAGGGCTTCTCGGTTTTCCCCTTAATTTCGTTAACAATTCTAAATTTAAAGATCCTAGTATTACTATGCTTAATTTTGTTATAGGGGACGAATTCGAATACGCTTCAGCTTATAAAGTTCACGATCTCCTTTTTTATTGACTTCTCGTATAGGGCGCTAGGCGTGGTTATTACGCCTTTCTTCCGAAGTTCGTAGGCTAGTGTGAGGTCGTTCTTCTCCTTTGTTGATAAGTATACTACGAAGTAAGGTCTTTTTAGCTCGTTGGTCTTTGCTTAGAAGTAGACGGTGCTGACTTCGTAGGCAACGGCCGGGTTCTTTTGTGGTCGGCCTCGTCGTCTCTTAGGTGGCTAAGGCTCTTCCTCCTCTAGTAGAGGGGACAATCTAATAATAATCTCGTTTATAGCCACTAATTTAACATTGTCCTCGTTATTTTCTTCTCTTTTATTATTATTACTTTTTAAGGCCTCGTTTCCTACTCTGTTATTAGTAATAGCGGGCTCCTCTAATAGCTTTTTTTAGGGTTGTAATAGTAGGGCTTAATAACTATTAAATAGAAGGTTTTAGGGCCTCTGGGTATTTGAACAACGTAGTTCTCGCCGTCCATAGTTACTAGTATAAATAGGCCTCTTTATCCCTTTTTTTCACACTATACCCTGATTTCCGAGCTTAGTAGGAGGCTCTTCAGGGTGGTATTATTAGGTCCATTCCTTATTATAAGGGCATCTAAGATTTAACGTTTTATGTTAACCTTCCTAAGGTCTTCCGTGGCCTTCCTAATGGCCTCTGCGTATTGGGTTACTTCTAGTAATAGGGGAGAGTTGTTTGACGTCCTAGGGTATGCACTAAAAACCAATAGGGTTAGTACAATCCCATTTAGTCTTATAGTATTATTTATGGCCTTGAGTATACTCTAAAGGGTAACTTCCGGTGTCGTGGAATGGGATTCCTATTGGATAATATCGTACACCCATCTAAACTACGCATAATACCTCTCGACCTTCCCAATACTATTATGGGCTTCCATAAGGACAATCTTAACCTTAATCCCCATGGACTTCGCTGCTTACTTAAATTCGGACACCTTAAAGTTAATACCAGCGTCCATAACGATCTAGTTGGGTGGCCCTTGGTATACGTCAATCTAGTATAATCTGAGCATCTCCCACACCGTCTTTACACTCATATTACTCAGGAATCGTCCTACGTTAAAGCCTATAACCGTATTAACAACCTAAAAGGCGGGCTTTCCGTCGAGGTACAGTACATCGATAACGATCTTATAGTTAAAGGGTACGTTATCCCAAATAGTGAATTTGAAGTGGTGGGGAGCCTTCTAGTTCATCTAGTAGTAGTAGTAGTACTTCGTTAGGTATTCGATGGCTGCCAATTCCACTTCCTCTCCGGTCCTCTAAAGGATTTTATAAAATCTCCATACTAAAAGGTGACCAAAACGCCGGTATAAGCGTCGCAATTCGACGTTTATAAGGTAACTCTACGCAACGGATTTGTCCTAGTAGCCCAGTTTCATCTAAGCGTAGCTGAACTTCCTAGTAACTAATATAACGACGTCTCCTTACCTTAGAGTATTCCTTAAATTATTAAAGTAAACCTTTAAACGGTCCATATCCTTAAAGCAAAGGAGGAACAGAGTATTATAAGGGATAATGTGGAAAGTAAGTGGTCCGAGGGGTGTTATAACTATAATTGTCCTTATTAACGAGATAACCTCCCCTAGGCCGAATTTAAAACTTACCTGGCTAACTCGAGTTTTATCGAGGGTAATTTCTGGGTATAAGCATTTAAGAGCGTTAAATTAAGGTTCTCCTACTATTAATAACTTAGCTACACCTATATCCAGTATAATTCCATAGAATATAACGTCGGCGTATCTTCCTTCGAGTATATAAACCTCCGAGGTCTTCACAAAAATAGCCTCATTAAATAAGTCTTCCTTCGTGAGGGCATAGTATATTACCTAGTCCCTAAGGGTTATTATAATGATCTCGTCGTTAAGAGTGGTCTTTGGGCCTAATATCGAAGCGTAGAACTGGTCTCCGTAGGTCCAATCCTCGTAGTCTTCCTCTTCCGGGTCTACAACGAAGAACTCGCGGATTCTATTATCCTCATCCTCGGCTTCGTCGCCCTAGGGGCCTTCGTATTCGAGAAGGAAAGATTCTATGGCTCCCTTAGGAGGTTCTATATGGAATTATCTCTTATACCCATCTTAGAACACTTAGAAGGCTTTATCTGTTTCCTTTTTTAGGTAATTAGAGGACCAATAGCCGTCCTTCCCGTAAATATAGCACTTCTTATCCCTTGGGGGTCGTTTCGGGGCGAAGTGTTGGTTACCTTATCCTCTACTAAATCCTCTTTTACGTTGGCTAAACTTAGTTTATTTCTCTTGGCCATTATAATATCTCTCCGTGAAGAAGTAGTTTATTTCTTTGTTAATGGGTTATTATAGGAAGTATTATCTAATACCCGAGTTAAGTTTTATAGAGTTTCGAATAGCACCTCGTAGTTAGCTATAGAGGTTTTTAAATGTGCTTTTTAGGTCCTAGAGAGCGTAGGTATACTCCCTGACGTTGCTAACTACGGAAAGGAGTTAATCTCGTAGTACTCTATTAGTATTATATTCACTACTAAGTATACATTATATCTTCCTTAACCTCTTAACTAGTAACTCGAGTACTTTGTTAGGCTTCTTCTTATAGTTCTCGTCTCTAATTGTTACCTAGTTAGTCGTCTATTACTCCGTTAAGTAGTCTCTATGGGCCTCCTTCGTCTTAAACCAGTCTTTTAATCTTTTAACGATGGTTTCCTAGGATAAGAAGGTCCCTAGTGCACCTAATTATATAATATATTCCGTAAAGAAGTCCAGGGCCTTATCTTTTAATACGGTATTAATAATTAGGGTAACTAATTCTGCTAGTATTTATAAAACCTTATAGTAGTACCTCTATAACCATAGTAAGTTCTCTAGGACCTTGTAGTATTCTCCTCTATACTTATTCACTTCCTTCATTTATTTTATGAGTACCTAAATTTAGTTATTTATTAGAGGAGATATATATAAGTTATTAGTAATGGTTACCGAGGAGTCTTTAATGACTAGTGGGATCTATAAGTCCATAAGTGATCTTATTTTATATAATAGGTTTAATTCCCTTGCCGGTTACCCCGACGTTAATGGGGTGCTCTCCTGCGGCTCTGTTATCGCCTATGTTACCTCCTTTGCCGTCTTTACTGGGGGAGTTGTCCCCTGAGTTGTTTAGTGAAGGGGGATATTATAGTTGTTCGTAATTTCTTTAATGATCTTCGGGTTTTTGAGAACCTCCCTTAGGCCTCGAGGTCCACTCTTCTAGAACCATCGGATCTCATCGTTTATCCAAATATGGAACTCTTCTTCGGCTATAATATCAGCTAATTTCTAAATATTTAATGTAGTATTATCTAGTGGGACGTAAACTGCTCCCTCCTTAAGGGTGTTAATTGTATAGCTTATTATTGCTTTACTAATATCCTTCCATATGTTCTTTGTCCATTCTTCGAAATCTATTTAAAACTATATCCAAAGGTCCATAATTATAAGCTTTTTCCGTTTATAGATAATTAGAAGGAAGGCGACGATAATGTCCTTCTCTAGTTAAACTATTCTTTCGATAAGCTCGAAGTCCATCCACTTCCCCTATATCTCTGGGTTTACGTAGGTAGTGTATTCCTTTAGGATTAGGATTAGTGAGATAGTTCTCTTTACGAGGGTCTATTGTGTTCCTTCGGGTTATATAGTTCCCTAAGGGGTAATTACCCGAAAAGAGTCCTTTAAAGGGGTACTCCTCTTAGAGTTTTTTCCTAATTACTAGCTCATCTTTTTACCTAGGTTATCCACAATACTCTGGTTATTTAGTTAACCTAATAATACCTCGAATACACTATGTTTCCCCTAAACCACAGCTTTAAAGGTGTATAACGTCCATTAAACGAATTACCGTTGGTTATTAGGTCAGAGTACTAGTATTTCCGTTGATAGTGGTGTATTCCGTGTATTCTAATATCCGGAGAATATATATTAAGGGGTAAGCGTCCCTTAGTAATGGTCTTCTTTTTTATACAAAATCTCGTTGAATTCCTTAATCTAATTACTCTACGGTGGTATTTACTGCGTATTATGGGATCCTAAGGGTGAGGGTACATTTCCCGTATCTCCCTAAGGGGCTTATCGTCTCTAGCGTCGTCCTTCTAAATATTCTGGCCGAGGTCCTATACTATACTTATTCGTTAATCTTTTGTGTCCCTAGTGGTATAGATTACTGGTTTTATTCCGTTCTTTTAGTGGCTTACTAAGGCACTAGTGTAATCTTCGTTTATAGTGATTACTATAATAAAAAAAGGTAAGTAGCCTCTAATATCGTCGGTATCACAGTAAATAAGTCCCTTATGGTTAGAGAAGTGGAGGGGTGTTGTCCTTAGCGTCCCTCTACGCCTTGGGTATTCCGGGTAATCTAAGTATCGTTCTAATTACTAAGGTAATCTCCTTAGGGATTTCTCTGTGTTTAATATGTATTTGAGATTAATTGCGGGGCCCTCTCCGAATATAGAAAAAGGGCGTTTATTAAAGGTCTTCGTGACCCTTAATAGTGCACTGGTGGTTATTATAGTTATTTATTACGAGGAGTATAATATCTCTTATCAGGCTAAGAGGTGGTATAAGAGGGAGGGTCATAATGGGTAAAAGTTAGGGAATTCTTCTAGTTCTACTATCCTTTTTGGGTATCACCTTAGTATTCGTATAAAATATATAATCGGTAACTAAAAATAGTAGTAAAGAAGGGTATTAAGAGTAAAAAGTATCGATAACGGAGTTTACACCGAAGGTTAAGCTTTACCCGTTCCACAAAATCTTTAACGTCTTTGTACATAGTTAACGTAGGTAATTAAGTATAATTATCGTAAACGGAACTTATACTAAAAGTAGTATTTTACTTATTCCATAAAACTTCTAATATTTCCATTTCGAAACCTCCTCTTTTCATATATTATCACTAAAATAATTAAATTTAACTACGGGTTCTACGTAATAATAAAATCCGATCTTCTACTACTTAGTAAAATCATCTCTTCTAATAATCGTTCCTTACTAATTTACGGTAATAATCAAATTAACCACTAATTAGTGTAGGTTTGACCCTAGGTCAAAGGGTCGCCTAGGCGATAGGGTTGAACAGCAATAATCGATATATTGAATACGTAGTGTTGTTGTTATTGTTGGAGGGAGGTTATTCCGACGTGGGCTAGGCCGGCTGTTGCCAGATCTAGTCGGTGCGCCAGAATCCCTGCCTTCTGATTGGTCCGGTCGGAACCGGCCAATCAGGAACCCGAAAGTGGGGCTATTGCCCGATTCGGATTCCAACAATATCAAAATCGTTGATCCGGAAGTGGCGGACATTTTCCACTACCCCCAAGACAATTCGTACAAGGACTACGAGTACAATGGCGACCACCTCGAAGTCGTCCAGTTCGAAAGAATCATGGAAGAGGTTTGTCAAAGTATCCAATTTGCCCCGGCCATGCTTACATGTGCGATTTCTCAGATCTCCAATGACTATATGCACATTCGAAGAGGCACAGGGCCCGGAAAGAAGAACTTCGCAACGCAGGTTCTTCGCATTGAGCTTTCAGGTCCATTGCGGTCTCACTTCAGTATCCTCGATGTACCAGGCGTCTTCATGAACCCTGTCTTCGTCAACCATCAGGAAATGCTTGGCATCAAGAAGATGGTGGTGGAATACATGAGGCAGCCTGCCAACATTGTATTGTGAGTACACCATATCTTTGGCCAATCCAATCATCTAACACGTTGTAGATGTGTGGCTGATGCCATGACTGATCTTGCATGCCAAGAGATCTTCAATTTGGCCGCAGATCTTGTTGAGAAGAAGCGACTCGTTGGAGTGTTTACCAAGTGTGACCTTTTGAAAGACTCTACTGAGGTATGTGACTTCCAGGGGCCATGTTAAGGATTGTTTTGACGCTAATTACAAGTTAGGTTGTCAAAATTGCAAGCGGTAATGACAGCCACGCTGAAAAGTCCATGCAAGACGGATGGTTCGTGGTCCGGAACCGCTCGGAAAGCGATGATGAAGACTTCGACCTCAGCAGAGCCGAAAGCAAGCTGTTCGGCTGCGCGCCCTGGGACCAGATACGAGAGAGTCGAAGGGGCTCCGGCGCTCTCAATAAGTTTCTGGGAAAGCTCCTCTACCGTCGAATTCGGGACGACTTCCCAAAGATCCAGGGGTCTATTCAGAGGCTACTCTCAGATGATCAAGCATCCAGGAAAGCCCTTGGCGACCCTCGACCCAGTCACAGCCTCCGTCAGCAATACCTCTTAGATGTGGTGAGGCGGTATCATGACACTACAAAAGGAACACTCAAAAGCCCCGGTTCCGTGCCGATTGAGGCTCTGCGGGTGAGGTCCCTGGTACGAGACGCGAATGAGGAGTTTGCTGCAACCATGAACAGCCACGGACATGCCTATGTATTCGAGGACCACTACCTACATCCGATGGACAGGTTCTCCGCTGCTAAATCGCTCCTCCCGAATCTATTTGGATCAAGCTCGGACGTCCAAGAGCCACAGCATCAGGAGGGTATTGACACGCCCCCTTCAACCCCACCCCAGAAAGGCCGTGGCAGAAAGACAGCAGAATTATCCGACACCCGCACCGACACACCTTTCGTTGACGAAGTTAGAAGACAGCTTCCGGATTACTAAAAGAAAGAGCTTCCCGGCCTGTTCAACACAGAAGTTGTCAAAGTCCTCTACAAGCGACAGTCGGAAAAGTGGCATCGTATCGCGGAGGATCACATTAACGCAGTAGCGAGCAACATAGAGCGTGCGTCTAACCACATCCTCCAAGACGTCTGCCCTCCTGCCAGCTGCTCTGGGATCTTGCACGAAGAACTGTCGACAATTCTTGGCCAATTCCAGAGGCGAGCCAAGGAAAAGGCCCTCTCGGAGTTGAGGGAGCATTGCCGTCGAGACAGAGAATTTCTTCTCCAAACTACGGATCCAAGATTTGCCAACAATGTGAAAGCCTTGCGCAGCGCTCGACTGATTTACAGACTTAGTACACTCCCGCCAGCGACGGCCTCAGCTACGGCACAGGCTCAGAGTGAGGCAATCTTCAGCCGGCGTCACCACTCCATGGAGGATAACATGGTCTAGGAGGTTCACAACATTGTCAGAGTATACTATCAGGTAAGATCGGTATCATTATGGTTTCAGGTTCACAAGCATTGGCGACTAACTCATGCACGCTACAGCTGGCACTTGAGGCTTTCATCAGATGTGTCACGAATCACATCGTTGAAGGCTTCATTTCTTACTCGGAAGGACCTTTGATCGGTCTATCGACTGACTGGGTACTCGGGCTTTCTGAAGAAGAGGTCGAGAAATTGGCACGAGAAGACGAGGAGACAATTCACCGCCGCGCGCATTTGGACGGGAAGATCGAGAAGCTCAAGGCCGCTGACGGAATTGCCGAGGATGCTAGGAGGAAGACCCGAAACTTGGGAGATATCTAGGATGCTACATCATATGGTCTGATTATTAGCTGCGAACGCTCCGTTACTGCATCTGACTCGAATAAGTGGCCCATTATTTGGCCCGTACTGCCGCTTCTTATTATCTGCATGCAGGCCTGCGGGTTCATCACACCCGATGCATGAGGATGCAGGTGCTGATCAATCAGGTCAACGGGATTCAACTTGGCAAATGGCTTTTACTGGTCTTGAATGCACGCAATAATCTTCCAGGTTTCCACTAAACGCTTCTGTAACATCCACATGACCTGGCAGCCTGATTTCTTGATTTCGCTTGTTGTCATAAACCCGCAGAGAGTCCGTCGGGAAAAGGGCGTCTCTTTCCCCGGCAATCGCCACGAGTGAACCTGTCAGTCATACCGCAGCGACGGCCTGTGAGGCACTGCGGCGTTGACAATGTCGGAAGATACGCCAATGTTGGACGCTGCGGCGCCTCCACCCAGACAACATGGGCATGGCAGTCAGTATACCAACAACTCGGGGCCGCAGAACAACAATCTAGGCTCTGGCGCCATCTACAATGCCCCCGTCTACAATGCCCAGAGCATCAACATCAATGGCGGTAAGGGCACCCACAAACCGACCTAGTTTTCAGAGCACTGATCGTTCTTCGCAGCTCAGAAAACCGGCCTTTTGGCTGATCTACGCAACACCAACCCGAGCCACGACAAAGATCGTATCGAGGCTGACAAGGGCGGGCTCCTTTCCGAGTGTTACAGCTGGATCCTTGCCCACCCGAGCTTCGCCCAATGGCGTAACGCTGACGGAGCCCAATTGCTATGGGTGAGGGGTGACCCAGGAAAGGGTAAAACAATGCTTCTATGCGGCATCATCAATGAACTCGAAAGCAGATCACAGATTCGACCAGTTTATTTCTTCTGCCAAGCGACCGACGCACATCTCAACAATGCCACTGCGGTTCTCCGTGGTTTGTTGTTTCTGCTGCTCAAAAATAGCCCCATACCGACTTTTCTCTGTGAGGAATATCAACACACGGGGAAAGACCTGTTCAGCGGTCGCAACAGCTGGGAAGCATTGTGCAAGATCCTGGTCCGCATACTATCGGAGCCGGAGCACGGGTTCGCAAACATCGTGCTAGTCATCGACGCTTTGGACGAATGCACAAATGACCGAGACAAACTACTCGAGTTCATTGTCAAACTTTCTTCGACATGCTCCAAAGTCATTGCATCAAGTCGCAACTGGCCAGATATTGCAGAATTTCTGGCGTCTACCGATCAGACACGGAAGCCGTCCCAGGCTATCCATCTGGAGGTTAACCAAACTGCAGTTTCAGACGCAGTTATGAGATACATCAACTGTAAAGTCGACCGCCTTACTCGAGCAAAGAAATACGACTTGGCACTCCGCCAGGAGGTAAACAATCACCTAATACAGAAATGTAACGACACGTTTCTCTGGGTTTCTTTAGTGGCGGAGCAACTCAACAAGGTCACAAAAAGGCACACACGGGCAACTTTGAACATCTTTCCCTCGGGCCTGAATGCTCTTTACGAGCGGATGCTGGGGCAGGCACTAGCATCCGCTGACGCTGAAGCGTGCAAGAAGATTTTGGCTGTGGTGTCAGCAGTTCACCGTCCTATCAAGCTTCTTGAATTGATCTCCCTAACCGACTCGCTTAAGGAATTCATTGACGACATGGGCTCCTTGAAGGAGATTATCGGAAATTGCGGTTCTCTTCTTACCCTTGGTATCAAGGATGACGTTGTGTATTTCGTACACCAGTCGGCGAAAGACTTTCTGATGAAGGACGCCCTTCATTACATCATGCCTTCGGGGTTCGGTCCCGAGCATAACTGCATTTTGTCGACATCACTACGAGCCATGTCAAGCACGCTACAACGCCATTTGTACCGTCTTGTGGCCGAAGTACAGGCGATCAAAAATCCCGACACGGATCCACTGGCATCGCTCCGGTACGCGTGCGTCTATTGGGTTCGCCATCTCGGCAGCGAATTCTCAACCGAATCGGAGTACAAACAAGTCTACTCATTCTTGACGAGGCATTACCTCCACTGGCTAGTGGTCATGAGCTTACTGGGGAATATTCCCGAGGCCATAACTTGTATTTCCAGACTCAAAGCTCTCATTCAGGTATGTTTCGAAGATTGGAAAGAAAAGTTCATATCTCAACAAGTTGCTACAGGACTCAACATCGTTGCCTGAGCTTCAGGTCTTTGCTCATGATGCCCTTCGGTTTGTTCGGTATCATTGCGCAGGCATCGCAAGCGACCCTCTCCAGGCTTACGCGGCACTCGTCTTTACGCCGAGAGAAAGCATTGTGAGAAGATGCTTTGAGCGCGAGGAGCCTAGCTGGCTGATCAGAAAACCAATCGTGGACGATAAATGGAACGCATGTTTACAGACGTTGGAAAATAAGACGAAATGGACTCATTCGGTTGCATTCTCGCCGAATGGAGCACTTCTTGCATCGGTTGGCGTGACCGATAATGTTCATCTGATTAAGATGTGGGATGTGGCAACAGGTCAGTGTTTACAAACCCTTGAGGGTCATCATGACGAGATCGAGACAACGGCATTTTGTCCCGACAGTTTAACGCTCGCATCGGGCTCGTGGGACAAGACTATCAGGGTGTGGAACTCCATGACGGGCGTCTGTTTGCATGTCCTTGACGGCCATACAAACCATGTCAAGTCTGTGGCATATTCCCCTGACGGGGTTTTGCTTGCATCAGGTTCGTCAGACGGGACTGTCAAGATATGGGACGCGACAACAGGCGACTGTTTACATACAATCGTATGCCCAGCTGACGCCATGGGCGCCAAATTCGTAGCCTTCTCAAAGGATGGCGCCCATCTTGCATATGGTATGGATCGCAAGTACGTATCCATTTGGAACAGAGGTACAGGCGATTTGAGACAGATTGTGGCCCACGATGATAGGCTACTGTCACTCGCCTTTCGCGACAACGCTCATGTCATGTCCGCTTCCCACGGTGGTGCGGTCAAGGTTTGGGACATAAGGACGAACTCCGTTCTCTCGATGACGAAATCTGATGGGACCGGCCACTTTGCAATAGAGTTTTCGAGGGACATGGCGACTTTTGCGACCAACGGCAACTGGAGCCAAATCAATCTGAAAGACGTCAGGACTGGCAACATAAGAGGTGTCCTAGGCGGCCACACCAACGAAGCCAGCGCATTAGCGTTTTCTCCAGACGACAATATGCTGGCTTCATCAGCAGACGACGGAAGCGTCAGAATTTGGGATATCACGGCTGCCTCAACGCTCGACGCGAAATCACCTATCCGCAGCCAAAGCATCTTGTCAGTAGCATTTTCGCCAGGGGGGGACAGACTGGCGTCAGTGTCTTTCTCCGGCACCAAGGTCTTGGACACACATACAGGCAAACAGTTGGGGACGTTCCGGTCCTTTGGAGACCGAATGCAAACCGCTGCAGTAAGATTTTATGGCGAAGACATCTGGGTCGCGATTTATGACATTAACGAGGCAAGGGTCGAGATTTGGGATGTTACTAATGATACCTACCTGAAGTACTTTTATCCTGAGGACGACGTCGCCGGGCTCGCCTTCTATGAAGGCGGCTCCCTTCTTGCTATCTCTTCGCAGTCCTCAACTCTCCATGTTTGGGACTTCGACAGAGACTTCTTGTTTGGATGGAAGACGCCCTACGAGTTGGAGCCCCACGAGATTCAATATATGAAGTTCTCTTCGACGGGGTCAGAACTCCTTTTCGTCAGCTCCGGCTTTGATACCATTGCGTTCAAAAAGAAATCGCCTCTACCCTCGAACGAGCTGCCAGAAGCTGTGATTGAACAAATGGATATTCAAGGGTATAGCATTCAAGGGGATGATGCATGGATCAGAAAAGACGGCGAAGGAATTATTTGGCTACCACAAGAGTACCGTTCCTGGGCTTTTGCCACCAAGGGCTCGATGATGGCTGTTGGCTGTAGATCGGGTCACATCATGTTTCTGGAATTCGCCTAGACCGTGTCAGCTTCCATGTACTCAACTTGGTGCATTCACATATATTTTCCGTATCCTCAAATTGAGCTCAACTTCCCTCTCGCCTAATTTTTCTTAGTATCCACTATTAGTGAAATAGGTGATATACCACTAAGATCCTTAATAATTAAAAAGTCTTTACTTCTCTTTTTTAATGCCCTCTTGTGATGGCCTTATAGCCTCCGGTGGGTACTGGACTATAGCCGGCCCCTTTAGCCGGCCCTGATCGGGGCTCTAGGTCACCTTTAGAGTTAACCCTTACCTTAAGGGTTAAGCGCCGCTGTAATACTAAGGCCTAGTTATTCCGGCCTAGCCTTAGGGGAAACTAGCTTAATACCCCTAATATAGCCCCCTCTATGGTAAAGGGGCCCTTGAATATAAGTGGGGTGGCCACTGGATTTATTCTAGCCGCCTTTAATAAATAAGCCAGACGCTATGAGGACCGAAAGGATGTTTTTGTCGAATCCGCTGTACCAAACGCCTAGTACGCTTCCGGCGCGCTCGAAGGGCCGCGCGCGGCGCGGAACAATGATGGGCCGAAATGCGCGCTTGAACTAGCCACCTTAAGGGCTAAGTTCGCCCCTAAAGAACAGAGAGAAGTAGAATAATTATATATTATTACATATATCACGGATTGACCTTTGAATCCGATAATTAATAGTCTGATACGTGCTGAAAATAGCCATTAAACCGAACCCTATTTATAACCGCTATTCCTATGTGTAATACCCATTTAATAATAATAATAACGACCCCTATTATAAAGATTGTATTTTAGATAACTAAGGATTAGGTCCTTTGGTTTAACTAATTATAATCCTAAGTAAAGACCTATAATTTGTGGGATATTATAGACTTATTGGTTAAATGCTCTGAGACCGCCGGAGAAGAAACCTATAAAGAGATTACTCGAATACCGGAGTGGCCGGTGATCTCTGATCACTTAAAGGTAATCCGCTGAAGGGCTAGAAGTGCTTTAGGAAGTACTGTGACTTAGGAATTCGACGAAGTATTCGTCCTAGGCCCTGAAGTGTTTATGGAACGAGCTTATGTTTTCGAAGGCTTATCCCCTGTGAACCTCGTTTTATATAAAGAACGATGAGTAGAATACAACGACATTTATAAATATTATACTAAATAGATAAAAGGTGTATATACACTTTAGAACTGGTTCTACGAGATTGTTGTTTTGGACCTTCTTAAGTATTGTTGTATTATAGATAAGGGATTTAATGAATGGGTCTCTGAACTGCAAACCCGCGTTAAAGGTGTATTATACGAGCACTAAGTGAACGTAGTGGAAGCATATTCCAAAGTCTTAAGCTATTTAAATAGGAAGAGGCTTATTATATAAAAGAATACTGTCGCAAAAGTGGAACCACAATTACGGGACAGTAATTGTGGGCTATATCATGACACACACCCCCAGACCGAGGAGAGAAGAGGTCTGCTGACTAAGCAATCAGCACCGGCTTACACTCGCAGCTGACAGTCTTTGTTGACTGTTACTGGGTGCCGGCCGCTCCCAGCTGGCAAGTCTAACCTTCCATTTCGGTGACTTGCTGCTGAAGCGAGAATGGGTGAGCACAACGAGGCTCGAACCCATGGCCTCTAGGTCGGCCCACATACTGCCACTTTAGCGAGGCGTTTAGCCATTCAACCAGAGGGCTCGTAGAGATAAGGGCTCATAACTGTCGCAAAAGTGGAACCACAATTACGGGACAGTAATTGTGGGCTATATCATGACAAATACTAAGGACTGGATTGGCTAATAGGAAAGCGTTCTCTATGAAGCTTAGGCTATAAACGTCCCATAAACTAAATATTCAAGCACTTAGTTTCCAGAGTTCACGTAAGCCCTTAGTGGAAACATTATTAAACCATGGATTTAAGCCTATTAGTTAATAATTAAAACTAAAGTAATGAATAACTTATTTATACTAGGTAAAGTCCTCACTAAGGCTCGACAAATCCGCTAAATAAAAAATGTATAAAAGATTAGACGAGGAGTATTCGGACCTATAGTGACAACCGGTGGACCGGCTAGTAGCGACGATGAACTATAATAAATAAGGACATAACCGTGAAAAGCCCGTGGTGGAGACCGTGGAGGCCGCGGAAGGGGTAACGGGAAGAGTGAAGGTAAACGGTCGTACTCCTTAACTAATAGATCTAATGACTCTAATGAGGGTAGGATGTGTGTAGTATACCTAAAGCGAGGTCACTAGTTTTCGAAGTGCTGATTAGTTTTCCCTAATAAGTGCCCTGATTATATATACCATAATCAAGCACTTAGGAAGCTTATTCTTAAGCGACTTAAGAATAACGAAAACTTTACTAAGTGTATTTAGAAATTTAAGTTTACTATAGAATTAAGTTGACTTATAGGACGTTGTTACGCTTGTGTTCGAGCCGCCTTAACGGCGTTTCACAAAATATACTCACTTTATAGATCTATAACCCTTAACTCTAGAGCTATAATCTACGTTTTCAATAACCCCTTATAGTTTATATAACTAATAGGCGCTACGCCTAGTGATTATTTCTGGGTAAGTACTTAGTAAGTGGTAATTGATGGCTTTGGAATAGTGGAGATATGTGTTAAGGGGCGAGATGGCAAGCCGTTCAAGCTTCGCTTATATAACGCAGTGCTTTGTAGAGGTTTTATAAGTAACCTTATCTCTTTGAAGTGTTTACGTTGGAAGGGTCTCTGGTGGGATACTAGCTTGGGTAATAATTGTATTAGGTGTGTAGACCGAAGTTATATATGTGAGTTACTCGAAATCCATAATTAAGATGTCCTAGATTATAGACCGATAAAGAACAAAGTAGCATTGGTGATAGTTGTTCCGCTCCCTCAACCTACACTAAACGAGCTCCTAAGAGCCCTGTGTAGAAACCACTTTATAAGTATAATAATCCATAAACTTATTTAAATAAGTGTAAAAAGATGGTATTAGAGATTTGGACACTGCAACGGAGCGGGGGATGTAGTGAACAGTATGTGCTGTATCGTACAACACACACACTCTACTAACCACAGGTCGTACACCCTCCGTCCCGGGTCCATGAGGGTGACTAACTCGTACAAAACCGCTCAACCAAAACTACAATCTAAGTAAGGAGACACCTCAAGACCTAATCAGGGCCAAAAAGGGGTTCCGGCCTTAGATATAAACACTAGTGAGTATTACGGCCTTATTTACTCAGTAATAAAGCAACCTCTGTACTATTCATAGTATATAATCCAAGTGAACGAGTAAAAAAAGCTCTGAATACGTTTATCTAATTAACGATACTTATTAACGTTCTGTGATATATTATATTTCTTATAGTCCTTATTATGTCCTCCACTAAAAATACGTCCCTAGTTCCCCTCTCTTAAATAACTCGTTATCACCTAACTAAGGAAAAACCCACTTAGCATAATCATTTCCCCCTACACAGTTTCAATCGTCCCCTTATCTTAGCTCTAAGTTCCTGCGTACTAAGATAATAAATAACATATAAAAAGGGAAATGAAGGAAATAACTAGATTATACGAATAGAAGCCTAATTAGGTCCATCGGTAGCGTAGGTTATAGTACTGTGAACCGCTGAGCCCCTCCTCGATTTTTACTTTACGCGTAGCCTCTCACTCCTTTTTCTCCTACGTCTCTCTTTAACGACGCTTTTCGTCTTTACGATCATATTCTTACTAATTATCGGGCCGAGTAGGGGCAAAGAAGGGCTCCTATACTCCTATACGTATTACTATGAACTCGTAAAGGTCGTCCACCCACTTAGTAAACTCCTCCTCCTTATAAACTATAACTAATTAAAGATTCGCGGTGGCCACCTTATTACGTCGTCTAATTAGGTGTTAATAACCTTATACAAGGTATTACTGCTCATTTTCGTAGTTGTAAAGTGTATTACGTATAATATTACTTAGGATACCGGTATTATAAGGGTACTCGGGAAGTGTTAGTGATTGGGTGATAAGTAATATAATAGGTTTTAGGGGTCGTTATCTCGACTTATCCTTCTTAGAGGTCTAATCAGGCTTACTTTCCATAAGTATAACATCGTTATTATTATTATCGGGCGGAGCCGCTGTATCCTTTATAGCCTACTTAGTGGTCCACATAGCATAGGCTTTATAGGGTTTTAGGTGTAACAGGCCTCCTCTAGGGTAATCATAGAGCTTTTGTGTAATCCAGTTAACCCATTAGCGATATACAATTAGCCTCTAGGTATTTAATCGCTAAGAGGTCCAAAAAAGGCCAACTTATGGGATACTGTGTTTTCGTAGAAGATGATGCGGAACTATTCTGCTATATGAATACCGCACCCCCAGCTATTAGGCTATTAAGGGCCATCAGCCATAACTACGCTTATATGAATACACCTAATCAGGGTCTCGGGGATACTCATAGCCTTATACTAAAAGAAAAGGTTATATATATTAATTATAAAGCGTTACTTAAAGGAATTTATACTCTACAGATTATCGTATTAGAGTGTGTGTCCCGTGGTCTAGTTCACGAAGACACTAGTAAAGTGATTACCACTATGGACTATAACAAAGTAGATCAGATTAGCTCTACGGAGTTTAAGTTTAGCATAGTTAATGTACGAGCCGAGTCGTTCTAGCTTAAGGAGCACATCTCCCTAGGGCCACGGAGTCGAATAAATTATAATACTAACCTTTTCTAGGTCCCATCTCATTAACATAATAATTACTTTAATTAAGCCTATTTTAAACCACTTCTACTATTATATAAAACCCTAAGCATTAAAGAGGTCTTTTAAGATACTATTAGCCTTAGTATAACTCTAAAAATCCCAACTACCATTAACTACGAAGCCAGTAGTATAACAAACCCAGAGTTCTACTATTATTATAATACTTATCGGTGAATACTATTATAGTATAAGGTTTAACTTATTATTAGGCGTCGGGGTACCTATTAGCCGCCTTGGGTTTATATATCCGGTACCTAGGTTAGATATCGGGCCGAGTAGTCTCGTATTATTTAACACCTTAAAAGTAAAGTTTTCTATTCGTTTAATATCGCCCTGTACCTGATTAGGTGTGTATTAGTGATCAGTAACACTACCTATAACGATGTAGACATTTAGGTGGTTCTGTGTATATTAGGCGTCCTAGATGTTCGCTTATTTCGTGGGGGTAATTATAATTCCGGTCGTTCTTATTATGGAAAGAGTATTATGACTAAACCTAACTAAGAGAAAAAAAGTGGTAGTATGGTGATGTTCATATAATTACGTAGTTTAGTTATTAGTTAAAGTAAGGGAAGTAAAGGGATTATTTAAAAATGAGAAGAGTTTAGTAGGAAAGTGCTAAACCTAATTAGGGTTAAGGACATAGGAAAAAGAGCTCTGAGTATACGAGGGAAGGAGGGTAAGTTATTATTTATAAGGTTTAGGTGGTGGAAAGTTAAGGGAGTGAATTGAAGTTATGTTTTAAACTAATACGAGAATATTAATTAGTAGTGAAATACTATTCTATGGATCGTTTTTATTCGTTTAGTTAGTGTGTTAAGGTAGGTACGTGGCTATTAGGAAGGTAGGGGGGGCTGATTATTGTGTTGCTTTCCTTTTCCGGTGGAGTAGGTACAGTAACTCGTTTCAGTCTTAATTAGACCGGCTATTCCTTCCTTTTTCTAGTTGCTGCTGAATCCGGGTTATAAGCTCCCTACGTCAGCTCATTATAAAAGAGCCCTTTTTCTCCTTTTTAGATCTGCTTCTTCCCAGCTAATAATAACCTTAACCACCTCTCGTTAATCTCTACTATTATGTCCCCAATTCCTTACTTTTAGACCTAATTAAATGGTCGTAATACCTCCTAAGGAAATTAATTATAAGTGTGAGTATACTACTCTGAGCCCTGAGACTCCATGGTTTTTTAATTACCCTTATCCGAAGAGTGGCTAGTATATCACCATTAATAATATTAACTTTATTGTAGGTCCTCCCGTTTTATAATCTTTTTTTCCTTTAGGGTTAATTAGAGTTATAGATCTTAGCTTCTCTTATCTAGGCCTATTTCGAACCGCTTATTGGGTTATTGTATTATGAGGTCCAGTTCACCGACGTTGTTGAGCATAGTAATACTTATACCAAGGTAGCTCAACGATTCTAGTAGGCCCTTCCCACTTCCTATCTAAGCTTAATTATATGTAAATATAATCCTAATAGTAGGTTTCGCCGTTAAGGTTTTATATTATTAACCCACTAAGGACACTTTGGACTTTTAGAATGGAAGTTTAGAGGTTAGCTAAATGCTGGTGTAGCTCTTATTATCTATACGATTAGTGGTCAGAACCGTGTTCCTTGTTGTTATTATGAGGAATGGTGGTATATATTATTTACTGGCCCTGATCACGGTACTATTATAACTCCTTTTTGGGAGTGTGTACTTTTACTTAGCGAGTATAATAACACTTACTCTAATTACTTTTTTTATGAGATTAGAACCCATTATTATTACCGTAACCCTGATTTCTATGCGATGTATAACTACGGTGCTTGGTTACCCGATGAAAGTGTTTATAATGAAATTATTTAATGAGTTATCCCTAATAATACCCCGACAGTTAATTCGTAGTACTATTTTTAGGAGGATATAGTTATAATAAAGGTGGAATAATAGTAGGAATACGGTTATGGGAACGCCTAGTTCATCCTATGGTTTACGTTACTTAGTGATAATAAGCGGTTCGTGACTTTGAAGGATATGGAGTATTCGGATTAGCCCTGATCGGGCTTGTGTATATTGGTCGGGATAGGAAGTAGGGTGCTGGTTTTTAAGTTAGGGTGCTTCTCGTCCTTGAAGTGCTTCTAAGGGTCTTAAAAGGAAGGGCTTTTTATTTATTACTATAATAAATATTATGAGTTTTTTTTTAATATAAATAACAAAATATAAAAAGAACATAGTAAGTAAACTCTAATTAGGGGTAAAATGCTTATCTAAGTGTTCAAAGGCGATGTTGAATACCACTAGCACGTCTTTGAAATGTAGGAAAATGCTAAGGAAATACGTAGTAATGTCGCCCTATGTCAGTAAAACGTTGCCATAATACAGCTCGATGTGCGCGAAATATAAGGAAATGCAGCCAGATGCGGCTAATTAGGGCTGCGATACAAACAAAATACAACTAAATACAAGTTAAATGTAAGGAAATGTTGGTTGGATGTTAGGGGGGGGGCTAATGTAAGGGAACAGCGTATAATATTAAGGTATTTGGTTACTTAAATAATAATTCAAAAAAAAAAAAAAAGGCAACAACTTTACAACAATTGCACAAGGAAAACATGTTTACTATCAGCTAATTAGGTCCCGATACTAGTAAAACTCTAGTATTATGCTTTTTCTGCTATTAATAGTGGTTATAGGTCGACTATAACCCTCTTACCTAACCGTTCCCATATCTTAATATTCCTTTCTAGTTCTTTTCTTTCCTCTACTTATTAGGCTTGTGCTATTTGTAGTCTTGTGAGGGGCTGTGAAGTGGCCTGATTAGGTGTGTCGTCATCGTCGTCGGCTTCTAAGCCGTTTAGTAAGCTTAGGAGGGCATCTCGTAACTCGTTACGGAGTTCATTCTTCGCTTAATAAGGGTCTTTTAGTTCCTATAACCCACTATCTTATTATACAAACTTCTTAAGATGGTATCCTTTATACGTTTATTGTGTTATTTTGTCCCTAGTTAATATCTTTAGGTGGTATAAAGAAGCCGTTAAGTGTATAACCCTAATCCAAAGAGGGCTAGTCCATTAATAGTAAATCTTTTACTCCTTCGACTTATTAATAACTCGTTTTTCGTTATAAACTAGTACAAGATCTCCTAGTTGTAATTGCTTTTTCTGGAGGGTTTTTGTGTGTATATTATTAAATCGGTTAGTCCGTTGTTAATGGACTTTGGTGATGCGAATAGCAGCTTCCTCCTTGTCTTCGTTTAGTTGCTGGAATGCACTGATCCGCGCTGAGAGCTCCTAATTAGGTGTATGGACGTTGTTCTAGTTTAGAATCCTTTATATAAGGGTGTTAAGCTTAATTAGAGTAACGGTTTTATAGCCGTTTTCAAAATAGAAGGGCGTAAAGCTAATTGGCCCTCTAATAGTCGTTTAGTTTATAAATAACGTTGTGTGTAGCATAGTGCCCTAATTCTTTTTCCCTTCGTTTAACTAGGTTAGAAGAGCATAAGTAAATACTTGGTGACCTTTCTTATTAAGCCCGTTGGCCCTGGTGTTATACGCTAAGATAACTTTCTAATAAGAGCTATACTTCCGATTTAGGTCTTTTATTACCCCTTTATTCTCTGATCCTCCGTTGATAATTATTGTCCTATAGACCTTGTGGTGATAAATAACGTCTTCTTATAGGAAATTCTTGATGACCTTAGATGTTATGGAGAGGGTTTAATGGGCTTCCGGCTAGCCTAATAGGTGATTCCTTGCCTTGATTAGGGCCCATTTACTAATCTATTATACGTTAAGTGAGATCCGGGTTTAGGGTAACCCTGTAGGTATTGTGGTGATATGCTGGTCATCTTGGTGGCCTGGTCGGGCTAGTTGGTAAGTTGGGTATTCAGTGTCAGGTGCACCGGCGGGGGCCGGGGGGGGCACCGAAGGGGCAACCCCAGAGTAGGGCTAACGGAAAATAGTTACTCTGGGAAGGGGATTTAAGGGGTAGTGTAGTGGGAAATTCTGTAGGAGGCCAGATTCGAATACTAGTTACTATTACACTTTACCTGGGCATCGCCGACTCTTTTATTCTACGCGGACTAACCTAATACGTTCGAATCTCTATTTACCCATAGATGCATAGACCGTTAGAGCGACGATGGTCCCCCATAGAGCACTAGTGATATAATAAGTTGTTTTCGTAAACGTTAAGTAATTAATTACCGAATTAATAACTAAGATAACGTTTAACAACGAAATGGCCAGGGATCACCGGTACTTTAATATTAAGGATATAAAAGGAATAACTACTGAGGAGGTTAATACCCTTTTTTACAAAATAGTATAATAAGTTAAGAAAAGGAAGATAATTAACTAGATAATGGCCCTTAGGAATAGCGCCGACTTAGATGAGGTGATGTATTAGGAGTTCACTACTCCCTAATCACTAGAACTTAAGTGAGTTCGTATTAATGCGTGGATAAAGTAGTTCGCCCTTATCCGTTTTAAGGGAGGAAGTTGGACCGACGTTAATGATTTTTTATTTAAATTAAAGGGGCGATTCAGCTTATACGGAGAAAACTTTGATTCTAAGAGGGTTAGGGTCTTATTTGTGGGGGGATACTTGGAGGGTACCGCCTCTCGCCGATGGATGAACTATGTTACTATGAATTACGATAACGATGTGTCCAACGTTATTTGGGCTACGATGGAGTAGTAGCTTTGTAATACTATAGTTAACGTGGATACCCGGGTATATATAATTATAATGGAATTAGAAGAGATAAGGTAAAAGTTAAATTAGATGTATTAATAGTTTCTCGACTAATACAAAATAGTTAAAGTGGAGTACCCCGATCTTTAATTAGAGAGGATACGGGTAGTTTATATGGTTAGCCGATTATTATTTGACCTATAATAATAAGTGATGGTTAATGAGTTACTAAGTATTCGTTGGGAACTAGATAATATGGTTAAGAGGGCTGAGACGACGTAGAAAATGTACTTAAGGGAGTAAAAGCGTATTAAGCCCGTCGTTTAGGGGACTAGGGACTAGTGGGGGGGAAACCGGTGGCTATCTACTCGCTTTAGTCTCGTACTTTAAAGAGAGATTACGACTAATATTATTTAACTTACTCCGGAAATACCGAGGATTATTACTAAGATTTTTAGGAGTTTAGTTTTAGTGAAATAAGAAGAGAGTATACTTAGTAGGGGACCACCGGGGTGGGACCTAAGTTACGTTAAGTGCTTTAATTATGGGTAAATGGGATATTATTCGGACTAGTATTAGGAGCCTAATTATTATAATTACGGATAATTGAGGTACTCGGGACGATGATGCTGGCCTAAGACGATAGAGCTGATGGGAGGTTCAGCTATGGGGGTGAACGCTATCCGGCTCCTATAGAAGGTAGAGTGGGGTCACCAGAGAGTAAAGGTGACCCTATAAATAAGAGTAGTGGGGGTATAGAAGGAGGGGAAGGTGTTATTAAATATAGGAGTAAATAAGAATATGGTGAACTAGAGGATCCTCTTTTATAAAGGGGCTTTATTAGGGGTTATTAGTGGTGAGTTACTATTACAGGGTATATGGGGGTTACGTGTACCCGATTAAGTATAAAAACCCTAGTGACCTAGGCGATGGACGATCTCGGGGTGAGTTATACGAGGTCGTATAAGTTTAGGATCACTAAAGTGGAAGGATATACGGTAATACTAGGGATCCCCTGGTGCTAAGCGGTCCAGCTGAACTTTGAATAGGAGACCCTGAACTGGACTTACCTTTTAAGTAAGGACAGTATCCGGTTAGTCTTAGGTAAAAGGGGAATCCGAAGAGTGGTGAGGGATGCGAGGGTGACTTTTATAGTTACCCTGGGTGTAAAGAGGATCGAGGTGAAAATAAGTGGGGTACTAGTTAATAACCAATAAACTACCCAGGGACTAATCTTCTTATATGAATACAAGGAGTGGTCCTATGTATTTAATACTATACTAATAGTTATGCCGTTAGAACGGGGTGGATATACTTACACTATTGACCTAGAACTAGGAGCGGAGCCGCCATATGGCCCCATCTACCCACTAGTAAAGCCGGAGTTAGTGGAGTTAAGGGAATACCTTACTAAGGTATTAATTAAGGGCTAGATCAGTTAATCTAAAAGTCCAGCTAGGGTACCGATCCTCTTCGTCCCTAAGAAGGGAGGTAAACTAAGGCTCTATATAGATTACCGGGGTCTTAATAGTATCACCATAAAAAACTATACACTATTACCCCTTATTAGAGAAATCCTGGACCACCTCTTAGAAGTGAGTTAGTTTACGAAATTAAACTTTAAGGATAAGTATTACTAAGTGTATATTTATAAAGGAGACGAATAGAAAACGGTTTTCTAAACTAAATACAGCTATTACGAATATAATATTATACTGTTTAGCCTCGTTAATGTGTTAATAACCTTTTAGGCCTACGTTAATAATACATTAGTGGGCCTCGTTAACATCACCTATATAGTATACCTAAACAATATCCTCATCTTTTCAAAGGATAAGGCGTTATACGTGGAGGTAGTTTAGGAGGTGCTACGCCGCTTAGACGCTACTAACTTATATATTAACCCCGAGAAATATAAGTTTTATATTAGGGAAATCGGGTTCCTAGGGTTTATAATTTCAGGGGAAGGGATTACAATGGAATAGGACCGGGTTATAGTTATTATAGAATGGTCGGTGCTCTATAGTATACAAAATATTTAGGTTTTCCTAGGATTTATAGGGTTTTATAAGTATTTTATCCGGAATTACACTAAAATATATATACTTTTTACGGATAAGTTAATAAAGAAGATGGGGGGGGAGCTAATTATGAACAACAGGGCATTAGAGGCCTTCTATAAACTAAAAGAACTGTTCACGGAGGCCCCTATCCTCAGGCACTTCGACCCCTCCCTCCTAATAAGGGTCGAAACCAACGCATTAGACTTTACGATAAGGGTAATTTTATGCCAGCTATATGGAGACACTTGGCACCCCGTCGCCTACCTCTCTAGGAAGCTAAGGGGAGCTAAGCTAAGATACGGAGCACCAGAGGTGGAGCTACTGGCGATTCGAGAAGCAGTTATATATTAGTAATACTACTTATTGTACATATAACACTAGACGTTATTCTTAACGGACCACTTAGGGCACCGTTACCTCACCATTAAGCCCTAGTTAAACAGCCGTTAAACCAGGTTACTCTAGGACCTCTCGTTGTTCGATTTCCGTATTGAATATCGGCTAGGTAAACGAAACGTAGCCGATGGATTATCACGGAGATTAGACCATAAACCTAAGGAGGGTGAATACGAGGAAGTTAGGGGTGTGTTCTTAGAAGGTTTCCTAGAATAATTTTAACTGAGGGTGAGATGTAATTGGGTAGTGAGGGATGAGTTATGGCCCGACGCTATAAATGTTATACCGGAAATACTGGCCCTAAGCCTAGAAGAAGTAGTATAGAAGGCCTAGAGGTCTGATTTTATATTATAAGGTGTGGTGTAGGAGAAGTGGGTGTATTAGGGAAAAGATAATAAAGGAATAGTGAGGTATAGGGGTAAAGTGGTTATATTAGAGGGCTACTCGTTAATAAGGGAGATCCTTATTGTGTTTTACGATGAGTTAATAAGTGGTTACCTAGGGGTTACTAGGATAATAACCCGGATAGGACGTTTGTTCTTTTAGAAAAGGATGAAGAAGAATATAGTGGAATACGTTAAGATATGCGCCGTATACTAGTATACAAAGTTACACTACTACCTCCCTTATAGGGTATTAAGTACATTACCGGTGCCCAGCTACTTATGGGAAAGTGTATTCCTCGATTTTATTACTAAGTTACCGGTAATGGATAATGGAAATGGGAAATGGTATAATAATATCCTAGTAGTGGTGAATAGGTTAACTAAGTATACCTTTTATATACCCACTAGGGAGTTATTTACTA
The DNA here is from genome assembly GCA_024584535.1 of Colletotrichum gigasporum. Classification (NCBI taxonomy): domain Eukaryota; kingdom Fungi; phylum Ascomycota; class Sordariomycetes; order Glomerellales; family Glomerellaceae; genus Colletotrichum; species Colletotrichum gigasporum. The sequence continues at coordinate 10,321,265 of CP077948.1, forward strand.
TGGACTAGCTAGTTATACTACTAGTGTAAAAGGTGTTCTTATGGTATGGAATTCCTTGGTTAATAGTTTCGGATAGGGGCTCTTTGTTTACTAGTAAGTTTTGGGTAATAGTATGTTATTAGTTAGTTATTTAGTAGAAACTTAGTATAATATATTACCCTTAAACTAACGGATAAACGGAAAGGTAAAACTAGAACTTAGAATACTTTCTACGAGTATTCTGTAATATAGAATAGGATAACTGGCTATGGTGGCTAAGAATAGTCTAATTCGTTTATAATAATACCTGGTATAGTGTTACTAGGTTGGTATCGGCGGAGGTGCTAATGGGCTATTTATTACTGGGATTATACGATGTTATTATGGATGGAAAAGTCTTAGTAGATGTATTAATGGTGGAGGATAGGGTAAAAGAGCTAAAAGTGAAGAGGAGAGTAGTATAGGACCTACTAGCCCGTTCTAATAAGATATACGAAAAATGGTATAATAAGAGGAGGGCGTATATTAATTTCCGAGTTAGTGAACATATCTTATTATTAACTAGGAATATACGGTAACGTAGGTCGTCGAAAAAGCTGGCCGATAAGTAGTTGGGACCGTTTACTATTAAGTGGGTGGTTAACGGTGGGGCAACCTATGAACTTGAACTAGGGCCGGGGTATAAGATCTATAACGTCTTCTCTCCGTCCCAACTAGAAAGGTTCTATAGTGACCTACTATAACCACGAAAAGTGTTAATTAAGGAGAACGACGACGAGTATATAGTTAAGACCTTAGTGGGCTATAAGGGGTCTAAAAGGAAATGGAAATATTTAGTGAAATAGGAAGGGTATAAGCCCGAAGAGAATTCCTGGGAATTTTAGAAGAATATTTCATAAGATTTAATTAATAACTATAAAATGGAGTTTAAGTAGAGAATTACTAGTGGATTACTAGTGGATTATAAAAGAAATAAGTTATAAGGACCAGGTTATTAGTTGGTCGGGGAATGTATTTAGCCCGAGGTAGGAAAATTATATAGCCCTGGGGGCCCGGGAATAAATAAGAATTATTAAAATACCCAAAGGTGGGCTACTAGGGGAGTAGTGTAGGGGGACTAGTTGTTAGTATTAGTGTTATCACCTTTAACCTCCTTATCCTCATTAATACCATTACCTAAAAGTGAGCCCTCCTTAGAGGAGGTAGTATTAAGAGTAGTATAGTTCTAAACAAAATAAGTTAAACAAAATAAGGAGAGGCCCACTTAAGGGGTATTAGGGGAGTAATAGGGTACTTATAGTACTAGTATAAAACTTTGTGAATTCCTAGAAAGTGGTAGTGATAGTAGTAATGAGAATAGTGGTAATAGTGGTTTAGGTCCGGATAAAAGTAATTTAGGTGGTAAGGGTATCAGCGTAAAAGTAAAGGGTTATTAGTTGGTCGGTGGTGGAGGCGGTGAGGTAAGAGGTGGCCGAGGCCTACTTCTTAATAACGAAAATTAACACCTCGAGGGCCGCAACCTTATATTAACGGAGTAACTATCCCTCCTCCTCCTCCTCGGCTTTACACTTAGCGGGGTCCTTAACGTTCTCGGCTTTTTTTTAAAGGGCCTTTTTACTTATAAATTAGGTGACCTTATAAGTAAACTAAGTAGTAAATTAGTAGGTATATAATAAAGGGGTACTAAGTGGGGACTAGTGTTATAATAGGGGTAATATACTATGTCCTTGACCTAGGTATCGTAGAAGGTGGAGCTGTTTGATACTTCGTCGTAGATCTCGTTAAAGTAATAGCAGAGTATAAGGGTAGTGGAGGAGTACTCATAGGGTAACTACGAGGTATTAGTGATATTTAGAAGGCCCTAAGGGTAACTGAATTAGAGGGGGGGATAAGTATATACTAAAAGGTAAAGCTTACTACACTAAGTAGTATAAACGGTGTATTTATTATTTATAACTTAAATCCTTAGTAACGGAAGTAGGGGAGCACCGGGGAAGGAGAGGACGTACTAATAATCTCGAAGTAGTATAAAACGGGGGCGTTACCCTTAGGGTCCTAGCCCATTATACGGCGTAAATAACGGGTATAAGGGACAGCGTAGAGGCGATTCTCATCGTCGTCACCTTCTATGTCGCCGAAGGGGTTAAGGGTAGCCGGCGGGGTAAAACCGCCGTCGTCACCAGCAGGGACGGGGGAAGTAGGACCATAAAATATAACAGCGGGGGTAATAGGGGAGCAATAGCCAAGGTTAATAACTAGAAGGACGAGAAAATGATGAAAAATAATACTAAAGGAAGAAAAGAACGGAGGAATCAAAGTACATAGTGAAGCCGGTTTTATATTAGAAGTAGTAGAATAATTGCACTAGGGCGCCCAGGGCTTAAGAAGAATAAACTATAATAGGGGATCGTTAATATAAAAAGAGTACCGGGGGGGCACCAGGGGTACCTATAGTATAGGAGTTTCTCATATTCTTAAAACCAAGAATTAATATTTAGTGTTAAAAAAAGTATAAAGGAACGAGGGTAGGGACCACTTTGGCCCACTAAAAGGGGATATAAGGACGCTCTATAAGACCACTAATAGGGAAGGAGCGGAAAGAGGTAGGTTTACTAGTTAATACACAAGGTGTTTATAAGGAGATACTAGGAAGTTATCTTAGTGGGCTACTAGTGGAGGAAGTGGAGCGGCGGCCCAGCGGAGGGGCACCCGTTCACACTTAGCCTCCCATAAACTAGAGAAGTAGCGGGCAACCACCTAACTCTAGAATACCTCGGGGAAGGATAGAAGGAAGGCACCTCTAGTTAAGGAGACGTAGGCGCTAACCGACCATCGCCGGGTTTAGGGTCCCCTAAACCTAAGGTTAAAAATAAGCGTAGTAACTGGGGAGTATTAGTGGAGGCGCTGGTATAGGCCCTAAATAAAGCTAATAAACGTTTAAACGGCCCCGGGACGGGGCCTAGGGGGCGGGGGGATTATGTTAAGTGTACCAGCGGGGGCCAGGGGGGGCACCAAAGGGGTAACCCCGGAGTGGGGTCAACGGAAAATAGTTACTCTAGGAAGGGGATTTAAGGGGTAACACAATAGGAAATTCTATAGGAGACCAGATTCGAATACTAGTCACTACCACACCCTACCTGGGCATCGCCGACTCCTTCACTCTACGCGGACGAACCTGACATTCAGTTACTTACTTCTTAACGTCCTCTTATACCCTTTACTAAGAATAGAACTTAAAAACCCATTAGAATGTTGTATTACGTCCCCGATAACCAGATTCTTTGTGCGCTTATTTAATTAGATCTTTTCGGAGTTTTTCGTCGTTAATAATTTATCAGGGGGTTAGGTATTAGTGGGTTGGGTATTGGAAAAGGTAACCGCCCTTCATCATAAATATCCATACCTAGGCCTTAAATCTCGGGTAAGCTGCTTTTATAATTCCATCTGGTCATAACAGGGTATTCAAATAATAAACAATCTATTACATCTCGTCCAACTAGGTCTAATAAGGGCTAAGTTATTTGTGAAGTATAGAAAAGAGAGGGGAGTTTAAGGGAATAAATATAGCATCGGGTCGGGTGGTTTAGGATGCGTAAACGGATACTAAGTAGATTTGTGTATCGATGAACTCTTTTAACTTATTGGGGTCTTCATATTCAGCCTAATTAGACGGGCCTAGAGGTTTGCGTAATAGCCCGTTTGCCGCCGTATTCTTCTTCCTAGGTAAGTATTTAATATTGAAATTAAAGAGTTGAATCCATTTAATCCATCGTATAAGTAGAGTACGTAATAAATTACTCATCCCACCGTTTAATTAACTAATTAGGACCTAAGTATCGGTTTCTAAAGTAAATTATACACCGTAAATATACATCCTAAGTTTCTTTAAAGCTATTAGAACAGCCCTTAATTTGAGTTTACCCGAGTTATACTTAAGTTCAGTGCCCTTCTAAATACTATTTTTATACTAAGCAATTATACGGTGCTCGTCGACTAGTTAGCAGAGTACCGCTCCCTAGCCCGCTAAGTTAGTATCGGTGTAAATAATAATCTAATTAACCTTAGGATTATAATTAAACCTGATTAGGATAAGAGATGTTGTTAGGGCTTTTTTTAGGACGTCTATTACTTGTTATTGGATATGTTCCCAGGTGAATAGTACGTTCTTCTATAAAAGCTTATATAAAGGGGCCGCCTTTTTAGTAAACTTCTTAACTTAGGATTAGTAAAAATTAATAATACCTAAAAAGGACTGGACGTCCCCAATAATATAATAGGTTGCCTATTCTATGATCTTTAGGTTTTAGCCTAATTAGGTGCCCGTCTATTATAATTATAAAAATAACCTAGTATTACCACTACTTTTTATGCCCATTAAGACTTCTTAGCTGCCACTATGCACCCCACTAGTTAAGGTTAACCAGAACTTTATTAATATTAATTAAATGTTTATATATAAAGCGTTGTACACCGGGGATCGAGGTAATCTCTTTATTATTGTATCGGGAAATAGGGCTTTTAATAGCAATATTATTAAAGAAGGCTTTATAGTAATGGGAGATGAGATCGTATAAAATTCTTATTATAATCCGTTGGAAGTATACCATAAAATTAGTTTAACCCATTAGTAAAGAACAGAATCGAAATAGCCCTAAAAGCGTCGAAAAGGTTGTGTAATCTTAGCTCGCTAGGTCAAAGGGAACCTGATCATAGCCCGAGAAAAAGTCTAGTACCGGAAAGAGCTAATAACCACCGTATTCTTCTATAAAAGTGTCTACGTTAGGGGGGATAAACGCATCTCGGATCGTAACACTATTAAGTTTTGTAATAGAGTTAATAAGTTGGTAGTTGCTATCCTTCTTTTTAATGAGAAACCAAGGGTTCTTATACACGGTCTACGATTATTTGAGTATCCTATACCTAATCCGGTCTCGTAGTATCTCTAGAATATGGTCTTATAGCGCTATAGGGATTAGGATACTCTTCACTTACTATACCTTATATGGAACTATTTTAATCTCCTATGGTGGGGCCACTAAGGAGTTAACGCTACTCGTATAGGTCCAGTTCCACGCTAGCGCTACTTCTTTATTTAATAGGATTACTTTTAGTAGATCTTTTTTGGGCTAATATAGGTGTAGGCACTTTTAGAGAATTACCACTTTCCTCTTGTCTATAAGGTGCGTCCCAGGGGTCATTTCGGCAAAGTGTAGGGTAATCAGGCCTATAAAGTGTCCGGTTTATTATTTTACTTTTAGTTCTGTGGCCTTCATCTTCTTAACCTTCCACAAAGGGTTTCCCTCTGGAATTGAATTATCCAATAGTTCATCGTTAATTAACCGGATCTTCTAATCTTTTGTCTTATACATTATAATAATAATAAAAATGAACTGATTAGGTGCGGGGTTTGTTGGAAGGTCCTAATTTTGTTGGGCTTATCGTCACTTTTACCGTTACTTAAAGGCGTGGTATGGTCGGAGGAGGCTGGCCACTAACTTATCGATCTCGTACCGGTACCTATCTCTGCGGCGGACCTCCTTCCTTGTTATTACTTTGGTTAGGAATACGTTGATTTTCGGGGACTAATTAGGTTTATATAATATCTTTATTTCCATTTCATAGTTTTTATAATTATATAAGTAGCTACTAATTGCTTACACAGCTTTGTAGACTACCTCGATTAATAGTTAGAGCTCGGGCTTTACTAATATCACTATGATCTCGGCTACCATATCTTCGTCCAGGGCACACAGGATTTCATCCCCACCTTCTAGGTTAAGGTAGGTCTAATTAGGGCTAGGGTCGCATATTCCCCCAGTAAACTCACTAGTATTATCGCTGGGATTCAGTTTTCCTATTCCTTTAAAACGGCCTAATAATTTTTTTAGTCGGGGAAATAAAACTCTATTCCCCCTTCTAATCTAAGGTTTATAAAACCCACTAGAATGTAAATTATTACGTTATCTATTCTAACTATAGCCCTAATTAGGTCGTTCATATACTCCTAAGTAACTTAACTAGTAATAAAAAAGGGTCCTCCAAGTAAAGCAGTATTAATGAGGCTTATACTATTCTCTAGTACTACAAAAAAGTTGGTCGGAACCTTATAATCTCTAATCCAAACGTGGCTATAAACACCTTCATCGAACTTCGAATGGCCGTTCTCTTTTAGCATTAAGGTCTACATAAAAACTATCATTTTCGTCGAAAGCAGGTCGTTCTCCTTAATGTACTAATTATTAACGATGTTAATTATTACCCCTAAATCAAATATCACCATAATCTTCTCGTTTTAATTAGGTGAAGAGCCACTAATAGAGACCTTAATCTTAAAGTGTAGAGTCATCTAGGAACTAAGAAAACAATTCCTTTCCTCACTTCTAATAAGGGGAGCTAAAGCGCCGACCTTAATAGTATACACAATGGGAATCCGGGCTTTATTAGGCTCATTATTGTACTTATCGATGATCTTTATGGTTATTTTTCGGCTTATAGCATCGTTAATAATACTAATTAAGTCCTAGGGTGCGGGTAAGTAAACATCACTAACCTAGGTCTCATCGGAAAAGTGTTAAGTAAGGTTAATCATATAGAAGTGGTATACGAGCTAAATCTTTATTATAATATAATTAAGCACCTAAATAAAACCACTAAACTTCCGAAGAGTAACCTAAACGGTAACTATATTATCATCGGCAACTTCCTATGCCTAATTAGGTGTAGGGGCAGGCTTTCTAGTCCTCTCAACGTCCATAATAGTCTAAGTTATGAGTAGAGTTTAGTTACGGGGGTTATCCCCTACTACTTGGATAACCTCTTCTATTTCTAACTTATACAATTCTAATGAAGTCGAGCTGGCCTTCTTAGAAACTGGTTTAGTGATTTTACTCTAAATAATCTTCTAAAGTTAAGTAGGGTTACTACATTTTAATCGAGGAAGGACCACTACGCTTTTACCACCCAATCTAGTAGCTATAAAAACCTTAACTTCCGTAGTTACGAGAATTATCGCCGTTGTTTAAGGGGGAAGTAGGTATATAAAAACGAAGCCTACTATCGCTAGGGAAGGTACACTTTAAGGTATCTAAACCTAGGGGGCGTAGGGACAACCAATTCCCTTATCTACAACCTCCTTAGTTATTACTATAGCCTTTGGGAACGATTACTAGTTAACCAGGTAAATAACTAATACCGGTCTATTAAGCTAATAATAGCACTAAGTATCCTAAATAATCGTATCCGGAACCTAATTAGTTATCCCTTAAACTTCTAAAAGGTCACCGTATTAATAACTTCCTCCGTAAAAAGTAATCAATCCAACTCGGACATCTTCTTATAACTAGGCGTACTTCCAGAATAAGCAACTCATACACCCATCATACCAACAACGATCCAGCGGTCTAAGCACAAACCCAAACTTCCAGAAGCTAAAAGGGCCTCATTATTTAAAATTCTAGTATAAAGTATTATATAACTACTAGTATAAGCTCTCCTAGTATCCACTAAAGTATTGTTAACTAGGGGAGGGATAATTCGACAAATAAGTCGCTTAGTAGCCCACATAAGCAACTCGGGCTGGCCCATAGGCCTGATTAGACGTCTGCGGACGAGTCTCAAGGGCCTAAATAGCTAGTTAGAGGGCATTAAGTTTGTTGGCGAGGTCGTTAACATTAACTAATTCCTTAACGAACACCTCTTTTACTACAACAAATTAGTGTTTAGTGTCTAGGGTTATTGAGCGTCTAAAGTAGGGGTTATACGGTTAATTAGGGCTAGAATTACCGGTATAAACGGTATTAACGGCTCAAACGTTATTATCCAAAACGGTACTATCTCCAAAAGTGTTGCCGTATTAGAATTCCTAGCTAATCCATACGAGCAAACTAATCTTATACCTACTAAAATCACTATACTCGAAGAGTTAGGCCATAGTCATCGTTATCTAAGTTACTATACTTATCGTAGTAGACTTAGAGAAGTGGTGAGTAATAATTTCGATAAGCTTAAGGTTGGACATCATAAGTTTATTCCGGAGGAGGGCTTTAGCCTTAATGTTTTCGATTTTCTAGAAAGGCTTTACTACTCCTTTAAGGTCGTTGTCCCTAATTAAGCCTCCTTCGCCAAGCTGGCGAAGCTGTTTATTCGGTTAAAGGGTGTAGTCCTTATCTAGGTGGCCAAAAGTGTTAAGCATGTACTTCTTAGTGGATACCTAGGTAATTCCCGAGGTTTCGGTTTTAATAGCTAATTAGTATTCGTCGAGAAAATACCAAAATAGTATTTTCATCTTTTCCTCATCAGAGAAGTGAGCAAAGTTAACTTATACTTTAAACTTCTCTATAAAATCAAAAACATTATTACTATAAAACTTAGGTACTCCTTAGGCTCTGGGCTAGGGCATCTTAATAATCACCCCTTTATTCTTACTACCGATCACCTCTTTAAGGGCTTTAACCAGCTCAGCGTAGGGGGCTATACTCTGGGCCTAATTAGAACTCAATAAAGTTTGCAAAGTAGGTTACTCGTTAATCCTTTTACCTTTAATATCGGGGACATTACGGGAGGGTAAGGGCATATTATCCTATGAAGTGTCCCCATCCTCATAAATCTCAAATACTTAGGGTTATATATTCTAAAATAATTTAGAAAAGTCCATAAGTATTGTTATAAGTTGGTCGGGCTAATTAGGTCGGATATACTATGTAATTAACTGTTTTAAAATACGGGGAAACTAAATAAATAAAAAGGGATCGTCCATAGGGGGGAAATTAGCCTACATCAGGGAACATAGTTCTAATAAAACCCACTAAGTAACTTCCCCCACTATTATCATTACCATCTTAATAACGAAAAATATAGTAATTAGGCTAAAGCACATAACTATTCTTCTGAATACCCTAAAATAAAAAGCACTCTACTTTATTAACCATCCTAAAAAAGCAAGATCTGCAAGGCGCAATCCCACTTGTAATATCGTACTCCTAATTAATGACCATTTTTTCGTATTTACTGTAACGGTCCAAGCACGTATATTGCAACTAGCTATGGCGACTACTATGAGTATCTTTAAGATAAGGAGAAAGGAAAGAAAAGTCTATTACCCTATAAATCCGTTAGATCCTAATTAGGTCTACTTAGGCCTGGTTAAGTTTAGTAAATAGTGATTAGTGTTAAATATAGTTGAGTAGTTCCGAGGCTTCTGATCGGGCTTTAGCCTGTGATAATTACCCCCTTCCTCCCCTCCCTTCCCAAGGGATATTCCCGTGATTAACCTCGTAACGGTCTAAAGCTACTATATCCACTAGTATATCTACTAATTCCTAAGTAAGTTGGGCATAGTTCTTCTACTTCACTAAGACCTTTTATTTACCCTATACTTTTTGTATATTACGGATCTCCTTAACTTTAAACTCCTCCCCATTAACCATTAGTATTATAGGTGGTTAGGCGTTATTACGGTTTTATAATAATAACGGATTAACTCTAGTATACCTAATTAAGTTTATATAAAAAGTATTATAAATCCCTAATAGTATATTTAGTTGGTAAGTATAGGATTTAATTAGTTTAAGGATAGTATACTTTATATTAACTTAGTTGAACTTCTTTAATAGTTAATTAGATTAGATATTCTATAACCTTAATTAAACCTTATCCCTAAGCTTAAACTAATTAGATGGTTAGCGCTTTACGTTTACGGTAATCTCTTATTTCTTTTATGTTACCGTTATCGCTACCTAAGCCTACTCAGAAGTGTCCTTCAGCTTTTAAACTAAAACCTTTGCTTTTATTATAGGGATCTTATTATTATTCTATAAGGGTTCCTCTACTCTAATTAGGTCTAAGTTATACCTATAAGTAACAAAGAACAGGCTAAGTTTTATTAACGAGGTGACCTAGTTATTAATAACTATTATTATTACTAGGAGTAGTTTATCCTAATTATCCTAAGTATATACTATATATACTCTAAAATAGGTTTCCATTACCTGGTTTACCCTCTCCATAGCTCCGTTTATTTCTGGGTAGGATACTATAGAGAGTCTCTATTTAATCCGTAGTAACTAGTAGAGTTATTTCTATATAAAACTCATAAACTATGGTCCCTTATCTAATATAATTATATAAGGTATCCTATGGTACCTAATTAGACCTTAGATTAGTTAATTTACTATTATATCCGTTATAATATCCTTTAATAACTTAAAGATTACGTTCTTTAATAAACGATCGGTCACTATTATGATGTTCATAGCCCCATTACGGTGGGAAAGGGGTAGTCCTACTATAAAGTTAATAGAGACCTTTACCCAGATCCGTCTAGGGATAAGTAGAGGCTTTAATAGGCCCCTCTTCTTATCGTATTATACGTTTCCTTGTCCATAAACATCGTAGTTCCTTATAAATCTTCGGACATCCTAGGATAGGCCTGGTTAGTGGAACTAGTGGTTAATTAGGGCTTTTAAAGTGTCCCTCCCCGGATATCCCGTTAACATAGAGTTGTAAAACCTTTAGATTAAACCTGTCCTTAAGGGCTTATAATATGGAATCCAGATTCTGTCCCTTTATAATAGTCTTTTATTATTGTTGATTGTATATTCTGATAGTATTATTAGCAACTTCCATTGTGAGGGAAGTTGTTGGTCTCCTCTTTGTACTAGACTCAACCCTCTCTGCTTGCCCTGATCGGGCCCGTACTTCTCTGATCACTGCTGCGTTGTTGACTCGTAATACGTTAATCCTGTTTTTTAGGAGTTTAATCTTCTGACCCTCTAACCTGTTGTCCTATAGGGTGCTAGGGATATCCTGTTTGCGTTTCGATAGTGTATTAGGAATTATTATTTTTTTATTAGGTCTAAATTGGATAATGAAGTTATAATGGGATAATAATTCTGATCACCTGATCTGATATTCACTTAATTATTTTTTTATTATAAAGTACTTTAAATTCAGGTGATTAATTAGGATAATGAACTCTTTTATACTCTATAGTTCTGAATCCTAGTACTCTAAGCAGTGTATTATTACTAATAGTTCTTTATTGTATATCGGGTAATTACACTCCGTAAGTAGGTTCTTATGTGAAAAGAATGCTATAAGTTTTAGGATCTCTTCATTGTTATACTATAATAAGGCACTTTCTATTATATAACTAGATGAATTGGTCTCGAGTATTATAGCTCGATCAGGGTCCTAGTGAGCTAATACAGGTGCACTGATCAGGAGCGTCTTTAGCTCCTTGAACGCTCTAGTGCACTCCTTACTCTAAATAAATGGTATATCCCTTTTAGTTAAAGTTATTAGGGGTTATGCGATCCCCGAGAAGTTGGGTATAAATTCCTGGTAGTAGTTAGTAAAACCGATGAACCCACGGACTCCTTATACTGATCGGGGCACTTCCTATCCCTGGATTACCTTAATCTTTTTAGGGTCTACGCGAATTCCCTTACCAGCATTAACAATAAACCCCAAATACTTAACGCTTTTAACTTCGAATTCACACTTATCGATATCCATATACAGGTCTATAACGCTTAGGTGCTCGAGGACCTTCTTGACCTTCTCTCTATGATCAGAGAGGGAGCCGTCTAAATAAATCAGGACATCGTCGATAAAGGCTAAGTAGAACTTATTTAGGAAATCTCATAGGGTGTAGTTAATATATCACTAGAACGTTGTGGAGGCTCTAATTAAACTAAAGGGGGTAACCATTTATTCGTATAACCCATACCTCGTCCTAAACACCATCTTTTATTTATCTCCTTTCTTAACCCGGATCTTATAAAATATAATAATAATATCCAACTTTGTTAACCATTTCACTTTTACTAATGCCCTTAGGGTCTCGCTGATTAGGGGTAAGGGGTATTGGTCCTTTTTTATAATAGCGTTAAGGGTACGGTAATCGATATAGAACTATAACCCTCCTCCAGGCTTCCGAACAAATAGAACGGGTGATAATACAGGGGAGCTACTAGCCCTAATAAACCCTTTATTTAATAGTTTTGTAAGGGTTCAGCGTAGTATAATTAACTCTTCTCTTAATATATTATATAAAGGTCCCCAGGTTACTGGTTTATTTTAACTATAGAAGTCCTTTTTAATAGGGATAGTATGGTCGACGTTCTTTTAGTATAATAGTAGTTAATCAACCTTATCTTGGTTAAAAATATACAAAAACTTATAATAATACGTAGGGAGTTTTATCCTCGGGTTTATTTTTATTTTTAGTATTAGGGCCTTTTCGATATCGGCTAAACTTATAGAGAACATATTTAGGGTGGATATACTAAGAGGGGTCTCTCTTTTCTTCTATGCCCACTTAATTAGGGCTAAGAATACTAATCTAGTCTACTATTAGATTGGGAACTTTGGATCTTACTGGGCCTAACCCGGTTTCTTCTTTATTACCTAGTGGTCCATAACACTTATATACAAAGTACCTCGCACTAAGTAAACCGTAACGTCATCGTTAATCATCTAGGACCTTCCAAGGATAACATCATTTTCTTAGTTAAGAATAATATAAAAGAATAATCGGTATCATTTATAACTATTAATATTAATATTAGTATAAGTGATATAACGGATTACACCAGGAACTATAATAGTAATTTATATTAAGTTCCGAGGTGTAATACTAATATATAATAAGCGGAGTTTCTTAGTGAAGGCGTCGCTAATCAGGGCGTATATCAAACACCCTATATCAACAAGGGCAATTATATAACATATCCCATTAATCCTAATATTAACGTAAAATAGGTTATAATCTATACTCTTTTTAACGACCTTCTATTCCTCTATAACTTATTCCTCCTAATAACGACTTTCACTAAGAGTTACTTTTTTCCCGAGTCCTCAAAGTCCTAATTAGAACTACTATTTATTTTATTTTATTCCTTAGTTTTTCTTTTAGAAATCTTAGTTTTCCTTATCTCTTTTCGATTCTTAGGGTATTGAAACGGAGCGGGGGATGCAGTGAACAGCATGTATTGTACGAATAACAACACACATACTCTACTGACCATAAGTTGTACACCTCTCGTCACGGGTCTGAAGAGGTGACTAACTCGTACCGAACAGCCTTAGGGACGCTGCTTTTAAGGGGAATTGAGTATTTTAGACCTAATTAGGTCTAGAATAAGCTCAAAAGGCTAGGAAAAGTGTATCCGAGACTAGGTTGCCTTATTGCTTAGTGGTAAACTAACCTCTGTATAAAGTATTGTATACTATGGTTACGATAATAATATTAATAATAAAAATGGGTAAAATAAGTGAATATTCTTATCGAGGAGGCTCCCTCGAGGTGTGTATTATGTTATGTGTAGAGGTCTAATTAGGTTTAAAATACTAAAAGAAAGTCTCTTCTTATAAGGGGTCGTCGTTGCTGTGCCCTAACTATTATTCCGAAGATGAGCTGTGCGCTTCCCTTACCCGGTTTTAATTGTCCCCTTATTTTAGTTCTAAGTTTTAGTATACTAAGATAATCCTATAAACGGGTAAGCTGAATAGAAAAGAAAAAAAAACTAGTATATATGAAACCTAATTAGGTGTATTGGTTATGAAGATTGTACCTCTGGCCTTCCTTAGGTGGTTCTTCTAGCTTCGTCTAATATTCCCTTTCTATTTTCTCCACTATTATTACTTTGTTCTAGTATACCGCTGTATTGTTCTGGTTATGTCCTTATTATTAATTAGGTTTAGTGGGTTTAAGGAACGGCTCCTAGGCTTTTGTTTGGTATGTTATAAATTAGTATAGGTCGTTAATCCTATTTATGAACTCCTCCCTAGTGTAATTAGTAATCTTTTTATGGTTAACTTTTGCGACCTTCTTCTGCTTTTAGTACTTAGTTTTATATTCGTATACGAGGACCTCCTAATTAACCTCGTAGTCCTATGCTCGTTTTTGGGCTACTTATGTTAAGGTGGTTAAATTGTATGGGTAAGGGGACGTCGGGGTCGCCTCTGGTTATAGTAATTAAGAGAAGAAGGGCTTATCGGGTAAATCGTCCAGTGGGTTAGATAGGCCTGAAGATGTGTTGGAATTGGTATCGCTAGTGATTGATAATGGGTTATTATTAGTGTTCTGAGGTTAATTAGGTGGAGGTGGTTTTTTAGAGGCCTTCTTCGGCTTTTTATTAATGGTAATAGTGTATTTGTTAATGGACTAGTGAGGTTTATTGTGAAGACTATGATCTATCCCTACACTACAAAACTCCTAGGTAATCCAGTTAATTTATCTCTAGTACATAGTTTTAACGTGGTTAGTGGTGGAGTAATAGGTCCAGGAATGTGCCACTTGTGGTGCGTTGTGATTTTCTCGAAAGATAATTCGAAGTTATTCCGCTACAAAGACACTATACCTATAATTATTAGGCTACTAGACCGTATTAACGACGCCCGATGCTGCTCGAATAACCCCGATTAGGTCAGATCCGGCACTCATGGCTTAATACCACGACGTTAAGTTGTGTATATCAACTGAAAACCGTTGTTCCAAAAGCCTCGTACTCTATATATTATTAAACTAAAAAGTGTAACCTGAGATTTAGTTAACGAAGACGCTTATGAAGTGATTTCCACCGTGGGCTATAATGAAGTAGATTAAATTAGTTCCGTGGATATGTATTTTCAGCTGGTCAGAGCACGATCCGAGTTATTGAGGGTGTCACAGCCTTTTCCTACCAGCCGGGGGCTGCAATAGGGATCACTAAGGCTATGTCTCAATCGAGGAGTTCACCGGTATTTCAGTGAATATATATATCTCGATATCTTGGGTGTATTTGTGATAACGCATCTAAGTCCTCTAACTTACGGCGCCTCCTTATGAGGGCGACGCTAATCACATAATAGTTCACGTAACTGTTGTTAAGGACAAAAGACGTATGATATGTGCCCCCCTTTGAAAAGTAATCGTCCTAATTGCTTTGAGAATTTTTATTTATTATACACAAATACCTCCTCTTACTATCCCGATTTTCTCGATAACGACGATGAATTCCTTTATATTAGTGCTTAATCCCTTAATCCTTTTTACACTATTATAGAAACACGGTGAACATAGTGGTCTTTAAACACTTTTCTGGGCTAGGGCTGGGGAAGCTCGCGGGGCGCTTTGTACTTAGCTTTTAGAGTACCTCGATAATGGTGTAAAGATTCTCGACTTCGGCGTAAAAACTCGTAATTTCGTCGGTTTTGAACTAGTTAATGGTGTAGTGGACTTCCTCGGCGATACTTTGTATAGTTACTCCCTCGTCCTCGAAGTGTATAAGACGGTTATCGAAGTTAGCACCGTTAAAGGTATTCGTAGTAGCGGCGGCGCTAAGCACCTGGTTAGTAGTATACTTAGTATTAGTGATACATAATATAACTTCGTTTCGGATACTATTAATGAGATCTTTGATATTAGTGTGAGCTTTTTTAGTGGTGGTGTTAGCGTCCTTAGCTTCGTAGCGGGCCATCGTATCCTTAGTGTTAATATTATTAATGTTAATTATTAGAGTAACTAAGAGAAGGTTAATATAGTGTATACTTATAATATGTCCCGTAATAAGATTGTTAATGTAATTACTAGTATTAGTAAAGTATACAGTGAGGACTTAGGTGTAACTTAGGAGATGTTCTAAGTAAACCTTGTTGGTGGCGAAGTGGTTGTATGCTTTTTTAAGTGTATTTTAAATATAGTGAACTAAGGAGTTAGAGGATATGTTAATTAAGGGCTTAATTCCCTGAAGGATGCTCTCAATTTCGTCGAGGAGAACTGTATTAGGGTAAGGCTTAAATACGTCTCTAGTTCACTTAATGCACTCCTTAATGGCGTTCTTCTAAGTAGCGTTAATGGGAGCCTACTTCTTAGGGGTGTTCCTACTAAAAGTGGTGGACTTCTTAGGAGTAATATTAACGACGTTATTATCGCTAGTGGCCTCATCGGGCTGGTCGTTATTATTATCGCTAGTGGTAGTGGGCTTCTTTACGGTGGGCTTCTTCGTGGCCTTACTCAACTTATTGTGTTCCTTATGTACAGCCTTCTTCTCAACTCAAGTCAGCTTAATTAGGGTACCGAGCTCAACGTTATTACCGTTATCCTCATGGTCTTAACTAGCACCGTAGTTAATAGGGTTAGTGGCTTTAGGTGAGATTGGGTTTAGTATTTCGTCGTCGCCGTTAAAGTCAGTAATATACTCGGGCAGCTTAGTGAGATACAATTAGTTAAGAAACTCGGGGACCTTATAAACCTCAAAGATGGGCTTAGAGATCTGTTTCGTCGGTATCTTAATAGCTCTAATAATGGACTTTTGTGTTATTAAAGGTGAGTTACACTTGCTTCGTTGTTTAATACGAGTATAATCTGGGGAGGTTTTGGCTAATATTTATATAAAAAAAGAATTTAATAAATAAAGAGTGTAGGTGCCTTTATTTCTAAAGGTTAGTAATAGGGGGAAGGTGCGAATAAAAACGAGGGTTCATTCCTTCCTTCCTTTCAAAACCTCGAAAAAGATTATTAATCTAAAAAAGATCGTTAATAAAGAGAAATTCAGGCTTAACGACGTTGTTGAAAGCGTCGTTGGTCGTCCTTATTGAAAAAACATGGTGTTATTATTATTCGTTATTATTTTATTTCCTACGCTTCTACTTATTCTCCTAGTTAAGGGGGAATTTCCTTTTATATTCGTAGATGAGATCTCCGGTGTTAAGTAAGAGAGACTCTCTGGATTCCCAAGTATCGTCTTTAGTGTTAAAACCCTTCTATTTAATAAGATATTTAATAATCGGGTTACGTTTTCGCTATGAGATCCTGTGGTTGACGAGGTGATCAATTTCCTATTCCTTATTACCGTCGACTTTTATCGGCTAAGGTTGCGGAGCTTTACACCCAAAGGGGTCTTCTCCCTAAGCTAGCTTATATAATTGTGTAAGGGATAAAACTGGGTATATCCTCTAATAGCTGGGGAGGTTCACCTTATAGGCGAGAGGGCTTATAATGCATAAAATTCGGAATAGTCCTATACGGTGGGAAGTCCACTTATTGTTCTTCTGGCCTAGGAGATAGAAGCCTCGTCCTAAGCGAATCCAAACCTCGTCGCCTTCACTAAAGATTACATCTAAGTAGTAGTTGTTGTACCTTTCCTTATAGATTGCGCTTATGGTGTTAATTAGTATTAACACTTTTTTTTAGTATATTTTTCGGAGTATATTAAGGGCCTCGGTAGGAGTGTCCTTTCCTATTACTACGTCGAGAATACTCTATAATTTAAATCCTAGTACTAACTTATTAAGGGATTATCCAATTATCACTATTAATAAGTTATTAAGATTATATTAGAGTGCTAGGAGAATATTCGTCCATAGTATGGTCGGGAATTCTAATATATAGAAGTGTATTACCACTTCAACTATTTGGTTAGTTCTTTTGTTTTAACCATTAGTTTAGGGGTAGTATACTATTAAGAGGAGAAGTTTTATATTAAGAGCATCGAAGATCGTATTCTAGATTATTAAGATGAATTTAGGGTCTTAGTTGCTGATAATACGGTGTGGTATTCCCTAATTAATAAAATAAAATGCCCTAAGGAGTAGTTTTGCTTATTCCTTGGTTTTATAAGTTATATAGCTTATAAGGAGTAATGTCTTCTTTGAGAATCTGCACGTTATGGTTACTAATACATCGAGTTCAGGGAAACCAGGGAGTGCCCAAGGGGTTCCGTCGGATATAACCCGTGGTATATCGGTAATAAAGTCGATTATTACGGTGTTATAGGGGATATCCACGACGGGGATAGGCTGGAGTAATCCTGGCGGCCTTTGTTTGTTGATTTGGTTTTCCTTATAGCGATTATAATGCGAGATATATCTCCTTGTGAGCATTTTCTTATTACGGAACTGGAAAGCCGTTATTTCGGCCATCATACGGTCTACTCCAAAATAGTGTTTCTCATCGTGGGCAAGGCGAAGGATCGCTTACACTAATCGGCGTGGAATGCATAACCGCTTTGTTCTATCCGTGGTAGTATAAAAGAGTAGTCTACTCTTAGAGATACTCTAGGGGGTGACTCTCCGTCTTATAGTAGAGCGGTTCTCGCTTTTGGTGCGATTTTCCTCTACCTCGGCTTCGGCTAGAGACCACCATCGTTCCTTCTCTTGTTGTTGTTAATCTAATTATTAAAGGACTCGGGTATATCTTTTGTTGTTCTTATAATTGTTAATGACTTTGGTGATGAGATTTTCGGAGATACTGATCGCTGTTCCTCCTGCTTGTCCTGGCTCTGGGGCTTCGTCACCGTTGTGCTAGACGAATTTTGTGATGTTGGTGGTATTGTTCTCTTCTTCACTGTTAATTATCTCGTTAAGGATATCGCTGTCCTCGAATCTGTCTAATTACTTGGATACTATTAGTAGAGGTAGTTTAGAAAGGGTGTTAGGTACGACGTTAAGCTTCCCTGGGATATAGGTAACGTTAAGATTGAACTGTGATAAGTAGTTTACTACGTTAGTGAGGTGGAGGTTGGCTTTATTGAGATTTATTATTTTTAATAAGGTGTGTGTTAATATCCCCTTTATGGTTATGTAATCCGTTAGGATCTGGATTAATTGTTTATTAGATTATACCAGTTTCCTGAGCTTCTTCATAGCCCACATAACACCTATGACCTTTACCTCTATTATAAAGTATCTCTTTTCTATAGGGGATATAACTTTAGAGAAGAAAAGTATAGGTAAAATATGTTTTTATGTGATCTCCTTTTCTAGTATATTAGTACTGTTCTAGGGTATATTTAGTTAAAATACTATAAGTCCAAAGCTACTTTTATAAGTGTTAACTTTAAAAAAGAGGGGTTTTACGGGGTCGTAGTGAAATCTCATAGTCTGATTATAGAGATTTTCTTATAGTGCGTTCTAAGCTTTAAACTCTTTAGTGGTTAGTTTAAATATTGTTTTTTGGACCCTCTTCGTCCTAATAACTTTACTTAGGTCGTTTAGGAGTAAGTTCTCGTTATATAATTTTGTATTAAGATGGGTTTTCCTATCCTATAATGGTACTAATATTACATTAAACCATAGAACGTCTTTTCGTAGCTATCCTATTATATTAAAATATTTCTTAAGGTTATAAAGGTTTTTCGGGAATTAGAGGTTCCTAAATACTATGATCCGGTCTTTTGTATACTGAATACCATTAGTGTCCACGGTGTAACCGAGGAGTCTCATAAAGGGGAAACTGGTGAACGATTTCTTAGGGGAGATATGTAATTAATAGTCTTCGAAAATCTTTAGGATAATTTCCATATATTTAAGGTGGTCTTCGTTATTATTATTAAAGATAATGATGTTGTTAATATAAATTTTAACAAAGTGCTTATAATCGTAGAACAGTTTATCCATGAATCACTGAGTGTAGGTTAGCGAATTCTTAAACCCTATAAGGATAACGTTAAAAACCTCGATACTACGGGGACTTATTACGGCCATTTTATTACGGTGTTTTAAATAAATAGGTAATTAGTGGAAAAATCCCGTGGTGTTAAACATTATTATACGTTTTTTCCCTCTAAGGGTGGTCATTATATCATCTTAGTTAGGAAGGGGGTATACGTTTAGAACCGTAATTCGGTTTAAAGGTCGTAAATCCACAATAACACGGCCCTTTTTCACACCATTAGTAACTCACCAAATAACGAAAAGGGGGTAAACAACGGGGATTAGTCCATTACCCCAGGCCATCTTACTATTTGTGTAGAGTTTACTGTAGATATTCTTAATAACTTTGAGGTCTTTTACGCTAAGGGGGTAGGGCTTAATTATTGTCTTCTAATTTTACTATCCCTTAACTAGTTCAACTCGTATTCGTTACTTATTAAGTATAGGGATAATCCCTTTATTATAATAGACGTTTTGGTTATTAAAAAGTATTTTTATTTATTAGGCGAATTCCGTGTCCGTATTACAGATTTCCACTTTATCCTTACTAAGAATCACAAGGACGTTATTTAGTTTTAATATCCTATAACTGGGCACGTCGTTATGATGGTAAGGGGGCCCGGGTCTGGACGGGTCCACTAGTTAAGTGAATTAGGTGTAATTATTAGAATTATTGGTGGCTACGTTGAGCTCTGCTTTGGATATAGCGGTCCTCGTAGTGGGCTTCTTATGAGTTAATTTGACGACGTTAGTGTAATCCATAAGGTTCACTATCTCCTCTTCTTCCCATGGCTGGATTTGTCCTAGTTTTTGGTTTCGTAGGATAGTTAACGGGTGGTCCATGGTATTCCTTATTAATATAAGTCTCGGTGTATCCATTATAAGGGTTTTATTAACGGTGTTCTCGTAGAGAGTGTAAAATTGCTATATTTTATTTAGTTGAGATTCTGTTCATAGGAAATTAAGGAAATTGGTTATTACGAAGGTGTTTGTTTATGGGGGAATTATTATGGTGTAGGCGTTATCGATGCGTTTTGTGATTTACTATTACCTCTAAAAAATAATTAGTATTTCTATTCTAAAGATAGATCGAAATCTAATAATGCTCTTATTAAAATTAATTATTAACCCGTGGTTTTTATAGAATGGTGTTCCTAATAATAGGTTAATACCTAATGTGTTAATTATACTGGTGGTGATTATAACGTGGGCGTTGATCTCGATGTTGCCGATTATACTAGGGATGTAGAAATCGAATATGGTCTGCTCTATTACTTAGAAGGTTAACTCGATTATATTTATTGTCCACGGTTTTATTATTTAGAACATCGGATTCCTTGCGAATTTGAGTACCTAAGCTTTATTTACTAGGATTGTGGAGGTTCTGGTGTTAATATAGACTTCCTTAGTTGTGTTATTATTATCGGATTTCATTTTGAGGTGAAGGTGTGTTCACTTGACCAGTATGGTTCTCTTAACTAGCTTAACTTGGGTATCCATAATTTGGCCTTTATTAAGGGGAGAGTTCCTTTTGGGTATGTTATTACTAGTGGTCGTATTAATGAAATCCACTTTGTTATTAACGTATTAGATTCCTAAGTTTATGATGGGTAAATAATCCTTTAGTGATGGCAGGGGTATGGATTCCGTTACTGAGAACGTTAACTCACTAGTCCATTCTACGGCGTCTTGTCCACCGTTATTTATACTCGATGGTGTCTAAGGAGGGACTTTAATAACCTTTTAAAGGATATATCCATAATTAATGAGATTATCGACCATCTAATTATTATTATCATCTTCCTAGATGTAGTGGGCGTCTCCGTTGGTCTAGCCTGGTCTGCTGTATTTAGCGAATTTCCTGTATTTGGGGAATTTTCGCGGAGCATCCTAGGGGTGTTTATCCTTTTAGTTCTAATTGTTGTTGGCTAGTCTGTTTTCAGGTGGGCGTCTCTAAGGTGCTTTACGCTTATTACGCTAAAAGTTACAATACTATTGTTTATAACGGTCTCGATTTCTGTTTTATATTACCTTATCTTCCCGTTCTATAGAATAGTGGATTTCGATGGGTATCTATAAGCTATGGTAGACTACTTTGCGTTTTCTTTTTATAAGGTTGAGATATTCTTTTATAATATCGTAACCACTTAGCTTATTAACGAGGGTTTGAAGTTCTGGATTGAGTGTATTATAGAAAATTGTTAATAATTGGAGGGTTATGGATGTTGGTCTTATCCACGTTTTTTTGTACTTAAAGTAGTCCTATGCGAAGGTGCGGATATCCGTGTTATTGCGGATTTTTTCTATAGTGAATTGGTTTTTGATAATCTAGTTTATGGCTTTGTACTGGGTTAGGCCGAATCTCTTCTTTAATGTGTTTCGTATTGCAAAGTACCCACTAGCTTTGTGTTATTGATGTTTACGTGGACTTAGGTGATATTCCTATTAACTTAGAGCTTTTTTATAAAGAAGGGATGTCTAATTCTGGATGACTTCTATTTGCGCTTCGTGGTTATTGGTCTTAACTTCTAAACTAGAGATCCATAGATCAACTTCCCTATAGTAGGGGATATCTCTTTTATAAAAGATTAGCTTATGATTGTATTTTTTGTCCAGGTTTAACTAGAAAACTCCGTATTTCTGCGGAATTCCTTTACTTGGTGGGGAGTGTCCTAGTTGACCGTATACAGTAGGGTTATGCATAAGACGGCTAAAAACGCTACTTATTATAATTTTAAGGTTTAGTAATTCCACTAATCTCTGATCTTATTCTCGGGCCGAGCTTTGGTTTAGGATTTCTAATGTAAATTTTGTAAAAGTCGCCGGCCCCGGTAGTATTAGGGGTATCCTCGGTTACGGAGGTGGCCACGGTATAGCGTATAACTCTCTTAGTGTCCAATTAGGATTTTACTATTAAGTTATTTCGGGAGCTAGGTCGTCATTTATTATGGAATTCCCGTGAAATAGAGTTTACGTTATACCGAAGGGCTTATCCTGCTTTGGGGGCCTAAATCCTAAAACGTACCCGGTTAAGCTTTTAGGGTCTTTTCCCTTCCCCTTCGCTTCTTCAGTCTGGACAGTGGCTTCCGTTGTTTATCTGGGTTTCTGCTCGGTCTCTATAGGCGTCGACTAAATGGGGGTTACGGTCCTTTCGTCTCTTGTGGGTAGAAAAGTGATTTTTTCACCTTTAAGGTAAAAATTCTCTTCCCTCAACGAGGGCGAAAAGAATATCATTAGGCCAATTATTTCCCTTACTATAATAATACCTTTAATTCCGTCGATAATTACATCGTTATAGTCGCTTAGATATACAGTCCATCCACTAATATCGTAGGTTATTATTCTCCAATTAATATCATCGGAATTTATATACGGATAGCCATCATCTCCCCATTCAACATAAACGAGGTTTACGGTCTGATCGCAGAATCTCTTATTAAGGCTGGTGGTGAAATTATGGTCTTTGTAGACTAACTAGAAGGTACACAACTTTCGAACTTCAGCTTAGTGTCCCGGGTTAAAGCTTACCATCACATTATCGTTTTAATACTCCGTAGGTGGTGTATTACCTAGTACGGGTAAAATCGGCGTTAATAACGGTATTATCGTCTACTAAGCCTGCGACCTTCTGCCCTTCTTCTTTCCTACTATTAACCGATCACTTAGACCAGGATAATAAAATTGTTAACGCAAAGAGGTCTAATTAATTCCTTTATCTTAACGTGAATCCTCATAATAACAGTAAAGTCGAAAAAAAAATAAAATAAGTCGTACTACTATATATTATAGCCTTTTCCTACTAGCCGGGGACTACAATAGGGATCACTAAGGTTATATCTTAATCGAGGAGTTCACCAGTATTTCAGTGAATATATATATCTCGATATTTTAGGTGTATTTGTGATAACGCATCTAAGTCCTCTAGCTTGCGGCGCCTCCTTATGAGGGCGACACTAGTCACGTGATAGTTCACGTGACTGTCGTTAAGGACAAAAGACGTGTGACAGAGGGGTTAAGGGTACGTCTCCCTAGGGTTATGCGGTAATCTCGATGTTAATGCCCAGGGCTTCTAGATCTCACCGAGCTATCATAGCGGCGACTTCCACTTCCCCGTATTTAAACTAGTCCCTTTGTATAATGTTCCCTTATATATTATAGTAGTTTTTAAGAATACGGGCGGTTATATTCGGGGCCTAACTTATTCACCGTCCTTAGTTATCGAAACCGGTTACCTATTGTGTTCATAGAGTTATAGTTACTTCTAAACTTTGTGCAGAAAGCTACGAGGGAGCCGGAATTGGCGTCTTATTGTTTAGTGTGGGTGTATTTTGTGGGTATGCGGGGTTTATATATTACTTATTAGGATCTATAACCCTGGTGAGTGGTCAAAGTATTATTAGTAATACATATTAGGAGTTTTTGGGTTTTATGACACTTTTTTGTGTTGGATTAGGTGTAAATTGTTGAGTAGGGTTGAGTCCTATGGTTGTGAATTTGTGAAGAAGGGTCCTAGTATAGTTATTATTTTAGAAGTTGACTTAGTTTGGGATAACCAATATGATGATACTTGTGTGTGGGTAGTGTAATGGAAAGAGTAGAGAAGTTAATAATAATTATATAAAGTTGGTTAAGAAGGAAGCTTTGTTTCTGATTAGGCTGGGTTTATTGTAGGGAAGTGGAAGATAAGAGGTGAGGGTCGAGGGGTGGGTTATTTGTTTATTAGTGTAAGGTGAGTTGATTCCTGAATCAGAGCTAAGGGCGACTCTAGGTGAAAAGTAGGTGGTCTTATGAGTTGAAAAGGGAAGGGTAGGTCACTTTGTGTACCCTTCCTTCTGATGAAAGAGTGTGTTAAAAGGAAGTGAGTTAGTCCTTTTTTATCTGATTAGATGCTTATTGCGGTTTTTTAGCTAAGTTGGAAGGTCCTCTGGTGAATTAGTGTTACCCTTAGGGCTAGTATAAGAGGGCGCCTTTTCTTCCACCTTTTTCTTCCTTATAATAACCACTATTACGTCCCTAACTTTAGCTCCTCGACCTGATCTAGTGCTCCATAACTTAATAGTATACCTCCGAAGGATATTAACCATAAGTGTAACTAAATAGCTCTTATTATAAAAGCTCCTTGGTTATTTAACTGCGATCCTCCGAAGGACGAAGGTTCCTTCATCACTATCACCCCCGTAAACCTTATTGTACGTTGTTCTTTCCTAATTTCCTATTTTTAGTAGACCTAATTAGAGTATTAGATTGCTATTTCCCTTGTTTAGCGCCGATTCGAAGATCCCGTTGGTCACTTTTATACTGAAGTTTAGTTTATTAATGCCGTTGAGTACGGTGATATTCGTATTAAGGTGGCCCAACGGTTCTAGCTCTCGCTCCCTGCGTCTCATTCCTTGGTGATTATAAAAAAGTACTCTAAGAATAGTACTTTTAATTGTCGGGTCTTTGTTTTGTGTTCCCATAGTGGTTACTTTGGGTTCGTTACTTAGAAGCTTAGTGGTCGGCCAAACGCTAGGGTTGCTCTTGTTGTCCATGGAGTTAGTGGTTGGAATATAGTTCCTTATCGTTGTTGTAAAGAGTGCTAGTGTATATTATTTTACGGCCCTAATTAGGGTATTATTATAGCTTTTTTCTGGGAATGCGTCCTTCTTCCCGGTGAATATTAGAATACCTATTTTAACTGTTTGTTTTATGAGACCAGCTCCATTTGTGATTATTATGACCCTGTTTTCTATGCGTAGTATAGGTACGGTGCCCAGCTTGCTAATGGTTCTCTTTGTATAGAGGGTGGTGGAATTGGATCGGCTATTCCTGAAAACATCTCCTCTGTTAATTCGAAGTATTATTTTCAGGAAAATCTCGCTGCCCTTACTAAGTCTTAGAAATAGATGTATAAACGGTCCCGTACGAAATCGATCTTAGATATAACTTTCTTCGGTAATAGTTCTCGATATGTGAAAAAGAAGGACATAGTGGGGGAGGATTCGGGTTAATTAGGTGAAGGAATAAAAGAAAGGAATAGAAGGAAGGGCTGGTGTTATGCTACTCTTTTGTCCCTAAAATATTCCCGCTGGTCCTTTGTTAGAAGGTTTTCCCTCCTGAAAAGCATAATAATAACTTCCACATTAATGTTATATATATTTACTTAGTTTATAAATTCTAACGAAATATAAAAATAAGATGAAGAAAAAGCTAAATAAACGTCTAATTAGGGGTAAAGTGCCTGGAAAACGACGCTAAATAATGTTGAATATTAAGAGAAGGTAATGTTATGGTATTTATGTCTTGTCCATATGTTCTATTATGTCGTTCTATGAAGGGAAATGTAATTAAAATGTGGTAAAATGCAGGGAAATGCACCGAAATATCTGATCAATAATAGTAGACGCATCTAATTAGGTCCTAAATGACGAGGAAATATAGCTAAATGCAAGGAGATGTTAGGGTATAGGTGGTCATAAATGTATTATCCAGGCTATCGTCCTGGGTTACTTATCCAAATACGTTCTTAATCCTAGTAAAATTTCAAACATTTTAAGTAATAAACAATTTCAAATAAAGTAAAACATTAATTTAAACTTTTCTAATCAGGCTTTCGTTCCAGTAAAATCCTAGTACTTCACTTTCTCTATTTCCGTGAGTAGCTTTAAGTTAATTACTATTTATTTACCTAGCTGTTCCTATACTTTTATATTCTTTTCTAACTCTTCTCTATTCTTTTCCCACTTCTCTTGTTCCGCTTATAATCTTGTAAATAGCTTTAATGTGGTTGCATTAGGTTTATCGTCATTATTGTTAATTATGTTCGTATTGTCTATGAGATTAGGGAGGACTCGTCGGAGTTCATCTCAAAGTACTATTTTTGCCCATTATGGATCTTCTAACTCCTATAACCCTTCGTTTATCTACACGAATTTCTTTAGGCAATAACCTCCATAAGTGTATATAATTATTTCGTCCCTAATTAACGTTTTTAGTTAATACGACCCAGCTTTTAGGTGTACTAACTTAATCCGGAGGGGTCCCGTCCATCAGTAGTGTATTTTTTGTTCTTTTGATTTGTTTATTGCTCGTTTTTTATTGTAAACGAGAATAAGATCTCTGGGTTATAGCCGTTGTTACCGCAAGGTCTTGTTGTGTATTTTATTGAACTGATCCGTTTATCGTTGTCTAATCCGGGCTATACGAAAGGCTGCTTCTTCTTTGTCTTTGTCCAGTTGTTGGAAGGCTCTGATATGAGCTAAAAGCTCCTGATTAGGTGTGTGGACGTTTACCCAGTCCAGAATCCTTTATATAAGAGTATTAATTTCGATTGGTGTAATAGCTTCGTAGCCATATTCTAAACTTCTTAGCTTCCCATCTCTTTTATCTCTTTTCAAAGGTGTAGTACGGGCGGAGAAGGCTAGTCAGCATTTTGTTAATCTTACACTTATACTAGTCTCGTTTTCGGGTTTCCTTCTTTATAGTCGCTTTACTTAGGAGGATTTTCGTTGTTGGAACCTGATCCGGCGTTACTTTTATTGTCCTTGCTGCTTTGTAACCCTTGTAATTGTTAGGATGTTTGCTTGTGATATGCGTAGTAGTGTAAATAGCGTCGACTAGTGGCTAGAACTCTTAGCGAGCTAACACCACTAAAACTAAGATTACCGTGTTTTCGTTTATGTTATATAAGACTCTGTTACCTTCCTCTAGGTCGGGAATATTCTAATCAGGGCTAGTCTATTCTTTTCCCCCAGTAAACTCACTAACTTTATTACTAAGCTTTAGTTTTCCTATTCCTTTAGAGTTATTTAGTAATTCTATTAGTTGGGGAAGTAGAACTCTATTCCTCTTTTAACTCTTAGTTGTATAAACCCCATAGGAATGTGAATGCGAGTATCTCCGATTCTGAGGATTGCCCTGATTAGGTTGTTAGTATATTCCTAGGTGAGCTGTCCCGTAATTGAGAACGGTCCTCTAAGTAGGGAGGTCTTTGTAATACTCATCTTTGTTTCTGATGCTATAAAGAAGTTTATAGGGATCTTGTGTTCCCCGACCTATACGTAGCTTATAACACCGCCGTCAAATTGAGCTCGCCTGCTCACTTTTGGGGTCAGGGTTTATATTATGACCATCGTCCTTATCGCCTATAAGTTATTCTCCTTAACGTACCGGTTGCTCACAATGTTAATCATTACTCCTGAATCCAGGACGGCCATGATCTTCTCGTTCTGATTAGGTGTAGTGCTTCTTATTGAGATTTCGATTTTGAAATAAGGAGTTATCCAGGAACTGGGAAAACGATTCCTTTCCTTATTTCTAATAGTGGGGGTGGATAGCTCAGCTAAGGTGGTGAAGACCACTGGGATACACACTTTATTGGGATTGTTATTGTATTTCTCAACGATCTTAGATATAATCTTCTTACTGGGCTCGTCGTTGATAATACTGATTAGGCCTGAGGGTGCCGGGAGGTATACGTCGTTTACCATTTACTCATTTAACAGTTATTAAGCTAAGTTGGTTATGTGAAAACGGTATACTAGCCACATTTTTATGGTTATGTGATTAGGCACCTGCACCGAACTACCCAACTTTCGAAAAGCTATTTGGGTAGTTATAGCATTATCGTCCACTACTTCCTAGGTCTAATCAGGTGTAGAGTTATATCAATTTATTATTAGAACGTTATGTTATATTATCGTCGCCTCCCTTATCTAAGAATGAGGCACCTTAGATCCTTTTCGTAAAACTTCTTCGACCTCTAATTCGTAGGATTAGATTAACGAATTACTATTTCTTTAAGAAATAGGTTTTATAATCCCTTCTTAAATAACTTTCCTCGTCTATTCAGGGCCGTCCCGGCTTCCTCATAGGAGGATCCCCGTTATATTATTACCCGATCTGGTGATTATATAAGTCTTAGCCTCGGAAGTTGCTAGGATCGTTGCTGCTGTTCTAGGCCTTGGAAAGAACGCTGATACGTATACGACGGTACTAGGAGCAGGCACCGGCTAGGGTGCTTATATTAACTAAGAGAAGGGTTAGCTGATTTAGTTATCTAAAACGGTCCCCATTATAGTTATAATACTTAGGAACAACTACTAGTTCTTTAAATATCCAAGGATCGCTAGTTGGTTAAGCTAATATTTGTTTTGGGTTTTTAAAACAATATAATTGGGGACCTAATTAGTCTCCCCTAAAGGGTTAAGGAGGTCTCCGTATTAGTAATTACTATTATAGAATGTGAGTAAACTAGCTTGAACGTCCTCTAGGAATTACTTGTATCGCTAGAATTGCCGACCCAAGTACCCATTATACCAACAACGTCCTGTTAGTCCGGGAATAAACCCTAGTTTATTCTAATTAGATGGTCCCCTTTATATAGGATTGTAGGGCTATTATCCAAGTGATTGTGGGTTATATAGTTGGCGAGGTGGGCCCTGCTAATACGGTGATCCCTGGGGATTCCAGTTTATTAAGTATGTTAATTGGTAATAGATTTACGTGGACGGGGTGTTCTAAGCCTGATTAGGCTATTGCTAATGGTTTTTTATGGCTTAGATAACTAGTTGGAGGGTATTTAGTTTATTGGTGAGATCGTTAATTCTAGCCGGGCCCATTACGATCATATCCTTGCCTGATTAATGCTACTGAGTTGAAGAGGGGGATATAGTTCGTTTTATAAGCGTAGTATAAGCCCGATTAGGCTTAGAGTTTTGTTACACTACTAATTGGGGATCGTCGTCCAAGGAAGTATTATCACTAAAGGCCTTACCCCACCGGGATTCCTGGCCGATCCAAATAAGTAGACGGTCCCGGTAGTCGTTGAAGTCTCTGGAATTGAACAGTTCTCCCGTGGTCGTTTTCATTTATAGGGCTACGTTGGTTATTACCGTCTTTATAAAGCGGTGTATAATGGTTTCGATTAGTTCTAGGTTACTTATTACCGCCTTTTTTTGATGAAAAGCCTTAGTTTTAATGTTTTTGACCTTTTAAAAGAGTTTCGTTACTTCTTCGAGATTATTGTTCCTAATTAGGGGTCCCTTAGTAAGGTTACGGAGTTGCTTGTTTGGTCTAAGGATATAGTCCTTATTTAGGTGGTCGTAGGTTTTGAGTATATACTTTTTTGTAATTTCCTAGGAAATTAACTCGATCTCCATTTTAATGGTTTCTTAGTACTCGTTTATTAAGTATTAGGGGAAAACCTTTATTTTATTCTGATTAGAGAAGTTAGCTAAGTTCACCTAGGTTTTAAACTTCTCTAGGAAATTAGAGATGTTATTGTTAATAAACTTAGGAGTCCCTTTTATCCTTAGTGTAGGTATTTTAAGAACGGGCCCCTTACAGCTTATAGTTTGGATAATCCTCGTTAAGTCGATAATGGGATCCGAACTAGAGGTTTAATTAGAGTTAGACGGAGTGAGGGAAGGGTTATTTTTATTAATCCTCTTACCTTTATTGTCCTTTGTGTTTTAATCTGGGCTAAATAAGTTATCCGGGCTAGTGTTTTTAGTGTCTTCCTCGAAAACTTAGGGTTGTATGTTCTTAAATAATTCTAGTAAAAAAGTAAATATAATAGTATTTTAATTCAGCTAATTAAGTTTAGTAACTCATAGTGATTACTATTTTTATTCAGAGTTTAGGTATAGTAGAGGTGGATAATGGCTTTTCGGAAAAGAAAGGGGGGGGGGTGGTTTTGGGGGTTATAATTCTCGTAGAATCCATAGTAATACGTACTTAAGTCCCTTAGTAACAGCTAAGGTTATTAGGGTGGTGGTGGTTAGGGCTAGACGTAGGATTACTCACTTATAATAACCAAAGTGAAGGGAGGCCTGTTTAGTGAAGATTAATAACGGTCTTAGGTTAATAAAACACAACCCCATTTACAATATTAACCGGTGGCCGGTCACCTAATATTCTGAATTTGTTAAGGTTATGTGATCCGTCTATAATATTTGGGAATAGCTGATTAGGCCAAGGGTTTGCGTCTAAACCGATCCGTTTATCCGCCTATTATTACTTAAATATTCTGTCGCAAAAGTGGAACCACTATTACGGGACAGTAATTGTGGGCTATATCATGACACACCCCCCCAGACCGAGGAGAGAAGAGGTCTGCTGACTAAGCAATCAGCACCGGCTTACACTCGCAGCTGACAAGCCAGTCTTTGTTGACTGTTACTGGGTGCCGGCCGCTCCCAGCTGGCAAGTCTAACCTTCCATTTCGGTGACTTGCTGCTGAAGCGAGAATGGGTGAGCACAACGAGGCTCGAACCCATGGCCTCTAGGTCGGCCCACATACTGCCACTTTAGCGAGGCGTTTAGCCATTCAACCAGAGGGCTCGTAGAGACAAGGGCTCATAACTGTCGCAAAAGTGGAACCACTATTACGGGACAGTAATTGTGGGCTATATCATGACATATTCAAAGTTAAACGAATCAGTAATAAAAATTCTAATATTCATCATCGTATTTATTATTCTTACGGGTCCTTCCAGCTAACTATTCTTTTTTCTGATTATTGTATAAGTGTTTTTTTTAGTTTAATCGGGTTATATCGGCTAGTGTTTCATCGTTTAAATTATGTCTCGAAGTTTCTCGTGTTCTCTCTTCTTTGTTAGGTTTATGTTCGGCCCATATCAGCTAGGAGGGAGGGAGGGCCGATAATTACGTAAAACGATCTTTTAGGGTCTTTAGTGTTCCCAAATTCTTTTTAACCGAAAAGCATTTTGTTCTTCTGGTCAGGCTAAAGGAGATCCTATCGCTCGTTTTCTTTACGTATTCTCGTTATTCCTTTTTAAGGAGGAGGGGGGGTGAATAGCATAAGTGGTAATAAGGAGATCGGGTGTTCAATTCGCCCACGAGGTACCAATAAAACGGAGCGGGGGATACAATGAACAGCATGTATTGTACGAATAATAATATACACACTCTATTAACCACAAGTTGCACACCTCTCGTCACAGGTCCGAAGAGGTAACTAACTCATACCAAACAGCCTCAGGGACGCTGCTTTTAAGGGGAATCGAGTATTCTAAACCTAATTAGGTCTAGAATAAGCTCAAAAAGCTAGGAAAAGTGTATCCGAAATTAGGTTACTTTATTACTTAGTAGTAAACCGACCTCTATATAAAGTATTGTATACTATGGTCACGATAATAACGTTAATAACAAAAATGGGTAAAACGAGTGAATATTCTTGTTGAGGAGGCTCCCCCGAGGTGTGTGCTGTGTTGTGTGTAGAGGCCTGATCAGGTTTAAAATACTAAAAGAAAGTCTCTCCTTATAAGGGGTCGTCGTCGCTGTGCCCTAACCATTATCCCGAAGATGAGCTGCGCGCTTCCCCTGCCCGGTTTCAGTATTACTATTATATATGCCCTTTTTTGTTGTAGTTATAATATCTACGAGCTTCCTCTTAGCTTGGCCGTTTATGGACTTTCTTGTCCTTAGCTAGTTTGTTTACCTTCGTAGGTTCCCACTCCATCTAATCAGGTTAGGGGGACTCTAATTAACTATTCTACTTCTAAGGGGACTTAGTTCTTATTTAATTAGGGGTCAGCGATCTCCTACGTTAACGCTCACGGTGGGCTTAATAGGATTCACTATCCAATTCTGAGCTTATACTTAGGAGCATCTAGGTGTATATAATATATATTATTAGTTTATTAATTATACTAATAAGGGGGGCTCTTATTATAGTGTTTAGGGCTCCTTTAAGGTAGTTGATCCTCATAATATTTAATTAGTGTCCTCCTCCTACTTCTATGAGCTCCTTTTCAAACTTAGGGAGGAAGTAAGTGAAACTCTCGTTCTCCTTTTGTTGTATAGTCCTTAATTGGTTGAGGGCTTGTACTTCTGCGTTAAGGTCCGTGTAATAACCTTTTAAGTATTCTATGAATTTATCCGGGTTTTTCGACCCATCGGCCCCTCTTTACGCATAATAGGTGCTTACTATGGTTTATGCGGTGTTTTTTAGCTTAGAGTAGATATACGTGAATATAATTAACTCTGAACTGAAGGCTTTTTTATTTATGCTTATTTTCCCTCCTATCTCGAGGTACTATTATTAAAACTTTTTATGTAATCCATTAAACTTTGGTGGGTCGGGAATTTAATGTTTAGTTTATTTTAGAGGTAATATATAAACTTAATTGAGGGGAATTAGTGTTATAGAGGGTATTAGGGACTAGTTTATTGTCGATATTAGGTACCTGGGTTTTATTAGGGCTTCTTATAACAGTCGAATCTATTCTCGTTGGGTCTTTTACTTAATTGTTTAGGTGGTCCGTATCTCCTATAGTTGGGTTACAAGTTGTCCGATCAGTTGTACCAACTATTATAGGTTTCCAGATAGTTCAGTGTTGCCTTCCATCGTTGCGTGGTTATTACTTATCCTAGTGTTTTGCGTTTAGCAGTAACCGTAATATACTTAATAATATGGTCGAGGTACTCTATTACGAATATACGTATACATCGTTTTGAGTTTATAATAACCTTTAGGTCTAATTAGGCTATACTAATCAATTTTAGATGTTCAGGGACTCCTTAGGTTAACCCGTGTAGAACTTCTTACTATTCTCATATAAATTGTGGGCTTTTATATTAAGCGTTTAATTAATTACTTTTAATAATCTTAAAAATAATGTAATGGTCTAAGTACGTATATTATAACTAGTTATGGTGACTACTATGAGTATTTTTAAAATAAGGAGAAAGGAAGGAAAAGTTTGCTGCTCTATAAATCCGTTGGATCCTAATTAGGTCTACCTGGGCCTGGTTAGGCTTAGTAAGCAGCGATTGGCGTTGGACATGGCCGAGTGGTTCCGAGGCCTCTGATCGGGCCTTGGCCCGTGACATTTACTAAAACTATTCAATTTATTCATTCTATTTGAACATAGCTGATCAGGCCGAGGGATCATATCTAAATTAACCTACTCAAATATTAACCTTTTATATAATACTCAAAGTTTACACAGTTTACAGTATAAATCCTAAAATAATTCATAATTATACTATTATTCTTATTATTCATTTATACTATTCTTTCCTTTTTCTCAGGTCTAGTATACATTCACAGGGTCTAATTAGGTCTATGGACCCATACTTAGCTCCTTGGCCGTCGTCGTTCAGTTATAGTCCACTTTTTTTTTCTCATTCAAGTATTACCTAACCATCTTTCTCGGTGTTTTAGCCAAACCCGAGGTTTTTCAGGGTTCTTCGTATACCTACGTTTAACATATTAAAGCTATTATAGTTATCTAATTAAACCGAATATTCATCGTTCTATTAATATTACACCTTTATTATATTACATAGTAAAATTAGGGAGGGGATAATAATATTATAATAATAAGGAGATCGGGCATTCAATTCACCCACGAGGCACTAGTATAATAGAACAGGGGATATAATGAATAGTATATACTATATTATATAACACACACACTCTATTAACCACAGGTCGTATACTCTCTATCCCGGGTCCGTGAAAGTTATTAACTCGTATGAAACCGCTTAACCAGAACTACAATTTAAGTAAAGAGACACCTCAAAACCTAATTAGGGCCGAAAAGGGGTTCCAGCTTTAGATATAAACACTAGTGAGTATTAGGGCCTTATTTACTTAGTAGTAAAGTAACCTCTATACTATTCATAGTATATAATCTAAGTGAACGAGTAAAAAAAGCTCCGAATACATTTATCTAATTAACGATAATTACTAATGTTCCGTAATATGTTATATTTCTCGTGGTCCTTATTATGTCCTCCACTAGAAATGCGTCCCCAGTTCCCCTCTCTTAAATAGCTCGCTGTCGCCTGACTAAGGAAAAACCCGCTTAGCGTAAGCATTTCCCCCTGCACGGTTTCAACACCTAAGGAGAGATGTTTTGAATTAACGTCCGGCACCCACATCCGGACCACCCCCACATCCGGACCAGGGCAAAATGACGATGCGATTCACAATACATCAACTTCAGGCTTTTATTCCTCCTATTTTAATGCCACCACAATACAACTACCATACTCACTAGGGTTATCGGATACAACGAATTCATCTAAGCTATCCTCAACATCACCAACCTCGATTTAAGCCCTCCGGATAACCACGATGTTAGCAAACTTGGAATTGGAGCTCATAACGACCTTCTTCCGTTTCCTAGTCCTACTAACCTCAACCTCTACTTCCAGTAATGTGATTTTTCACTAGGCTATAACTAATTAGTAGTCCCTCTCATCCCATACTTTCTGGACCTTCCTAAACAACAGACGTTAAGTACTAATGTTATTCCTAACCTTACCAAACAAATCGAATTGGTCCTACAACTCCTTCCTCTTCCTAAGAGTCGACCAACGTATTATTAATATATCCAATACCCATTTTTCACCAGAGACAACATCACAGTGACCTTCTGTGACTTATTAACCATACTTAGCCGGCGTTGTAACGTTCTCAAATAATAAGGGGCTTATAAGGGGCTTAGCAACGTTAACTAGGAACATACCAGTGAATCTCCAACCACTAACAATGTTTTTGACAGTCAACACTGCCTCGCAAGCCATACCATAACATCGGATAAACGTCCATTTCCCAACGACTATACTGCAGTCCCATAGATCCTAGTTACCGAGGTGCTTCTTATATACTGTTTTAAGTGGCCCAAACACTAACTGATCCAGGGGTTGAAGGACGTGGGACGTGTAAGGGGGCAGGAAGAGGAGATGTATGTTATTCTGATACCACAAATACATGAAGTCTGTGGTCTCATGACTTCCATGGCCGTCGAGGATGAGTAATCTGGTCTCGGAGGGTCTCCTAGGGGTGGTCATAAGTATAAACACTTCGTTAAGCCACTTTATAGCTGTAAAGTCAGACGTCCAGCCATTCTCTATTATTATAAACTTCCAAGAGTCATATGGGTCAAGGTCAAAAGGGAACCACTGCTATTGGACACTCTTCCCCTTATATATGACGAGGGGTGGGAGACATCTACTAGTTACTAAGATGCATTCAATAAGGGACGTCCATGCCCTTAATCCAGGCTGTTTCCTACGAATAAATCGAGTCTCTAATAATCCCAGGACCAGCCCGTTAGATCCCCTGCCCTCGAGAATACCCATCTCATCCATATTATATCTGTTTACTGGTTTGATCTTCATGATCTCCGGGATCGCAAAATAATGGAACCATCCTTTAATAACATTAGTAGAGGCCCCATTAACACACTGGGAATTAATAGCTCTACTTCTGTGAACCTTAATTAATGGATTCCTCTTCAAAAAGGATTAAATCCAGTTCCTCCTAAGGGGCTTAGAATCTCCATGGACTAATAGGATCCGTTCAGCGAATTCCCTAAGTTATTGATGAGTTAGAGGCAGGCCTAGGGCAACTTATACTCGCACCCACTCAACTAAACAACTCTCCTACTCAACGGAGAACCTCTAGTATCGAGTAAATACTATATTTCGCCCTTTGGCCCCCCGGAGTCGTCGTATAATCATAGTCTTCGGAACACCATATTATAATAATGCTTTTCGATAAAAGAAACCGTTTACGACGGCGTCAACAACCTGGTTAACGTCAGCTTCGGTATATTACCTCATTAATCAGAAATATAGGTCCAACGAAAATTTGGTGTTAATTAATAAAAAAACGAAAAAGTTGTGTGTAAAAGAAGAGGAGGGGTAGTCATAGTGGTGGGCTGCTTTGCCCTGGTCCGGATGTGGGGGTGGTCCGGATGTGGGTGCCGGACGTTACCTTAGTAATGTAGTAAGGGGGGTGAGACTCCTGGATTGAAAAGGTAGAGACCTTGTGGAATGCGATGTGTGTAGGATGGTGAATATAATACACTAAATCCGCTGAGTACTAAGAGAGTTGGTTAAACGGGTAAAAGACTGAAGACCGTTTAGCACTGGATTTCTATAATTATAACGAGGGATACGAAGGGTATATGTCCCTTATACTTCTTTTTGACTAAGCCTTAGTGTTGGTTTCAGTCACGTTGGGTCGGCAGTACGGCGTAGCAGAATATACGTATATTCGTATAGATCCTGCTGTTCTTGTTGTTGTTCATGTAGGAATCGTCACTAAGACCGCGATCTTAGACGATCGGGTTAGCGTACGATTCCTGCGCTCTGATTGGCTCGTTAAGCGAGCCAATAGGGGCTTTGCGGTGAAACCTTAAATCACCACGTCGAGGTTGTTCCGACACTTAGGGTTAGTGTAGGACTTTTATTTATAAAAGAGAATAATAAAAATAATCTCAAAAGTGTTATTCGAGTTACTTAATTATCTAAAATGCGTTTATAATACGAAAGTTAAGTTCCTAGAGACTAATAACGAGCTTCTGAGATATCCGCGCTTAATAGTGGACCTAAAGGGGCGTGGAATAATAATTGAAACGTTAGTGCTTAATACATAGGCTTAGAACAGAGGTGCTGAAAGGCTCGTTGTGATTATTAAGGTTAAGGCTATGGTAATAGTTATTATAACGAATTTCTTAGATTATTTATAACCTAAGATTATTAAAATAATAGTTTACTTCTATAACTGAACCCCAACTTCCCTCTCGCCTAATTTTTCTTGGCATCTGCTGTTAGTGAAATAGGTGATACATCACTAAGATCCTTAACAACTGAAAACTCTTCACCTCTCCCTCCCGGAGCTTTCCCGCGATGGCCTTACAGCCTCCGGTGGGCACTGGACTATAGCCGGCCCCTCCGGCCGGCCCTGATCGGGGCTCTGGGTCACCTCTAGAGTTAACCCCCACCTTAAGGGCTAAGCGCCGCCGCGACACTGAGGCCCAGCCATCCCGGCCCAGCCTTGTGGGAAGCCAGCCCAACACCCCTGATACAGGCCCCTTTACGGTAAAGGGGCCCTCGAACGTAAGCGGGACGGCTATTGGATCTATCCTAGCCGCTTTGGACGAACAAGCCAGACTCTATGAGGCCCGAAAGGATGTCTTTTTGATTATCGCCTAGTCTGTGGACAATGTGGTCTCTAGTTTTGAGGGGCCTAAAAAGCAGATTGCAAAAGAGGCTACCGTTTGTGTGATTCAGGCCTTGAAAAGGCTTATGAACAATGAAGCTGCCCGAACCCCAACCCGGAACTGGGCTGCCGTTATGGCGACAGCTCCGGCCCCAGCCCCAGCCCCGGCCCCCACCCCGGCCCGGAACCGGGCCCCTACCCAGCTACAAGCCTAGGCATAGTTGGAAGACCTCTGGGTATTTGTTCGTATCCCCGAAGAAGGCCTGGCGGCTGCCCGGAAGAACGCCCTTTTCGCCCTGCGCCGTATAGTCTGCTAGGCCCTTGGCCTATAACTAGGGGATATCCTACACATCTACTACATCTTAACTGGATACTCCTTAAAGGCCCTAAATAAATAAGTCTAGTAGAGCCTCCTTAGAAATAAGTAAAAGTTAGTAGATTGTTTAGGGGCTCTTAAAATAGAAACCCTTATAAAGTGGTTTATATACACTGTCCTACGTTGCCCTTTTTAGCTCCGAAGCCTGGATGGGGAAAGTATAGACGTAGTAACCCTGATTGAAGAGGAGGTTATTGCCCAGACCGGCCACAAGCCTACCCTAACCCGATAATCCCGCCTAAGCCCAAACCTAGTTATAAACAAAGTCACTTAGGTAGTTTCCTTTATAGTAGAGGTACTACCCTTTAAATTATTCAACTAGAGTAATAGGGCCCAGCTTATTTGGAAAAAGAGGACCTTATTTAAATATAACCCGGGCTACTAGGGATACTATATAAAATGGTACTATAATCGGCGGCTACTCTATAATAACTGCGGTAAGCCCTTAAACTCCTATGAGACTAGACCCTGTATAGTTAAACCGTAGTGCACTAACTACTTCGGGCCCTTCTAAGCTGGTTACACAGATTGCCCAGTAAGGCCTATGATGGTCAACGGTTAGCCCACTCTCCTAAGCTGAAAGGAGTGTGCCCAGATCTAAAAGGCCGGGTAGAAGGCTTTTGATGCCCTCCATAGTACTGACCAGAACTCTGACCAGATTAACCCCCTAAATAACACTCAATAAACTTAGACCTAGGATCTAGCCCCTTCTAGGGTCCAGGACTAATAACCGGGCTCTAAACGCCTATGCGCTAGGACCCCCTCCTAAAGCTTAATTATTTGCTTAGGCGATGAAGACACTAGTAGTAACATGGACGAAGACGAGGCTGAAGACTTGGAGGCTCCCCTTCCAGAGACCCGCCCTATCCTAGTTCCTGTCACCAGGAGCTAGAGGGTAGCTTAGAAGCCGGACTATAATATTACTAATGCTTACACCTACTTGGACCTCGATTCGGAGGTATAGGCCTAAATAGGGCCCCCCACGGGTGCTACGTATAGCCTAATGCAACGTGGGGAAATAGCCTCCAGCATATACAACCTTTCTAGAGCTCTGCTAGGCTGATCAAGTTAATATAATACTTATCTAGGAGCCCTGGATAGGTTATACCAACAGAATATAAATTAATACTCACCCTGGGTTTAATTCCTATATTCTAATTAATTTTTAGAATAATAGGGAAATAAGGCTTAGGGTGATAACTTATATACGGAAAGGGATAAGGCTTCAGGTGCAGCAGCAGAGGCCCATCCAGACTAGGGATATCCTGTGGTTAAAGGTTAATAATATAACAATTATTAATATATATAGACCACTAGGCGACCCTGATAACCATATAACCACCACCCTCTTAGGATACCAACCACCAATAAGTACCCTTATAGCTAGGGACTTTAATGCTCATCATTTTTCCTAGGAACCTGGATCTGCTAGCCGGAATAAGGGGGACAACCTAGTAGACTGGGTGGGCAGTTATGACCTCTCCTTCATTAGTGAAGTAGGGGTTCTAACCCACACCCATAGTCACGTTCTTAACTTAACCTTCTCAAATATCCCACTTACACACGCAGGACCCTACCCACACCTATACCCAGGAGCTGACCACCAGCTTATTATAACCATTATTCTATTTAATAATAATAATAAATAATAATAAGTACACCAACTAAGGCCGGTCTCAGTCCCGGATTCAGCTTTACCTTAGTTTATAGACTTAGTTGGAATAAGAGCTTTAGCCCTACCTACTCTTAAGGACCAGCCTACCCTAGCCGAGCTAGATGCCTAGACTAGCCGGATTGTTAGCTTATTCTTAATAGCTATCCAAGTGGTAAAGAAGAAATAATAAAACTAAGGAAAGGGAGCCCCCTGGTGGATAGAAGAGTACTCTAAAGCCTACTAATTTTACCTTAAGGCCCGTAACTAATAACTCTAGGGCCCGGAACTGGCCTTACTACCCCCTATCCTTAAAAAATAAAAGGCCTTTTTAAATATAATGAGGAAAGTTAAACGAACCTATTAGATTACTAAAATCGAAGGGGTTAAATTGGATTAGGACTTCTATAAAATAATGGGTTAGTATAAGATTAGTTTAGTAATTAAAGCTCCCCCCTTAGTAGTTGAGGGTTAAATGTATGATAATAGCTGGGATAAGGCCCAGGCCCTACGGAGGGCCATATTAGAGAGGTTTGATGATATGGATGACCTACTTGGGGACCCCTTTGCCGTGGTTACGGTCCTAAGACGACAGATACCCTGGCAGGTTACGATTAGCCAGGAGGAAGCAAGGGTAGCTACTCTAATAAAGACTATGACCCCTGGTATCGACGGAATTACTATAAAACTACTTAAAGCTTGTAGGGACTCTATATCCGAACTAGTTCGACTACTCTTCTAGGCTTGTATCCAGATCGGTTACTTTCCTTAGCCCTTCCGTAGGGCGGAGGTTGTTATGATCTAAAAGCTTGGAAAAACCGATTTCTTAAAGGCTGGATCCTGGAGGCCGATAGCCCTCTTATCTTACCTAGGTAAAGGGCTCGAGAGGTTTATAGCTAGGAGAATGGCCTACTTTATTATCTTAGAAGGGGTAGCTAGCCTATAATAAATAGGGGTACTACTAGGTAGGGCAGTTACCGACTTAACTACTTATCTCACCTACGATATCGAACAAGCCCTTAATAGGGGGCGTACCGCCACGTTAGCGACGATGGACGTGAAGGGGGCTTTTGACTCCATCCTCTGGAACCGCCTTATTATTAGACTACGGTAATAAGGCTGGCCTAATAGCCTGATTAGGCTGATTTATGCATTTATATCAGACCGTATTGCTAGGGTCAGGTTAGAGGAGATAATAATAGAGGACTCCCCTCTAACCTGTGGGCTACCCTAGGGCTCCCCACTATCACCTATTCTCTTCTTACTTTATATTACTGAGATCTTAGTAGAGAACCTAAGACTTTGTTTTGGATATGCGGATGATATAGGCCTCCTAGTTACTAGCTAATCCCTTGAGGAGAATACGGTGTCCTTAAACTAGGAGATTACCTAGATCCTAGATTGGGGTATTGAAAATAAGGTCTTTTTTAACTTAGTAAAGTGTGAGGTTATCCACTTTACTAGGAAGTATAAACAACCAAAAGATTTACCAGGGATTAAAGCTAAGGATCTGGAAATTAAAGCGTTAACTAAGCCTGTTTGCTGGCTAGGGATCTGGTTTGATAGAAGGCTCTTTTTCCGATACCACGTTGAAATAAGGGTAGCTATAGCAAAAAAGGTAGCTTAGTATTTAGGGCATTTAATAAACATAAAAGGAGGGATCCCAGTGGCTGCTGTGTGGAAGGCAGTCGTTATATGCGTCCTCTTAACCGCCTTATTCGGATCCGAAACCTGGTTCGGGGGGTTAACTAAGCTAGCTCTAAGTAACGACGCTGCCCCCTAGGGAGGGATAGTTAATATAGGTTAGAAGGGCCTCGTTTAGAAGGTTAGTAAGGTTATTATAATAGCGGCCCGGGCTATTCTTTTAGTTTGGAAGATAACCCTAATAAGTAGCCTTTTGAGAGATGCTGGCCTACTTACTGGGAAGGTGGCCCTAGAAGGGGTACGCCTATGTTTCGTAGTACGCCTATAAAAGGTTGATTAATAATACCCACTAGTCCCAAGGCTCTCACAATAAGGGAGGTAGTAAACACGGCTTTAACGGATAGTAGGCCTCGTTTTAAGGGCCCTAAGGCTAGTACTGCTTTAACTATAATACCTCACAGGGTCACAAGACCTAATAGTCCTATAAATAAAAGAGAAGGTCGCTAAGGCCTTTTAGAACTGGTTAAAAGCCGTCCTAGATAACCATATAGTTATCTATTTAGACGGCTCTAAGGTACCCAATGGGGTTATAGGATATGGGTTCGTTATTTACAAAGGTAATAAGTGGATAGCCTAGGGTTGCGGTCGTCTTGGCTTAGTAGAGGTGTTTAATGGAGAGGCTGAAGGAGTGAGGGCAGGGCTCCGGCGGGCCCTCCTTACCTCCCAAGGTTAGCTTATCCACATCTATATTAATAATACTAGTGTTATTTAGGGGATACGGGGCGAGGCTCTAGAATCCTTATAAGTAGCCTTCCTAGAGATATACGAGGTGGCTAGGATATACGATATATATACCTACTGGGCCCTAGGGTATTAGGGGATAAAAGGTAACGAAGAAGTAGATCACCTAGCTAAGTAGGGCATAATACTCCTAGTGCCCTTAGGCCAACTAGTAACCCTAGTAGGGATTAAGTAGCTCGCTAAGAAATGGGTATGGGCCTAATATATACGATGGTAGTGTAAGGAGGTAATAGACTGATATGTTTAACTGGGACTCGAGGTTACCTTATCTAGTTCCCCTGAATTAGCCCTTCTACGGGCTACCCTATACCACCTTTTAGTAGCCCGATTAGGCCACGGAGACTTCGAATAATATTACCAACGCTTTAATTATAATAAAGCTCTACTTATTTGCTTTTACGGGGAAGTAAAGGATTTAGATTACTTAGTTTATTACCAAAAAACCCTAGTGAGGAGGTAACGGTGGCCTACCCTCTACCCTTCTAGTTCATCAGAGCCTATAGGACCTATGGGATCCCTTAAGCGATACTTTAAGGGTCTAATCACTAACTATAAAAGCTTTAAGGCCTTCCTACGTATAACAAGCTTCTTCTAGAAGATTTACCTACACTACTAGGGGCTAGCTTAGTTAGTCCTTAAGATAACCAACCTACCCTACTTAAGGGACTAAATAGGAAGTAAAGGAACTGGAGGAATTAGCGGGATCTAGGGATAGATTGAACGTATAGTAGCCAGTAGGCAGGATTTGGAGGACGCTGGTAAGGGCTGTGTACTGTAGAGTAGGTAGTTTGAGCTTGCAGCTCTCCACGCCATATACCCCTTGGGAGGTCTGCTGCAAGGGCTTCGCCCTTGCCGCCTTGGCGTTAAATAAAACAACAACAACAAATATAACTGAGCCCTATTATGAATACACGCGTAGAAAACGTTTTACGAGTAGTTCTATAAGTAGTTTTGGAGCAGAGAAGATGAGATTTATACGGTCCCTGACCTCTCCTACCTATGATCCTACGGCTATAAGGCCTACGCCCTGATAACCGATGCGTAACTCAAGTGCCAACGGTGAAAGAAGCTCGCCCTTTGTGTATGGATCGGTTTTTTAGTGGATTATAGATTAAGTAATTAATTTATAATATGGAACCCTTTTAAAAAGGACGTCTTTATAATAAGGGACGTTGTATTTAACGAAAATGTGCACTTTAATGGGAACCTTAAGGGTATTATTAAGGAATTTCGCTACCTAGACTTATAGGTGATCGAAATACGAATTCAAAAACTTATTAAGTAAACCTAGATATAAATGTTAACATAAGACGTTAACGAGGAAGTAGAAGGGGTTACCTTTGTTTTTAAAATAAGTTTAGAGTATAATAAAAATGCTTTAAAGGTGAGTTTTGTTATGGAGATGTATTCGGATGAGTTGAGATAGTATGATATAAGGTGTTTTGTGTTATACCCTATGCTTAAAGTGTTGTTGTTAAGACCCTTATTACTTTTTATTATTTTAGAAGTGGTTTTGGTTGTGAAGGGGTGGGGGGAAAATGAGGGAGAAGTGTAATATAAAACTAAAACCTTGGATTATAGTATAAGTATGGTGAGGTATAGAGTTTTATTTAAATCTGTTTTCTTAGTAAGAACGGCTTTAAAGTGGAAATAACACTGCGAAACGCAATTAATGGATGGTCTCCTAGGTATGCGTTTATGGTCTGGTTAACCTAGTGCCCTTAATGAGATTGGTTGCCTTAGAACCTTTAATAGAAGTATATTGGATTAAAAGGCCGATGGGGAAGTGTTCTAATAGTGTAATCTTTTTAGTGAGTTAAGAAAGCCTAGTTGAGAGGGGACTTCCACTAAGGGAAGTACTCTGGGCTATGTGTGTAAAGAGTTTTCTTTGTTGGGCTATAAGGGTAGTGCACC
Source organism: Colletotrichum gigasporum (assembly GCA_024584535.1). Classification (NCBI taxonomy): domain Eukaryota; kingdom Fungi; phylum Ascomycota; class Sordariomycetes; order Glomerellales; family Glomerellaceae; genus Colletotrichum; species Colletotrichum gigasporum. Next base: position 10,365,011 of record CP077948.1, read on the forward strand.
TATAAGTACTCACTAGAAGAAACTACCCCCTCTCCCTACGTTACACGATCGCTTAAAGGATCACCCGTATAGGGACGACTTTAGAACGGCTGAAATAAGCCATCTAAGTGGTTATAAAGACTCCTGCTCTTAGGAGGAGGTCAGCAAAGAACAAGCACGAGGTAAGTAAATTCTCGGCTACTACTGGGTATATACTTATAAACTTAATAAGTATAGGAGGTTTATAAAATTCAAAATACACTTGGTTATCCGTAGAGATTAATAATTAAGAGATAAGTAAGAGACGTATGCTACTATACTTATAGGTATGTTGTTCCGAATCCTTATTACAACAGTTGCTCACTTTAATATAGAGCTTTTATAGTATAACGTAGTAAATGCCTTTGTATACGTAATAATCGACGAGGAAGTGTATATGTAACTCCTGCTCGGATACCGAAAGGTTGGACTGGTATTGTACTTAAGAAAGGCGTTTTATGGTCTTAGGAGGTCCCCTCTGCTTTGGTAAAAGTACCTGGAAAGCGGGCTCCTAGAACTTGGTTTTCAACGAGTTACTGGAGAGAACTGTTATTGGCAGAAGGAATAAGTTACGTTCTTTTTTTATGTTGACGACTACGTCTTAGCTTTCCCTTATAAGTTTCATAATGAAGTAATAGTATTAATAAAATAATTTTAAGAATAATATTATTTAAAAGGTGATTATAAGTTATAATAGTTTTTAGGAATTGAAGTTCTAAGGGACCGAGAAGTTAAGAAGATCTAGCTTTTATAATTAGTATTTACTAAGAAGGTGAGAGGACTCTTATTAGACGCTAATAAGCTGTTCAAACAACACTATGATACCCCTATAACAATTGTTGAGCTTTTCCCTTATAAAGGGATAGCTGAACCGTGGGAGATTAAGAAGTATTAATGTAAGGTTGGAATTATTATATACATAGTTGTGATAATGCGACCGGATATCGTATTCACTATAAGCCGTCTTGTACACTTTAATTAGAACCCAGGGCTGAGTCACCACTATATTATGGATCGAGTGCTCTAATACCTCTACTTAGTACACTTCCTTTGTTTTGAATACGGAGTTACGCTGGGTAGTTCTGAAGGTATTTTAGAAGTTGTTTTAAATACGAGTTTCGCTAATAATACACTAAATTAGAAGAGCTCTTAAGTATTTATAATACGACTTTTCGGTGGGACCGTTGTATAAAAAGTAAATAAGTAATAGACAATTACAACATCAACAATAAAAACTAAGCTTCTCGCCTTATCACACACAACAAAAGAAACCATCTTCGTAAACCAGTTAATATCCACTTTACAAATACAGCTCCCCACGGAGGACTTTTAAAACACTAAATTTACAGCTTAAACACACTCTCAACCACAAATTCATATATAATACGATAACCAGTAAACCATACACCTTATAACCAGAAAATAAGTATAATTACAAACACACCTACGCTAAGTTAATATTTATAACCACTAGTTATATTAAGAAATCGAGAACAACTACGTTAACGTCGCGTATACACCATCAACCAAACTAATAATAAACGGATTAATAAAAGCGTTTTCGAAGTAGCTATTTTAGGCGTTTTTTACATAGTTAAATATAAGTGACCAGCGGGATCGTCTCGAGAACAGCTGTCGCCGCGACCTCACCGAAGATGAGGCCCGCTGGGAGGCCGGGATAGCTAAGGATAGTATATAGGATGTTAAGGCTCGTATTCCTCACACTCCTAGGACTCATAAACCCCACGAGAAGGACATTTAAAAAACACTTTAGACGTAAAAAAACGGAATTCAAATCTCAAAACAATTACAACACTTAGAAATAACTATTAAAAAGCAAATCAGGTGGTAGGAAGCCCACTAGACGGAGGCCTCCCTAAAGGGGCGTGTCGAATCCGTTATACCAAGCGCCTAGTACGCTTCCGGCGCACTCGAAGAGCCGCGCGCAGCGCGGAACAATGATGGGCCGAAATGCGCCCTTGAACCAGCCACCTTAAGGGCTAAGTTCGCCCCTAAAGAACAGGGAGAAGTAGAACAATTACACATTATTGAATACATCACGGATTGACCCTTGAATCCGACAGTTTTTCTGGTTATCGCCTAGTTTGTTAATAATGTGGTCTCTAGTTTTAAGGGGCCGAAAAAGCAGATCGCAAAGGAGGCGACAACTTATGTGATCTAAGCTTTAAAGAAGTTAATGAATAACGAAGTTATATTAATTCTAATTTAGAACTGGGTTACCGTTGCGGTATTAGCCCTAACCCTAGCCCTAGTCTCAGCTCCGGCCTCCGCCCCAGCGTAGAACTAAGCCCCTACTTACCTATAAGCTTAGGTTTAGTTAGAAGACCTCCGGGTTCTCGTCCGTATCCCCGAGGAAAGCCTAGAAGCTGCCCGGAAGAACGCCCTTTTCGCCCTACGTTATATAGTTTACCAGGCTCTTAGCCTACAACTAGGAGACATCCTACACATCTACCATATTTTAACCGGATACTCCTTAAAACCCCTTAATAAATAAATCCAATAAAACCTTTTTAAAAATAAATAAAAACTAATAAATTACTTAGGGGCTTTTAAAATAAAAACCCTTATAAAATGGTTTATATATGCTGTTCTGCGTTGCTTATCTAAGCTCTAAAACCTAGATCGGGAAAGTATTAATATATTAACCCTAATTAGGGAGGAGGTTATCGCTTAGATTGGCCGTGAGTTAGTCCTAGCCTAGTGATCCTACCTCGGCCTAAACCCTATTATAAACAAAGTCACTTAGGTTATCTCCTTTATAATTAAAGTGCCACCTTTTAGATTATTTAACTAAAATAGTAAGGCCCAGCTTATTAGGGAAAAGAGGACCTTTCTTAGGTATATCCCTGGTTACTAGTGATATTATATAAACTAGTACTATAATTAACGACCACTCTATAACAACTACGGCAAACCCTTAGACCCCTACGAAACCGAGCCTTATATAACTAAGCTGAAGTATACTAACTATTTAGGGCCCTTCTAGGCTAGCCATATAGATTATTTAATTAAGCCCCTAATAGTTAATGGTTATCCTACTCTTTTAGGTCGAAAGGAACGTGGACGGACTCAGAAGTCTGGGTAAGAGGCCTCCGAGGCCTACGATAGTATTAATTAGACCACTACCCAGAGTAACATTTAATAACCCTCGGACTCCCGTCCTAATTAGGGCCAATAACCTGGCTTTAAATGCTTATATACTAAGACCCCCTCCTAAGGATCGAGTATATACTTAGGTGATGAGGATTTAATTAGTAGTATGGATAAAGACGAAGTGGAAAGCTGTCACGTGGCTGGAATCTGACTAAGGAAAGCATGGCGGCTAAGCCGATTCCAGACTGCAACAGGGCTTGACTAAGGAGGACTATATATATAAAGGCCTGTCCCTCCCCTTTAAGGAGAGGGTTAGAGAAGAATAAGAGTTACAACTAATACCTACTTATTATCCTTTTACTAACCTCTTTACTTTGCACCGTAAACCCCTAATACGTTCTTCTCTTTACCTACTCGAATAGGGGTATGAACCATCGAAGTAGTAAGATGACCAGCCGAAAAAAACTAACCACTATTAACCCGGCAAGCCACTAAACTCGATTAGGAGTATTAGGGACTCCTTATACCGATAAAGTCGACGAGAACCTAAACCTCGATAACTAAGAACACCGACCCGGCGATCGAATTCAGAGCTAAACCTAAACCGCTGATAACTAGGAACTAACCAAATAAGATTTAGACCAGCTTATTATAGATGAGGAGGCTAGGATCCAGCTTAAAAGGAAATACGATCGCCTAGTAGCCCTGAGGAACGGAACGGTGACCCTCGAGGAAAATATAGTTATTATAGAAGCTGTTACCTAATAAATCCCTAAGCGACAAAAATCCGACCTTTAGGGAAAAGCGTATTTCCCGACTCTCAAATATAAGGGGGGATCCTAGGCTAATTATAATACCTTCGTTTTTAACCTAAAGGGACGTTTCGCTATAAATCTGGACGACTTAAGTACCGATACTGTAAGAGTTCTGTATACTACCGGGTGTCTTAATAGTGGGATCCAGCGAAAATGGGCTAGTCATATTACCATTAAATACGAGAATGAATTAACTAGAATCTCCTAGGCGGAGATGGAAACCTGGTTATACACCGGTGTAGTGGACGATGGGACCTGGGTGTTTAGCACTATCCGCCACCTCGAAGTAATAACCCAGAAAACAGGATAGTCCTACTAAAACTTTATCGACGCTTATAAGATAGTGGAAGTAGAATACCCGGACCCCGTCCCTAAAAAGATCCGTATTATAAACGTTATTAACCAGCTAACACCAGAGTTACAAAAACAGGTCATAGCATACGAGCTTCTTACTACTAAGCAAGAATTAGACAGCATCACTAAAAAGGCTGAACTAATGACGCCGCTATCCACCCAGAGCTAACCAGTTCCCTAGAACTAGAGATAGTCCTAGTGGGGATACCATTAGGAATCCCAAAGAGACTAAAAGAGACTAGCACTAAGGGATAAAAGTAAAACAGGTAATAACGAGCCTAAGCATAAACCAAAAGATCTGAGCCCCGTGAAGGGACCCCAACTAGTGGTAACCCGGAGCTCTATTACATATTACACTTATAGGAAAGAAGGCCATATTTCGATCCGATGCTCCCTTTACCGATAATGCAAACAGCTGAGACACTAAGGAACGGAGTACAACCAAAGGCTAACCACTAATAAAATAGTCCGAGTAACCTAGGACTAATAGGATTCGGAACTTCTACACCACCTCGAAACTAGTATCCGCGTTTAAACCACTAAAGGGTGGAGAATCAGCAAAGCTTTAATTGATACGGGCATAGATGAGAATGTCATAGACTAGAAGATCATTTCTATGGACGGTGCTAAGCCGGTGCCTAATAAAGGGACACTACTCCGAGGAATATGGGGTTCGGTAGCCCCTGAATACGGAGTAAGGAGACTCGTAATTTGCATAATGGATAGAACGGGAATAATAAAAACAAAATCACATAACTTCAGGATTAGCGATAACGACGGATACGACGCAATCCTAGGCCTCCCCTAGTGCCGAGTAGTAAGGCCGAATCTTGATTAGGCTAAACTTAACTAAACCTATCCCCTATCCGAAAACAGTATTTAACTTATCACAAATTAAAAAAAGATAAACAAGGTATTTAAGGAGGTAAAAGCCATCTTATTAGTAACGCTATAAATTAGACGTAATAAGATTAGTACTCAGTAGTAACCCAGTAAGGGCGAAAAACCGGAGGTTCCTCCAGAATACTAAGATTTCACACATATCTTCGACAATAAGCTGGTGGCGACCCTGGCCGAGGAGGGAGCACAGTAATACACTATTAACTTAGAACTAGGGATATAGCCCCCATTTGGACCTATCTACCCACTAGCTAAGAAGGAGCTAGAGGAGCTATGAGAGTATTTAGAAATATCCTTATAGAAGGGATAGATACGACTTTCAATAAGCCCAGTGGGAGCTCCAATCCTATTCGTACCGAAGAAGGGAGGTAAACTATGGTTATGTGTTGATTATAGGGGATTAAATCGGGTAACCACTAAAAATAAAACTCCTTTTCCCCTGATTAACGAAATATTGGATCGCCTTTACTTAGTAAAGTGGTTTACGAAGTTGGACCTCAAAGATACTTACTACTGGGTGCGTATTAAGGAGGGAGACGAGTGGAAAATAGTGTTCAGAACGAGATATAGCCACTATGAGTACTAGGTGATGCTATTCGGGCTCGTTAACGCCCCTATTACCTTTCAGGCCTATATAAATGACACACTTAGGGGCCTGATTGATGTTATTTACATTGTGTACTTAGACGATATTCTTATTTTCACCTAAGACAAGGATACGCACTTAGACGTAGTTAAATCGGTGCTCAGCCGGTTAAAAGCCAATAGACTTTATGTAAACCTCGAAAAATGCACTTTTACTACACAAATAATCGAATTCCTTGGATTTATTATCTCCCTTTATGGAATCTCTATAGAAAGGGACCGGGTAGAAATAATCGTTACTTAGCCGATACCTAATACCCTAATAGATATCAGGTAATTCCTTGGATTTACTAATTTTTATTGGTGGTTCATTAAGAATTACTCTAAGATTTGTGTGCTTTTAACGGAGAGGACTGGGAATATAATTAAAGGTTAACTGGTGATAACACAAGATGCGCTGGAGGCCTTCCACAAACTCCGTCTACTTTTTATACGTACCCCAATTCTATAACATTTCGACCCCCTATTACCGATACGGGTAGAAACTAATACATTAGACTTTGTAATTAGCGTAATCCTTAGTTAGTATTAACCCAATAAGACCTAGAGACCCATTGTATTTATGTTAAGAAAGTTACGGAATACTGAGTTGTGATATGGTGCTCCTAAGGCAGAATTGTTGGCTATCCGTGACGCAGCGCTACACTAGCGGAGATACTTACTATACTTATAACACAAAATCCGTTTTATAATGGACCACTTAGGCCACCGGTACCTAGCCGAGAAGAAAACATTAAACAATTACCAGACCAGGTTACTCTAGGACATTGTTATGTTTAATTTCGAGATCGAATATCGACCAGGCAAATAGAACGCTATAAACGCCCTGTTAAGGAGGCCGGATTATTAGCCTAATAAAGATGAGGTTACGAGTACGAAAAACGAATTCCTATAAGATTTCCTGGATTGATTTATAGATTCTAATATTAGAAAATGTCGGAAGGTAGCTGGCCCCCAGCTAGTTAGTACCGGAACCCTAGAGGACCGAGAACCTTCCTTATTTAATGTGGCGAGGGAAGCACAAGGAGCAGACGCCACTCTAAGCGACGACTAAAGACCACTAAGACCACACTAAACCAAAGACGGAAACGGAGTTGTGTAATACCAGGAAGCCGTGTTTATTCCTAATTACAGCCCTTTGCGGATAGAGATTCTGATGGCTTTCCATGATGAGCCTTCCAGTGGCCACCAGGGAATTACTAAAACGATTAAGAGAATTCGACAATTATTCTTTTAAAAGAAAATAAAGTAGGATACTCACGAGTATATTAAGACTTACGCAATATACTAGTGGACGAAGCTGAGGTATCACTTATTATACGATGAACTCTCACCTTTCCCGGTGCCCACCAGGCCATTTAAGCAACTATCATTTAACTTTATCGTAAAACTCCCGAAATCCCAAATTACGAATCGACAAGTGTACGATAGTATATTGGTAATTGTGGACCGATTAACTAAATACGCCTTATATTTGCCCACTAGGGAGATAATCACTGTTGATGGGTTAGTACATATTTTAACTAAAAAAGTGTTCCTGTAATATGGTATCCCAAAAATGCTTATATTAGATAGGGGATTATTATTTATTAGTAAATTCTGGTCCGAGGTTTACTACTAGTTGGTTATTAAGAGGAAACTTAGCATAGTTTATTACCCTTAGATGGACGGATAGACTGAACGATAAAACCAGATATTAGAGTATTTTTTGAGAGTATTCTGTAATACGGAATAGAATGATTAGGCGAAGTGGCTCCTAATGGCCTAGTTTGTCTATAATAATTCATAGTATGGGGTCATTAAGTTAGTACCAGCTGAAGCCCTTATGGGATTCCTACTTATAGGACTAAACGATGTGTTTCTAAGTACGATAAGGGGATAAATAGTACTAAGCACCGTGGACAGAATTGAAGAACTAAGGACCAGGAGAGTAACTATTACCCACCTAATAGATAAGGTTAACGCTAATTACGTAAAATTCTATAATAGGAGAAGGTCATTTATTATATTCAAAGTGGGCGATTTGGTCCTACTTTCAATTAAGCACATTAAGTAACGGAGACCATTAAAAAAACTTTCGGATAAATACTTTAGCCCTTTTACTGTTATACGGGTAGTCAACGGGGGGAGAGCATATGAGCTGGATATCGATCTTAAATACAGGATCCATAACGTTTTCGCTCCGACTTAATTAAAACCCTTTTATAGAACCACTACTTAGCCGAAGCATATCCGGATTAAAGAAGATAACGCCAACGTGTACGAAGTGGAGTAGATTATTTAATACAAAGGCCCCCCAAGGAATAGGAGGTACTTAATAAAGTAGAAAGGATATAATAGAATAGAGAACTCGTAGGAGCCTCAAAGGAATATGTCTAAGGATTTAAGGAGAGACTACGAAAAACAGCTAATCACTATTAGAGTATCGGTTGCAGATTAGTAAAAATTAAAGAGGTAATAGAGCAAGGTCAAGCCTTTATTGAGGCCGAGAAGACGATATCGAGGCACCGTAGTAAGACTGGAGCTAACCGCAACCAAGCGTACACCTATCTACACTTCCCCGAGGGGGTCACTCTCACCGTTCTCATCACCCCCGGCACCACCACCTACACCACCCTCATTATCATCAAGCTCACCCTCATCGTCGGAAGGGGTAGTAAGGGTGTCGTAATACTATACCGGGTTAGTACTGGTTGTTAAGAGGGAGATAATATAATTTACGACTTTCTAGTACACCGTATTAAGTTTAGTGATCAATTGAGATATGGCCTTAAGGAGACCAGGCTTCTTCGGGGAGCCGACTAACACCTTATGAATGGCCTCCTGGTTCTAAGCGATGCGGACCTGCGCTCGGGCCAAAGCCTCTACAACGGCGACCTCGCAGACACACAACTAATACTCAGCGTCTACGTCGTACTCCTACTATATAAAGGGGCGGTTCTTAAGGTTCTTCTTTTATTAGAGGGACTTCCGGGCCTCTAACTAGGCCTCATCGAACTAATCCTATATAAAGTCAACACTTAGTTCCCACTAGTTAAGTATTAAAGGGAAACAGGTTATACCCGGTGTTTCGTATAAAAGTCCTCGGCGGAACCCTTACTCGCGGCCTTAGATATAAGGTACTTCATCTTCATAGTAGAAGAGAGGGTTTAATAAGTGGCCTAATACTAAATTAGTATCGGTTCCGGGACGGACCGAAGGAAAAACCAGGGAGGGACTTATAGGAATGCAGAGCTTCCCGCCCTTCATGGAGGAGTAGCACTAGCACTTAGTCGACGCATCTAGTAAGGGTTAACACTGGTTGGGTACCGAATAGGGAACCTACTCTTCGAAACCGTATACTAAGGAACCTCACCGGTTCCGTCCCACTTCGATATAAAATTAAGGTACCAGTAGCACGGGAACTCGAAGAGCTCCGATTAGCTACCCATAGCGCCTAGGTTAGTAGTTCTCTCGTCGTTAAACATAATAGCGTATAAGAGGCGCGGATTTATAGTAGTCTTAGATTATGAAGTTAAGAATAAAAGGAAAGGGAAGTATGGGATTATGAGGGTTAAAGGAAAAAAAGATTTATAAAGGGGGACTATTATAAAAGGATCCCACCCGATTATTACGAAATTTTTTCGAAAATATGAACAAAAGGCGCAATTAGGTAACTAGGCCGTAATAATCCTACAGCGGAAGGCGTGACCCAGGAATTTAGATAGGAAAACCTAAACCTAGGGTTTTACTAAAAGGTTACTAGGTTATTAAGGGTTTTAAAGAGGGTAAAGAAAAAGAGTTAATTATTAAATAAAAAATAGTAGAAGACCACTAATTAATTACCAGTTCACTATGAATAAGTAACCCATCAAGGCTATTCACAAAAACCTAGAGTAGGTAACCTAGCAGGGCTACTCAAAAGAGCGCTATGAGTAGGCAACCCATCAAGGTTATTCACAAAAACCTGGAGTAGGTAACCCAGCAGGGCTACTCAAAAGAGCACTATAAGTAGGCAACCCATCAGGGCTACTTATAAAAATCTTTAAGTAGGTAACCCATTAGGGTTACTCACAAAATCTCATAAGTTGGAAACCCAATAAGGCAACTCTATGGGAATGGTTACTATGAGTTCTAGAATACGTACCTCTCCGGTGAGCAACCACTACGACCTGAGGACAGGCCGGATAAGGAGGGGGATCGTGTCACGTAGCTGGAATTTAACTAAGGAAAGCATGGCGGCTAAGCCGATTCCAGACTGCGACAGGGCTTGACTAAGGAGGACTATATATATAAAGGCCTGTCCCTCCCCTTCAAGGAGAGGGTCAGAGAAGAATGAGAGTCACAACCAGTACCTACCTATTGTCCTCTTACTGACCTCTTTACTTCGCACCGCAAGCCCCTGACAAAAGCCCCGAGGCCCTCCCTTAGACTGACTGCCTTATTTACCCTCTCTAAAATAGGAGCTAGAGGGTGGCTTAAAAACCTGATTATAATATCACTAATACTTATACTCACCTGGGCCTTGACTCGGAGGTGTAGGCCTAAATAGGCCCCCCCACGGGTACTACGTATGGCCTAATATAACGTGGGGAAAAGGCCCCTAGTACACACAGTTTTCCTAAAGCTCTGCTAGGTTAATCAGGTCGATATTATACTTGTTTAGGAGCCCTGGATAGGTTACACTAACAGAATACAAATTAATATACACCCTGGGTATAATTCCTTTATCCTAATTAATTTTTAGGATAATAGGGAAACAAAGCCCAGGGTAATAACATATATACAAAAGGGGATAAGGCTATAAGTACAACAACAAAGACCTATCAAAACGAGGGATATCTTATAATTAAAGGTTAATAACACTATTATTATAAACGTTTATAAATAACCAGGCGATCCTTATAACTATATAACAACCACCCTCCTAGGATACTAACCACTACTACGAGCCCTTATAGCTGGGGATTTCAACGCTCACCACTACTCCTAGGAACTAGGATCCGTTAACTGGAATAGAGGAGACGATTTAGCCGACTAGTTTAATAACTATAGCCTCTCTTTTATTAGAGAAACAGGGGCTTTAACTTATACCCGTGGTCACATCCTTGACCTGACCTTCTTAAATATCCCCTTTATGCACGCAGGACCCTACCCACACCTATACCCAGGAGCTAATCACTAACTTATTATAACCATTATCCCCCTTAATAATAATAAATAATAATACATATACTAATTAGGGCTAATATTAGTCCCGGATTCGGCCCTTTTTTAGTTTAAAGACCTAATTAGGGTAGGGGCCTCAACTTTACTTACTATTAAGGACCTACACACCCTAACTAAGCTAAACCCCTAGGCTAGCCGGATCGTTAACCTATTATTAATAGTTATTAAAGTAATAGGGAAAAGACAATAAAACCGGGGAAAGCGGGTCCCCTGGTGAAAAGAAGAGTATTCTAAAATCCACTAATCCTACCTCAAGGTCCGTATCTAGTAGGTACAGGAACCAGAGCCGACCTTAACCTCACCACCCCCTATCCTTAAAGAATAAAAGGTCTTCTTAGAAATAGTTAAGAAGGCTAAACGGGCCTATTAGGCTACTAAAATTAAAGGGGCTATATCTAATTAGGACTTTTATAAAATAATAGGTTAGTGTAAAGTTAGACTAATAGTTAAAACCCCCCCCTTAGTAGTTGAGGGTTAAACGTATAACGATAACCAGGATAAGGCCCAGGCCCTATGGAGGGCCCTGCTGGAGAGGTTTAATAACATGGATGACCTACCTAGGGACCCCTTTGATGTGGCCACGGTCCCAAGACGACAAATACCCTAGTAGGTTATAATTAGTTAGGAGGAAGTAAGGGTATTTACCCTAATAAAGACTATAACCCCTGGTATTAACGGAATCACTATAAGACTACTTAAGGCTTATTAGGACCTTATAACTAAGCTTATTAGGGTATTATTTTAGGTATACATTAAAGTTGGCTATTTCCCTTAGCCCTTCCATAGGGTAGAGGTTGTTATCATTTAGAAGTTTAAAAAATTGATTTCTTAAAAGTTGGATCCTAGAGACCGATAGCCCTCTTATCCTACTTAGGCAAGGGGCTTAAGAAACTAATAACTAAGAGAATAACCTACCTCATTATCCTAGAAGGGGTGGCCAGCCCACAACAAATAGGGGCCCTACTAGGCAAAGCAGTTATCGACCTAACAACCTATCTTATGTACGATATTGAACAGGCCCTCGATAAGGGGCTTATAATTACACTAGTAATAATGGATATAAAGGGGGCCTTTAACTTTGTTCTTCGGAAGCACCTTATTATCCGACTATGGTAACAGGGCTGGCCTAATAGCCTAATCAGGCTGATTTATGCCTTTGTATTAAACTATATTACTAGGGTCAAGTTCGAGGAGGTAATAACAAAGGATTTCCCTTTAACATATGAGCTACCTTAGGGCTCCCCACTATCACTTATTATTTTCCTATTTTATATTTCCAATATCATAGTTAAAAACCTAAGACTTTAGTTTAGATATATAAATAATATAAGTTTTTTAACTACCGGCCTATCCCTTAAGGATAATATTATATCCTTAAACTAATAAGTTACCCAGATTCTAAACTAGGGTACCGATAATAAGGTCTCCTTTAACCCAGCTGAATGTAAAGCTATCCACTTCACTAGGAAACATAATCAACTAAAAGACTTACCTAGGATCAAAACTAGAGACCTTAAAATCAAAGCCGTGGTTAAGCCGATCCGTTGGCTAGGGGTTTAGTTTAATAAAAAACTCTTTTTTTAATACCACATCGAAACAAGGGTAACTATAGCGAAGAAGGTAGCCCAGCACCTAGGGCACCTAATAAACACAAAAAGAGGGATCCTAGTAGTTATTATATAAAAAATGGTCATCACCTATGTTTTCCTAATAGCCTTATACGGAGCTGAAACTTAGTTTACGGGGCTAATTAAGTTAGCCCTAAGTAATACCACTTCCCTTTAAGGAGGGATTATTAATATAACCCAGAAGGGCCTCGTTTAGAAGGTTAATAAGGTTATTATAAGAGTAGCCTAAGCTATCCTCCTAGTTTAGAAGATAACCCTAATAAGTAACCTCCTCTGAGATACTAGCCTGCCCACTAGGAAATTAGCTTTAGAAGGGGTACACCTACACTTCACAATCCAACTATAAAAGGTTAACTAATAACACCTATTAGTCCTAAAGCTCACATAACAAGGGAAGTAGTAAACACAGCTCTAACGGATAGCAAACCTCATCTTAAGGGTCCCAAGGCTAGCACTACTCTAACCACAATAACTGCCAGGGTCAAAAGACCCAATAGTCCTATACACAAAGGAGAAGGTTACTAAGGCCTTTTAGAACTAGTTATAAACCGTCCTAGATAACCATATAATTATTTATTTAGATGGTTCTAAAGTGTTTAATAGAGTTACGGGATATGGATTTGTTATTTATAGAGGTAATAAGTGTATAGCCTAAGGTTATAGCCGACTTAGCTTAGTAGAAGTGTTTGACGGTGAGGTTAAAGGAGCGAGGGCAGGGCTCCAGCGGGCCCTCCTTATTTCCCAAAACTAGCCGATACACATTTATATTAATAATATTAGTATTATCCGGGGGATACGGGGTAAAGCTCTAGAATCCTTATAAAAAGCCTTCCTTGAGATCCACGAGGTGGTTAGGATATTCGATATATATACCTACTAGGCCCTAGGGTATTAGTGGATAAATGGTAACGAAGAAGCAGACCACCTAGCTAAGTAACGCATAGTACTCCCGGTGCCCTTAGGTTAACTAATAACCCTAATAGGAATTAAGTAATTCACTAGGAAACGAATACGGGCCTAATATATATAATAATAGTATAAGGAAGTAATAGATCGATACACCCAACTAGGACCCAAGGCCAGCTCATCCAGCCCTCCTAAACTAGCCCTTTTACGGGTTACCCTATATTACCTCCTAATAGCCCGATTAGGCTACAAAGACTTCAAATAATATCACTAACACTTTAACCATAATAAAGCCCTACTTACCTACTTTTATAGGGAAGTAAAGGATATAAACTATTTAGTTTATTACCGAAAACCCCTAGCGAGGAGGTAATGGTGACCTACCCTTTACTCTTCTAATTCATTAAAACCTATAAGACCTATGGGATCACCTAAATCATACTTTAAGGGGTTAATCACTAATCCTAAAAAAATTAAGGCCTTTTTACCTATAACAAATTTCTTTTAAAAAATTTATTTATACTACTAAGGGCTAACCTCTAGCTAGGCCTTAAAATAACCGTGCTACCCTATTAAAAAGACCAAATAAGAAGTAAAGGAACTAGAGGAACTAGCGGGATCCAAGTACAAATTGAACGCATAGTAGCTAATAGGCAAGATTTGGAGGACGTTAATAAGGGCTGTGTACTATAGAGTAGGTAATCTAAACCTGCGGCTCTCCACGCCACACACCCCTCTGGAGGTCTGCCGCAAGGGCTACGCCCTTGCCGCCATGGCGTTAAATACAACAACAACAACAACAAATAATAGGAGACGTACTGGAAGGAGCTTAGTAATTACTAATGGCTTTGGTCTTAGCAAAGTAGGTGGGTTCTCTATAAAGGACTAGAGGGTTATTCGTGTATATAGTAAGGTTGGATAGGAGAGTTTAGCTAGGGGCTTACTTAAAGGTATAGAGGAAGAACTTATTGGTTTAAGCAAAACTATAGGGGTTATTAATGCCTTTTTCCTAGTCCTTATAAGTAATTTTTAGGGCATTAAACTGGTCGGTGTAGTCCTTTTAGCCAAGACTATTATAGAAGGGATATAGGTCTAGAGGCGGGGTATTAGCGTTATAAAGCTGAACAGTAATCTCTCCTGTGTTAGTAGTGGTTTAGCAATATTGATACCTATAGGGTAATACTTTTAGAAGTTGCGCAGGCCAATAGCAAGGCCACCTTTTGTAGCGCTACCAAGGTAAGCCAGACCACCAGCATGAGTACCACTGGGAATGTTAACTTAGCTCTAGCCGGCCTTGGTGCACTTCTTTAAGGTGAAGCTATTAGGAGAGAGCTGGATCAAGCTGTAATTACTTTAGGTGGGAATCTAGTAAAGTCTAGTCGTAACTCTTTGGTCCCAAGTCACAGGGTTAGGAATCTCCTTACCCTCAAACTAGGCAATCCTAATCTCAGCACCGGGGTCTCTCTACAGGCTAGTGATACCCTTAATAGCTTTACTAAAAAGACCTCCATCTATACTAGAGATTCTAACGTACCAGCTATACTACTCTTTTCCCTTAAGAGGAACCTCAAACCGCAAACTAAAGCTAGTAATGAAGTTCTTCTTGGCCTTGTCGTTATAGATTATGCTATGAATAATGTGGATAGCCTCTAAGCTGGTATAGGCGTAAAAACGCAGGATAAAGGGGAGCCAGTCATTATAGCTACCCTCACCCTAGATCTGGTACTTACTACAAACGGTAACGAGAGTGCGGACAACGTTGTCCTTACTAATAGTGACCTCCTTAATATTACTCTCAAAGTTAAAGTAGCCAATACTAGCCCGGCCGTTATTCTCGGTACGGTCCTTAACGCCAGACTGTTGTTGTTGTTGTAGTATTTAACGCCAAGGCGGCAAGGGCGTAGCCCTTGCAGCAGACCTCCCGAGGGGTATGTGGCGTAGAGAGCCGCAGGCTTGGACTACTTATTCTATAGTACACAGCCATTACCAGCGTCCTCTAAATCTTGCTTATTAGCTATTATATGTTTAGTCTATCCCTGGATCCCACTAGTTCCTCTAGTTCTTTTGTTTTTTATTCAGTTCCCCTAGTAGGGTACGTTAGTTGGTTATTTTAAAGCCTAGCTGGGCTAGCCCCTAATAGTGTGGGTAGATCTTTTAAAAGAAGTCTATTACACGTAGGAAGGCCTTAAAGCTTTTAGGATCGGTGATTAGCCCCTTGAAATATCGCTTAAGGGATCCCATAGGTCTTATGGGCTCTGATGAACTAGAAGGGTGGAGGGTAGGCCACCGTTACCTCCTTATTAGGGTTTTTCGGTAATAGACTAGGTGGTCTATTTCCTTTGCTTCCCCGTAAGAGTAAGTAAATAGGGTTTTTATATAGTTAAAGTGTTAATGATATTGTTCGAAGTCTCCGTGGCCTAATTAGGCTACTAGGAGGTGGTGTAGGGTAGCCCGTGGTAGGGCTAGTTTAGGGGGGCTGGATAAGGTGGCCTCGAGCCCTAGTTAGGCGTATCGATCCGTTACCTCCTTATGCTACCATTGTGTTTATTAGGCCCGTATCCGTTTCTTAGCGAATTACTTAATCCCTATTAGGGTTATTAGTTGGCCTAAAGGTATTGGGAGTGTAATGCCCTGCTTAGTTAGGTGGTCTGTTTTTTCGTTACCTTTTATCCCCTGATGCCCTGGGGCCTAGTGGGTGTGTATATCGTATATTCTAGCCGCCTTATGGCTCTTAATGAAGGCTTTTTACGAGGAGTTTAGAGTTTTGCCCTATATCCCCCGAATAATATTAGTATTATTAATATAGATGTGTATAGGTTGGCTTTAGGAGGTAAGGAGGGCCCGCTGGAGCCCTACCCTCGCCCCTTCAACTTCTCCATCAAACACTTCTACTAAGCTAAGTCGGCCATAACTCTGAGTTATCCGATTATTACCTTTATAGATGATGAACCCGTATCCTATAACCCTATTAGGTACTTTGGAGCCGTCTAAATAGATAATTATATGATTGTCCAGGACGGTTTTCAGCTAGTTCCGAAAGGCCTTAACAGCTTTCTCCATCATCTATAGGATTATCGGGTCTTATAACCCTAAAAGGTATTGTGGTTAGAGTAGTGTTAACCTTGGGACCCTTGAGACGAGGCCTGCTGTCCATTAAAGCTATGTTTATTATTTCCCTTATTATAGGAGCCTTAGAACTAATAGGTGTTATTGGTCGACCCTTTATAATCGTACTACGAAGCGTAAACATACCCCTTCTAAAACCACTTTCCTAGTAAGTAGGCTAGCATTTCGAAGGAGGTTACTTATTAGGGTTATTTTCCAAACTAAGAGGATAACTCGGGCTACTCTTATAATAATCTTATTAACCTTTTGAACAAGGCCCTTTTAACCTATATTAACAATACCTCCCTAAGGGGAGGCGTTATTACTTAGAGCTAGCTTGGTTAACCCCCCGAACCAAGTTTTGGATTTATATAGGGCTATTAGGAGGACATAGGTGATAACCGCCTTCCATATAACAACCACTGGGATCCCTCTTTTTGTGTTTATTAGGTGCCCTAGGTGCTGGGCTATTTTCTTCACTATAGTTACCCTTATTTTGACGTAGTATCGGAAAGAGAGTTTTTTATTAAACTAAACCCCCAGCTAATAGATCAGCTTGACCGAGGCTTTAATTTCCAGGGTTTTAGCTTTAATCCCTAGTAAATCCTTAGGTTGTTTATGCTTTTTAATAAAATAGATAACTTTGTATTTTGCTAGGTCAAAGGAGACCTTATTCTTAATACCCCAGTTTAGGATCTGGGTTATTTTTTGGTTTAGGGATACGGTGTTTTCTTTGAGCGACGAACTAATAACCAAAAAGCCTATATCGTCTACATATCTAAACCAAAGCCTTAGATTCTCTTATAAGATCTTAATAATATAAAATAAGAAGGGAACAGGCAATAGTAGAGAGCTTTGGGGTAACCCATAATTAAGAGGGGAGTCCTTTATTATCGTTTCTTTGAACCTAACTCTAATTGTATAATTCAAAACAAAAGTATAAATCAGCCTGATCAGGCTAGCGGACCAGCCTTGTTGCCGTAGTCTAATAATAAGGTGGTTCCGAAGAACAGAATAAAAGGCCCCCTTTACATCTATTATTACTAGTATAACTATGAATCCCTTATTGAGGACTTGTTCAATATCATAAGTAAAGCAGGTTATTAGATCGATTACTACTCTGCTTAGTAGGGCTCCTATTTGCTATGAGTTAGCTACCCCTTCTAGGATAGTGAGGTAGGCTATTCTCCTAGTTATTAGCCTCTTAAGCCCCTTGCCCAGGCAAGATAGGAGGGTTATTGGTCTTTAGGATCTAGCCTTTGAGAAGTTGGTTTTTCCAGGCTTCTAGATTATAATAACCTCAACTCTACGGAAAGGCTGGGTAAAATAGCCCACCTAAACACAGGTTTAGAACAGTAGTTGAACCGGCTTGGATATAAAATCCCAGTAAGCCTTAAGTAGTCTTGTGGTGATCCCATCGATGCTAGGGGTTATAGCCTTTATTAGGGTGGTTGCCCTTATTTCCTCCTGGTTAATTATAGTTTGCTAGGGTATATGTTGTCTCTGGACTGTAGGTATGGTGAGAGGGTTCCTAGGTAGGTCGTCCGTATTATTAAACCTCTCTAATAGGGCCCTCCGTAGGGCCTGGGCCTTATCCTGGTTATTGTCGTACGTTTAGCCTTTAATTATTAAGGGGGGGGTTTTGACTATTAGGCTGGCCTTACGCCAGCCCATTATCTTATAGAGGTCCTAATCCAATTTAACCCCTTTAATTTTAGTAGTCTAATAGGTTTATTTAGCTTTCCTAATTGTGTTTAAAAAGGCCTTTTGTTCTTTAAGGATAGGGGGTGGTGCGGCCAGCTCTGGCCCCTGGGATTGTTGGTTGCGGGCCTTGAGATAGGCTTGGTGGGCTTTGGAGTACTCCTCTGTTCACCAGGGGGCCCCCTTTCCTCGGTTTTGTTATCTCTTCCCTACAGCTTGGATGGCTGTTGAGAATAGGTTGACTATCCGGTTAACCTGGGAATCTAGTTTAACTAAGGTAAGTAGGTCCTTAAGTATAAGTAAAGTTAAGGCCCCTATCCTAATTAGGTCTTTAAGTTGAGGAAGGGCCGAATCCGGGACTAATCTTATCCCTAGTTAATATCTTTATTATTGTTTATTATTATTAAAAGGGATAATAGTTATAATAAACTGGTGATCAGCTTTTAGGTGTAGGTATGGATAGGGTTTAGCGTATGTAAGCGGGATATTTAAGAAGGTTAAGTTAAGAATGTGACCATGGGTGTGCGTTGGAACCCCTACTTTGCTAATAAAGGAGAGGCCATAGTTGTCCACCTAATCAGCTATATCGTCTCCCCTATTCCGGCTAGCGGATCCGGGCTCCTAAGAGTGGTGGTGGGCATTAAAATCCCCAGTTATAAGGGCTTGTACTAGTGGTTAGTATCCTAGGAGAGTGGTCGTTGTATGGTTATGAGGATCGCCTGGTTATTTATAGATGTTTATAATAGTAGTGTTATTGACTTTTAACCATAGGATGTCCCTGGTCTAGATAAGCCTCTGTTACTATACCCGAAGCCTTATCCATTTTCGTATATAAGTTATTACCCTAGGCCTTATTTCCTTGCTATTCCAGAAATCAACTAGAATATAAGAATCAAACCCAGGGTATATATTAACTTACATCCTATTAGTATAGCCTATCCAGGGCTCTTAAATAAGTACTATATTGACCTGATTAGTTTAGTAGAGCTCTAGGAAAGCCGTATGTGCTGGAGGCTTTTTCCCCACGTTATATTAGGCTACCCGTAGTGCCCGAGGGGTGGTCTCTTTAGGTCTACGCCTCCGAAGTGAGATCGAGGTGGGTGTAGGTATTAGCGATGTTATAGTCAGTTTTTTAAGCTGCCCTCTGGTTTCTGCTTCGGAGAGGGTGGATGGGGTGGTTGGTCTGAGGGAGGGCTTCGGGATCTTTAGCCTCGTCTTCGTCCATACTACTAATTATATCCCCATCACCTAAGCAAACGGTTAATCCTTAAAAGGGGGTCCTATTATATGGGCGCTTAGAGCCAGGCTGTTAGCCCTGATTAGGAGGGGAGTTTTGGGGTTATTAAGTATTACTCTGAGTAGTGGTTTAGTTGGTCTAGTTGGTGTTATTGCGGGCCTCGGAGGCCTTTTACCCAGCCTTCCGGATCTATCCACGTTCCTTTCAGTTTAGAAGAGTAGGATAACCGTTAACCATTAGGGGCCTAACTGGATAGTCTACATAGCCAACTTAGAAGGGCCCTAAGTAGTTAGTACACTTTGGCTTAGTTATATAAGGCTTGGTCTCGTAAGAGTTTAAGGGTTTACTATAGTTATTGTAAAGTGGCCACTGATTACAGTACTAGTTTATATAATATCCCTAGTAGTTCGGGTTATACCTAAACAGGGTCCTCTTTTTCCGGATAATCTAGGCCCTACTACTCTAATTAAATAATTTAAAAGGTAGTACTTTAATTATAAAAGAGATAACCTAAGTAACTTCGTTTATAATAGGGTTTAGGCTAAGGTGGGATTACCGGGCTAGGGTAGGTTTATGGCCAGTCTAGGCGATAACCTCGTCTTCGATCAGGGTTAATATATTAATACTTTTCCCATCTAGGCTTTAAAGCTTAGATGGGAAGTATAGAACAGCATATATAAACCACTTTATAGGGGTTTTTATTTTTAGAGCCCCTAAGTAATCCGCTAACTTTTACTTATTTCTAAAAAGGCTTTACTGGACTTATTTATTTAAGGGGCTTTAAAGAGTATCCAGTTGAGATATAATAGAGATGTAGGATATCTCCTAATTGTAGGCCAAGGGCCTAGTAGACTATACAGTATAGGGCAAAGGGGGCATTCTTCTGGGTAGCCTCTAGGCCTTCCTCGGGGATACGGATGAAAACCCGGAGATCTTCCAGTTATACTTAGGCTTACAGGCGGGTAGGGGCCCAGTTCTGGGCCGGGGCCAGGACTGGGGTTAGGGTTATGGCCGGGGTTAAGGCTACAATAGTAGCCCAGTTCCGGGGTAGGGTCAGGGCAGGTGTAACTTTATTTTTTATAAACCTCTTTAGGGCCTAAATCACATAGGTCATAGCCTCCTTTACGATCTACTTTCTAAGCTCCTCAAAACTGGAGACCACATTATCAACGGACTGGGCGATAATCAAGAAGACATCCTTTCGGGCCTCGTAAAGTCTGGCTTATTCGTCCAAGGCGGCTAGGATAGATCTAGTAGCCGCCCCGCTTACGTTCAAGGGCCCCTTTACCGTAGAGGGGGCTATATTAGGAGTATTAGGCTAGCTTCCCATAAGGCTAGGCTAGGATGGTTAAGCCTCGGTGTCGTAGCGGTACTTAGCCTTTACGGTAAGGGTCGGCTTTGGAGGTGGTCTAGAGCCTCGATTAGGGCCGGCCGGAGGGGCCGGCTACAGTCTAGTGCCCACCGGAGGCTAAGAGGCCATTACGGGAGGGCTCCGGGAAGGAGAGGTGAAGAGTTTTTAGCTATTAAGGATCTTAGTGATGTATCACCTATTTCATTAATAGTAAATGCTAAGAAAAATTAGGCGAGAGGGAAGTTGAACGCCAGACTGGGAGTGCAGTATAAGCTGCCCGTTCTGGCCGATGACCTTACTAGAGCTGGTCTTAATCTCACTGACGATGACGTTGCCCGACTTGATGAATGAGAGCGAGAGCTTGCCGGTATTAATGCTAACGGCGTCCAACGAGTTAGCCACGGCTAGGCTGCTGGTGGCGGATTGCCTCTTGGTGCGGGAGAAGCGAGCCATTGAGTTGGCCGACGGCTTAGAGGCCCTGATGACGTACTTGTTGAGGATCGTGTTGGATTGAGGGATCATGTAGCCGGCCCACTTGATGGAGGCGTCGGGCCAGTAGCCCGTCACCCACAACTGCAACGGGCCACCGCCGGAGACGGTGAACTCGGTCATGTTAAGGTTAGTGCTTGCCACGGGCCCAGGGCAGGCCAAAGGTGGTGCCGGCGGTGTAGGAGGACGTGCGGCCGAGCCACTTGAGGCCGGCGCTGTCGCCGGTACTGCTGTTAGAGCGCTGGGCGTCCGCCGGGCCCAGGAGGCCGGCTAGGGCGACGAGGCCGAGGACGAATCGAGACATCCTTGGACAGTCAACAACAGAGGAACAAAGCCCAACACGTTCGCTGCGCCGTTGTCACCGCTGGAAAGAGCGCGCCTGTCGCATCCTTTTTCTACGGAGCCCTCGGGACAATGGGCCGCGAATTATATGTCAAGGGTTCCGCGTTCATTTCTTGGCTCATCGCACCGTCTGGGGATGGCATCCTGCGGCGTGTCATTGAAGTGCGATCCAATGGGGAAGAGCCGAAGGCGATGCGGGGGGAACAGGGGTCTGGAGCTCTTTGAACAGTCACTACCTATATACTGTACATCAAGCCTGGCTCCTTTTTGGATTGTCTCGCTATCGTACTTCGGATACTGTACATCAGCTTGGGTATTGCATATCGGGGTCTGGAGCTCGCAGCGAAGGGGGATCGAGGAGCGAAATGGGACGTTGAAATATACCTATCACGCAAAGTGACGGACGGGGGATGCCCTTCTTAGGACACACCACTTTGTTGCGACTTTAATCACGCAATATCGCACCATCGGGACTGCTCAAAGAACATTGGATGATGCCAGGGCTCGATAGTCGCACGGTTACCAATATGCAGCGGCAAATGGTGTTCCTCGACTGCGACCGCAGCAGACCTGGATGCAGGAACGAACCGAACCGCTGGAAAGAGCATGGGTCGCCGGAATCCCGCCGAACAACATTGGATGGCGTTAAGACGGGACGACATTTCGTGATCTCTTATCCTTGCATCCCGCTCAGATGTGAAGACAAGTTGCAGACTGCCAGACTGTGTGAGAGCCGCCATCGTACAATCTACATCGTCAATTATCTAATAACTTTGATGAGACGTGCTTCTGATGAGGACATGTGAATTTTGATGGCCGGGTCCGGGCATAGGGGCGTCCGCATTCGGCGTATATTCAGTCTATGACCGAGACTCTAATGACAAGGGTCATGGTGTGCGAACAGAGGTGGCATGGGCCTGCAAGCTAGCCAAGGGGCCATAAATCAAACGGGACAACGTCGGCTCGGGAGTCGTCCCATTCAGTAGGCTCTGCCAGTCCTTCCCGGCATTACCGATATCCTGCTTACGCTTGGTTCATTTGAAGAGCATCATCCGGGAATGGGATGAACACTTCGTCGCCATGTCCACTCTATTGCGATGTCAGAAGACTCCTGCTCTCACATGCTCCACGCCGCCCTCCCCTTGGCCTAAGACAGCGTTCACCATCGTGCCGTCCACGTGCCGCGGGCCGCCACTGGATGATTTGCCAAGAGCTGCCAAAGCAGACGTGGTTCGCATCCAGAACCAGCAGAGTCGTGCGGGGGATGTTGACGGTCCTTGGTGGCGTAGAGCCTCTTATACGGCACTACATTCGAGAGACTCCAAGCAACTTGCCGACCCGGGTGGAGGAAGATTGCCATAAACCTGCACTTTACGCAACGAAAGACGAAAGGTGCCGCAAACTTGTTTTCTATTTTTTCACTAAAAGTCTCCTTTTTTTTGTTTTTCGTTTTTTTTCACGTTCAGACAAATGTTCCTCCTGCTTCTCGTACCCAAGGTACGTTACGAAGCCGAACTATGAAAGCAAATTCGGGCCGCGGCATCTCCTAGCTGCTCCAGTGGCTGCGGCATATACCATGAAGGCTGTAATGGAGATGCGCTTTGACCGGACTGCGCGTCATGGGCTTAAATGCCCATTTAGCAGTGTCCGTCCTATTTGTTGATTAGTGACTGCATGCCAAAATGTCTCCTGACAAACACTTACAGCGCAAGGATCGGACGGTCCCGAAGCCGGATCTCTAGCCTCGACATTGGCGACGGGCTGGGCCTCCACGTTAGTGCTGTAGCTTGACAAGTTTTGAGAAGAGGCTTTGCGCCTTCGTCATGTGAAAACTTACCTCCTTGTTCGGGACAGCAACCGCCAGCGTGGCGAAGAGAAGAGCGATGATGGCTGTGATCTGCATATTGAAATAAAGCCTACGTGCTTGGTCTCTCTGATGATCTGAAGAGTGTATGAGTAAATGTATGATGGGAAGTGAGAAATGATTTGAGAGAAGTTGACGACGGGAGAAATCTTTCTTTAAATATTCAATTCAACGGTAATCACTTAGTGTGATCACAACGACCTTTGATCGTAGATGACTACTTCTAGCCTATCAAAAACGGGACACCTTCATGCAACTCCCCCCTGCGAGGGTTTCGCTATGCGAAAATGCGCAGATGCATGAGACGGGCTATGAATGATGAACGTCTCATGACGTGGCATCGGGCAGTTTGTTCTGGAACCTAGCTTTCCGGCATTGCCCTCAAAACTGTCAACCAGTTACGTGGATGGAAGACAGTTACTGCCTAGCCAGCTCCATAGAATCGGGCTTTTCGTATGAGGACTTTACTAGTAATGTTATGTGGCAGCAAAAGCGGAACCGCAATTGCCACTGCAGCAATCGCGCCTTATAAACCTACTAACTGGGCTCATAACTGTGGCAGCAAAAGCGGAACCGCAATTGCCACTGCAGCAATCGCGCCTAATAAGCCCACTAACTGTCACATGTTATGACTTTAGTAAAGTATAATTACTAGGACTGTTAAACTAAGTTGAATCGTATCAGGTCACGTGGTCTAGCCTAGAAGGTTTTGACCTCCTAAGGTAGGAGGGCACTTCGCATACACTAACTTTAGGCGGGCTGGATACCAACGCAGCTAATGAGCTTGACTCGCAATGGCCTCAATGGTGTTTAACAGTGATTAGCTTAGACTCAGAAAAGATCACTAGCAAAATGTCCGAAAATCTCGATGTTGCTGCAGGACATGAGTAGGTATTTATGCGAAGCCTCTCTCCGGCTTTCCACATGTCTGGTGGCCCCTTTGGCCTCGGAGGCGTCCGCCACCGCGAGTCAGGGCCGAGACACTTCTGAAACCAGACCAGAACTTAGTATACACTGCCCTCTCAGGGCCCCTCGTAGTCTAGGAAGAATCAACACGTGAGTGACTCACCACACACGGGCAGCGTTGTCCGTGTTTTGATCAACAGTGTACCAGCTTCTAGGAGAATCACTAACTTCGGTTCTTGACCAGCCCAAGGCCAATACCAACGGATATGTCGGTACTTCATCTTGAAAGTGAGCCGATTTAGTCTTCACAACCTCGAAATCCATCCATGAAGATAAGCAGTGGGAGCGTAAGCTTCGGTTTACCTCTTCGGACTCTTTCGCGGCCGATTGCAACATACTTTGTCATACGAAATTGTCTCGGTCTATTTAAGTCAAGGTGATCACTGCGGTACAGTGTATGCCGGTCTGCAGACCCTATAGTGCTCATGGTTCACCTTGCAGGAGATTACGCCCGGGACACTGCCAGCCTCATTCACGGAAACCGACTTCCGACTAGCACCATGGACACAAAGCAGCCAAAAGGAGACGCTACCACCGGCGAACAGCGACCAGGATACAACATAATCTCACTAACTTTAAGCACGCTTGCCGTCCTTTCCGTCGCAATATATCTAGCTTCCGGGCTTGGGCTGTCCAACACGCCGGAGGCCCCACCGGTGACCACGATCGTGTCCTATGATCCCCTCATCATCTATCTTGAGAAGTTTCTATCCTTGGGTGAAGTGGCATACCTGAAAAATCTCGCGTAAGTACGCCCGCGTATTCTCGAGGGGGCGAAATTCCTGGCTCTATGTCGTTCCCCACTACGTTACGCTTTTAGCGACTTACACATCCGCGCGTGAAACTTATAGGCAGGAGAGATACAACCCTTCAAAAGTAACAGACGAAACCAATGATGAAAAAAGCGGGACATCGTCTACGCGCCGGAGCTCGACAGCCATCCTGCCCCGGCAGGACGCCGTAGTCCGGTCCGTGATCACCCGCGCAGCAAAGTTCCAGGGTTTCGCGCCCACAAACCACTTCGAGAATATCCAAGCCACGAGCTACGTCGCTGGCCAGGAGTACAAGCCCCACTACGATGTGCTGTCTACCAGGGCGCAAGAAAACAGGTCTGAAAACTCCACGGAGAGGGTGTCAACCATGTTCGTGATCTTGGAGGACAACTGCGAGACGAATTGCGGGACGCAGTTTCCTCGCATTGCGATTGACTGGAGCTCGGAGGATGCCAGATGGTGCGAGGTCGTCGACTGCGGGGATAGAAGGCTTACATTCCGACCCAAGGTTGGAAACGCCGTTTTCTGGAAGAATCTGCGCGAGGATGGGTCGCTACACGAGGATAGCCTACATGCGGGCCTGCCGCTTGAGCACGGGGCCAAGATTGGGCTCAATATCTGGATGAGGAACGGGATTTATCCGCATCTGACGACAGAATAACAAGCCTACGGGCATGCGACCATTAACTGGGCCCCGAGTCTGCCTGTGCGTGATATCTATGGCATGGTGGAAAAGGTGAACATTGGAGAGCCCAAACAAATGAATGAAAGTCACTGAATTATCCAGAAGATACGAAGTCACCCAGCACCAAGAAACCCGAGTTCGCCTAATGTGTACATGATATCTGACTGTAATAATGCGGAGAAAGCTCGCAATATTCAACATTTCCACCCCCTGATAGACCCATTCCAGCCAGCCATTTTAGCTTTTTAGGCCAGTTCCTTACGTCTGGATGATGCGGTAATCTCCCTAAACGACACCGTTCTCGGTCCACGGCGAGCACGACTGACCCGAGTCAGTTCGCCACGATCGCAGGTCTCGAAAGTACCCTTGGTGCAGATATAGACGCGCGTAAAACCAACCCGCCCGGTCTCGCCGGCAAATACGGTCATGTCGTGTTCGTAGCTATCGGTGTATTCTTCGGTGAATTCAAAGCCCACAGACACGGAAATGATGCCGAACAGGTCACTCACGAAGGCATCGAAGGAGGTCGTACTCGCGACCGACCTTTCGTACTTGACAGTGAACATGCGGTCGGTCTTCTGGGCTGGGCCTGTCGAGCTGAAGATTTGCGTGCCAAACGTCGTGTAGTAAGGCTCCCCTTCAGCTTCGTACGAGCTCGCCTTGTAGCTCTTACACTCGTCCTTATGGCGCATTTTGGCCACTTTCAAGGTGAGGTCCTCAGATGGCGTTGGCAAATTTGAGGCAGGATAACCGCATGCCGCCGCCAGCGCGGATGCTGAGAGCCTCGGCGTCCTCGGACCGGCGCTCCGATGGGATGCCGGCCGCCTTGCAGTCACCAAAACCACAGCAAAACGAGATCACTATACCATAGCATCAGCCACCTCGTATCGTGGAAAACATCTCCGAGTCTGTATTCAATGGCTCAAAGGACGTAAATTATAGCAGCTTGAAGTCAAATTCTTCAGCCTCTGAAACGACGCATCATGGTATCTGACTCACAATGATAAAACAGGAAGGCTCCCGGCGCTACTCACTGAAGGTTTCCTCCATCTGAAGCTCTGGAGAGCATTCGGCGTTCTCGGTGTGGTATATGAGGTCCCCACAGCCGTTCTTGGTCCAGCTAGCCCGCGAGCGAAACATGTTAGCTGCCCCACCCTCCGCCACAGGGGTCTGCAAGGTTGCCCCAGACGGAGTATTTGATCTTTCCGACACCTTCTTTGAGCCCCTGGCCGCCAAATACCGTGTTCGTATCATAGATAACACAGTCAGGGTAGCGCGGGCCACTGGAGGTGAGCGAAGATTCGCATTTCCCGCCGCACCTTTCCTCTGTGCACCAGGCCACCTCCTGTCCCGTAGCAAAGTGCACAACGGCACCAAGGATTGCGACAAGAGCGGAAGACTGCCTCATGTTTGAAAAGGAAGTTGTGGACTTGTATGTCAAGATTGATGGACAAGTAAGGCTTTTGATGAGAGAAGTTATCGAGATTAATGCGAAGGTAGGCTGATCTGGTCAACGGCTCCTCTCTCAAAAGTTTTCGTTGTTACTGAATTTGTTAGTAGCACAGGATACCCGATCGGGTCAAAATAGATAAAACAGTAGTTCTCTGTATATTAGTTCTAATTACTTAAAGAGTAAGAAAAGGGGAAAGTTCGTAGTACACGAACTACCTTAAATTTCGCTATAAAAGCACAGCGAAATCCCTATAATACTATTAGCTAGGAATAACCGGGGATTCCCCAGGATTCCTTGTTAAGGCTAGAAGTAGCTAAAGCCACTTCTACACCACTTACTCCTTGGGTTTCCGATGGGTTATTTTAATACTAGCAACTTTTTATTTTTTATTTTATTATATCTATTGGAAACACAACCTCAACCGAACATCTACCACTTTTAGCGTGTACTGTTAATGCGGTGCTAAGGGGGGCCCCAGTCCCCGCGGTTTGCCGCTGTGCGCTGGGGTAGATTAGGTTGTGTGCTAATTGAACCCTTAATAACGCAAATTTTTCCCACGAATCGAGCCGACGATTATTTAACCTAATAAACCACCGGCGACTCGATATCGCCTTCCATAGGTTAAATGAAGTTTTTAATTAACGAAGTAGAGGTTCTATTTAGCCTCCCGAAGGAGACGGGTTCTTTCCTGGTGTAAATGGTACTCCTAGGTCCTATTATATTATTATTAACCGACTCCTCGGCTTCGCTTTTTTAACATAATACCCTATATAAACGAAGACTACTCCTCGAAGAGTTATAGCTATGTCTTATCCGTTGTAGAACTTAGTGGAATAGGATAGAGAAGAATAAGTTGTACCTCCTTTTACTAGTTATACGGATAGCCGCCTAATATTAACGAGATACTATGACCACAAAGAGTACTCTAAAGTATTATACTTATTTTCTAAAGGAGGAGCTATGCATGGAAGTCGTTTAAGTTATTGGTGAACTATGGCCACTAATAAGAGGAGCTCGTAATACAAAGGACGGGTATAATAAATTATCGCTAGGGTATGTAACGGTCCAAGCACGTATATTGCAACTAGCTATGGCGACTACTACGAGTATCTTTAAGATAAGGAGAAAGGAAGGAAAAGTCTGTTACCCCACAAATCCGTTGGATCCTAATCAGGTCTGCTTGGGCCTGGTCAGGCTTAGTAAGCAGCGGTTGGCGTTGGACATGGCCGAGTGGTTCCGAGGCCTCTGATCGGGCCTTGGCCCGTGACAATATTAGTCTACGACGATAATATACAACAGTAAACTATAACCCGACGAGCCGATGACCTGAATTACTATAACCCATTCCTAATTACTAAGTTATACTATTTTCGTATTTAAACGCCTTTTAGAGCTTATAACAATTAATTTAATTAGAATTTAGTCTATTATAAACCCAATTTCATCGAAATTATAAATATCTAAGTCCTTAATACTATATTTTATAATCGTATTCATCATAAACCAAAACTACACATTTATTTATTATAATAGTATTTTTATATTAAGCTTTCTTATAATTATACTTACGAAAAAACTACGTCTAGAGTTATAATTATCACTTAACGAAGTTCAACGCCTAACACTTACTAACCAGGGGTACGTCACGGTCAACGAATAAACAATTAACCATTTCTTCCACACCAACCAGCCGGGGAGGAAATGATCGGGAATCTAAGTCGAGAATATACTTAACTAACTTCTCCTCTTTAAACAACGTCAAATTCCGCGAGTTCAGCATACTATCGTATCGTAATACTACGCCCTTTAATTGGTTATATAAGGTTAAAAATGATACAGAGTAGATCCGGGTAACCGCTCGGATACTAAGATTTAGGGTCTTTACGATCACTTGGACCGTTAATATAACATAGGCTTCTTTGTTTAATGACGGCATTCTTTTTAGTGGATGAACACGTATTAAAAGTGGGAAAATGGATTATCGTGGTTAGGTGATCGGCTCGCTTGTCTGATCGGCTCGCTTATCATGTACGTTAATATTAATATTATAAAGTGTGATAGTTAGTGGGTTTATAAGGCGCGATTGCTGCAGTGGTAATAGCGGTTCCGCTTTTGCTGCCACATAATATATATAAACCACTAAGTAACCCTAATAATTATATAATTATCACTCTCTTAGGATATTAACCACTAAGAAGAACCCTAATAACTAGGGACTTTAATACTTATTATTTTTCCTAGGAACCCGGATCCGTTAGCCGGGATAGGGGAGATGATTTAGTTAACTGGGTTAACAACTATGACGTCTCCTTCATTGGAGAAACAGGGGCTCCAACTCACACCCATAATTACGTCCTTGACCTGACCTTCTCAAATATCCCCCTTATACACACAGGTTTCTATATATACCTATATCCAGGAGCTAATCACTAACTTATTATAACTATTATCCCCCTTAACAATAATAAATAATAATAAATATACTAATTAGGACTAATATCAGTCCCGGATTCAGCTCTTCCTCGACTTAAAGACCTAATTAGGGTAGGGGCCTTAACTTTACTTACCCTTAAAGACTTACTCACCCCAGCTAAACTAGACGCCCAGGCTAGCCGGATTGTTAACCTATTCTTAATTATTATCTAAGTAGTAGGGAAAAGACGATAAAGCCGGGGAAAGTGGGCCCCCTAGTAAATAAAAGAATACTCTAAAATCCACTAATCCTATTTTAAGGCCCGTATCCAGTAGGTACGGGAACCAGAGCCGGCCTCGGCCTCACCACCCCCTATCCTTAAAAAATAAAAGGTTTTTTAGAAATAATTAGAAAGGCTAAATAAGCCTATTAGGCTACTAAGATCGAAGGGGCTATATCCGATCGGGATTTTTATAAAATAATAAGCTAGTGTAAGATTAGATTAGTAGTCAAACCCCCCCCCCCCCCCCCTTAGTAGTTGAGGGTTAGATGTACAACGATAGCCAGGATAAGGCCTAGGCCCTACGGAGGACCCTGTCGAATCCGCTGTACTAAGCGCCTAGTACGCTTCCGGTGTGCTCGAAGGTCTGTGCGCAGTGCGGAACAATAATGGGCCGAAATGCGCCCTTACACCAGCCACCTTAAGGGCTAAGTTTGCCCCTAAAGAACAGGGAGAACAAGAAGAATTACATAATTATTGAATATATAACGAATTAACCATTAAATCCGATAATTAATAGTCTAATATGTGCTAAAAACAACCATTAAACCGAACCCTACTTATAACCGCTATTCCTACGTATAATACCTATTCGATAATAATAATAATGACCCCTACTACGAAGATTGCACTTCAGATGACCAAGGACTAGGTCCTTTAGTTCAACTAATTATAATCCTAAACGAAGACCTATAACTTATGGGACGCTATAGATCTATTGGTTAAGTACTCCGAGAGCACCGGAGAAGAGACCTACGAAGAGATTACTCGAATACCGGAGTGGCCGGCGATCTCCAATTACCCAAAGGTAATCCACCGAAGGGTTAGAAGCACCTTAGGAAGCAGCGTAACTTAAGAACCCGACGAAGTATTCGTCCTAGGCCCTGAAGTGTTTATGGAACGAGCTTATACTCTTAAAAACCTATCCCCTATAAACCTCACTCTATACAAAGAACGACGAGCAGAATATAATGATAACTATAAATATTATACTAAATAAATAAAAGGCGTATATACACTTTAAAACTAGTTCTACGAAATTATTGCTTTAGACCTTCTTAAATATTGTTATACCGTGGATAAGGGATTTAATGAATAGGTCTCAGAATTATAAACTCGCATCGGCGGTGCGTTATACGAGCACCGAGTAAATGTAATAAAAGTATATTCCAAAATCTTAAGTTATCCTAATAAGAAGAGATTTGCTATACAAAAGGATACCAAGGACTAGATTAGCCGTTAGGAGAGTATTCTCTATAAAACTTAAGTTATAGATGTCCCATAAGTTAAATACTTGAGTACTTAGTTTTTAGAGTTCACATAAGCCCTTAGCGGAAGCCTTATTAAACTATGGATTTAAGCTTACTAGTTAATAATTAGAACTAAAAAAATGAATAACCTACTTATACTAAGTAAAGTCCTCGTTAAGGCTTGATAAGTCCTCCACTAAATAAAAGATATACGGAAAACCAGATAAAGAGTATTTAGACCTATAGCGACAACCGGCGGACCGGCTAGTAACGACGATAAACCATAATAAATAAGGACCTAACCGCGAAAAGCCCGTAATAGAGGCCGTAAAAGCCGTGGAAGGGGTAACGGGAAAAGTAAAAGGAAATAGCCGTACTCCCCAACTAATAGATCCAGCGACTCTAATAAGGGTAGAATGTGTATAGTATACCTAAAACAAGGTCACCAGCTTTCGAAGTACTAGTTAGTCTTCCCTAATAAGTGCCCTGACTACGTATACTGTGATCGAGCACTTAAGAAGTTGGTTACTAAGTAATTTAAGAATAACGAAGACCTTACTAAGCGTATCCAAAGGCTTAAATTTATTATAAAATCAAATTAACTTGTAGGACGTTATTAAGCCCGCGTTTAAGCTGCAATAGCAACCTCTCATAAAACGTATTCACTTTATGGATCCATAATCCTCGACTCCAGAGCTATAATCCACGTTTTCAATAACCCCTCATAGTTCATATAACTAATGGGAGCTACGCCTAGCGATTATCTCTAAGCAGGGACTTAATAAGTAGTAATTAATAGCTTTAGAATAGTGGATATTCGCATTAAGGGGCAAGACGGCAAGCCGCTCAAGTTTCGCTTATATAACGCAGTACTTTATAAAGGGTTTACGAATAACCTTATTTCTTTAAAACACTTACACCGAAAGGGTTTTTAGTGGGATACCAGCCCCGACAATAACTATATTAGGCGCACAAACCAAAACTACATTTACGAGCTATTTAAAATCCATAATTAAGATATTCTTAATTATAGACCTATAAAGGATAAAGCGGTATTCACAATGATCGTTCCGCTCCCTCAACCTACACCAAATAAACTCCTAAGAACCCCGTGAAAAAACCGCTTTATAAACGCAATAATCCGCAAACCTATCTAAGTAAGCGTAGAAAAATAGCATCGGAGACTTGGATACCCAAGGAGAAATACTCTAAATCACCTTAGTAACACAGTAAGGGGGGTGAGACTCCTAAATTAAAAAAGTAGAGACCCCATAGAATATAATGCGTATAGGATAACGAATATAATACACTAAATCCACTAAACACTAAAAAAGTTGGTTAAACAGGTAAAAGCCGGAGACCGTCTAATATTCAACTTCTACGACTATAATAAGGGATACGAAGGGTATACGTCCCTTATACTTCTTTCTAACTAAGCCTTAAGGTTAACATAAGACTTTTACCTATAAAAGAGAACAATAAAAATAATCTTAAAAGTGTTATTCGAGTTACTTAACTATTTAGAACATATTTATAATACAAAAGTTAAGTTCTTAGAAACTAATAACGAACTTCTGAGATATCTATACCTAGTAATAGACCTAAAGGGGTATAGAATAACAATTAAAATATTAGCGCCTAATACGTAGGCTTAGAACGGAGGTGCTGAAAGGCTTACTACGATTATTAAAGCTAAAGCTAAGGTAATGGTTATTATAATGAATTTCCTAGACTACTTATGACCTGAGATCGTTAAAATAGTAGTTTACCTCTATAACTGAACCCCGTTACGAATACATAGGTGGAAAACACTTTACGAGCAGTTCCATAAGCAATTCTAGAGTAGAGAAGATGAGATTTATACGGTCCCTAACCTCTCCCACCTACGATCCTACGGCTATAAGGCCTACGCTTTAATGACCAATGCGTAACTTAAGTACTAACGATGAAAAAAGCTTGCCCTTTGTGCGTAGATTAGCTTTTTAGTGGGTTATACGTTAAGTAATTAATTTAGAATATAGAACCCTCTTAAAAAGGATGTTTTTATAATGAGGAACGTCGTATTTAACGAAAAAGTGTACTTTAATGGGAACTTTAAGGGTACCGTTAAGGAATTTCACCACCTAAACCTATAAGTAATTGAAATACAAATTCAAGAACTTATTAAGCAAACCTAGATATAAACATTAATATAAGATGTTAACGAGGAAGTAGAAGAGGTCACCCTTATTCTTAAAATAAGTCCAAAGTATAATAAAAGTACTCCAAAGGTGAGCTCCGTTATAGAAACGTACTCGGATAAGTTGAGATAGTATAACATAAGGTGCTTTACGCCGTACTTAACACCTAAAGTGTTACTATTAAGACCCTTATTATTTTTCACTATTTTAGAAGTGGTTTTAGTTGTAAAAGGGTAGGGGGAAAATAAAGGAAAAGTGTAAAATAAAATTATAATCTTGGACTATAGTATAAGCGTAGCGAGGTATAGAATCTCGTTTAAATCTGTTTTCTTAGTAGGAATAGCTCTAAAACGGAAATAATACTACTGTCACACGTCTTTGTGGCACACCTTAGTCAGCATCACGTGCTCACTCCATACTTCTAGCCCAGCGCCTTACGGCAACTAGCTTAGGAGAATCAACCCTTATTCAACCAACGATTTAGACTGTGACAATTGGTAGCACGACTGACCTTACGGTCCTGTGGCCTAGCCCTTGAATTTTTTCAAGGTATCGAGGAATCCCTCGATATTCACGATCTTTTTCACGAATAAAAGGCCGATATGCCACTGTCTTCCTGATTCCAGCAGGAAGCCCACCAGACCGAAGCCATATTCTTCACCAGAATCGCCGCCAATATGCGCGCACCAGCTGTTCTATTCGCTAGCCCTACCGATCCAACCAGAGACCGACCTACTCTCTGGAAACACTATACCTATCGCCAAGATTCGTGGAATCCAGCGATATGGCCGTCAATCGAGGCCCTCGAAAGCCAAGCCCTAGGCCAGCCTCAACCCAATAAATACCCTCTTCAACGCCCAGAGCCTTGCCGTAAATGTGGTGCGAAATTCAATACAAAAAACGCTTTATTCCGCCACGTATACGCCAATTGCTGCGGTCAGCGGTTTCGCTGCCGGCTCTGCCACGATACCTTCCTTTCAAGGAACGGCCTCTTCCGCCACCTTCGACGCCCTGAAGGCTGCCCTCAGCGACCCTACCGAGACGTCGACGAAGCCAGCGTGGCCACTTCGATCCCCTCGTGCCCCGAGTCAGGCTCCGAGCCTTCCGAAACAAGCCCTGAAACAGGCCACGAGCCTAAAGCCGAGCCCGAGCTTAAGCCCGCACCCATGAAGGAAGCCAAACCAGCACCCTTCCTACAGAGCCTTCTCGCTGCTGCGAAATTCAACACTGCAGCTGACGCTTTTCACAAAGCCAACGAGGCTATACAACAGGTTACTTGGCGCCTTAAGATGAATGAACGGCCCTACGCTAAATCATACGTTGGATACAATTGGAAGCCCCTACTTAAAGCTAGGAAAGCTCGTGGACAGTATTACCTTAGGGACCAAAGTGTAGTACAAAAAGGGGACTACAAAGAATCAAACTCAGAGACCCTTACAGCTATGATGCTTAGAGTCTTTAGCAGTATCGAGGCCCAACAGCAAGCACGCGAAGCCCAGCAAGCATACGAAGCCCAGCAAGCATACGAAGCCCAGCAAGCACGCGAAGCCCAGCAAGCATACGACTACCAGTATGACCAGCGACCTGATCCAGCAGGGTCCTAGTGGTAATAAGAGCCCTGAAGACTAGGAAGGATTAGAGGAATCTAACGAAGAAGAGGAGAAAAATATGGATGAATATGGAAACAAGGAATTCGACGATAACGACGATCCCTACGGCGATGACCCTTATAACGACCCATACGAATCATAACCTTAGGTTTACCCCTCTATTGTAGCCCCTGGCTAGTAGAAGCCTGAGGCCACAGTCGAATAATCGTTAAAGGGAAGCCCTAGAAGTATGGATTTTACTGCTGCTGACGACGATTTGAACGTTATCACAGCAATCGGGACGATTGCTTTTCAAAGGGGGGCACATGTCACACGTCTTTGTGGCACACCTTAGTCAGCATCACGTGCTCACTCCATACTTCTAGCCCAGCGCCTTACGGCAACTAGCTTAGGAGAATCAACCCTTATTCAACCAACGATTTAGACTGTGACAACTACGAAATATAATTAATGGACGGTCTCCTAAGTATACGTTTATAGTCTAGTTAACCCAGTGCCCCTAATAAGATTAGTCACCTTAAAACCTTTAACAAAAGTATATTAAATCAAAAAACTAATGGGGAAGTACTCTAATAACGCGACCTTTTTAGTGGGTTAATAAAGTTTAGTTAAAAGGGGACTTCTACTAAGGGAAGTACTCTAAGTTACGTATATAGAGAGTTTCCTCCGCTGGGCTATAAGGGTAATACACCCATAGGTACTCACTAGAAGAAACTACCCCCTCTCTCCACGTCACACGATTACTTAAAGGATTACCCGTATAGGGACGACTTCAAAACAGCTAAAATAAGCTATCTAAGTGGCTATAAAGACTCCTATTCCTAGGAGGAGGTCAACAAAAAATAAGTACAAAGTAAGCAGATTCTCAGTTACTACTGGGTATATACCTATAAACTTAATAAGCATAGGAGGTTTATAAAATTTAAAGTACACCTCGTTATCCATGGAAATCAATAATTAAGAGATGAACGAGAAACGTACACTACTACACTCACAGGTATATTATTCCGAATCCTTATTATAATAACTACTCACTTTAATATAGAGCTTTTATAGTATAATACGGTAAATACCTTTATGTATACAATAATCGATAAGGAAGTGTATATACAACTCCTACCTGGATACCAAAAAACTGGACGGGTATTACACTTAAGAAAAGCACTTTACGGCCTTAGGAGGTCACCTTTACTCTAGTAAAAGCACTTAGAAAACGGGCTCCTAGAACTCGGCTTTTAACGAGTTACCGGAGAGAACTGTTATTAGTAAAAGGAATAAGTTACGTTCTTCTTTTACATAAACAACTACGTTTTAACTTTCCCTCACAAATTTCATAACAAAGTAATAGCATCGATAAAAGAACTTCAAAAACACTATTATCTAAAAGGTGGTTACGAGTTACAATAGTTCTTAGGAATTAAGGTCTTAAGAGACTAAGTAATTAGGAAGATTTGGTTATTATAATTAGTATTCACCGAGAAGGTGAGAAAACTCCTATTAGACGCTAATAAGCTACTTAAAATACATTTTGAAACCCCTATAATAACCTTTAAACTATTTCTATATAATAGAGTAGCTAAACCATAGGAGATTAAGAAGTATTAACGTAAAGTTGGAACTATTATATATATAATTATAATAATATACCCGGATATCGTATTCACTATAAGCCATCTTATATACTTTAATTAAAACCCAGGACTAAGTCACCAGTATACAGCGGATTGAGTATTCTAATACCTTTACTTAACGCATTCTCTCTATTTAGAATACGGAGTTACACCGGGGAGCCCTAAGGACATTTTAGAAGTTACTTCTAATATTAGTTTCGTTAATAATACACTTAATTAGAAGAGTTTTTAAGTACTTATAATATAACTTTTTAGTGGAACTGTTACGTAGAAAATAAATAAGTAATAAATAGTTATAATATTAACAATAAAAGCCGAACTTTTCGCCCTATTATACACAATAAAGGAAGTTATTTTTGTAAATTAATTAATATCCATTTTATAAATATAACTCTCCACGGAGAATGTTTAGAACACTAAGTTTACACCTTAAACACACTCTCAACTACGAATTCACATATAATACAATAACCAATAAACTATACACCTTATAACCACAGAACAAATACAATTACAAACACACTTACACTACGTCGATATTTATAACCACTAATTATATTAAGAAATCGAAAATAACTACGTTAATATTGCGTATACACCATTAGCCAAGCTAATAATAAATGGATTAACAAAAGCGCTTTCAAAGCAGCCATTTCAGGCGTTTTTTACACAACTAAATATAAGTGACCAGCGAGCTCGTCTCGAGAATAGCCGTCGACGTAACCTCACCGAAGATGAGGCCCGCTAGGAGGCCGGGATGGCCAAGGATAACATATGGGACGTTAAGGCTCGTAATCCTCACACTCCTAGGGGCTCGTGAACCCCGCAGGAAGGATATATAAAAAGTACTCTAAACGGAGGAAGACGAAATTCACATCTCGAGACAATTACAGCGCTTAAAAATAGCTATTAAAGGGCGGATCAGGTGGCAAGAAGCCCACCAGACGGAGGCCTCCCTAAAAGGGCGTGTCGAATCCGCTGTACCAAGCGCCTAGTACACTTCCGGCGCACTCGAAGGTCCGCGCACAGCGCAGAACAATGATGGGCCGAAATGCGCCCTTACACCAGCCACCTTAAGGGCTAAGTTCGCCCCTAAAGAACAGGGAGAACAAGAAGAATTACACAATTATTGAATACATAACGAATTGACCATTGAATCCGACAGACCCTACTAGAGAGGTTTGATAACACGGATGACCTACCTGGGGACCCCTTCGACGTGGTTACGGTCCTAAGATGATAAATACCCCGGTAAGCTATAATTAGTTAAAAGGAAATAAGGGCAATTACCCTAATAAAAACTATAACCCCTAGTATTAATGGAATTACTATAAAAATACTTAAAGCTTACTGGGATTTTATATTTAAGTTAGTTCAACTACTCTTTTAGGTTTATATCTAAACTAGCTACTTTCCTTAGCCCTTTTATAGGGTAGAGGTTATTATAATTTAAAAGCTTGGAAAACCCGATTTCTTAAAGGCTGGATCCTAGAGACCGATAACCCTCTTATTTTACCTGGGTAAAGGGTTTAAGAAACTAATAACTAAGAGAATAGCCTACCTTATTATCCTAGAAGGAGTGGCCAGCCCATAGTAAATAGGGGCCCTACTAAGTAGGGTAGTTATTAACTTAACAACCTATCTCACACACAATATCGAATAAACCCTCGATAAGGGGCTTATAGCTATGCTGGTGACGATGGATGTGAAGGGGGCCTTTGACTTTGTTTTCCGGAACCACCTTATTATCCGACTACGGTAACAAAGTTAGCCTAATAGCCTGATTAGGCTGATTTATGCCTTTGTATTAGACCGTATTATTAGGGTTAAGTTCGAAGAGATAATAACAAAGGACTTCCCTCTAACCTGTGGACTACCTTAGGGCTCCCCACTATTACCTATCATCTTCTTACTTTATATTTCCGATATCCTAATTAAAGACCCAAGGTGTAACAGTCCAAGCACGTATATTGCAACTAGCTATGGCGACTACTACGAGTATCTTCAAAATAAGAGAGAAAAGGAGAAAATGTCTTCCGCCCCATAGGACCCGTTTACTCTGATCAGGCCTAAGGTTGATCCGTCTTAGGTAAGCCGGGCTTAGGTAAGCGGAGTCCATAGCTAAGAGGCTACGAAGCCTCTAAAAGGGCCCAGCCCATCATAATTACCCCCCCTCTCCCTCCTCCCCGTTCAGAGGAACTCGTCTATAACTAGCCTCGTAATAATCTAAAATTGTAATCTCCGTTAATAACTCAACTAGTTCCTAAATAAGCTCTACGTAGCCCTTCCACTTAACTAAAACCTTCTAGGAACCACGAATCTTCTTAGCGTCCTGGATCTCTTCGACTTCGAATTCCTTTTCGTTGTTTATTAATAGAGGTGGTGGTTAGGCGTCGTCTTGTTTTTGTGATAGTAGTGGGTTAACTCCCGTATACCTGATTAGGGATATATGAAAAACGTTATAAATACCCGGCGGCGTATTAAGCTGGCAAGCATAGGATCCGACTATTTCTAACATAGTATACTTCGCATTTATCTAGTCCAACTTCTTAGATGGTCTCTTAGAACGGATGTTCTTAAGCCTTAACTAGACCTTATCCCCTAGTCGAAACTAGTTAAAAGGCTGGCGTCGTATATTTGCCGAGGCTTCTTGTTGCTTTTGGGTGGAGGTCATCGCTGCTTATGCTTATTCGGAGGCCTCCTTCAACTTCGAGACTAGGGCCTTTGCCTGAGCTGCGGGGGTCTTTCCTTTAGTCCGCAGAGTCTCCCTTACTCTAATCAGGTCGATATCATAACCGTGGGTAGTGAAGAAAGGGCTGAGGCCTATTAACGAGGTAACCCTGTTATTAATAATTATTATTACTATTAGAAGTAGGTCGTCCTAATCATCTTAAGTGTACAAAGTATAAGCTTAGAGGTAGGTTTCTATTACCTGGTTAGCTCATTCTATGGCGCCGTCTATCTCCGGGTGGAAGGCCATAAATAAACGTTGTTTTATCCATAATAGTTAACAAAGCCGTTTCCATATACGATTAGTAAATTAGGGGCCTTTATCTAAAATAATAGCTCTCGGGGGTCCGTGGTGTCTAATTAGGCTAAGTATTAACGCCGTAGCCATAATGTCCATTGTTATATCCTTAAATGGCTTGAAAATCACATTCTTAGATAGTCGGTCTATTACCACCATAATATTTATTGCTCCCATACGGTGGGTTAGTGGTAACCCTATAATAAAGTCGATTAATATCTCTATTTAGACCTGATTAGGGACGGGTAAGGGCTTTAGAAGACCCCTCTTCTTGTCCCGCCATATATTACCCCGTCCATAGACGTCGTAGTTCCTTATAAAACGTCGGACATCCTGCGACAGGCCTGGCCAGTGAAAGCGGTGGCTGATCAAAGCCTTTAACGTGTCTCTGTTGAGATGGTCACTAAGTGTTAAGTCGTGGGACTCTTAGATTAACCGGGTTCGTAAAGGTTTATAATAAGGGACCCAGATCCTCTCCCTCTAAAAGAGTTTACCATCGTCGTCCACTAAGCACTCTAATAGCATTATGGGCAACTTCTATTATAACGGTAACTAATGGTCCCCCCTTTTCATAATTATCCTAATTAGCTAATAATAATTATTTAATTATAATCCTTTAATCTAAGTGGACTTTAGGGGCTCCTCTTCAAAGGGGTTCAGGATGGGTTCCAACCAATCAACCTTAGGATCATCGTCCTAATCCATATCACCTACTATAGTACTTTCCACGAATTCCGTTGTATCCATTTAATTTATTTCGAGAATTACCCGGTTCACCATAACCATGTTCTATTTCCCCTTTAGGAGTTATATCCTCCGTCCTTTTAGTTGATCATTTCGTTGGGTATTGGGAACGTCTTATTCTCGTCTAAATAGTGTATTGGGGATTATTGCTTATTTACCGGGTCGGAACTAGATTATGAAGTTATAATGGGATAAGAGCTCCGACCATCTGACCTAGCATTTACTCAATTACCTCTTAATCATAAAATACTTAAGGTTAAGGTGGTCGATTAGGATAATAAACTCCTTTACACTCCTTAATTCAGAGTCCCAGTGTTCTAAACAATGGACTATAACTAATAGTTCCTTGTTATATATTGGGTAATTGTATTCTATTAGTAAGTTCTTCTATAAAAAGAACACAATAGGCCATAAAATACCCTCGTTATTGTATTATGATAAAGCACCACCCACTACATAACCTAATAAGTCTGTTTCCAGTATAGTAGCTCGATTAGGATCCTAATATACTAGTACGGGGGCACTAATCAGGAGGGCCTTTAACTTATTAAACACTTTTATACACTCATTACTCTATACAAATGGGACATCCCTCTTTATTAAAGTTGTAAAAGGGTATACTAACCCTAAGAAGTCCAGTATAAATTAACGGTAATAATTTATAAAACCAACGAAGGCACAGACTCCTTACACTAATCGGGGGACCTCCCATATTTAGATGGCCTTAATTTTCTCTGGGTTAACGCGGATACCCTTCCCTACATCGATAATAAACCCTAAGTATTTAACCCTCTTCATCTCAAAATCACATTTATCGATATCGATTTATAGGCCAGCAACACCCAGACGGCTTAAAACCTTTTTAACTTTCTCCTTATGATCAGCAAGTAAATCATCTAAATAGATCAGAACGTCGTCAATATAAGCGGTACAGAATTCGTCCAGGAAGTCCCGTAAAGTGTAGTTAATATACCTCTAGAATATAATAGGGGCCCCTATTAAGCTAAAAGGAGTCACCATCCATTCGTATAGGCCATATCTTATTCTAAAGGCCGTCTTCCATTCGTTACCTTCTTTAACCCTGATCTTATGGAATACAGCAATAACGTCTAGCTTTATTAACCACTTAGCCTTAACTAGGGCTCTTAGAGTTTCGCTAATCAGGGGTAAGGGATATCTATCTTTCTTAGTGATAGTGTTCAGAGCCTAATAGTCGATATAAAACCTTAATCCTCCCCCGGGTTTTCAAACAAATAGAATAGGTGATAAAGTAGGAGAGCTACTAGTACAAATAAAGCCTTTATCTAGTAGTTCTATGAGGGTCCATCGAAGTACAATTAGCTCCTCCCTAGACATCCCATATAGGGGTCCCTATATAACTAGCTTATCTTGCCCTGTTGAGTCTTTTTTGATGGGAATTACGTGGTTAATATTATCTCGATATGGTGATAACTAATCAGCCTTATCTTAGTTAAAAATATATAAAAACTTATGGTAATACGTAGGGAGTTTCATCCTCGGGTCTATTTTCATTTTTAGTGTTAAGGCCTTCTCGATATTAGCTAAACTTATAGAGAATATATTTAGGGTAGATATACTAAAAGGGGTCTCTCTTCTCTTCTATGCCCGCCTAATTAGGGCTGAGAATACTAATCCAGTCTACTACTGGATTAGGAACTTTGGATCTTACTAGGCCTAACCCGGTTTCCTTTCTACTACCCAGTGGTCCATAATACTTATATGTAGAGTACCTCGCACTAGGTAAACTATAACGTTATCATCAATTATCCAGGACCTTCTAAGGATAACGTCATCTTTTTAGTTAAGAATAATATAAAAGAATAATTAGTGTCATTTATAGTTATTAATATCGATATTAGTATAAATAACGTAGCGGATTACACTAGGAACTATAGTGGTGATTTACATTAAGTTCCGAGGTGTAATACTAATGTGTAGTAAGCGGAGTTTCTTAGTAAAGGCGTCGCTAATCAGGGCGTATATTAAACATCCTATATTAACAAGGGTAGTTGTATAGCGTATCCTATTAATCCCAATATTAACATAAAATAGGTCACAATCCATACTCTTTTTAATAACCTTCTATTCCTCCACAGCTTATTCCTCCTAATAACGACTTTCACTAGGAGTTACTCTTTTCCCGAGTCCTTAGAGTCCTAATCAGAGCCAATATCTGTTTCACTATACTCTTTGGTCTTCCCTTTCGAGGTTTTGGTCTCCTTATCTTTCCGGTCTCTAAGGTATCTCCATTGTATATGCCCCTTCTTACCACAATTATAGTATTTACGGGTTTCCTCTTAGCTTAACCTTCTTTGGACTGGTTTATCCTTAGCTATCCGGTTTACCTTAGTGGGTTCCCAATCCATCTAATTAGGTTAAGGTGATCCTATCCAATTATCCTATCCGGTTAATAACTCAACTTTGTTCTGGCCGGGTATTAACGATCTCCTATATTAACACTCACAGCGAGCTTAGTATAATTCACTATCCAGCTTTGATCCTATTATTAGGAGTATTTAAGTGTATATAATATAGGCCGTTGGTTTATTAATTATACTAATTAAAGGGGTTCTTATTATAATATTTAAAGCTCTTTTTAGGTAGTTAATCCTAACGTTATCCAGCCAGTATCCTCCTCCCACTTCTACGAGCTCCTTTTTAAACTTAGGAAGGAAGTGGGCAAAACTCTTATTCTCCTTTTAACGTATTGTTCTTAGTTGGTCGAGGGTTCGTGCTTCTATATTAAGGTCTACATAGTAACCCTTTAGGTATTCCATAAATTATTTAAAGTTCTTCAACTTATTAGCTCCTCCTTATGAATAATAGGTGTTCATTATAGTTTATATAGTGTTTTCTAGTTTAGAATAAATATAAGTAAACACTACTAATATTAAATTAAAGGCTTCCCTATCCACACTTATCTTCCCTTTCATCTCAAGGTGCTATTATTAAAATCTCTTATGTAATCCGTTAAACTTCGGTGAATTAGGGATTTAGTGTTTTAGTTATCTAGGAAGTAGCGTATAAGCCTGATCGGGTGGGATCGGCGTCGTAGAGGGTATAGGGGCTTTATATAACGTTAAGGTTAGGTACCTGGGTTCTACTAGGGTCTATTATAGTATTCGAATCTACTCTCATTAGGCCTCTCGTTTAACTGCTTAGGTGGTCCACATCTCCTATAACTGGGCTAATAATTAACCAATTAACTACATTAGTTGTTATAGGTTTCCGGATAAGTCGACGTTATCTTTTATTATAATACAGTTATCGTTCCTTTTACACATCTTTATTTAACAGTAACCATAGTATATTAATCGACGTTATTAAAGTACTCTACTACGTAGAATGCGTTTTTTTAAGTTTATTAAAACCTCCTAACCCTAATCAAACCTTGCTAATCAACTTTAAGTATTTAGGGACCTTTAAGTTAACCCACTTAGAACTCTTTACTACTCCCACCAAGGTCATAAACTTACCTTTCGTCGACAATTATTTCTACACCTAATGTACTCTTATTATCTCCGATAATACTAAGATCTTAAAAATAATATAATAGTCCAAATACGTATATTATAACTAATTATGGTGACTACTACGAGTATCTTCAAAATAAAAGAGAAAAAGAGAAAATGTCTTCCGCTCCATAAAACCCGTTTACTCTGATCAGGCCTAAGGTTAATCCATCTTAGGTAAGCTGGGCTTAGGTAAGCGGAGTCCATGGCTGAGAGGCTGCGAAGCCTCCAAGAGGGCCCAGCCCGTCACACAAGGCTCTGATTTAGATATATAAATAATATAGGCCTTTTGATTACCGGCTTATCCCTTAAAATAATACTATATCCTTATACTAATAGGTTACCCAAATTCTAAATTAGGGTACTGATAATAAGGTCTCCTTTAACTTAGTTAAATGTAAAGTTATCCACTTTACTAGGAAACATAAATAATTAAAAGACTTACCTAGGATTAAAGTTAGAGACTTTGAAATTAAAGCCTTAGTTAAGCTGATTTATTAGTTA
Source organism: Colletotrichum gigasporum (assembly GCA_024584535.1). NCBI lineage: Eukaryota > Fungi > Ascomycota > Sordariomycetes > Glomerellales > Glomerellaceae > Colletotrichum > Colletotrichum gigasporum. Next base: position 10,409,738 of record CP077948.1, read on the forward strand.
GGGGTTTAGTTTAATAAAAAACTCTTTTTCTAATACTATATCGAAATAAGAGTAATTATAGCGAAAAAGGAACCTAACACCTGGGGCACCTAATAAATATAAAAGGAGGAATCCCAGTAGTTATTATATAAAAGGTGGTCATTACCTATGTCCTCCTAATAGCTTTATATGGAGCTGAAACCTAGTTTAGGGGGCTAACCAAGTTAGCCCTAAGTAATACCACCTCCCCTTAGGGAGGGATTATTAATATAGGTTAAAAGGGCCTCGTTTAGAAGGTTAATAAGGTCATTATAAGAGTAGCCTAAACTATCCTCCCAGTCTAAAAGATAACCCTAATAAGTAACCTCCTCTGAGATACTGGCCTGCTTATTAGGAAAGTGGTTTTAGAAGGGGTATACTTACACTTTATAGTCTAACTATAAAAGGTCGACTAATAATACCTATTAGTCCTAAGGCTCCTATAATAAGGGAGGTAGTAAATACGGTTTTAATAGATAGTAAGCCTTGTTTTAAGGGTCCTAAGGCTAGCACTATTTTAACTATAACACCTCCTAGGGTCATAAGACCTAATAGTCTTATACACAAAGGAGAAGGCTACTAAGGCCTTTTAGAACTAGCTAAAAACTATCCTAGATAACTATATAATTATTTATTCAGATGGTTCTAAAGTGTATAATAGAGCCACAGGATATGGATTCGTTATTTATACAGGTAATAAGTATATAACCTCAGGTTATAGCCAACTTGGCTTAGTAGAAGTGTTTAATAGCGAAGTAGAAGGAGCGAGGGTAGGGCTTTGGTGGGCTCTCCTTATTTCCTAAGGCCAGCTTATTTATATTTATATTAATAATATTAGTATTATCCAGGGGATATGGGGTGAAGCTCTAATCTCCTCATAAAAAGCCTTCTTTGAAATCCACGAGGTGGCTAGGATATTCGATATATATACCTACTAGGCCCCAGGGTATTAGGGGATAAAAGGTAACAAAGAAGTAGACTACTTAACTACGTAGGGTATAACACTCTTAATGCCCTTAAACTAACTAATAACCTTAATAAAAATTAAGTAACTCACTAAGAAATGAATATAAACTTAATACATATAATAATAGTGTAAAGAAGTGATAGATCGATACGCTTAACTAGGACTCAAGGCCAGCCTATCCAGCCCCCCTAAACTAGCCCTTTTACGGGCTACCTTATACCACCTCCTTATAGCCCGATTAGGCTACGGAGACTTCAAATAATATTATTAATACTTTAATTATAATAAAGCCCTATTTACCTATTTTTATAGGAAAGTAAAGGATATAGACCACTTAGTTTATTATTAAAAGACCTTAGTGAAAAAGTAATAGTGGCCTACCCTCTACTCTTCTAGTTCACTAAAACCTATAAGAACTATGGGATTACTTAAGTGATACTTTAAGGGGTTAATTATTAATCCTAAAAACTGTAAGGCCTTTCTACGTATAATAAGTTTTTTTTTTAAAAATCTACCCATACTACTAGGGGCTAACCTCCGGCTAGGCCTTAAAATAACCGTCTTACTCTACTAAAGGGACTAAATAGGAAGTAAAGGAATTGGAGGAATTAGTGGGATCTAGGGACAGATTGAACATATAGTAGCTAGTAGGCAAGATTTGGAGAACGCGGGTAAGGGCTGTATACTGTAGAGTAGGTAGTCTGAGCCTGCGGCTCTCCACGCCACATACCCCTCGGGAGGTCTGCTGCAAGGGCTACGCCCTTGCCGCCATGGCGTTAAATACAATAACAACATTCCGCTCTTGTCATAGGGCCGTCACCGCTCGCATGCTACTTTTCAAATAGCTGCAAATCTTTGGAAATTTTCAATGCGGCCCCAAGGGCAGGCTACAGCTCAGAAGCTCAGTTCGATGCTTCCACCCGACATCGGGACTCGAGATACAGAAGCCACTCACCTGAACCATATGAAGCCTCATACAAGTATCCCATGGCGACTCCAGCCGTGCCAGCAACGCTTGTGTAGCAAGCAATGCCTGCATTCGTTCCCCCTCATCCCCGAAGGACGCAGTGTTCACATCTCCTATGTTCTGCAGAAATGAATTCAGCTTAGAGGTAGTGGGTGTTGACCCGTCGATCTCGTTGTGTTCTGATGACATCGTATTGCTTGGTCTCAGTCCAGTGCGAGTCTCCCTATTGAGAAAATCTATATATGGAACGCCAGCGGGTGCGCACTTTTAAAGCACCCTAGAATGGCCGTCAGTCGCGCAAACGGGAAACCGACTGAAATAGATTTGAGTGAAATGCCTCGTCTGACGCAGATCAAACGAATCTGGGGATAGCTTTCGTTTTCACAGAGCATAGGCACTTGAGTAGCAGGGGTCATACTAGAGTTGGGAGACGCATTGGTCAGGCCATTGTCAGCGCTTGGCGTGGATACGACAAGCAATTTGGTGGTCTGGGTTCATGCACCCAACATTAGCAGAAGCTTGGCTTCAAGCAGGCTGCCGATGGAACTGGGTTTCTAGAAGACAGGTTCATCTCGTTGTCGATTGGACCATAGGTTATCAAAGTTTGTGACACGTACGTAACCCACAAAGTGAATCGAGTGCAAGGCATATATCTGTTTTCTGCGTCTTCATTACCATGCTTGCGCATTGCTCATGTCTCTCGTTCGTTGTCAAATACCTAACCATCAGATCATCCACGATACTCCGCCTGCAGGCTTCAACATGCCATCAAGAGTGCAGTACCCGAGCGGTAAGGTCAATGTGTTTCATCCATCTTTTCGAATCTCGTCAGAGAATTTGGCAATGACTTGGTACATGTGTAGTAGCCTCAGACCGGCTATAGCTCAGCCTCAGCTCCCAGAAGCCTGGTTGTATTTCCTACAATTATAATCTCAGAAGTCCAATCAACCTGTATTTGGCAATATGGAATCTATATGTTCGACTGGTGTATACTGTATTGAACATTCCGTTGTGTCCAAGGGAACAACTGAAGCAAGCATTTCGTACCGTCGATACCGTCTTGGCAAGATCATGTCCACGTATCCATCACTTGATCAATCCCAACTCAACCACCTGAATCCACAACTTGACCCACGGCCACCAGGACTTAGGTCGCGAAGCGGAAGTCGAGCCTATCAAGTTAGTTGACTAAGACGTCATAATACGAATGATGACCTGAAAGCTTACCTCTTGTTACCCTGGTCGGTTGTATTCGCCCTGTAATTGTGTTGCTCCTCGGGAGACATGGCATCCCATATCTTGGCCTTGGAATTGTTTCTCCATCGATAATAAAAGTACGTAAAAGGGTATTGTATTAGCTGCATTTGAGATGAGTCCCCAATCAAAGAATGTGGAAGCAGGAAGAGACAACTTACACACATCCAAATGCAAATAACCAATAGACCTTTGTTGGCTTTGAAGTATCGGGGAGCGTCATCAGGTTGGTAGACTTAAGCAATTAGCATTGGACCACATGGTCAGAAGGTAGGCGAAGCTCACTGTTTGCCCCGATCATGCCACTGACTTGCACCCACATGTTGTACAGACTGATAAGTGGTCAGTATAGGTTCGAATGGGACACTGGGGTTCTTGACTTACGAGGCAGAAACGGTTCTGTTCTGGACGGATCCTGCATTCCTACTTGTCCAGGCGACTTGAATAGGATGGGTGCTGCGGGCAGAAGCGGTCAGCTATTATTGCATCACCTCTTGCTTTTGTCACTTACTATGGGAACGACAACAAGACGGTCGCAATTGCAAAGTAAGCCCAGGGACTGATCGGATCCGCCAACGCGATAAGCGCCACGAAGCACGGCAGCAACCAGGCATCTTCCGCCATTGCCACAAAACTCCGGTTGTTTACCAACTCGCTGAATGCAGTGATTGCCAACATGGTCAAGCAGGAACCGACAATGTTTGGAATCTTGAGCAGGTTGGACGTGATGACGTTGAAGCCCAGTCCGCGGAAAGAAAGAGTCAGGTATTGGTCGACCGGGTACTTGGGTAGACCGAACAACAGACCGAGGGCGTACAACGGCCACATGTCGTAGTCTTTCGCGCATTCCCAGATTTGCCCGACAGAAAGACCCTGTCGGTTGTACATTCCGCCCTTTTGAGGGTCGTCGCGGATGACTGAAATAGAATTAGACAAGGTCTTCAGTCCAAGTTCATTCGTGCAGATGACGTACCAGAGTTGACAATGATCTTTTCTTCCTTCTCGTTGAAGTAACCCTTCGGGTTCCACCAGCTCTTCGTTCTAGCAGGGGATTGCGGCATGAGAAAGAAGGAAAGAATGCCAATCAAGACTGTGACTATGTCAGTATCCCTACGACAGGCAGTGGAAATCTCCCTTACACGTGAAAGCGCCCCTGGGTCTGTTAGCAATGGCAATGAAGCTGACAGGAAGATGGAACTCACTCGATAAGGAACATCCACCTCCAGCCTGCGTAACCCAAAATGCCACGCATCGACAGCATACCGACCGCGGCGAAGCCGACGCCAATGTCGACTGAGGTGGTATGTTAACTCCGATATCATACGCATGACTGCGATACAGGCCACTCACCCAGTTGCGAAGACATCCAAAACCAAGCGAGTCTGATCGGAAGCTGAAGAAATGGTTAGAACTTCGTTGGGGCGTAATCGCCGTGAAGAATCACTTACCGACGTGCCCGTGTACCAATAGCTGAGGTAGAGAATCGTGTCCCTGCAAACGCGTCAACAACAGTATCTAGCGTTCTAAATCTGGAAATCATACGGGATGAAGCCGCCTTGGAATGTCGCACTAACTTGGTCAGCAAAGATCAGCCATGCCAGTGGTAACACCGAACTCACATGAGGTATCTCGTGGCGAGGAACGAGGCCCGGCCTTTGAGGAAGAACTGCATAGCAGAAATTGTACTGAAGATGCAAATCTGGATGGGGATCCACAGATCCGGACCGATACTACGAGAATCAGCTGAGTACTTAGTCTTCGCTTCGGTGTACCGACCGTTTGGAGATCAGCTGGGATGGGAGCTCGGCAACCAGGAAGCCAACTCGAGCAATGGTTTGGCCAATGTTCTTTGGGCGGTTAGCGCTGAAACTACCACCGGACCGGGCAGGGTAAAGGATAGGATAGGATTGGTATACTCACATAATCACCTCGAGTGAGGCCCAGGTCGTCAAGCATGTTGTCCGACACTGCGTTGGAGATGTTGTTTCGGTCGATGTTCAGAGCCGAAAACATGATACAAACCCAGACCTGGACGGTCAGCTTCGCTCTTTGGCTTGTGTCAGGGGTCTTACCATGATCTTCCAATCAACCTTGCGTCGCACCGCTCGCTCCTCCCTCCATGTCCAGCGGAACGACGGGTCAAAAGCCGTCCAGTTCTCCCACTGCGGATGGATGTAGAGCTCCTTGTACTCTTCCAAGTTCTCAGAGTCCCAAATGCTCGGCTGCGTAGCAATCTTCACGGGCGTTAGCAACCGTCATCCGGAGAGATCAACACCAATATCGCGCGTACCGCGTCGAGGTCGTAGATGTCGTCCTTTGGCCCCTTTCGAATTCTTAGGAAGCGGAGGATGGCGTCGCCGAGCGCCGCCTCCATTCGCGCGCCGCCCTGGGTCGCAAGGGCCGGCGCCGTGGGAGGAACCGAGTCGACGGGGTGCTTGTCGTCTGTTCCGACCTTGGAGCCCACATCGGCCGGGTCGGAAGAGGTGACCGACCCGGCGGGGGAGGGCTTGACGGCCGGGTGCTCTTCAGCAGGCATCTTGTCTCTACACTTGAAGAAGAAACATTGGACGGTGTCACCGCATAAGGTGACAGGAAGGCGACAGGCTACGTGCAGAACTATTTATGGGAGGATTGAAGTGCATGTGGTAAAAAAAAAAAATCGTTCAATAGGGGCGTTCAGCATCTCCGGGTTCCCGACTGCTGGGTGCTCTCGCCAAGGGGTGGCCATGGGCCGCTCCCCCAGAAGATGAAGAAGAAAACCGGCCTTCAATGGGCAGGAAGGGCCCCTTTACTCCAACTTTCGCTCTTGGACCGAATAATTCTCCACCATCAGAGATGACGACATCACGCTTACCCAGGCAGCCTCCCACCACCGGCGATGTTCCGAGAGAGCTGTCGAGCGAGCTATAGAGCTCCTTCGTTGGTCCTTCGCGCTCGGCTGCCTAACGCTTCTGCAGCCAAACCATCCTCGATTTCGCTGCAAAGCTTCAGTTATTATTATAATAAATTAGAGCAGTCGTATACAACGGAACCATTATCAGGTCATGAGGCCTCTCTTTCTCTGCGGCTTGCCTTCGATGCTGCATTGCTTCGGTGTGGAGCGGGCAAGGTAAGGATTAAAGAGCCCGATGTGACAGTGTGTTGCCTTGCGCCACCTGGCCTCTGTCTTGCGCAATTGATCCGCCATTGTGTCGTTCAATTGCGTGCTCATGCAAACCCGTCTTGTTGTATATCCAAGGGTCCTCTGGGACATTGTCCTATTGGCTGCGAGTCGGGGAGCGTCCCCTTCCCCGGCTATCATCCCGTCGCCCCTGCCCTTGCTGCATATTTGCGGGGTTCTTCTGCGCACGAAATTCATTCTCCCGATGAGCTAATCTTTTGACAGGTCTGCGACAGACTGGGCGTTCGGATTCGCAATGTCATAAAAGAGTTGACTTCCCGGAAATTTGGTTTGAATTGGTAGCGATCGCTGATTGCGATTCTTGCTGCATGTCTGCGATTGCATGCCATGTGATCTGCCGCCATCCTGACATTGCAAAGTCTTGCAAAAGCCCAAGCTCCTGGGAGCAATCGTGCTTCATATCGGGGCCGTTGACTTGAGGTTGTCGAAGGGTTTCTCGCAGAATCTAGTTCCCGCGAGTGCTTGCAAGAGGCAGAGCCTATGGAACCAAACTCTCAGGCTCTGGGTGTGTGGCTGTAGTCCGGATCATGCCTTGACTCCTTGAGTCAACACCATCCATCGTCTAACTGCATGGTGATCACCTGTCAATGAACGCACAGTTACTCGTTTAAAAGCGGAAATGAGTAATCGTGACAGAAGGCTTAACACAGCCGCGCAATAAATAGAAAGCCACTGGTCGACGAGAATAGCATCGCGTTGCTGATGTCGCGGGCTGTTACTATCTTATGGGTGCTTGGAAAGGAAAATCAGGACTAAAGCTCATGACCACCCGACACCAGAAAGACTATTATTATTGAAGCTGGCTGGTAGACAAAGTTCAAGGTCAATTCGGGCAAAAAGCAAAAGGATTGGGCCCTAACCAGGGATCGAACCTGGGACCTCTCCCACCCTAAGGGAGAATCATACCGCTAGACCATCAGGGCTGATTAGATAGTCATCTCTTGGATTGCTGGAGGCTTTTCTGAGCTGTGCCCCTATGAAGCCTCTCTGTGGGGCAGCCCGGCGTTCGGTTCAAGAGCTCATCATTTGGCCCTGCACCGTCTAATCTGTATGGTTTCCTCCACGAATGGTTAACTTTCAGCAGCGTTGTATTTCACTAAGAGAAAATCATCTCTCGGACATTGCAGTAGAGGTAAAATCGCTTTTAGTTCGTCCAATCTTAATTAACTCTATTGAAAGTACATATTAGGGCAGTTGTCACTCGTCAATCACTCATAGAATGTACAAGAAGTCAGGCCTCTTGTCCCCAAGCTCCTCGATCTGTTCCTGATCCATGCCTTCGATCCAGTTGTCTCTCTCCCCTTCCCTCCTCTTTCTATTCTCGACCGTCAGCAGCGACGTCATGAGAACACTCCCTAGGCACAGAAAGATGAACATGTACCCCAACACGACGCCGTGGCCGGCATAGTACCGGGGCTCGTCGAAGTAAATATTGCAGCTGATGATGCCGTTGAGATTGCCCCACCCGATGACGAACCCCAGCACGACGCCGCGCTTGTACACGCCCTCGACGTTGTTCGCGACCCAGGTGATGGTGTTGCTGATGCACGGGTAGATGCCCAGCGCGCCGAGGAACGTCCCCGCGTACATGACGGCCGGGCTCTCCGTGACGATGAGCATCGTGAACCCGACGATGCCGACCATGCTGGCGAAGATGTTGCACAGCCCCCGTTGGCGCGTGCGGTCCGCCACCCAGCCGACCAGCACCGTGAAGAGCGCCGCGACGACGTACGGCGGCACCGTCATCAGGTGCGACCGCACGACGCTCGTGTTCCAGCCGAGGTCGTTGACGATGGTCGGCAGGAACAGGCTGAAGGCGTAGAGCGGCATGCCGCACCCCATGTATATGGCCATCGCGAGCCACGTCTTCCAGTCCGTCACCGCCTGCGTGAAGTACGCCACCTTGAAGTCTTCGGGGCCGCTCGAGCTCTGCTGGTCCAGCTTGAGCCGGCGGATGACGCGGGCGCGGTCGTCGGTCGACAGGAACTTGGCCTCGTCGGGGAAGTCGTGCACCATCCAGAAGGAGGCCACGCCGAGGAGGACGGTCAGCAGGCCCTCGAGGATGAAAATCCACGCCCAGTCGGGGCGGCCGCCGATTCCGTCCATCTGTTCGATTGCCGCGGCGAGGGCGCCTCCGAAAGACCCGGAGATGGCGGCGGCCGAGAAGAAGATAGCCTGGAATAATTAGTCGGAAACGCATGGCAATTGAGTTTCGGGTACTCACAGCTCTGAGTCCGAACTCCGAGCGCCTGTACCAGCAGGACAAGTAGTAGTTGATCCCGGGGAACAGGCCGGCCTCGGCGAGGCCCAGGAACCATCGAGCCGCCATCAACCCCTGCAAATTGTAGATGAAGCCCATGCTGAGCATGCAGATACCCCACAAGGTCCTAGTCTGTTAGTTCGGGACATTTGGGAGAGTTATGTAAAACGGCGCATCGCACGCACATGATGATGGGTATGAAAATGGACGGACGGAGACACTTGAGGAGAATGTTTGTAAAGGGCTCGAACAGGGAATAAGAGATGAAGAAGATTGTGAGAGACGTGTTGAACTCCATATCAGTCAATCCCAGATCTTCGCCCAAGCCCGAAACATGTGCATTTCCTATGTTAGTCCTGTCGAGGAAAGCAACTAGGTAGAGGATGCAAAGCTGGGAGTCACGTTAGCCGGGTCGGGTAGCCATGGGAGGAACATACCCATGGCATAAGCTTCATGTCCAGTCGCCTGAGCAGTTTGCGCTCCTGTTGTTTCTGTATCAGCATCCTCATAACCGGAAGACAGTCTCGGCGTGTCACATACCGCTTTCGCCCTCTCCTCTCTAGTCAAGCCCGCATCTGGGTCGGGAACATCTGGTCGAAAGTCCAGGTCCGAGAATTGGACACTTTTCGTGCGCTCCTTTGGGTTCCTTGAAGTCTCTGTTCCCCAATATCCACGAGAAAGTTCAATATCGGTGGTGTTGTTCATTCTCTTGGAGTGCCAGATTCAAGATGCTGTTTTTGGGCGGTCAAATAGTTTAAGGACAGTGATCCCGTACAAAGGAGAAAGAAGAGCGTAGAGCGTAAGTGGGGATAGTGTCTCTTAAATAAAAGGACGTCCCTCAAATCAAGGTGGACAACAGTTCACTGAACGAAGGAGCAGCGTTCAGATTGTGATGAAAGGAAAGCCTGATCCGCGGGTGACAACGGGATATGAGGGAGAGGAAGACTTTTGCCGTGTTGAGGGGTGGCGGAATAAGATTGCTGGTATCCAATGTGAGTCTGGCACCTGCACCGAACCGGTTACACGCGTGTGATTAGTATGCCAATATGCTTTAATAGCACATGTCACTTACTTTTGATGGCCATCTCGCGTCATGCTGGGTACCAACGGCTCACTTGCAGTGGTTCCACGGCCTCGCCTCTGGCCAGAAACCTTGGAAGCAGCATGAAGATAAGAGGTCACCTACGTGAACATCCAAACACAGGAGCTACCATGGGCAGGTTTGATCCTAGGTAGACAGAGAGATATACTTTTGAGAGAACACGAGGAAGATCTTGTTCGACACCAGGACGGCTTACTTGTGTCGCCATTAGGTTCTTCTCTTGTCTCAGCCCTGCCCAACCTCGCAATATTGGCCACTCGCAAAGCAAAGATGGAGGTCAACCTTGGGAGTTGCGTGGCTTTTGCCCAGGTACGGCGGGCGCTGATTCCGGGAAATGGCTTTCTGAAAAGGGACAAGACTGGAAGTTTGTTGCTAGAATCAGGTGGTTCGTCGTGGCTGGTCCGGTTATCCAGCCATAACAAGCATTGATCTACGACGACCGAGACTCCGTAGCGTCGATCCTGGGCAACTTTTATATGACGACCAGTGTCCATTGGAGATGGAGAGCACGAGGTCAACAGCAAGCTGGGCTGTTCAGTTTGCGTGATCGCCGGGTTGCGTCGTCTCGCCGGCCTACGACAGAACCAAACGGTACTTCTGCGAGTCATACCGGGTTGCGGTAGCCATTCCACATTGTCGATGGGTGCTGCTAGTTGTATAAAGGCAACTCAGCATTGCTACATGTATGGTTGCACTTGAAGTGGCCGTGATTTGCGTTTGGCGATGCAGGTTGCGTGCGATGGAGGACGAAAGTGGTTGAGGTGAGGGGGCTAGGAAAGCAGAAATCGGCCGGGACAGTGAAGAAGAATCAGACGGGAGAAGCCAGCTGCCACCGGCCGGCGGTAATGCGTGCTGACTAAGACCCGTCAGCCCCAATCGGCGTCAAGCCCCGCCACCCCGCTATCCCCGAAATCTTGCGGCGGCCGACGCTGACGTGAGAACTCCCATCCCTTGCATCCATGGCTCGAAGCCGCTGAGAGAGACCGGCCTCTCTATATTCACGTGGTAACGCGACCGGGAGGGAGATAACAACTAAAATCCAGCATCTCCCGCCCTCAATCGCATCCTCCCGACTATCTGACAGGGATATTTCCCAAGTGAGGGGCATCTCTCACTCACCTCCATCCCACCTTCATCCCACCTTCATCCCACCTCACCCCTGCCTCAAGCTCATGGCCAAGCGCGTGTGCATCGTCGGTACTTACCCCCCCTCTCCCCCGGCCCCGTTCCGGACCTCCGCTAACTCCCCTCCCAGGCGCCGGCCCGTCCGGCCTCGTCGCCGCCAAGACGCTCCTCCACAACGCGCCCGCCGACGCCTTCACCGTAACCGTCTACGATGCCCAGCGGCGCATCGGCGGGCTCTGGCCCTCGCGCCGCGACGACGCAGACGGCCTCGTGCACCCGCTCATGATCGCCAACCAGAGCAAGCACACCGTCCAGTTCAGCGACCACGCCTGGGCCGCCGACGAGCCCGACTTCCCGCGCGCGTGGCAGGTCGGCCGCTATCTGGAGCGTTACCTCGACCGCTACCGTGGCACCGCCGAGATCAAGCTCGGCCACCGCGTCGTGGGTACGGAGTTGGCGGACGACGGTACCTGGAGCGTCACCGTCAGGTCGGAGGATGCCGGCGAGGAGTCGACGAGCGTATTTGATTATTTGCTTGTCACGTCGGGCTTCTTCGGCCAGCCCATCGTCCCGGACGTGGCGGCGGCGGCGGGTGTGCCTGTGATCCACAGCAGCAAGTACCGCGATCTGAAGGGGTTGTTCCCGGCCGGTGTGAAGGATGGTGGGAAGATCCTCGTTGTGGGAGGGCAGATGTCCGGCGTCGAGATCTCGGGGACTATCGCGACGCACATTTCCGCGGCCGTCAGCGCGCCCGACCCGAACCCGTTCCCGAACGCGGACAAACTGACGGTCCAACACCTCGTGCAGCGTCCCATCTGGGTGTTCCCGCTGTACACGTCGCCAAAGGTAAAACATTCCTTCCCTTCACTCTCTGAAGCTCTCCATCGTTGACACTGTCCAGCCCGGCTCAGCAGCAGCCCCCTTCCTCCCCGTAGACCTCTCCTCCTACAACCTCGCCAACCGTCCACAACCCCTCCAGAACAGCCAAGGCCACATCACCCCCGAGGCTGCAAAGCTAACCCACGGCATCTACGCCGCGACCCTGGGCCAAGACCAATCCGACTTCTCCCCCTCCGTCGCCGTAACCCCCTCCCATCACTCCGAGCCGCCCTACCTCGCCATGAGCGAGCACTACCTCGACTTCGTCCGCGCAGGCCTCATCAACATCACTACCGGCAAACTCCACTCCCTCTCCGGCACGACCGCAACCGTCTCCCCCTCCTCCTCCGAACCCATCTCCGACGTCGCCGCCGTCGTCCTCGCAACGGGCTTCGACCCCTCCCCCTGCATCTCCTTCCTCCCCTCCCGCGTCCTCCAAACCCTCCAACACGCCCCGGAGCACCGCGAGCTCCCCCTCGTCCTCGCCTTCCACGGAACCCACGTGAAGGACTTCCCCACCCTCGGCTTCGTCGGCTTCTACCGCTCGCCGTACTGGGGCGTGATGGAGATGCAAGCCCGTCTCCTCGCCGCACTCTGGGCTCCCGCCCCGCGTCGCCCCAAACTCTCCGACGCTCTCCTGGACGACGCATCAGACTGGCGCACCGTCTCCCTCCGCGACGACCCCCGCACGTCCCAGTTCCCGATGGGCGACTACGCCTACCTGATGCAGGAATTCTCCTCCGCCCTCGACATCCCCATCTCCCCCTTCCCGGGCCCGCCGACCCCGCCTCTCCCGCACAACGGCAAGCCGATGGACATCCTCACCCCAGCCCGCTACCTCTCGCCCCTCGCCGACGACGCAGCCAAGGCCGAGGCCGCCAAGTCCCTCGAGCAAACCCGCTCCGTCGCTACCGCAGGCCTGACCTCCCCGCGCCACGTCGCTAGGGCCGTCTTCCGCAGCCTCCTCGGCACATGGCGCCTCGAGCGCGACCTCGTGAGCAGACTGCCGAGCCACCCGAGCGGTCACTTCAGCGGCACCGCGCAATTCCTCCTCCGCAACAAGACCGCCAATGGGCTCAAGTGCGTCTCGGGCTCGGCGCCGGCGGACGACGAGTCGCTGGACGAGGGCTTGGCGACGGAGTACCTCTACATCGAGGACGGAGAGTTCCGCGCCGACAACGGGCTGGTCTTCAGGGCGACCCGCCGCTACGTCTGGCGCTACGACGAGAAGAAGGACTGCCTCAGCGTCTGGTTCGTCAAGACGGACGACGCGAAGCGGGCCGACTATCTCTTCCACGAGATCGAGTTCCTTCCGCCCCCCGAGGGTGACCAGAAGGGCTGGCAGGCCAAGGCCGGTCACCTCTGTATCGATGACTATTACAACGTCAACTACGATTTCATTTTCAAGGCCGTCAATCTAAAGGAATGGACCATTGGATACACTGTGAACGGGCCAAAGAAAGACTATACCATAAACGGGGTATATAGACGCTAAAGCGATTTTATTAAAAAGTTATTTACGAATTGGTTGGTATTAACGCTTCCAAAGAAACTTCTATCCGTAACTTAGCTGGCGGTTACGCTCAACTGAGTGTGATGGGCGCTGATAAGTTCTGTGCCGTTGGTGAGATGACGGCTTAGGCGGCGGACTTATATGCTATGGGCGACCTACAAGTTTCCCATTTCTGCGACCAACCGCTATGTACGGTACCATCCAACGTGACGGTGGAAGATGCGAAGGCAAATAACTCCCGGAAGGGATGCGTCGGCTATACCGACTTCCCACACTGCCCGCTTCGTATTCCCATCTACCACCACAACCCGCACTGCATACGCTACACACCGGGATACGCTAACCATAACGACCTTTCACAGAATGGCATGCATGCAGACCAGGCCTCCACTAACTTCTATTCTTCGGCCAGGTTCGCTCGCGCCTACGATAACAACCTCATCACGTCACCTCAAATTCGAACCACACTCACAACCGCATTTCAACAATTCAATTACTACCAAAACGCCCCTATCCACCGAATCCTTGCACTGTAACAAATTAACCTTTTCGCCCACCCAATATCGACACCAACTTCCCTCCTGCATCATCTCTGCTGGTACCCACTGTTAGTATTGTGCCGGAGCCGCTACCCATTTGTTAACACCACTAAACGCGAGTTTATTCGACCTTAACCCGCCCGTGAATGGCCTCTGAGCTGGTCGTGGGTAACTCTGGTGGCCCTGATGGGTTGCTGTGCCCACAGAGTGCTATCCCACCTCCTTTACGCCCTATGGGAAGGGGGCCCTCTAGCTTGGTTGCTGCGGTGCTCTAGGAAGCCCGTAATAGCCTTTCCTAATGAGATGAGGCTTTAAGTCTCCTTGCTACGACTTTCGATACCCTTATCGACACCGCCCCCTCGGGACTTAAGACTACCGTTAAGGCTCTTATTGCCTCTTTTGGTTGTTTTGCTATAGTAGAGTTTTCTGGAAAACTTATTGAATTTGTGGGTATTGGGAAGGGAAAAACATTCGCTTAAGCGGCAGTAACCTTTGCTATTAGCCCTATATCACGTGATGGACACTAAGGGCCCTCTAAGTAGGCCCCCCCGTAATAAAACCTCTTTAATCACTGGCTCCTTATACGGCTCCTAAAGGACCGTATCCCTACTTTTTGAAAGATTACCCTTTATGCCCTCCGGTTATTAGTTGCGGAGGAGTTATAGATCCCCTTTTAGGATATCCTAGAAATTAGATATATAGTAATAGGGTATGCCCTTAGGGCCCGGGATATTATAGTCCGGGCCGCCCTACTTAATAGATTTAGTAAGCTTAGTTGATACCTCTCTGCTGAAAAGGTCGAGGAGTTAGTCACCTAGTACTCCTACTTTATTCCTTAGTGCCCTCTTTATTTTTAGAGGTTGGACGGGGAATAGATTAAAGTTGTTGGGAAGGTTAAGGAGGAAGTCCTTTTTTAAACCTATTAAAGGCCGGTTTCTTAGTAGTAGACCCGGGATGGACTTGATGAGGTTACTGGTACCTAAACACTAGTAGTTGTATTATTTACCTGAGTTAAAGAAGGGTTCTAGCTTTTCGGGTAATTAGTGTCACGGGCCAAGGCCCGATCAGAGGCCTCGGAACCACTCGGCCATGTTCAACGCTAACCACTACTTACTAAGCCTAATTAGGCCCAGGCAGACCTAATTAGGATCCAACGGATTTGTGGGGTAGCAGACTTTTCCTTCCTTTCTCCTTATCTTAAAAATACTCGTAGTAGTCGCCATAGCTAATTACAATATACGTGCTTGGACCGTTACAATTAGCCCCTATGCGGCTTCTTCTACCCCGAAAACGTTTCCCGGTACGATACTCGCTAGGCTATTAGGAGTACTACCCGGGCCTGTTCTGCTCGAAGCCTCCTCGCTATGAATAATGCGGCACTATTGACTATGGTAATATAGGGGGGCTTTGTTTAAAGCCTCCCTTTTGTGTTAATTGTTATGGATCAGCCCTAACCTCGTATAGTGATTGTCCAGCTAAACTAGTATTCAAAGTTGGGGTCCTTAGATACCCCATTATAAGGCAACTACGTTGTTTTAGATACGCAGTAAGTATTATCACTATAGAGCAGCCCTCTTTAGAAGGCTCAAATGGGGCTGTAGTCCTTGGCTAACTAGTATTAAGCCCGGAACCAGAGTGACCAACTATAGCAGGCATTATTATTATTGCTACCCTAAGCTGTTAAATAGATACTGAGTATGAAGCTGAGTATATTAATTATATTTAGAACTTCCCACTTATATTATAATAGAGGAGGTTTGCTATTCCCAGAGGTTAGTGTAATTATAAAAAGTTTATATAAATTACTAAGTCCTCCTAAAAGGTAAAATTAGTATAAGGTGTCACGGGCCGAACCCGGTGGTTATGCCCGGGCTATGTCCATGCTCGCACCGGTACCCCACCGGTACCCCACTAGCGCCCACCTCCTAGGAAATAGAGATTTCGTACTATATTATAGTTTACCCTTTTCCTTTTTAACTTTATAAAAAATCAATACCTTACTAAAAAACAGAGCTAGTAGGCAAAAAAGTTAACCTAATACAACTCCTATTTAAAGTACTAACCAGGAAAGGAAATAGTAATCCCTAATACCCTCTCTCGAAGGGAGTAGGACGCTCCCCAGGGCTAGGATAATAAGAGAAAATAGGGACGTATACTCTAGTTAATACCTAACCATATTATCCCTAAGGAAGGAACTAGTGCTCTCTAGGTGGACTACACTATAAACAATTTACTAGTACTCTTATATATAATAATATTCACGAATAATAGCAAATTATAAACACTTTAGGATTAGATTATTAAAGAAGATAGGTTATACCGCTAAGTTTATAAGGTGGTGAAGTAGGGATAATGCAACTTCCCACCAGAGTTATAGTTGAAGGTCTAGATTATGGAATGTGTAATTGATAAGAAGTAGATGGTGAGGATGAGTGGCAGATAGAGGAGATTTACACTGTTCGATGGAAGATGGTGGGTAAAGGGAGAAGACGTAAAGCCCTAGTGAAGTGGGAGGGTTATATTAACCCCACGTGGAAACCAGCCGGTGCTATAGAGGAAACGGAGGCGTTGGACCGTTACGAGGAGCATTATGGGCCGATATTAGAGAACAACGGAGACGCAGCGTATGCGCAGGTGCCCCCCAGGAGGCCGGCCAGGAACTAGAGGCCGCACGGGGGGGAGGAGAGGAGTAGTATCACGGGCTAAACCCGGTGGTTATACCCGGGCTATACCCGTGCTCGCACCGGTGCCCCACCGGTGCCCCACTAGTGCCCACCCCCTAGGAAGCAGAGATTTCGCACTATATCGTAGTTTACCCTTTTCCTCTTCAGCTTGAAATAAACAGTATTTGGCTGCCTTTCGATTGAGACAAGGCCTAGGACCAGCCCTTCGCATAAGGCAATTAATATAACTGCTAATACTTATTATAAAGCCTAATAATAACCCTTATAACTTAATTTTATAAGGTTTCACCCTTTATGGTTTCCCTTATAATAGTTATTACTTATTTTGATATATTATGGATAGCTACTAGGATATTGTGTAAATTAGTAGTCTACGGGCTTTGGGTTAAAGGAAAGGGAATACTGGTGGAATTGTAGTTTAGGGATGACTAGGAGCATTACCCCGGGCAAGCTAGCGGTACCTAGAGGTAGCTTAAACGCATAGTAGCTATTGGGCATGATTTGGAGGACGATTTGGATTGTATTTAGTAATAGTTATAGGCCTGCGGCCCTCTACGCCACATACTTCTCGGGAGGTCTGCTGTAAGTGTGTAACCGCCCTTGCCGCCATGGCGTTAAATACAACAACAAACAACAACAACAAATATCGACACCATTATAGCCTACACCTTGTTAGCAAAGCCTCGCAACTCTCGACCCTGCCTGACCTACCGCTTTAAATAGTGTTTATGGCCGTATTAGTGATTATATCGAGAAGGGCCTGAAGAAAGGACCCATTAGTCCTGGTAATTATTTTGGCTTTTTTATAATAACTTTCATAGTCATTTTCTAAAGTTTTATATTCGTATATATTCCTGGTTTTCGTCTAGATATAGAGACCCTAGGAGGTATAAAGTGAAGTATATAACTATTCGTTAGTTTTGTGGTTGATAAATGATACGAGCGCCGGGCGGATGTAACGGGACCGCCTGCCAATAGTCACCCTTTCGCCCTGGACCCCTCGGCCATAGGGCAAAAGGTCTGTCAGTGCTGGCAGGAAAGCCAGCACTGCCGTCAACGTTGCTTATATATGGGCGCCCTGCCCACGTGAGCGTCTCGCCCACCTAGGGGTTGTCGTACTATGACAGCGGACTTCGCCAGGTGGCTGCCCCCGGCAGCCACCAGGCTACTTAGCTAGGCCTCTCCACCTCCGGTGGAGAGAGAAATCCATGCGAGTTACACCCTACTATTAACGACCTTCGGTCGCCGCAACAATAAATAACAAGTAGCCCTATTTTGGGTAGACGATATTTTATTACTTTTACGATAATTGTCTCCGTGGAGATCTCAACGAATAAATGGCTCTAATCTATAGAAGAGAATAGTTTTATTTCGTTAGGAAAGAAAAGCTGATCAGCTGGCGCCAGCTGGCGGGCCTTGGGGGTCCATTCCTCTCTCCACCCCCTAGCTCTTGGCCCCACGCTTCGCGTTGGCCACTCGCTTTCAGTAACTGTCAAAGTGTCAAAGTGTCAAAGTGTCGAAGCTGAC
Source organism: Colletotrichum gigasporum (assembly GCA_024584535.1). Classification (NCBI taxonomy): domain Eukaryota; kingdom Fungi; phylum Ascomycota; class Sordariomycetes; order Glomerellales; family Glomerellaceae; genus Colletotrichum; species Colletotrichum gigasporum. The sequence goes on from CP077948.1 coordinate 10,427,754, forward strand.
TAATAGTCCCACTGTGCATATGGGGCTTATGACCCCACATATTGAGCAGTTGCAGCCAATACATTTTGATTTCTTTTCTCTGATCTACTGGCTAATCAGAGACCATACATTCAGCAGCCAATCAAATTGCGGAATTCCAGCCAATCAGAGTGAAGCAGTCTCCCCTACACTTTTTCTTCTCGTGGGCACAGTCTAGAGACAAAAGATAACCCTTCCTAACGGAAGGCAAAGACTACACCATAAACGGAGTATATAGACGCTAAAGCGGTTTTATTAAGAAGTTTTCTATAAACTGGCTGGTATTAACGCTTTTGAAAAGAAAACTTGTCATTTGTCCATCCTCCAACGCTAGACATCAACCATCTCGTAGTCCCCGTCTTTATCCACATATGGTATGCTCCCATCATGCTGAACCGAGCTTCTCACAATCCCTTGTGCCTTTCCCGTGTTGAGGACAAAACAGCGACCCCAGCCCTCGGTGCCAAACGCCTAGATGCGCATGTCCGGGCCGGCATCGACATTTCCGTGGCCGTTGTTTGTCCTCGCATGCGCTGAGATGTCGCAGACAATCGCCATCGGTCCTTTGAGCAGGGCGGCGATAGCGTATCGCCCCATGGAGGTATCCATCGAGCAGGCAATAACTGTAGAAGGGCAATTAATCGTCGTCACAAGACGAAGGAATCCTTTGGGCCGGCCCAGTCCGTTCGTCATCGCCAATGTTTGATAGGTATTCCCCGCCGCGCCCTCGCAGGCGTGGTTTAGTTCGTATACATATATCAGACGTCCATGACTGGCCATCAGAAACCGTCCGCATACGCTCGTGGTTAACTTGACTCCTGTAGACGGTTGGGGGGGGCCAAGGATGTCTGTATCCAACTGTTTGAATGACGCCTGTCTGGCCTCGACGAAAGGCGGCTCTAAGCCGATGACGCCAGACCCAAGAGTGCATTCGCGTGCCAACCACTTGGACATCATTCGAACATAGTACTCTGTTGTTGGCTGATGGGCTGCCGACAGGTTGAATCCGAAGACGGTCTCGAAACTCGACCACCAGCCGCCTTTCCTCAGCATTGAGACGAGAATGTCTGGGTTCATGCAAGCTTGAAACCATATTTTGCAGGTGCGTCGAGCAGCGTTAAAGGTGTATGGGTCAAGATAGCCGTTGATGTAGTGCAGTATCTGTTGCTTGTTCTGCTCCACACCGGGGTGTCTCGCCTCCATGTACTGGCGGTAGAGGGACGACGTCATGGCCGAAGACGTGATAACTTTTTCTAGTGGGACTGAGGAGAAGAAAATGCAGTGTAGCAAAAGAAAGGTTACTGTTGATTACGTATTGTAGTTAAAACCGTGGACTTTGACAGACGTCGTTGACTGGAAGATGTTGACGGTGAATGGAAGATGTTGACGAGGGAGAAAGAATGTCCATGGTGTGAATCTGCACCCGGATGATGGGCATGGCCGCTTCCCCGTGCAATCGCATGCTCGCTTGATAGTTCCTGCACCAAATTGTCGTTTCTTCCAAGGCAGACATCTCACTGCTTGCCAGCCAGTGCAGCAATCGCGCTGTCCTCGTGTTGAGTGTCCCGTCAGTCGTTACTTCCAGCGCCCAAGCCGGACTTGCATTTGTCGCGCCTGGTCGAAGGTCCGAGACAAGGCAGAGAGGAAGGGAAGGCTTGAACAGAGCGCGACCCTGCTGGAAAGTGCAACCAATTGGTCGGTTAGCTCAGTTGGTTAGAGCGTGGTACTAATACGTCATCCGACGTGATTAGCAATGCCAAACAGATGATTATCTTTTGCTATTTCCGAGGGCCCCAACGAACCCAATTTTTCCGGGAAATAGCTTTTTTTGCGCCTGCCTTTTTATTTTGCTTGTAATCAATTGCATTTCATTCTTATGCATAGGAGCAGGCCTCATGGCACAATTTTCTTCTCTAGTTTAAATGCAACTCAGTAAGATCTTGGTTATTGCACATCTTCATTGTTCGGGAGCGCACTGAATGATGGATGTCATGGACGGAGGGCCGGTCAAAAGCCGGGACGAATGCGGTGCTGCGTCGTGGTGCCGGATGGGTGGCCCCACCTACCGGCCGTTGCGCCGGAAGGCCCGAAATCCTTCTTGGAGCCGCTGTCTCTAGTTAAATACAGCGCTTGGCACTTTCGCGCATGACCAGAACAATGAAGAGATTTCGCAACAAACCTGTTTACCTACAGTCTTACCGTCTCTCGAGACATCGGTGGCAGGCTCCGAATCCGGCAACGCCCCACAGCGGCAAGAGGAATCGGCATTTGCTCGTCGGGGCCAGCGGGCAGCGAGCGTCGTGCTTGGCAACGGTGCCAACCTCGCGATCGGTCATTCGCGACGAGGTGAGACGGCTCGGTACGAAGGATTCGGGCTCCTTTGGGTCAGACGGATGGGTCTGCAGTATGGTTAGCGAGCAGAGCTGCAGAATCCGGCGGTACACGAGCTTGGCGCTGGCGTCTCTCCTCACAGTCGACCATTCTCGAGGGTGGCTGACCATAAAGCCAAGATATTCCCCTGGCCGCCCGTCTGGGGCATTAGGCAAGGATAAGTTCTTCGAGATCCGGGAGAGAAGCACGACAGTCGGGACGGGGCTTGGGACGCCGACCACGAGAGCGCCAGCGCGGCGCAAACGCGGGGAACGCAAGTCGCGAGGGCCGACTTTTTAAACATGGCCCACTAGCGCGCAGCGATGGCCAGCCGCATGTCCCAAAACGTCGCTCATGGATGCTGACCCTCGAGAGCCTCGCCCATGGGGCCAATGCATGTCCGCGGATAATCCGCGACAGCGGTTGCTTTGGGCATCAACCCAAGCCCGCGTAACCCTCCGACCTCAACTATCCCACGCCATCCACCCGCGACCACACGTAATCCTACGACCCATCTCTCGTCTTGCTCGACTCACCCCTCGGCAGTCTCGTCCTCCCGCCATCTTGGCTCATCTCGCAGGGCGCGTTCAGGGGGCCTAGCAGATCGTAAGATACTCAGTCATCGCGCTCCCTTGACAGATGCAACCCGTCAGTCCCCTTTATCCACCCGCGGTATTAGTCGTGTTGACGGCTCCAGGCTGCCTCATGCGATGTCGGTGTGTTGGCTGCCCAAAATGTATCCCCCTGACCGGCTGAACCCCTCTTATTAACCTCGCCCGTCCGCGTGTGAATGTTGGGATGGACGGTGGAGCACAGCCGTTCCAGTGCTCCTCAAGACCGAATGGAAAGCAACAAACCAAACACCGAGGAATGTCTCGCTGATAAGCCGGAGCGCAGTGGCTGAACCCCACTTGGACCGCCGGAAATAATCACGAACCGTAATGCAATCAAAACAAATCCTGGAAACCCTTTTTGCTCGACTCCACTTGCCGAAGGTTCGTGAAATCGAGGCCAACAATCGTGAACGCCGGCGCATATCCACACTTGCTGGCGTCCGACTGGCTGGTTGGCGTGTGCGAGTAAGCTTGGCATGGGAATAAACACAGATGAGAAAGATCCGTGGGTAGCGCAGAGAAGATCAATAAAAACGAGTCACTGCTCGTCGCAAAAAAAGACGCCAGGGGAGGGAAATCTCTGCGGCCGCCCGGGTGGGTCACCGCCGTCCGGGTCTCCGCTGTGGGGCCCGGCTGCTGCGGACCTGTGCGTCCCGGACGAAAGGGGCTTGGCCACCAAAGAAGCCGCCACGCGAGCAGCCGACGCACACAGCGACATCCCGGGCTTCAACACAACCCAAAACACGGCTGCGCAAAATAGGCTTTAAAAGTTCAGACGGAGATGGGCCAGGAACCTGCTACTCGAAGGAAAAAGGGGATCATTTCACGATGATCATTTAACATCCCAGGGTATATGTGCGAGAAAAAAGGCAGACTCGAAAAAGTTTTTGGAAAAATGGTAGCAAAAATAATGACGACACCCCGAACTCATCCCGAGATTTCTCCCCCCTGTCCTCAGCGCTGGAAGGGCGCCCAAACACCCGGCACCCCCGTCGGCCAAGAGGCCCGAAAATCATTCCCTCTTATTCCCAGACCCATCCACCACCGGGCAGAGCCGCAAGAAGAGCCCACGAGAACGAAAAAGGACGCACCAAGCCGGTCGCGTAAAACGGGACACCTCGGGTTGTATGTGTCCCCCTGCCAATGGGCATCTCTCGTTGGCCCTCGAGATCACAGATGGGAGGGCAGGGGGGTTCTGTTGTCAAGATCCATGCCGGCGCACGCATTGCATCGGCGGCTGGTCGGTTGTTGGCCTGGGAAACGACGCGATTGGGCCTCGACCGCGAACGAAGCTTTTCAGAAAAGGGCCAAAGAGGAAACCCGGTCCTTTCCCGATCCCGAATAGCCTCAGCAGCGCGGCCAGGTTACAGCGCAGCAGACAGCAGCCAGCAAGCCGAGGAAAAAGCAAGGCCCGGCGTTCGTGTCAAAACGTGCCCGGCACGTTTCCCTGGTGCGTATTTTCGCAGGCATCCATCCATACCCGCACCCCTCTCCCCTGTCTGCTGCTGACAGAATCCTGCACGCTGCAAACACGACACTGCATCCACAAGAGGCTGCTGGTTTATCTTGACCTCTCACACTCCCTCCATTCACCACCTCTAACAGGACGATGTGTTACCTTCACTACACACACACGTCCCGTATCCCAGAACGACCCCTGCCCACAGATATGCCTCAACCTCCGTTCTCGCAACGCCAGAGATTACCGCGTCGCAGAGGGTGCAGCGACATGACAAAGCCTGTCGACGTCAGTGGGGAACAACCACCAACACCGACCCAAAAAGCCTGACGTGTGTACGTAGCGAAAATCCCACATGAACGACTCGCGGGCCATCCCAGAGCATTCCAGGCCCAAGCAGAGAATCCCTCAACCATGCATCCAGTACCGACCACAGCACCTCTAAACAAGGGGGGGCCGCCAAAGAGATTGGACTATCGGACGGGAAAAGCGGGTCCCCGCAAAGCCGGTGGGTACCCCGAATGCCGCGCCGATGCCCACCCCGCCCCATAGCCCGAATTGCGACCGGATCCCAGGCCCTGTCGTGTCGCGCAGCCCAAGGAGGCGTGTTATCTGGAAGCGACTCAAATTCTCTGCTCCAACACGGGCGCAACTATAAGTTTAAGGTATTCCCCCCCCTTCTCCATCTAGGCATGGAAAGAAGATCTACTCCTTGAGCTTATGTAACCGCCCGGGTCTTGACCCCCCAAACGCCCAAGCAGCAGCCTTTCTTTCATTCTGTGATTCTCTCCCCCTAACGGGATCTCCCATTTTGTATACCTTCTAGAATTCTTCTAAAATACACACATCCCAAACAAACCACCAAAGATGGATCCAACATCAAGGACATCCTCCAACACGCTGCCCCCAGGCTCCTCCTCCGACACGGATGACGCCACGGCACCCCAATACGCCCCCGTGGTCTCGCACACCAAGACCCCCTCCGCTGGCGGCGGCGCCACCGCCCCCAACCGCCGCTCCTCCATCGCCTCCAACGTCCTCCACCCCGTCGTGACAAAGGAGACGGTAAACGACCCAGACCTCGACGTCAACCTCCCCTACCGCACGCTCTCCCCCAACGCCAACCTCGACGAGTACCGCGTCGAGACCAACGACGGCCAGATCCCCGGGCCACCCACCGGCGCCGCCGACACCAACTACAAGCTCGTCACCTTCACCCCGGGCGACCGCCAGAACCCCAAGAACTGGTCCACTGCCTACAAGTGGTACTGCACCATGGTCGTCGCCCTGACCTGCTTCGTCGTCGCCTTCTGCTCCAGCGTCATCACCGCCGACATCGCCGGCGTCGCCGAGGAGTTCCATGTCAGCGAGGAGGCCGCCCTCCTCTCCATCTCCGTCTTCGTCATCGGCTTCGGCGTCGGCCCCATGGCCTTCGCGCCCCTCTCCGAGATCTACGGCCGCCAGGTCATCTACGGCTCCACCCTCCTCCTCGCCGTCGTCTTCATCATCCCCTGCGCCATCGCCAAGAACCTCGGCACCCTCATCGTCTGCCGCGCCATCGACGGCATCGCCTTCTCCGCGCCCATGACCCTGGTCGGGGGCACCCTCGCCGACCTCTGGAAGAACGAGGAGCGCGGCGTCCCCATGGCCGCCTTCTCCGCCGCGCCCTTCATCGGACCAGCCAGTAAGTCCTTCCCCCCCCCCCCCGGAAAACCTGCCTCACAATCCAATGCTAACGTCTTACCAGTCGGCCCCCTCGTGGGAGGCTTCCTCTCCGACGCCGCCGGCTGGCGCTGGCTTTACTGGATCCAGCTCATCCTTGCCTTCGTCGTCTGGGTCCTGATAACATTCACCGTCCCCGAGACCTACGCGCCCACAATCCTCGCCCGCCGCGCCGCCGCCCTCCGCAAATCCACCGGCGACGCCTCCCACGTCACCGAGCAGGACATCGACCTCCGCCCTCTCTCCGAGCGCCTGGGCATCTTCCTCGTCCGCCCCTTCCAGCTGCTCTTCCGCGAGCTCATCGTCTTCCTCATCTCGATCTACATGTCCGTCCTCTACGGCCTGCTGTACATGTTCTTCGTCGCCTTCCCCATCATCTACCAAAAGCGAAAGGGCTACTCCGCCTCCTCCACGGGGCTCATGTTCATCCCATTAGCCGTCGGCGTCCTCTGCTCCGCCGCCTGCTCGCCCTGGGTCAACAGGCACTACCTCAAGATGGTCGCCCGCCACAACGGCAACCCCCCCGCCGAGATCCGCCTCATCCCCATGATGGCATCCTGCTGGTTCATCCCCGTCGGCCTCTTCATCTTCGCCTGGACCTCCTACCCGCACCTGCACTGGGCCGGGCCCGCGTTCGGCGGCTTCCCCGTCGGCTTCGGCTTCATCTTCCTCTACAACTCGGCAAACAACTACCTCGTCGACTCGTACCAGCACCAGGCCGCCTCCGCCCTCGCCGCCAAGACCTGCATCCGCTCCTTCTGGGGCGCGGGGGTCGTCCTCTTCACCGAGCAGATGTACGACCGCCTCGGCGACCAGTGGGCGTCCACCCTGCTCGCATTCATCGGCCTCGCCTGCTGCGCCATCCCCTTCCTCTTCTGGGTGTACGGTGCCAAGATCCGTGAGCGCAGCAAGTACGCCTACTCCGGGGATGATGAGGAGACCAAGGGGACCGACGTTGAGAAGGCCAAGTTGCCGCAGAAGAACGCCCTCGCGCCCACCCGCACCTTTGAGGCGTAGGCGGTTTCGTCAGTAACGCACACAACGACAGAGTCATGATGCATTGGGAGATGTGTGCCGGTTGCTCCGATGTCATGTCAGAAGGTGGCTCCAAGGGTCTTGATTCCGTGGTCATTTTTGGTCATTTTTGGTTCATTTGGCGTAAGGATCGGCTTTGGGTGGAGGAATCCCAGGAGCTGGCCGGCATATTAGATCATAGATGCATATAGACCCTTAGAACGGCGGGGCCGTAGATAATCTTGAATAAAGTTGATATCATAATCGAGAGTCCAACATCAAAAGTTCTTCTGAGGGTATGTCACCAGGACCAGGCTACTCAAGAACTAGCTTGAGTAAAGTTGGAAATATCATTGCCTCGGGCGAGGTCGGTTTCCAAGGTGGAGGTTACAACTCAACAAGGTGGGGGGCCGAGGAGGAATTATAAAAATAACTAAAACAAAACACGCCAGGGTCTAGAAGCCCAAATTTTGTATGGGGCCGGTGTGTATACATACCATCGCGTAGTCCTCGGAGCACAGCTCGGCGCTATCGGTTTAAACCGCCATATCGCCGTAGAGGCGTCAGATCGCGACTAGGGCGGACTAACAACTACCAACGACATGGGTTCATCTCGATACATTCTATTTCTTTTCGACGACACATGGTAATGTCGAGACCGTTCATAGGCAATGGTAGGTAGCCCTGTCTTGTGTGTCTCGGTTTCGCTTTTGGGCGGATTGGCGTTGCCCCTAGAATAGATCGTGCGCGAGATCAACAGTCGAGTGCTTACTAAATAACCTCGTATAAGTGGATTAAAGGAGAGGTATGTCCACACCTTGTCCTGCACGTGTTGCCTCTTAGACAGCTGTTTGGCTTGAACATCGATCTCGATTTCTTGCAAGATGATGCCCCTATTCTCATGGATGTTAACGCAATGTACATCCGTCGAGCTGCTGTAACCTCGCGTACGCTCATTGCAAAACCTTGGATACAAACTCCTCATCTTAGGTTGCTCTCTGCGAGAAACCCCGGAATGGAAGCAACATCGGAAGCAGGGCTTTCTGAGATTACCTCTGTCGGTTTCCAGTTCGTCCTGAGTTTCGGCTCCGTCCCAAAGTTGATGGAAATGATTGGCCGACAACACCACACCCATCTCAACAATTCAAGTTACCATCCGGTCTTGACACCCAAGACCACAATGCGTCTGGAAGGCTCCATGACAAGACCCGGTAGCGCCGTGGCGCCGCCTGAGTTGTAGCGACTAAGGAAGCCCATCTTCGCATCCTACAACTGAGTCAGTCTCGTTCACTCCAGCTTGCTCGTACGGTTTATTCCGTTCTCGAAAGCGTATACTCTCACTCAAGCTTGGGCCAAGTTTCGGCAGTGCTACGTTAGCAGGGCTGAAACCCTTCATCCGTATGTCGTGATGCAGCTTACACGTCTTGCTGACCCGTGCCCGATCCGAAAAAAGGGTGAGTTAATTGTCTCTGATGGGCCTGGCCAGCTAAAACGCCGCGGCCTCTCGTCCCAGACGGTTGGGATATGATACGCATTCTTCCATGGACGACCCATTACCGAAGATCCGAAGATCAAATAGGTAGGTGCTTTTCTGCCTGCGCTTGACGAACAAGGTGGCCGGGAACAACGTGGTTAGGGAAAAGGCCGCCTATGGAGTACGCAGCCATCGTTTCTCGGCATGGGTATGCCCCAGCGCAGCATCGAATCATCAATCTCGAGATCCGCTCCATTACCGGTTCCCCATCAACCTAGCTGGTATGATGCCTTTGATGGCTCCGTCGTTTCCAAGCTCTCAAGACTTGTTGGTGTCTCGGCGGGCGAGCAGCGGATTCCTACACTACCGAACGTCGACGCGGGACACTGTGCGGCGCCGATGCAACCCTTTCAGTCCATGACAGCCAACAAACACGCGGGATCCGCGCCTCCGCCGTAACATGGGACGGGCGCCTCCAAGCGACACATCACCAGTCTCACCGAGCCCTCTTTCGGCTTAGATCCATCTCATCACCCATACGCCACCGCGAATACGCTGATGTCCACACATGGCCGCCACAAAACCCACCTAAACAGGACGATCACCCCCCCCCCCCCAATTCCCGCTTCTAGACTGCTTCTCCTGCGACCCTGCGAACTGGTTAAGGGAAGGTATCCAATTATAGCACCACCCAATCCCTGAGGTACTTATCTGGCCCGCGAATTTAGGTTGCCCCCTGTCCCCCCTTGGCCTCTTTCTTGGTGCGGGCGCCCCCCGTCGCCCCTCTCAGCACGACAAGGCAGCCCGAGCCTGTCATGTCTACGAGAACATGCTTATGTCATGTCACTTCGCGCCGTTCTTGGGTCTCATCACACCGGTGGAAACCGGATTTGTTATTCTGTGATTGCGAGAATGCTTCGTCGTTTACGTGACTTGTCCATGACTCAATCTAGAGTTGATGCCCAGACAAACGGCTCCCTTCATCGTCTGTCCAGCCTGCAACCGCCAAGTCTTTATCTCATCATAGCGGTGCTCTCTTCTCATCATAGCGGTATCTAATCAGACCAAGACAGCTAGTGTTAGTACCGTCGCGCCGTCGAACGAGCAGCGTAGGGTTTTCTCTCACCTCCTGTTTCACGGGCCTCTTCCGCCTCCACCAGAGCATGAAGACGCCAGCCAAGATCAATGTCCCGGCTATATTGTGTCGATATGTGAGAAATTGTCCTTCGACAAAACATGGGAGAGGCCGCTGCCAAGCGGGTTACTCTACCTAAACAGCCCAAAACCACCACTAGCACGACGCCCGTGCTCGGCACGTACGCTCGTTTTTCCATCGTGACGTCTGTCTGTCAACCGGCGACGGACGTGAAGTGTCAAAAAGTCGAAGACAGCTGGAAAGTGTTTCAAGGGGGGGCGAAGAACATCCGTTCGAATGCATTCCCCTTTCCTCGTAGATTGCCGAGCCGGTGTCCGTTTATGTATTTCCTCTCTAGAACCACAACGCTTCCTACGCGCCCCAAACACGACGTCGCGCCACGGTGCAGTGCAGCAGAATGCAGAAGCAAATGCAAGCATACTGCGTAAACTCACGATACCGTAATTAAGCCAAGAGATTCCCCGCACGCCAAGACGGTGCGCCCGGCGACGATTGAAACGGGAGCCGGTAGTTGCAACGGCGCGGGGACGTTTCGGGAACCGGCCAGGCACAGGGCCGCGATACGCATCCCAAGACGGGGACGTCGTAGACCAAGACGTGGGCAGAGAGACAGACGGCCATAGCGGCTGAAAGATTGCGTGGCTGCGACGCTACCACCCCCAAAGCCCAGCCACGCTATCCCGGCAGGCCTAACCCTAGTGCCGCCCCGTGCTTCCGCAAAGCTTGTCCCGCGCCCGCCGCCTGCGGCTCGCTCTGCCGTAGACGCGCTTTGAGTCTAGCGGGCTGGGCAGCCAGCGGTAGCCCACACACCCCTGACTGACGACCCACGTCTTGCAAGTGCTGTACTGTACTTGTACTGCATGGTGGGAGGTATCGGACGGACGGTAGGCCAAGCATTAACTGAGAACTCCAAGAATAACTACGCACAGTGTCATCTTGGCTCCGCGGCGCACCACCTTCAGCTGGCCTTTCTCTGCTCGAAAAAATGCCCTGCTCGCAAAACGCACCGAGCCACACACTTGGTACACAGCTGAATAAGGGATAACGAGGCTCCCGGAAAGAGACGAAAATGCCACTTTGTTACTCGTACGGTGAGGCACTTCCAGCCTTGGCCTCCAGGGACCCGGCTGAGAATCAGGGCGTTATGGAGAATGGGATGGATCTCGAAAGCGCTTCTTGTTTGACGGCATTTTGTGGGCATCCATGTGTCTTGTCTCTCGACAAGGAATAGATATTTAGAGGAACCGCTGGATCGTCCACCGTTGACTGAATATCTCGGTTCGAACAAGCAGCGCTTCTTCTCCCATGGTTTCTTCTCTCGTTCCGGGGTCCATCTTCCTTTTCATTATCCTCTAGAACGGTTTCCTTGCTCATCTCAGTCCTTTGCGCTGGTGTACTCTTCAGTCCTGGGGCCTTTTTTTTTTTTCTTCTTTTTTTTTTTTCCCCCTCAGTACTCTCTTTTGTGAATTAGAGAATTCATCTTATAAAACCATTCATCATGGCGTTTCCTCGAATTTCCTTCAGCGACAAGACGAATCGAGATATGGCCGCCGCCGAAGCACCATCACACTCTCAAAAATCCAGCAAGCTGTCCCGTTCAAGAAGCTCACATCAACCCACTTCTCGCACAACAGACGGCCTCTCACCGGATGAAGCTCACCACAACTTGACGAGACCTCTTTCCGAGCCCGCCTTGGTGTACAGCCCTCCCGGGACAAGCCTGTGCTACCAGTCCGACGATGGTTACTATTCCGATTCGAGCGGCACAACCGCCATAGAACCGCTCGCCATGACCCCCGAGCCCGAAGCTCCCTACCACGTATTCTCAAAGAGGGAGAAATGGGTCGTCATCGTAATCATCGGCGTAGCAGGGCTATTCTCCGGTCTCTCATCCAACATCTACTTTCCCTCTCTGCAGGCCATTGCCCAGGTAACGTTTCCTTTCGCATACTGAGTAATTATTTGAACCAACCAAACTTCTAAAAAAAAGGACCTCCACGTCAGCCTGGAAATGGTCTCCCTCACAATAACATCCTACCTCGTCGTCCAGGGCATCTCCCCCCTCTTCTGGGGCTCCGTCTCCGACGTCCTCGGCCGGAGGCCCATCTACATCGCCTCCTTCGCAGTCTACATCGTCGCCAACATTGCCCTCAGCATATCGCCCAACTTCGCCGTGCTTCTCGTCTTCAGGGGCATTCAAGCAGCGGGTAGTGCTTCAACCGTCAGCATCGGTATAGTCACCGCCTCCAACCCCCAAAACCCTCATTTCACCTAACCCTCGCCCCAATCTAACATACTTCGCAATGCAGGAAACGGCGTCATCCAAGACATAGCTCCGTCCTCCGAAAGAGGCGGCTTCATAAGCTTCTACCAAGCCAGTAAATAACCCCCCTCCCCCACTGTCCCCCCTTCCCCATCCTCTAACATCCATCCAGTCCGCAACTTCAGCATCGCAGTCGGTCCCGTCTTGGGAGGCCTACTCTCCAACTTCCTCGGCTTCCGCTCAATCTTCGTCTTCCTCCTCGCCGCCTCCTCCCTCACCCTACCCGCCATCCTCCTCTTCCTCCCCGAAACCATGCGCTCCGTCGCCGGCGACGGCTCCGTCCCCCTGCAGGGCATCTACCAGCCCCTCGCCCGCCGCGTCGCCGGCGACCCGGCCTACGTCCGGCCACGGGACTCCATCTCTCAGTCCGAGCATCAGCAGCCCCGAAAGGGGGTCACCCCCGCCACCTTCGTCGAGCCCCTCCGCCTCCTCGTCCAGCGCGACATCCTCATCAACCTCGTCTTCGGCGGCGTCGTCTACGCCATCTGGAGCATGGTCACCTCCAGCACGACGGGCCTCTTCAAGGCGAGCTTCGGTCTAAACGAGCTGCAGATCGGGCTCTGTTACCTCCCCAACGGTCCGTCCACCACCCTCCGCCAAATCATACCCCCCCCCGAAACACACGTAAACTGACCTCCGTAGGCATCGGCACCATAGTCGGGTCAACTATCGTCGGCAAACTCATGAACAAGGACTTCGCCGCAACCGAAGCATCCTACAAATCTGCCCGCGGCATCCCCCCCACCGCAAAACTCTCCTCAAAGGACGTCCCCGCCGACTTCCCAATCGAGCACGCCCGCCTGCGCCGCCTGCCCTGGATCGTCGTCGTCTTCGTCCTCGCCGTCGCCGGCTACGGCTTCAGCCTCGCCTACCCGACCGTCACCGCCCGCCTGCCCGGCTGGATCGCCGTCCCCCTCGCCCTGCAGTTCCTCATCGCCGCCGCCAGCAACGCCGTCTTCGCCCTCAACCAGACCCTCGTCTCCGACCTCTGCCCCGGCCGCGGAGCCAGCGCCACCGCCGTCAACAACCTCGTGCGCTGCGGCCTCGGCGCCCTCGGCGTCGCCTTCGTCGAGCAGCTCATCGCCCTCGGGGGCCCGGGGGCTGCCTTCCTCGCCCTGGCGCTGGTCACCGTCTTCGTGACGCCGCTGGCGGTGGCGCACTGGACCTGGGGACACCAGTGGAGAATGGAGCGCACGCTGGCCAAGGAAAGGAGTGAGAAAGACAATGAGGGAGAAAAGTGTTAGAATAGACATAGAACATGGCGTATCAGAATTCAAAGTGGAGTTTGATTGGGAATTTATTGAGCCAGAGCCTCCAGACAGACAACTGCGTGATGCGAGTGAACGCGTTTGTAGAGTCAATGTAGGGAATCGTTTATTCATAAGTCGTGATCCATAACTACCTATGGGTTCCAAACAGAATCAAAGAGTAGGGTATCCCACGCATGTTCAGACTGTCCCACCAACTTACAATGTCAACAGTTGTGACGGCCTAGACGATGCGCACCGGCAGAGACTCCCTGCGAGCCAAAGTGAACTCCTCCCTGACCAAAGAGTTCTGGCACTTGCGGCCCAGCATGTGGTCCTCAAGGTTGCGGAAGGTGCACTCGGAGATTTCCTGCAGGGCTTCCTCGGTGAAGAAGCCCTGGTGGCCGCAGATGAGCACGTTGGGGAAGGTCATTAGGCGCGTGAGAATGTCATCGTCGATGATGTGGCCCGAGTGGTCGTTGTAGAACAGGTCTCCCTCTCCCTCGTAGACGTCAAGCGCCAGGCCGCCGAGATGCTTGCTCTTCAGGGCGTGGGTGACAGCCTTAGTGTCAATCAAACCACCACGGGATGTGTTGACAAGCATGGAGCCGGGCTTCATCATCTTCAGCGTCTTCTCGTTGATGATGTGCTTCGTCTGCTCCATCAGGGGGCAGTGCAAGCTGATGAAGTCGCATTTGGGGAGGAGCTCCTCGAGGGGCAGGTATTCGCCGATCTCCTTGAAGGCATCCGACTCGAAGGGATCAAAGGCGTAGAGTGTGCAGCCGAAGCCCTTCATGATGCGGGCCATGGACACGCCAATCCTTCCAGTGCCAATGATGCCGACCGTCTTCCCATGTACAGTCTTGCCCAGCAGACCGTCAAGGTTGAAGTTGCCCTCGCGGGTGCGGTTGTAGGCTCGGTGGGTGCGTCGGTTGAGCGTCTGCAGCAGCGAAACGGCGAACTCGGCGACGGCCTCGGGGGAGTACGAGGGGACGTTGGCAACGAAAATGCCCAACTTCTCGGCCGTCTTGAGGTCGACGTTGTTGAAGCCCGCACAGCGCAGCAGGATGGCTCGGACGCCCGTCTTGTGCAGCTCCTGCACGACTTCGGCCGTCAGGACGTCGTTGACGAAGACGCAGACGGCGTCGGCATTCTTAACGAGGGACACGGTCTCGGGGGAGAGGGAGAAGTCATGGTAGACGACGTCGAATTCGGACTGGGCCTTCTTGGCCTCGTAGGCGGCGCTGAGGTACTTCTTGTCGTACGCCTTGGCGCTGAAGACGGCGAGCTTCATGGCGGTTGGTGGTGCTGGCTCAATTGATTGATAATTGATGCTCACGATGTCGCAGAAGACGCGGGGGATTCTCAGGGAAGCTGGCCAAAGTAAGTGGACGACGAGCTGAAGGCAAAATAAGACAGTGAAGAGGTGAAGAGAAGGAGAACGAAAGGGTGAAGCAAAAGAAAAACAAAGAGGGAAAGCGAGGGAATTTTTGAGACGAAGCCAAGCCAAGGCCCTCCTTCCGCTACCATGCAGCTTCCCTTGGCTGTGTTACCGGTACCGTTACCGTTGCCTACCGCTGCCTGCCGTTGCGCGAATTCTCTTTCCCTCCCGCGATGCCCAGCGCCTTCGCAGTCTTCTCACCGGCCCCGATTCAGGGACTGGAGCTGCTGAATGACGTGGACCGCCCAGCTGGGCCTGCCGCCTTTTTAAGCTTGTCCTACGGCGCAATGGCCTGAGCCAAGAGCTACCCCGCCATTCCTCCCCTCTGGGCCAGGGAGCTCTGCACTGCCCGCTAACCCAAACAGGCGGGGGGGTCTGGCCCGCCAGGCGCAGCTGAGAAGCCAGACGCCCTGCATTTTCAGGCGGAGCCCCAGTAAACCCCTCCGTCATTTCTGATGGGGTTGGACACCGCTGCAACTGCAGTGCAGCGCCGCAGATAGGCTTTGTGACGAGAGGCAAATGCCGGTGAGCTGGCCATCAATGATCCGCTGCAGCTCAAGCTTCTCTTACGTGCTCATATCTGCATTATCTTAATTCCTGCGAACCCCATCCCGAACCCAAACAAACCCATTCGAAACTCCAAGTGGTATAGTGCTGTTGTTCCCGCTATCCACCAGCCATTGCTCCTGTTCATGCTCATGGCCCCATTCACAAGTGTTCCCTTATACACACCGACAGTGCTATCTACAGCTTCCCATATAGCTATCCAACCCATTGGCGACTCTTCTATCGGTTGCTGTCCGTCTGCTGTCGCCAGATGTGCGTGTCCCCCAGACTCATCGAGCTGTCCGATGCAGCTGAGGCTGTGTTCGCTGGAGCATTCGGCGTCTCCGCGTCAGGACCGCTCTCCTCCTCCGAGTCATCCGACACCGGCGGGGGGTCTTGGTAGATCCACGGCTTCTCCAGTCTGTCACAAGTTAGATTTGAAGAACCATACCACACATTTTAACACGTACCGTGAAATCAGACTGGGGTTGACAAATTTCATTCCCTTCTCCTTATCCTCGTCGATGGTGCTTCCGCGTCTCAGCAAACCCTGCGAAGGCCGTGGCCCATCGAATTCCTCGTCGAGAACGGCCGTGTCGGCGTTGGCGTCGTCCGAAATTAGCTCGGCCCGGATGCTCCGCAACGAGATGAAGCGCGTCAAAGGCTCGAATCGCCGCCGGAAGTAGAAGCTGTACCAGATCGTAAACACGATCAGCGGCAGAACCAAGACCGACTGCACGAATCCAGACTTCAGGGCCATGAAGCTCGACAAGATGACCTCAGATACAACAAGCCCGAGGATGATGCGGTACGAAATTATCCTCCAAGCGCCCCCGGTGGCGTGCTGTGGCTGGTCCATGGCGTACAAGAGCTGGTACTTGTAGGTGAAGTACCCAAAAATGAAGTAGACGAGTCCCGTCGTCAGGATGAGGCAGCCGTGCTGCAGCGTGCTGTAGATTTGACAAAGCATGAAAACCAGCAAGGCCGTCGGGAGGTAAAATCCGTAGCTGAACACTGGCGGCTGCATGATCTCGGCAAAGTTTCTCGGAGTCTTGGCTCCCATCCGATAAATCGGGTACAGCACCACGCTGCCGACCTCGAGGAGCCTGAAAGGAAACAGCCCGAGGCCTTGAAGCATGATGAAGTTGGTATAAAAGATGGCCAGCTTCTCGATTTGTCCGGCAACAAATTGGGCCAACTTCTTCGTGTCGCCCCATGAATTCTGGAATTTGTTGAGGATGGTAAGGATGCTGACTGCAGTGCCTGAGACGGCAAAGACGACAAAAATGTTGAAGAAGGTGAAGAAGAAGTTTTTGGAGATGATCGAAAGCTCCACGTCTCCCTTGGAAATCATGCCCTGCTGGTACGAAAGATACTCGTACAGGTACGGCACCGCCACGTTGAGCAGGGAGACAAGCAGCGTGGGGAAGGAAGATTCGATAAAGGCCGACACGGTAGGGAATCTGTTCAAAAAGGCAACCGCACCGGGGAACCAAATCGCAAAGTTGCAGATGCTCAAGAGTCCAGCAATCGATGCCAGGACCACGACCCACAGGAGAGACAAGAGAGCCACAAAGATTGTCACAATCCACGAGCGAAGCCTCCGGACTCCTCGGGGAGCGTACGTATTGGCCCACATGATATCCGACGGCGACGGCGCAGGTTTGGACAGAAACTGTCCGGGGCGAGGGTCGATGCGAGCCTGGATCGCCATCTGGCAGGCGGCAATCGAGTCCATCGTGACAAAGGCCTGGTCTGACGCCTTGTATTCCTTCTCTCTGGCTTCGAAGATCTTTTCGTCGAGGCGACGGAGCTTCTCCTCGTAATAGTCGATGGCATCTGTCTTACGACTCTGCAACTTGAGGAAACCGTACCATAGCCTGATCTTTGGGCGGTGATGCTCGACATATTCGGGGTGTATTTGGTCGTGACGCAGCAGCCCGCCATTCTCGCCAGCCTCCTCGTCGACTTCGCCCTCCCTGGGCTCCAGCACCGACGGTTCGGCCTGAGGATCCCGTAGGCGCTGGACTGACTTGGGAAGAGCAGCCTGTTTCCCCAGGAACACGCTCCAGGTCTCTTCCAACTTGGCCAGAATTTGCGCTCGTTGTTCCGTCAAAGAATCAATCTCCTTCCAGTCGCGGACGAGATTGACGCTTTCCACCTGACCGATCTCAAGGTTTTCAATCAATTCCTTAATCTTGGCCTCGTCCCGCATGTTCTGGGGGATACCTGATAAACGAAAGGTCCTATCGGTGATGGTCGACTGAGTTCCCAAGTACTCCTGGCGGATATGAATGACCCTGAAAGTCTCCTTGTTCAAGATGGAGAGGGTGAGGCCCGAGAAGAAGTAGACGAAGACCAGGTATGCCCAAAGGTGACTCGTGCTGGGGTCGAAACTCTTGTCTTCATCCGCTTCGAATCCGTGGACGGGTTTTTCGTCGTACGGTAGACGGTATGGGGCAGCGGTGTTGTTGGTATCCGGGTCGGTCATGTTGAACTTGATGCGCCCGACGAACTCCAAGTTTATGGGTAGTAGGACGACGTAAGCGAAGAAGGCCATGATGGAAAGGATTCGGATCGCCATCTTGAAGAAGGAGAGGAACTAATGCAGTTAGCATCAATTACCTGGGACAACAGGGGCATCTCTACTCACGACAAAGGCGTCGAGGCCGGCGGAGGCGAGAACCTGCTCCTCGGTCACGCGATACAGGACTGGGATCCATCCGAAAAAGGAGTTGGGCAGGGCAGGAAGACCAATCTTGGGATCGAGTCGTCGCTTCCGCGCGGAGTAGAGTGTTGGCCATCGTGGGCGAAGAATGCAGAATGCGACGAATGCCGCTACGCCGAGGATCAGGGACAGGCCCAACTGAACGAAGACATGACGACTGCTCGGCTTGAAGGCGTCGTTGATGTCGCAGTCCTCCGGCTTGGTGTTGTTTTTAATCAGAGCGTCCATGTCGCGCACAGCATATTTCTGGTCTTCTGTCGAGGTTGGCGAAGTCGGTGAAGCTGTCGGGTCGCCAAGGGTCGGTGAGTCGAATGTGGTGGTGCAGCTGGATGGAGCTTGACGTGGATTGAAACACGGTGAACAGAGCTGGAGCTCTCGAGGGAAGGCAAGGTCTCCACTTTCATCTGGCCTGTGACGTGATGATGCAGGGGAGGAAGTGCTTATGTAACTTCGTTAGCGGCACAGCGACACAGCGAGCACGTGAGCAGTTTTATTCGTGTTGACGATACATACCTGTTCATAAGCACTTAGGCAAGCCCGGCACTTGCACTTCGGCCTATGCAGCCCGGCCTGCCAAAGACACGCCGCCAGCCGTCGCGGCAGGTCTGACTAGCGATGAACCAGGAAAGAGCAATTACTCCAGTTCCGGCAAGAGCGCATCGAAGCACGTGAAGGCCTATCTCGATGCTCAGACCCCTTCCTCATGCCGGTGTCGATTGCGCCTACCGAAGTGTTCACCGTGAGACTGCTCAGCCTCAACGAGGGGCCGCGTTTGGGAGAGACTTTGGGGTTCCCATGTTGCCCAAGAGCCGACGAGGAGCTGCTGATCAGTTGGACGAGGAAGTTGAGATGCCCAGATGATTGCCCCATGACTTTGGAGGTTTCAACATCGGGGTGGTGCACGCCCTCAGAACCTGCCACACTGGCATGACATGTTTTCGGTCTACGTTGCCGCGCTCGATTTTGCAGCGGCGTGTTGTCGTCGTCGCCATCGCGGCCATCGCGCACGACAGGCGACCTGCTTTCGTGTTGGAGCAGCATGATGATCTAGATTGGCCCTGCCACTGTTGGCGGCGGTCTGGCGTTGGGAACATTCCGTAGGTGGTGGTAGGCATTAGCGTACCACCTACCTTATTTCCACTGCCTGCCCCTCCCCCCCCCCCATATCGGGGAGCAGCCCTGCCTTCTTCCCCTGCCTCCCATCTATTTCCAGGTTCCAGCACTGCGTTCCCGTCCCTTCTTTACTGCTCCTTCCCTACCGCCACTCCCCTCCTTCTTACCGGCACTTTGGGACCTGGCTGGATTTGGCTGTGCCTCAATTGTCTCCCGCCCGATGGCTTTTGTCGGCCTACAACCCAACGACAACACTACACTATTCTGCTGTCCCCCGAGCAAAAGGTTCTCTCCGTCCCCAATATTGAATTGACCACGAAAATAAAATTTGGCATTTCCAACCCGCTCCATCGCTGCCCCTCCATTGCCCCTTACTTTCGTCGATCGCCCGCTCCCGCCCGCAGAACGTCGACACGCCGAGAGCCATTGAGAATCATGCAGACGGCCAACTCGGTCTTCGAAGGGCAACTGGCCATCAGTCAAGCTGACGACGACTATGTCAATATCCAGTTGCCAAATGTCACACCGAAGAATGTCACGCCAAAGAACGACCTGCCAAAGAATGGCACGCCAACGAAGGGAATTGCCTACGTTGAGGCCCGCCTCGAGGACAGCATAACCGTAAGTGAACTACCCCACGACGCTCACAAGCCGCTGATCCCGCTCACACATTGTATAGCATAAATACCCCGGCGGCCCAGACCCCGACAAGGGTTGCCGTCAGGTCAGTATTAGTTTCGAAATGCCCAGCCCACCCATTTGCTCACCCGTCCCTAGCTGCTAGAAACGCTAAAGCTTTCATTTACGCCCTCCAAGCTCGACGAAGACGCCTTTATTTCTGTCGAGAGCGATCTACTGAAGGAAACCAGTCGTGTGTTGCGTCTGGCCCCTGTACCGTTCCGTGCTAACCGTACGCAAGTTCGTGAACACGTTCCTGACATATACCACTCGATTCGAATCGTCGAGATCCGGGGCTTCGACGGTTCATCCAAACGTGTCGTCCAGGTCCGCGAGGTTGACTTCGAGATCACCCTCTACGGCCTCAGGACTGAGTCTCCGACCGTCAACCTCATTGGCCTTGGCGCCGATCATGTTGACCATGACACCGTCACTGTACTTCCCAACTTGGAAAACGAAAGTCTCTGGAAGTCGTGAGAAACCCATCCCGTAACACAAAATATATGGTTAACACCCTCCCTCAGCTGCTGATTCTGACAAATGCATAGCGCCGCAGTAGATGATGCTGTTCGATCCCGGCTTTCGCACTGGATCAAGAACTATGGTGAGTATCTGTCCATATTCCGATTTCCAGGCCCTGACTGAACTGTTATAGTGCCGATGCCAGGGCTATCCCTTGTACTTCTGCTTGGAGCTGCGTAGAAAGCAAAGACAGAGGTGGCCTCGGCCCTTGCACAGAAGATCTCGATCCGTCTCTATTCACAGTATTCCGAAATCCTCCTGCGACACCACAAAGATATCGGCAACCCCGTCTACTTGGAGCGTATCGCCGATGAGGCTCGCGCATCATCGTCTCAAATGCACATCGTCTTGATGCATGATGTCGACAACTTTCTTGATCTTCGGCGGTCCCAGAGCAACGCTGTGGGGAGCTGTGCCCCGACAACTGTGAGGGCTTATCTCAGCGCCATTGACACTCTGAACCTGCTGTCAAACGTCCTTGTCATCTGCACCGCCCGGGAGAGCATGGACTTCCGCTTCGATAACAGCCTTCTTCGCCAATGTGCTATCAGAGTCGTCTTGAGATACCCTACCTTATATGAGCGATACCTTCTCTTGTGCCACAGCCTTGAATCTCTCGTAGGTTCCAGACTCATGGTCGCCGAAGACGACCTCCCTGATTATGACACCGCATATCAGCAATCTATTGCAAGGCAACATACTCCCGGAGCACTGACCTATTCACTGGCCCGTCTCTTGGAAGATGCGCCAACCCAACTCGTGGACCAAGTGATCAAATTGGCTCTGAGCGATTCCCCCCTTTCGCCCTGCACTGTTATTAAGTCTCTGGCTATTGCCGAGAAATATGTTCGGAAACGCCATCACAGTATACGAGCACTTTCCACTGACGGAGTTAACAACGTCGTCGCCCTGGCTGCCATCTTGGCTGCCCCCGACCCGACTGACACGACTGTCCTCGACCCGCCCACGGAGAATTATTTCCGTTGAGCCTCGCTCACGTCTACAATCAACTTTCGACTCAATCAACTCTTCTCGCGGCACTTGTCTTTCTTCTATGAACCACGAGCTTCGGGTTTATGACATAGCGGACTAAGAGTATAATACTTTTGCAAAGCGTCAAGGGAGATGAGACTGTATTAGGTCACAGCGCCCAAGATATCCCCATTCGGATGGCTCATGGTCGGATCATCCAGAGGATCACTGTTTCGTTACAAGCATGGATTCTATGCCTCTAGTTTGGTTTTTCAGGAGCAATGAATGAACAATACCCTAGAACCCGCCCAGCAGCAAAACGTGCTTGTGAGGATGTCTTAGAATGAGTGACGCGGCCCTTTGTCTCCGTGCCCTTGGACTCGAAGCCAAATCTACGACATATCCCGCTTGTAGTAACTCAGCTGAGAGAGGGAAATCTGGTTTGGTTGAGGCATTGTCGAAGTATTTTGAATTCAACCGTCTCAACTATGATACAGAGAAATTTTGAAACGAAACGTATGAGCCTGCTAAGCCCTCTTGTGCCTGATATGTTGAGCCAGCCGGCGCAACTGAGGCAGCAAGACCCTCGTATGTGAGCGGTTCGCTCCCCGTGTACTCTTTCACGCCTTCCCAGCTCTGCTGGACTCCCGCAATTGCGTCGTCCCTTTGGCAAACTGGAGATGTTATTTGAGCCGAAGGGTTCAGTCCTGGTGTAGTCTGGTTCGGCGCCTGTCTTGGGGTGTTGTCGGGAAAGCCCGGCCAAGCTGGAAGCTGTCGCTGGGACAGCGGGCTGGTCGGGTCGAACGAGTAGGACTGGCTCAGGCCGTCAGAAAACGACCTATGATGGCCTTGGGTATGTAAGCCTGGGACCCCGATGCCTGGCCTCGGCGTTGTGAACGACGGCTTGCTACCGTGGTGGTGGGGTTGGTTCAGGCTCCACGACATCATCGAAGAGTCGCCGTCCTTCCCGAACCTGTCGTCGTGGGTCACGGACACCGGGGACTGCGTCAAGACGTTCTTGGCGCTTCCGGCGGCGGAGGACGCGGTCTCGTCCATGCGAAACCCCTGGATCTTTTGCCGCAGCGTCGGGGAGTAGCGGCCGAAGAAGCGGTTGGACTGCGTGGGCACGTAGCCGGCTACGTTGCCGTCGAGCAGCATGACGTGCTCGGCTTTCAGCTCCTCGAGGCGGAGCCGGTACAGCCGCGCGGAGCCGAAGACGTCGCCGAGCATCGAGAGCTCGTTGAGGCAGCGGGTGAAGAGGTCCGGGGACGAGGCGAAGAAGTCGGAGGACATGGGCGAGCTCGCGAAGGGCGCCATGCACACGCCCAGGCCCTGCGACGGGTCCTGCTCTTCGGCGTAGTGCGCGCACGAGGCGAGGACGGTGCCGGCCGTGAAGACGCAGAAGCCGATCACGGGCGGGAGGTACACGATGCCGGATTCGCGGGCTTGGGTGACCTGCTCGATGATGGCCGTCGCGTGGCGGAAGGCGGTTTCGGTGGCCTCTGCGACCCAGTGCTGGATCATCTTGACGCCGGAGGGCTCGTTTACGCGCAGGGGGAGGATGGGGCGGTGGATGAGGATGTGGACGAGGTGGAAGACCGCGCGGCACACGAAGAGCCAGTTCGGGCAGGGCCCTTCGAGGGTTTGCGTATGGTCCGGGTCCTCGAGGCCGCGGCCGATGCTGGAGGCCCAGAGGTCGAGGTCGTGGAGGATCTTGTGGCGTTGGCAGTATGCGGATTGAGAGGCTGCGTCGCTCAGGAGTAGGTACCTGTTTGCTTCGGACAGGATTTGGGATATCCAGACGAGCTTTTGGAGGCCGTCGTCCGGTCCCTTTGAATGTTTTCGTGGGTCGGTCTTTGGGACTGGTGGGAATTCGGCAGTCAGGCCGCCCCAGTTCCGAGATTGCCTTGAAGATTGGACGTCGGCTTTGATGAAGGTGTCGTCGATCAGTGACGGCCGCTCGAGCCAGGTTGATACGAAGACGTTCATGATGTAGCATGTCCAGAACAGCCTTCTTCTTGCTTCATCTTCGGGCTCAATGTGACTTTCGCCCTTTTCGGGTTGGGAGTAGAGTTCGAGAGCCATGGCTATGCCAACTGCTTGAGCTAT
The DNA here is from genome assembly GCA_024584535.1 of Colletotrichum gigasporum. Taxonomy (NCBI): domain Eukaryota; kingdom Fungi; phylum Ascomycota; class Sordariomycetes; order Glomerellales; family Glomerellaceae; genus Colletotrichum; species Colletotrichum gigasporum. Next base: position 10,451,260 of record CP077948.1, read on the forward strand.
TCCGTATATGTCAGTAATCGTCAGTTTTGCAATTCCCTCTGTTTCTCAACTTACACCATACAACGTAGGCTTTCTTCCCGTTTCCCATCGCCGCAAAAGCCGTGACCAGGAGGAGTAAAGCTTGGCAAGAGTCCGTTGAGACGTCGCCGGGATCGATCTCCCTTTGTGACCAGGCAGCGTATGTCTCCGCTGATACATGGCTGCTTGGGCTCTTTCCGGACTTTGCAGAGAATCTGATAACGGATTAGACTTTTTTCGGGGGGAGGGGGTCATTAAAGGCGTTTTATGACCTACCCGGTTGCCACCGCACACACGGCGTAGAGTACTGATTTTGGGAGCTGGTTCGTCTTCAACTTGTGTTTTGTGACTGCTTCATCCAGAATCTCGTATGGGTTGCAGTGGAAGTAGTTGAAGTAGATGTCCACCAGTCCTTCTGCGTTGACTGTTGTTGAAATTTCTCTGGTGGAGTGTTAGATCTTTTAACCACGCCTCGGTCTATTTTGATGGATCACCTACGAGCTTGAGTCAAAGGTGGCCCCCCTTAATGAGCTAAAGGGGCTTGTATCAGGCGAGGCGGGTACGCAAGGCTCATAGCTGCTGCTACTCCTGCCGTGAAATGTTGGCTCGTTGAAGTCTGTGCCAGCAACATCGGACCCGGGTGGTGTCGGCGTCTTTTCTGACTTGAGAAGCTCCTCGAGGCCGTCTATCCTCTTGATCAAGGCACTCAGAGACTCTTTCTTTGGGCCGCGCTTTTTCGGAACACCCTCTAATGAAGAGTTAGTTAAACAAGAACAAAGAAAGAAGTGATAGTTGTCTGTATACGAAGAGTCTTTAGACAGAGTAAGGAAATTGCGCACCGTAGTAGCAGGAACGTTGGTAGAGATTGCAGACTCCGCAAGACGGTAGTGCTCTGTCACACTTGATCTACGCGCACGGAAACCGTCGATCAGAAAACAACCTTAAAAGAGGACTTAAGACCCGAACCAACCTTCCGCACCTGGCATGGCTTGCAGTTCATGACCCCCTTTGGCGGCTTGGGGCCGGGGCTGTTTTGCGGGCTGAGAGAGTTGCTCTTGGCAGTCGACATATTTTCCGGTGGTGTGTGACGAATTTTTTTGAATTTTTTTTGCTTCTCTTTGTCGGTTTGAAGATTCAGGATTTCCAATCGCAACCTTCGACACAACCCGATTTCTTTTTTGGAGATGGGCTGACAGGTCGATATTAAGTTAAGTGCGGCTCATGTTTGGATCGGCTCCAAACATGCAAGCCGCCCAACGATACGAGAAAGCAACCGGGCCCATGCGTCGTCACATTCCGGCTCCTCCATTTCCGTGTGGGACTGGTGTTTGACGAGAGGATGCCCTTCACCCCCCCCCCTCAGCCCAGCCCGCCGTCGCCTGAGGGATATTTGATGGTTGACACTAACGACCCCTTGCTGTGATACCGATTCCACGCGATAAACATCAGATGAGCTTATCTTCGTAGTTGAGGATTCCTCGTTGAAACCCGTCTCACACCACGACTGGGCGGGGGTGGGCGGCTTTGGTGAGGGGGGGGATAAGAGGGAAGAGCGAGAGGGAACAAACATGTTGTCGCTCCACCCAACCGAAAGTCCCCCCAAGGCATGGCGACGCCATCCCTTCACACCAGATGCAACCGCGCGAATGGACGTGGGACAGCAACAGCTTGGGGTGGCAGGCTGGCTGTGCTGTGCCTTACCTTTGCACGGGCGACAAAACGGTCGGGGGATACCTCCGACGAGGATTGCGTTGGTGACAGCGGGGTTCGCGCACTTGGATATGTCACCTGTGACAACTGACGTCTTGTGACAAGTGGCGGAGCGCCAACCCCTAGGGGCATAGTTGAGATGAATCAGACTGAGACAAATGAAAGATGAAGATATGACGCAAGTCTCCTCGCTGCGCCTGGGTTTGCCTGCGGCGGTCTTTCTGCTGTAGCCTGGCCCTTGCATTCGCCTGGGGAGCCCTGCGTCGCATCAGCCGTACAAGGGGGCACCTTCAACATTGCTCTCCCGTCCTCGCAGGATCTTCGCCGTCTTCTCCGCATGTTCCGTAGATCAATTAATTGTTAACGCTGGAAGAAGCCAAAGTCGACCTCGGGGCCAGGCTGGGTAAGGTGTGCAAATCGAGGGCAAATCGAGGCCCATTCAGCTACCGTTTCACGGTAGATACTCGATGCAACGCTCCGCCGCTCGGAAAGGGAAAGCACCTCGGCCAATCCAGGCCTAATGTCGATGGACGGATGTGAGGGTCAAGATGAGCTAAAACCCGTTAGACTACTGAAGGTTTGTGGACGTCCAAGTGGTCGGACGTGGGCAGCCCTCCCCTCCCCTTCTCAACTGGTGATGCTGAAGAAACCGATAGTGAGGGGCGGCGCCGCTCCGCCCAACAACGTCCGCGGAAATAGCTCCAACTGACAGCGGTTGACGCACTTCAACCGGCCGGCGGCGGCGGCGGTCAGACAGAGAATATTTCGGCGGCCCGGCAAATCAACGACCCAACTGTATGGTTTGAGGCTCCGTGATCTACGGGACGATTAGGGCTGAAAGGAAGCCAAACCAGGCACCCGGCGCTCATTGGCTGTCGCGCGGTTTCAGGTTCGGGGTGCTCTAACAAGACCTAGCGCGGGTTGCTACTCTTCATCAAGTTACGATATTTCTTGGCTTTTTTTTTCTGCAAGGGAGGGGGAGGAGGACCGGCTGCTTCCGCGCGGTAACGGTCTGCCAGAAAAGCAATGGGGCAGCCATAACAGCACGTCAACTGTCACTGTCATCCTAAACTGTAAACCGCCTGGCAGGTCGGCGCGTCACTTCCCGAGACGCCTTGGCGAATGTGAAGAGGCGGCTGACCCGAGGAGCCAAATAAGCTTCTCACAAGCTTCGCGCACAGCTCGACAGGGGTCACCCATGGCGCACTCAATCAATTCGAGACATGAACAGAGGAACGCCATCACCCAACTGGTAGGGGCTCGGTATCAAAGTTCCCAAGGGTCTGCCTGCGCACAGCCGGCGTTTGCTCTACCGCAGCCGATCTTATCCGGTTTTCGGTATATGATCCTCCCTCCACCCTTCCCAACCCATCCCTCCCTCCCCTCCTCTCCTACACACCTATTTCTATGGAGGCCTCGAAAAAAGCGTAGGTAAAAGGTAAAACATGCTCACTCGACCGAGATGGGATGGCATTGGGGGTACAGGCCATCTACATCAGATTCATGTTTTGTATCAGCGTAGGGCCGCCGGATGTCCCGTACATCTTGGCGCGGTTCAGCGGCCGGTCTAAGTCGTTGTTTTTCCACCGATTAACCGTTCTATTGGTCCGTTGAATCAAACAAAGACGTCTAGAGTCAGATTCCACGACTCGTCTCTAAAGATGTGCGTCAGGGCTGCGAAGGGCCAGGCCTAGGTGTTTTCGGCCTTAGGGTGCTCTATTACTGTTTACTTCAAGCTAAGGAGCAGAAGAGAGGAAGTTCCTCGCAAGGGGGGCCGGTGTAGGAATCTATACTGCTGGAGAACAAAGGGGACCTCTGGTGGGGCACCGGAGGGCTCTTTTATTGGAGGCTGGTTAACGCCTCAGGCAAAGCTTAGGCCATCGTGGGCATCAGCCCGTAACAAGGGCAGCCACGGAAGTGTGGGGGTCAGGCATCCGCCCGTGGATCCATAATTACATGAAAAGTTAAACGCGCAGAGGCTTCTTTCTCACAGCCGACGAACACTTCAAGAGGACGATCATGTAAGGTAAGTAAACCTTGGTTGGATAGATAGCTGGGGTTGCAAAAGTGAAAATCATCAAAAAAGATGTGATCAGTGGGAGGCTTGAACTCCCGACCTTGGCATTACACAACATATCGTGATGATATATTAGTACCACGCTCTAACCAACTGAGCTAACCGACCCGATGGGCTTTACCCGTCTTAGTGGATGCTCCGGATCCACGGCAGCGACCTTGAGAATCCCTGTTTCTCCGCGTGACGGCTGATGTGCTGCTCAACCGCTCCCAAAACTCCTCGGGATAAACAACGATGGCTTCAAAGCCTCTCGGATCCGACAGCCGAAACCACACGGCCTTCGAGTTTCTCGGTGGGCCGGCTCGGTTGCCTCCGACGACATTCTTATAACACCATGGTGTTGGTAGAAGCTCTGTGTCGATGTGACGGAAAAGGAGAAAGTCCTGTCAGTGACGGGATGTGCCGGCGCATAAGCCAGGCGGCGCAGCGCCGCTGCGCAAAAGAGCTTGTTCCTCAAAGATGCGAAACCTTATTTTCGTCGGTTTAGCCCGAAACCTTAGGACGCGCAGCCGCTGTACACCATCAATTAATTAGCCCAGACGGGTCGCCCACTAAGGCTTGGCGAGATCGGGATACAAAAATTCCATCCCGCACCAACCACAGGGCGCCGCCGTCTGAAGGCAGGCAACGTGGAACATGCCGTCTGAAACTCGAACAGCAAGCTGTAAGGCTGCGTGTGCGTGTGCCTTCCCTCTTCTGGTGGTGAGGTCGTCAATGCCATCACGTAATACTGCAATTGAAGCGTCTCACAGCCCCAGCACAGATCATCGATGTGGCTGCTGCTGCTGCTGCTGCTGCTGCTGAATAACGGGTGAGGCGCCCCCAACTTGGCTCTGATGTTGTGGTTACTATTGCCTTCGCACTTCTTCAAGAGCAGAGAGGTACAGTGCCATTGGATCCAACAGTATCCAATAGTCAACTCCTGCTTTGGTAATGGACGCCATCGTGTCCTCAACGGAACTGCAATGTTTATCATTTATCAATAGAAATGCATGAAAATGCCTGACTACGGCTTGGATGAGCCTTTTTCCAGGCAATCAGGCACTGAAAAGAGGCTGGTTCTGCTGTGCCTGAAATACGCATGCCTTTGGTGTGTCGGCATCGATCAAATTCCCCCCGTCTGACAGCGATGCTGCATCTTTGACACATGACAACTCCTGACACCTGTTTAATCCATGCCAATGTCATGTCTCTACACTACTTGTATGTCGGAAACTCTAAGTCGTGCCCTCCCTTTATGCTTGGCTGTGGAAACTCCATGGGAGGATTTGGAGTTTATTACGCGTTCTACAAAGCGATTGCGATTGTCATTGTCAGAGAGTGACATAGTCAGTAGCGTGTCATTGCCATTTCCCCTTCTCATCTCCAGCGCAGAGCAGCGTTGATGGCCGTTTACAGGTTGGATGTCTGAGCCTGGATCGCCGACCACTCGTGGTACCATCATGGCCAAGATTAAACCACTCACGTCCCTGATATGATAGCTTTCTTAACCGGAGATAGCCCGATTAGTTACGCATTGAAAGAAAAATTTAATTATCTGACCCTTCGCCCAGAGAGGTCGACGTGGCAAATATGGCAGCCTGGCAGGAGATGCTATCTAAATATTCCCCAAATCAGTGCTCCGACTTATGAAAGTGGTTTGATGGCTGATCCTTTGCTCGACAGGTATCCTAAAATTATCCAATGAGGCTTGTTCCCTATGAGGAGCTGGGAGGAATCTGTCTTGGCATCCGGTCAGCTGGGACCTCCTAAGCGGCCAAGCTCGCCCGTTGCTGGCGTCGCTGCAACTCTGAGGCACAGTCTCTCGAATTTGAGGAAAGAATACCAGATTAGGCCAGGAGGAATATACGACCAATCCTCAGTAACGTCATTTTCAAGACAGACTGGCTTACATCTAAATAGTATCGCTAACCCTGACCAGTTGACTTGGTCTTCCGATTGTTTGTTGTCCTATCCCGTTCACTACTGCTTTCGCCATATCCCAACCGAACTACCTAGAGCTCAAAACGTCCCTCGAAATTGGAAACACCTCCCAACCTCGAACTCCCAACCCCGCGACCCCGAGCCAGTCACCATGCCGCAGTGCCGCAACAACACCCTCCCGGGCCCCTCGACCTTGGGCATCCCGCCCGACATGTCCGTCGGCATGGTCCCGAGCACCAACGCGACGCGCGGTGCCATGGAGACCTGCTGCGCGCCCAACGCGGTGCACGACACGGACGACGGCTGCACGCTGTGGTGCGAGCTGCCGGACTCGATCGTGCGCGAGGGCCGCGGGGGCCGCGTGCACCTGTCCGACCCGTTCAGCGCGTGCTTGACCAGAGCGAATCCGAATGTTGCGAACGAGGTTGATATCATTGGGGCGTTTTCGGGGTGCATGCCTACGTCGCAGCCGATGTCGCTCGGTGGCCTTGGGGTGGTGGTGTTGTTGATATTGGGCTTGGTCAACCGTGTTTGATGGGGAACAGGTGTGACGCTTTCAGTTACACGGGAATGCGCATGGCTTGGGACTTTGCGTTTAGCGGCCGAAGGGGCGGGAGAAGGTTGTGGGTGGTGGAGATATACCATGAAAACCGGGTTTTACCGTCCCTATATCTTGTTGGATAGTCTTGACTTCTTGCCTGGAATCACCTGCAGGCTTGTTCGCCAAAGCTCTCTTGGCGCAGAAGCCATAGCGTGTAAGTGAAGCAACTAGTTCAAGTATGGGTTAAATCTCTGTTACCATCAATAGATTTACTCAATATCAACCGGACTCAACTAAACAAGAAACCTAGAAGGACCACGATGTACCATAAACACCTGCAGCCGCTAGATTTCTAGAATTCCAACTTTTTCCTTTTTTAAAAAGACATGTTCTTTTCCAAAGTCTCATCCGTGGTTAAGAACAAACCAAACGGGAAGCTAAGCGGTCTCACTGTGACATGAAGTCGAAGTTGAGGTTGCCGGCCGTCTCCACCAACTGGATCCCCAGAACCGGATCCACGATGCCGGAGAGGACTCGGTGACGTCGGTGTGGAGGACCCGCAAGAGCCTTATACGACGGGACCTTGGCCGGTGCGTGTCGCCGGCGGGGGAGTCGACCAGCGGGGTTCAGGTCTTGCTGGAGCCGCGAATGGTCTCGACCGGCAACCCAAACCTATTTCAAAGGAGTAGTGGCGAGAGGATGTGCCGATTAGGGTCGGTCTTTCACGTGTTACCATTGCTTATCGTGACAGTTAGATTGCCAGACGTTCAGCTTGAGTCCAGCCGGTCAGGGGTGTGTAGCATCTCGATTGCGCGGCTGAGAACCCAGGTGTTAAGAGGTTGTGATAAGCAGCTTACGAATCGCTTTTCTTATGGTCCTAAAATAGACGTCTCAAAGATTTCTGAACGGATGCCGAAGGATGCCGTCGTGGACTTCGTGTGAGTGCGACCAGAGACTCCGCCGCCCACAACACGAATAGTGTGTTGCGACATCCGCCTCCTCCACGTGAATTATGACTGCTCGAGAAGAATCTTGGTGTATTATCAAATTTTCAAGCAATACTTTGAACCTCGTCATGTCAGCAACGCCACCTCGGCAGCTTTCCGACGCCACAATCGCGTTGGCTCGCAAAGTGAAGATGCGGTCAACCGGTCTCGAGGCAGGCAGACGAACTGTGGGACGCGCAAAAGACGTCATTATCCAAGGAAAACCAAGCGCACGCCTTTGCCGCACATTTTAACGCCTAGTTCCGTCCCCTGGAAATCGCCCCGCGATCCCAATCGCAGATGGCAGATGCGAGGCTCCGGCTGTGCGCTCGACTGGACGCATGTAAGGCCGATGAAGTCCCGTTGGCGCCCGGGGTTTTCTGTGAGGTCGTTTTAGGCAGCTCGCCACTCCCGTCACATGATGGTTCCTCGGTGTACGCATCATAAGTGGTCCTGGGCTGATGGCACTTATTCGGCTTCATTGCCTCGGGGGAGGAACGCTGGAGAGAGCCACAGGTTGGCCTCGTGCAGTCCACACCTCAGGCCTCAACCGACAGGAGCCGCCGCCTCTCCTGTCTTTCGCGTCGATGCCCCCCGCCCCCTTCTCCAGTCAAACTCCAACATCGGTTGCCTCAAGAGCTCGGAGCAACTGGTAGGGCCCTGTGACAGGGGCGCGGGTCCACCCGTGGTCCAAAAGACTTGGTTCCTCGGCGTGGGGCCGAGGGTGCAGAATTTTCCGGAGCGGCGATGGCCTTCCCGCTTGGCATGCCGCCTGCTGCCAACAACAAACCGGCACCGGCAGGCGTTCGGCTTGGTGGGTGGCCGATGGTCGATTCGGCTGCGGCGTCACATTGGCGACCATGTTGCCAATTTCCGACGGCTGGATTTTCATGTTGGCGGTGGAGTAATCCTCATGGATTCAAATCCCGTCGTCATCACCAACGCGTTGGGTGTTTGCTTGCGGTCGTCCAGCCAAGAGGAATCGCGGGCTCGGTTTGAGATGCGCCGGTGGACATTTGTGCCTGGCGGTCCTGGGATCACTCTTGTCGCTCGTCTTCTCGTGCCTCTCGGAGACAAGGACGTGGGCCCGGTTTATCCTCGCGTCAGGCATCTCTCGCCTGAGATGTGGAGTCTGCCGGTTGAGAGGAACCGTCCAAGAGTCAGGGACCAAGGGTCTTGCCTCGTTCGGTTAAGGGTTGATGGCTGATAGGACGCGCCTTCTGCGATGAAGATCTTTTCGCCATGGCAGGAGTTGTTTGCTCAACAGCAACGATTAGCGCCTAGTGGGACATGGAAACCACGTTCTGCCAGGAATCTTGATAGCTTGACACTCTTGGTGAACCAAGGCGCTGGTAAGAGATCGGCGTCGTTTTTGCTGCCCAGCGCGACCCAACCTGGCGATATCAGAGTCACCGAGGTGAGAGGCGAGCGGCGCGAGAGAGATCAACCGCCGAGTCTACGGATACGTCAGCCTACATTTGATGCCTGGTCCAAGATGCAGAGTTTTGTGCGCCAACAAGGCCACACGTCGGCGTCTTTGCCATTTTGCGCAGACAGAACCAACAGACTTGAGCGGGGGCCGAGTCAGTTCATCGTGGATTTGCAGGAAATTGACTGGGCGTTCTCCAGTTCATGCGGGCGAAGAGGAGCTGATGCAACACTGGCCCGTCAGTTTTTCCGCGATACTTACAGTCCGTACCTACCTAAGGTACCTGTGGAGGAGTCCTCCAGGCCATCGGGGTACTTTTGGCGTTTCGTTCGCCTGCTGTGGTGGGTCTCAGTCGGCTCACCATTGGCTTGGCCGTCGCCTGGCGCGCCTCCTCGGGTTGCCCTTTTGGGAAACCCGTGCATTCCTTCTGACGACGTCATCCCGATGAATGGATAGATCGGAATGCAGATCCCACTTGAACCCCACAAATAGCCGCTCATTGCTGGTGACCGCAAGAGGGCCTGAGAGCGCTGGAGCAGTGAGGATGCGCACCCTCGCGGAGACAAGAGAGCACACAAGCAATTTGGCCAAGTGATCGCAGCCAGCAAGTAGGCTTGGTGGTCTTGTCGCGGCTTGTCATTCTGGAGCTCAGAGGCTCAGCTATGGTCAAGCTTTTTGACAACAACGACATGTCTTGTGATCAACCTCAACTAAGGGTAGAGAGACAACGAGCTGGAATAACAACTCGAGTCGGAGAATAACACCTCAACAGTCCAATACTGCGTGTAATTTGGTGCAAACCAATACGTCATGCCTCCACTCCCGCCTCCCAAGAAGTACCACCCAGTCACCAACAACTGCCGACGTTGACAAATGGCGTGCGAGCATTTCAACATGAAACCTGGTTCGGTCGCCGCTCCCCACGACGGGTCCAACTTAAATCTTTTCCAGAGCCAAACACAGGCGGCAGGAGTCCACCGCGACAGAGTCAGAATCCGCAGCTGCAAGCGCTCACAGCGGCTGCCGTGTACCGCTTCACGCATCGCCTCGGCGCTTCTTGCTGCTGGGGGCAGTTCGCCCAGGGGGTGAGCACAGGGCCCCCTGACTCGCATGTCCCAGTATGGAGTACACACGCCCGGCCTGTACTGCTGCTGAACTGCTGCTGCTGAACCAACAGGATCAATGTCACTCTCACTGAACAACCCATCTCCATACTTGGGCGTTAGCGTTAGCAAAAAGCACCGCCAAACCCCAAAGACACAGGGGCCGCTGCACGACTTATCAGTCTCCAACTCTCCGTCTATCAGAGATTTCAGCTATGACGTTCGCAGTCTCCAGTGCATCTCCATCTCAGATCCACCGATAATGTGCGACAATGGACACAATTGCGGCTCTTCTGGGTCCCCCATTGAGTCCTTTTCGCCCCCCTCCTCAACGAATGAGAAGCTTCGTCTTAGGCTTCCTGGCAATGTCATCGGCTTCCGCATCGGTCTGTCTCCGAATTCTGCCGCGTGGGAGGAGAGGATGAACCGTCTCCACGGACGCGCCGCCGGCGGTGAGACCACCGTATTGCAACGTCGCCCACGTCGAACCGCGCCCAGAATTGCCCTTTCTGGAGCCCATATTGGTCCGCCGCTGGGCCCATGGCAACCACACTACGTACCGGCGTCTTGGCCGGCCTGACGACACGACCTCACCTCACCTGCGGCCTGCCTTGTCTTGCCCACCCGGTGGGGAGCTTCTCACCCCCCTCCCCCCATCCCTCCAGAGTCCAGAGGCAGCCCCTCCAGACGCATCTTGGATCGTACGGGGATTGGGGGAAATCGGGGCTGTCCTTTGGGGGACGCCTGGGGATTGGTCGGCTGGGGTTCTGGGTTGGGTGTAAACAGAGACACCAGGGTCCGAGGCTGGCACGAGTAGTATTCGTTGTGGTATGAGCGACGGCTACCAGACTTCTGTCTGTGACCAGTCTCTGGCGCTGACGTTGCCGATCTTTACCCTGCAGCGCCAGCTCGAGATTTCATCTAAAAGGACGTCGTTCGCCGCCTCGTCGGAAACGTTGCTTCTCGTTGTCACCTCCCAGCCCGAACATCTGGATTCCGACAAGACCGACCTACAGCCCGTACGACATTGTCTGGTCCTCCTCGCTCAGATCCTGTCCGCTGTAACAAAGAGTCTTCAACATGGGTCGCTATTTTGGCCTTCGAGGCAAGAGCCTCAACTGGGCCATCAGTATCATCGCCGGATGTGACTTCTTGCTCTTCGGTTACGGTATGTCTTACACGGCCTCACGATGCCATGAAAACAAACAACACACTAACTCTCCTCGTCCAGACCAGGGTGTCACTGGTGGTATCCTGACCCTGCCCGCCTTCCAGTCACAGTTCCCTACCATCAACCCAGAGGCCGAGGGCATCACCGACGCCCTGTCCAACGAGCGCGCCACCACCCAGGGTATCGCCGTCGCCTCCTACAACCTGGGCTGCTTCATCGGCGCCATCATTACCATATTTATCGGTAACCCTCTCGGTCGCAAGCGCATGATTATCCTCGGTACTGCTGTCATGGTTATCGGCGCCGCTCTGCAGGCCTCGGCATTCACTCTGGAGCACTTCATCATCGGACGTATCATCACTGGTCTCGGCAACGGCGGCAACACTTCGACGGTCCCAACATGGCAGTCTGAGACGTGCAGCGCCCACAAGCGCGGTAAGCTCGTCATGATCGAAGGCGCCCTCATCAGCGCCGGTATCATGATCTCGTATTGGATCGACCTGGGCATGTCCTTCGCCCCGGGCTCCGTGGCCTGGCGCTTCCCCCTGGCCCTCCAGATCGCCTTCTGCCTTTTCATCCTCGCCTTCGTCTGGAACCTGCCCGAGTCGCCCCGCTGGCTCATCCTCAAGGACCGCCACGAGGAGGCGCGCGAAGTCATCGCCGCCATCGCTGACTTGCCCGAGGACGATGACTACGTCCAGAACGAGTACAAGGTCATCAAGGAGACGGTCGAGGAGATGTCCAAGGGCACCTTCGCAGACCTCTTCACAATGGACAAGGACCGCAACCTGCACCGCACCCTCATCGCCTACGTCAACCAGATGTTCCAGCAGATCTGCGGTATCAACCTCATCACCTACTACGCCGCTGTCATCTACTCCAAGCTCGGCATGACCCGCTTCATGTCTCACCTGCTCGCCGCGCTCAACGGTACCGAGTACTTCATCGCCTCGTGGCCCGCCGTCTTCCTCGTCGAGCGCGTCGGCCGCCGCAAGCTCATGCTTTTCGGCGCTGTCGGCCAGGCCGCCACCATGGCCATCCTCGCGGGTGTCAACTCCCAGGAGGACAACTACGGCTGCCAGATTGCCGGTATCGTCTTCCTGTTTGTGTTTAACACCTTCTTCGCCGTCGGCTGGCTGGGTATGACCTGGCTGTACCCCGCCGAGATCGTGCCGCTGCGCATCCGCGCCCCGGCCAACGCCCTCTCCACCTCGGCCAACTGGATCTTCAACTTCTTGGTAAGTCTTCTCTCTACAGTCCCTAGGTCTGGCAGCATTCTAACCGTCATCAGGTTGTCATGATCACCCCCATCGCCTTCAACACGATCGCGCACCACACCTACACCGTCTTCGCCGTCATCAACGCCTTCATCGTCCCCTGCGTCTACTTCTTCTTCCCCGAGACGGCCTACCGCTCGCTCGAGGAGATGGACTCCATCTTCGCCAAGGTCCATGGCTGGAAGGGCGTTTTCACCGTCATCAAACAGGCCGAGATCGAGCCTCGCCGCTACGGCAAGAACGGCGAGCTGCTCATCCATTACGACGACGCCAAGGAGCAGGGCCGCGCTACCACCCGCGAGCACCAGGGCGAGGGCAGCAGCGGCGACTCGGTCAACAGCGCACAAGGCGGCCTGTGGACCCGCCAGGACGAGGAGACGCAGAACGTCTCCAAGGAGGAGAAGTCTTGAGTGCGCGCCTCCGCGTGAGATGGTCCCCTGGTTGGGAAACAGCTTGGCCAGGGGCCTCGCGAAAAGCAAGCGATGCTGTCGCGTCGCTACGAATGATGCCCTCGCCGATCATATGGTCGGCATTCTCATGATGGGCATGGAATAATACCCAGTGTGATTACTTTCTGATGGAGCCGTGAGCTCTGCCTTTGTTGAGATACCACTAGATTGAACTAGATTTCAAGCATTAGATACCACAACCAGTGTTAATAATAACATGGCGGTTCGACTACATATTTCCTTCCTTTGAATTCGATCTTCAGGTGACTCCTTGCTGTAATCACGATCTTGCATTGAATGTTTTCTCGGCATCCATGACACGTCGAAGCAACTCCATCCATGCACAAGGTAGCAATCAATGCATACGATCGGAACTCGACAGCGCTCTAGACTGCCGACCAAAACTAATTTCAGGGACCCAACTTTCTATTGCAACAACACTCCTATTTTTACCGGATTGCTCATCACGGCATGTGCAGCAGCCCAGACAGACCCCAATCTCAGCGCTTCCAGATTCCCCCACCGGCGGCGACTTTTTTCGTACCAACAAACTCTCCTCATCCGGACCCCAAAGGTCGCAGCACATAGCTTGGACGCGCTGCAACGAAATCTTAAACTCGGAGTGTAGTCCGAAGGACGCGCGAGCCTCACTCACACCCCCCAGACCCCCAAGGGGCTGGCGAATCGCTGCGCTCTACCCCGCAAACCAAACCCCCCTGAACCTCCCCCAAAAGGTTCGCCCCTGGAGGGCCCCAACCACGCGCCCGTCATCTCATGTCAGCCACCAGGTAATACAGGCACACGTCGTGCGCCGGGTTGCCGTATGAGGAAACCCGGCGCAGGGGGGAGACCGCGGCGGCGGCCGCCGCCTAGTTAGTTGCCGACAGCCACCGGGCGAACGGCACAAGCTCCAAGCAAATTCAACAACAGATTGAGCAGCCCGCTGTTCGGGCCGAGGACTAGTGGGGGGAGGGGGAGGGGGGGCGAGTCACGGAGTGTGGTCGCTGAAACTCTGCCGTCGCGGACCCCATGGGGAAAGTAGACATGACGCGCGGAGAGAGGGAGGGCGGCGGTGGAAGTTGTGAACGGGGATGTCGTCGGATGAATGCTGATGTTTATCGCTGTCTAGCATAAGATCAGCACTGGAACAGACCTGACGGCAGCGAGTTTCTTACTTGGTGTTTTCTCTCCAGGGCGTTTCCGCGAGGCATTCTGATTTTGTTGCCAGGCTAACTACTCGTCCTGGTTTGAGGATGATCGCGCTGGCCGTCGTAGATCACCACGCTATTTCGAGAATAAGCTTATTAATCGTTGTTCCCTACCAGAGATCGTCGGTAGCACCGAGGGCGGCCGCGGAGCCGGTAAGCGTGGCTGCAGTAGCTTCGAGACCCCTTGGTCGTTGAGACAAGGATGTCCGTATTATGGCTCATCGTCGTTGGTGGCTGCTTGATTAGTATCTCACATATTTGAACGTTACTATAGTCGATATGAGAGATGGGGTTTCGCGGAGGCTTCTTAGCTAAGAGCGACCTGGACAAGGACGTCGTTGAGGATAGGGCCACGGGTTACCCATTCCAGCTATGTAAGCCGCAAAGTCGAATCATGTCTGAGCAATGTTAAAGGTTCTGGTCCTTCTCTCTGCGTCCCGGGTTTACTACTTTAGGAAACCCATGGCGTCCCAAGTTTCCAGGGCGTGCGCATTTGCAGAGGACGAGGGGCAAGTCCACCGTCGAAGCTTGGGAAGGAAAAGGTATTTAATGGCCCCATTTGTCACTCGGACGAGGAATCAGCAATCCAGAGGCCATGATGCTTGATGCTGTGGATGAAATTCCAGCGGCCTGCCTCTTGACTATGAACCTGCTTCTCTGATAGGTTGGGAATCTGGGAAGCCTCGTGAAGCTTAACCCAGTGACAACGTCTACGACAACGTCTACGACAACGTCTACGACACCGTCGTCAAAGTCGTTCGGTGTGTATTCGTCGGACCAAGACCACAGGACGCAGGCGCGGGACGACGGAGACACTGGTGTGTTGTATTTTACCTCTCTGTTGGACTTTTCGTATCTCGGACCTTGACATAGATATCCTGCTCAACTGTTCGCTCTGGGTGAGGTGCCTTGGTGTTCTCCGACAGTCACGTCTATGACAGAAAGAGACGTATGGAGAGTACCATGAAAGAGGAAACTAATTACTTTATAACCTGGCATCTGGCCAAGAGCCACGTCGCCGTGCCTGCCCTCAAACACGAAATGGACAGACAGCCATCGCTGCTGGGAATAAAAGCCTCGCGCTTCTCGGTGCCAAACACAACCCAAGCATGGCGATGCTGTCGCTCTCCTCAAACTGTCACAAGCCGCCTTGAAGATGTCAAGCCAACCCAGGAGTTCGGGTCCACATTAAATCGATGTTTCTTAGCGTTCTAGGCTGCCCTGGGTATACGGGCAGAGATCTACGGAAGATCTGTCGCCGGTGTATGTGTATTCAGTCGAATACCACGGCAGAGCACCGGTGCCGGACGACGCCGACAGTGACGACGGTGCCGCAGCCATGACGACTTCGTAGTTCGCTCTGGTGTCGACGAGGGGACTTCAAGGGCTTTGACTAGCAGCAAAGCAGCAAAAACGGCATTCGCTACTGTTCGGCCTATTGCTGAACGGAAGATGGCCGTCAAATATCGTGGCGTCCCAAAACTTTTCCTGCGCAACACGACATTGTATACTATATGGGCGTGGCGTCTGGAGGACGTGCGCACGGTAGACAGTCTGCTATAAAAGCGGTCTTCGCTGCTTGACATCTCTCCTTCAAGGAGATTCGGACGGACCGGGACCTGGCCCATCGATCTTCAGACTCACACTCGTTCCTTGCATAGCTTCTCGCAAACCAAGTCCCTTAGCCTCAACAACAAGAACAATCCCCTCCCCGGGTCCCCGACCGCAACGTCCCTGTTGTGTTGGACCCGTTCTCTGCGTATTCGGCGGAATAGACGATCGAGAGCCAGCGGAGGACGACGTCAAGAGAGACGACGGTTCATGGCCAGTATCCGTAACTGTAATGCTCAAGGTTCTAATGGGATCATGTTGAAATTGGCGAGATCTGTTGACCCTCATGGTACACACAATTCCACCCGACATGTTCATCGGGGCGTTGTGGTCGCTTACGGCCATCACCGCTGGGTCCTCTTTATAAAAGCAGCACCCCCTACTTCGAAAACCCATGTTTCTCGATCCGAATCCATCCACTTCGGCGCTTTCATCAATGTTCAGTCCCAGGCAAAGTGGCTTAAGGCGCGGCCATCTTTTATTGTCTCGCTCAAATAGCTCGGGTTGGACAGTTCGTCCAGGACTTCCGCGCAGCATCGAGCCATAGGTTATCGTAGCTGAACATATTCAGGTCGTCAATATTTGCCTTAATCACGCTAGTGTTGCTTGGACTTTTCTCCATCAAATACAGGAGAGTCAGTTGAAGGCTCAATCTCACACATCACCCACGCGACGAAGGTCAACCGCAAAATTGGGAAACGAACTGGATTATTAAACCACCATATCCTACCTCATCTTCCAGTTCGAACTCCGAAATCAAACAAGCAAATCGCTTTGCTCGCTCGAAATCAAATTTCCTTGACAAAGCCCACCTCAACCACTCTCTCCATCGCCAGCCGAAGGTTGGCGATCTTGGCCCGCGTGTTATCCCGGATCCACAAGAATGTTCCCAGCACGATGCGCCGGAAGATGCTCGTGCCCGTGCGGATGTGCATCTGCCCCTTGCCCACGACGTAGAGCACCTTGTGCGCGTACGCCCGGTCCAGCTTGGCCAGCTCCGACGCCACCCTCTCGTCGCGCAGCTCCGGCGGGCCTTCTGTATCTTCCCACGAGGTGTTCGTCTCCTGCTCGCTGGCGGCGGCCGCTTTGGCCGTGGCCTGGCGAACCACGAAACGGCGAACTTGTTCGTAGATCAACGCGCCAAGATCAGGGCTTACGACCTCGTCCATGAAACCGTGGCGGACGACAAGGCGATAACAGCCAGGAAGGTTGGCGAATCGGGAGATGTGATAACGCTCCGCGTCCGGGACGGAGGGGACTTCAACGGGGTGGAGGTGGAAGAAGACCGAGACTTCGGGGAGGGCGCCGAGCTTGGAGGCGAAGTGGGTGAAGACACTCGGGGTCTGGATGCCTGTCTTGTCGAAGAAGATGCCGAACCCGCTGACGGGGGAGAGGAGGTCACCGCCCCAGCGCGGGGTGAGGGTGAGCTTACCCTCGTCGTTCTTGGTGACTAGTGTGCTCGGCTGGAAGCGGTCCTCTGCTTCAGCTCGCCATTGGTTCTCCTTACCAAAGCGCCAGAGGAGGAACATGCCTGCCATGAGGGCGGAGATCATGAGGGTGAACCAGGCGCCGTCGGGGACCTTGTTCAGGGCCGAGGACAGGTACAGCCCGTCTAGCGTCGCGAACGCAAGGGCGGGGATGAAGATGACCCAGACTGGTAGACGCCAGACGAGGATGGCGACGAGCATGACCATGAGTGTGTCGAAGAAGGTGACGAAGATGACGCATACGCCGTATGCGTGACCTAGGCTGGTGGTGTTGTTGTAAATGGCCGTGACGAGAATGGTGCCCAACATGAGTAACCAGTTCAGCAAGGGGACGTAAACCTGACCGTGGAAGGTCGTGGATGTATGGACGACCTTCATTTGCGGGCAGTACGAGAGCTTCATGATTTGGCTGGACAGCTGCGAAGAGATCAGTACAGGACCGTAGCACAGTGAGGGGAGGGAGCTTACCTGGAACGTTGCTGTGATAATTGCCTGCGAGGCAACGATGGCAGCCAGAACAGCCAGAATCAGACTCGGGTAGAGCATGCCCGGAGGAACGGTGTTGAAGAAGGGATTCGAGAACTTCTCGGGGAAGACGGCGATGTGCGCGGCCTGTCCGCTGTAGGCGAGGATCAGGCATGGGTAGGTCCAGAGAAGCCAGCTCATCTGCACAGCGCGCATGCTGAAGGCACCGAGGTCGGCAAACAAAGCTTCGACACCGGTGAAGCAGAGCAGGACGCCACCCAACATTCTCCAGCCCTCCGTCTTCCTCTCCATGAAGAAGTGGATCGCGTAGTACGGGCTAAAGGCCTTGAGGACGGTGTAGTCGTACTTGACGAGGTTGTAGATGCCGAACCCGCCGTTGAAGCCCAGCCAGATGATGACAATCGGCGCAAAGGTGCTCGCGAGCTTGGTTGTGCCCAGGGGCTGGATGAGGAAGAGCAGAACCAAGATGCCACAGGTTGTGCCCACAATGGTCGAAGTTCTGATATCGGGCTTGACGACGGACAATCCCTGAATCGCACCCAGGACAGACTGAGCTGGAGTCAGGATACCGTCGGCGATGACCATGGACACGGCCAAGACCCCGATAGTCTTCAAGAACCCTTTGGTGAACTTGCTCTTTTCGATGATGCTGCGGATGTTGCGAGTCACCGGGCGCACATCCTGGGTGTTGTGGCGCTCTATGCGAATCGTGGCTTCTTCTCGAGGGTCGATGGTGGTGATGTTGGCCTTGATTTGTTAGCTTGCGTCGTAACATGGTAAATTCGGGACTCTTACATATCGAGTTAACAGAGAGTAGCAAGAAAACGTACCGCCCTCGCCCTCGTTGTCTGCGTGCAAAACGATCAAGACGTATTTGATGGTGACCATGAGAGTGAGAGACCAGATGATGAGCGACAAGACCTGCGTGAGGTCGTTCTTGTTTGGGGTCTCAGTGAAGGTTCCCGAGTACACGTAGAGAGGACTAGATGCGGGTTAGAGATGAGTCAAGGACGAAACGAAAGAGAGCAGACGTCTGCCTACCTTGTTCCAATGTCGCCATAGATGACACCAATCGACTGATACGCCAGCCTGCGACATGTAAGCACGACGGACATCAACAGGAATCAGAAGAACATACCACATCAGGGTCGTGCCCTTGAAGACCTGCCTCTTCCTTCCATCGTCGCGACGCCAGTCATCGCCGCCCTCTTCGACCTCGACGGTAGAGTCCCGAGTTCGAGCGCGCGAGAGGCTGCGACGGTCCGAGGTGACGCGACTCAGATCACGGCCATAGAAGATACCGCCAGCAACGCCGCTGCTGGAACTGTTTTCGGGACGCGAGATCTGTGCCCACTCATCAAGAGTTGAGCCTGACGTGATTCTATCACGCTTCTCAAGATTCTCTTCAATCCTGATCCTCGGATTGCCGGCAGTGGTAGGAGTGGCTGGATCGGCCATGCCAGGCGGATTAGCAGAGAATTCGGATTAGGAAAGGCGCCGGCACAAAGCACAGCGTGGAGGCGAGTAAGCGTGGCAAAATAGCAAGTCTTTGTGGCCTCGGGGGTAAAAGAGAGATCAGCAAGGGGAGTCGGAAGCGATGCAAGAGCGAAAACCTTTAGACAGCAAGACAGACGGTGGCAGGACGGGCGGCTTCTATATGTGCCAGACCAGACATTGGGAACGGGGGCCGGGCTAGTGTGCTGCCCTAATCTCACGATACTTGCGTCTCAAGAGTCAAGACAAAGGACCGAGACAAAGATTGCCAGTGGGGGTCCATGGGGATCTTGGTTCATCTTGCCCATCTTGGGCCATGGGCTAGGCGGTCAGGGCAGCGCTACGCTACGGGAGGGCGATGCATCCATGGAGCGTGGCGGGCGCCGGCTCTCCAGTCAGTCGCTGGGACCAAAACCCATCGAGAGCCAGCAGTGGTTCCCAGCATCCAGGCCCCCCCCCCCCCCCCTTGGTCCTGGGTCTTCGGGAGCCGACCAGTGCGGCTTGCACATGCATGCGATAACATGGATGACGGGGATCCGGTCTGTTATCAAGTCTCGGTGACAGAAACATGATTGTCACAAGCACAGCGCAGGATTGGGTGGGCAGCGGACGGCGAGTGGTCCAAGGCGTGGCATCTTTCCAGTAAGGTGTGCCGGGTCGTAGAGACGCCGGATGATGAGATGGGAGAATGAGCGCCCGCTGCGGCGCCGACATATGCGGCTGGTTGATGCTTGCTGCTCCTGCGGTCGGGGAGTACTGCCTTCTGCGCAATACCGGGGTGGCTCAGGCAGGGTAGATGCGGCTTCTCGACAAGATGGTGGGCAGCGCCGAGTCGAGCGAGAGGGCGGGTAGCGGCGAAGGGTGTGCCAATGACTGACTGGCTGGATGCCACGCGACTGCACTTTGCAGAGAGGCGACGAAGATGAACTGATGGCGTCGTAGTGGCTGGCGGCATCTCCATCTTGTTGTCTCTCTCAGATTGTGTGGCCTTGTCTTCTCGTCACGGCTGCCACTACCCACGAGTATAGGCGGTCTGATGACTCTCATCTGGGTTGGTTACACGTGCCAGCAGTCCACGTCGCCAAGAGAGACGGGACGAATCCTGCCCCGGCTGCCCATCTGCACTGCGACGGGTCCAAGGAGGCTAGTTGCGGGCGTCGGAGAGATGATGGTGGTGATGGATGCGGAGAAGAAGGAGGGAGGGCAGGCGGCACCGAGACCCCCTTCGTCTGCCCTTCACCTGAAGTTCGCTCGAAGGGCAGCAGAGCAGGATAATGCCTCACTCTGCCGTTTCCCGTTCGTCAACGGCATGGCCCTGTCGGCTGGTGGGTGGCTGGGAATTAGCAAGAAGATGATGGAGAAAGTTGGGTGGATGGCGAGAAACAACGGACGAAGGAGCGGCGGAGGCGGCGCTGGAGGCAGCCCAAACATGTGGAAGTCAAGAAAGAGCGACGCCCGTAGGTATATGGCAGCACACTGGAAGGAGCTTACATCGTAGTAGCCCCTGCCTTCCCGGGGCTGGAGTGGAGACAGGCAGCGTCGGGTGGGTACTGACGCGGGCCAGGGCGGGGCCCGCGTCGGCGTGTTTGGTTTGTTTAGCGCTGCTAAGCTTCTGCTAGCGCCCGCCAAGGTCGCCGCATCCTTTGCACTACCAATTTCTCTCAGCGTCCATATCGCCCCTAAGAAAACGGGACTTTCCCGCATCACCAAACGGCCAATTTCCAGACTGAGAGATTTTTGGGCAGGATGCTCCCATTGGACCGCCAAGACATGCTCACTTTTCCTGCCAAGACTTTTGTGGGAGACGACATAGCCACGCTGGACACCTTCGGCCACCAGATCTATCCCCTAGACCAACACGCCAAACAACGCGCCAATTTCCTGCATGCCCCCCAACCCGTCCCGTTCATCCCTCCCATCTCTGCTTGTTAGCTACGCCTTACCTAGCTGATGAGACAAGCGAAGGGCCCGACGCGTGTCATTGAGTTTGATTAGCTTGCGTGCTGTACCAGGCTGCTGGGTTTCGAGCAAAGGGTCCTTTTGATTCTGACTCGAAGTTCTCTCGGGAAATCTCCAGTCCTTTCGGGACATGTACGGTGGACGGGCTCCCAGTTCATCTCACTTCAATGCCCGAGTGAAGCCTCGTGGCCGCTTCACATAATTGTCAGACCGCTGGGTGGAAGGAATCGTGGCTTTTGCAGCCTTCGCACTACCCACGAACATAACGCCGGCGGAAACAACAAACAGCCTCCCCCAATAAGAGCCGGGCCCAGACCGTTGCTTTTTCTTCCCATTTTACTTATTTTGTTTCTATCCAAGCCATCCCCGCGTCCACCCATGTAGACTAATGCCGTTCTTGGCACGTCCAGCTGACGGGCCGGCGCAGAGTTCCCTGCCAAGACGTCCCTTAATCCATCTGGTCAACGGTCTGCGCCGAGCCGTTGGTCTTCTGCTCGCCCACAACCGCCGTACCGTCCGCCTCGCTGACGGCAAAGTTCCAGTTGAACTCGTCCTTGACCTTGCCAAGCTGAATGCCCTTGAGCGTCGAAAGGAGCTTGAGGCAGATGGCGCCCGCGTCCTCCTGGCTCTTGGGGATGTAGGTAACCGTCTCCTCGCCGGCCTTGGCGCTGCTCACGCGCTCGTGCTTGCCGGCGATGGACTGCGCCGACGAGGGGTCGACGCGGCGCGTGATGGAGCGGATCGGCACCAGCGCAGCCGCCGTTCCCGCAGCCATCACCTCGGAGAAGGAGGGGAGCTCGCCGTACTTGATCTGCAGGAGACTCTATCAGTTACACCATCACAACAGGTCATCTAGGCCATTGTCTGACTTACCGGGCGCTTCTCGACCTTCCAGCCGAAGCTGCGTCCGATCTGCTGGATGCTGTCGCTCGTCACACTGTCGATGACGCAGTGGGAGTCGGGCACCACGAGGGTGACGTCGTCGCCGTCGACCTTGGCGCCGATGAAGCCGCTGGTGCTGAACTCGTCAATCTCCTCATGCTTGACGCTATCGAGGTGCAGGGTGATTCCGTAGCCCTCGCTGCGGGCGCGGTCGCTGAAGCGCAGCACGGGGGCGTAGTTGCCGCCGACTTTGGCGTGGCCGGTGCCGTTGGGGGCGGAGCGGTCAAAGTCGTCGAGGATCAGGGCCTTGACGGGGTGGCTGCCGTGGTAGACGCCGGTGGGGATGACGAAGACGGCGAAGGTGTACTCCTCAGGCGGGTTGAGGCCAAGCTGGGCGGAGGAGCCGTACAGCTGGGGGCGGATGTACATGGCGGCGCCCGTCTCGTGGGGCGGGACGAAGCCGGCGTTGAGCGACACAGCGGCCTTGCAGGCGGCGATGAAGAGGTCCTCGGGGACGCGGGGCATGGAGACGACGTCGGCCGAGTGCTGCAGGCGCACGGCGTTCTTGTCAGCGCGGAAGATGGTGATGGCGCCGTCGCCGGGGGCGCGGAAGGCCTTGAGACCCTCGTAGGCCTGCTGGCCGTAGTTGAGGGCCGGTGCCATGCCGTGGATGCGCATGAAGGGGTCCGCGACGAACTTGAGGGGCGTCCATTTGCCGGTCGAGACGGAGTAGGTCGACTCGATGTGGCCGTTGACTGCGGGACGGGAGACGGTCAGCCGGCGCTTCCGGGACAGGGAGGGGCAGAGAAGCGGAGGACCACGGCGTGCTCACCTTCGCGGACCTTGAAGCCGACGTTGGACCAGTCAATGGTGTTGACGGGAGGGGGCGGGAAGGCGGCCATGGTGACTGTCGGTGTGATTGATGCGCTCGGTGGGAAGAAGGTTTGCTGGTATCTCGTGGGGTTCGAGGGGTATCGCGGGGTAGAAGGCGCTGAGTTCGAAAGTCAATTGGGACGTTGAAACGAGTCAGATGAGGCGGTCGGACGTTAAAGATACTGGAACGGGGGCTCGGGAAGCTGGAGCTCTCTCACGTAATAGCCCACAGCGAAATTTTCTGAAGAAGCCAGGAGAATGGGAGTCATTCTAGTGTCCCGCCCATCGACCAATTTTGGAGGGGCGCCGATCTCGGGACTGCGGGGTGCACCACAGCGCTGCACGGTCGCCCCTTTCAGCGCTCGCTCATTGGCTCGGGGCCTTGCTGCTGTGCAGCGAGTTAGCTGACTGAGCCAGCGGGACACCCCTGTCGGCCTCCGTCTGCCGGAGCCCGAGAAAGCCCCTGACAGTCTTGGATGCGCTGTGGAAAGGGTCCTGCCCGCATGATGTCATTTGTCATCCTCACGCAACGCTGAGGGGCATCGTCGCATTTCGAGCCTCGATGGATGGACAGATCAGACGAACGTCGTTGAGTCGACGAATTTGGAGTTGAAACGCGTTTGCTGAGGGTTTGCCCTGAATAAAGGCAAGGAAATTGTTTGGGAGCGATGAGTGATGCCCACTAGCACCACCCTCAACCAAAGTCCCAGCTAGTGGAATTCCACAAGCCAGTCCTACAAGTGCATCCTTGGAGGACCATGTTGATCCTTCCAGCCAGGCGTGTTCAACATGAATGGAGACGCCACGTTGCAAGACAAGCCCATGGCTGGCCGGAGCGGCCCGATCGAAGGCGGGCTGCCGATTGTGGGGCTCGGCGCGGGACCCTGAATGCTTCGGCCGTCTCAGTCCGGTCTTCAGGGCCTGGAAGAACGGACGCTTTGCGGGTTGTGGGTCCTGTCTTGACTGTTTGATCTACCTGGTAGGTATTAGCGACGACCTCACTTGGTCAGAGTGACTCCGTCGCATCGGGCTTGGGGAGCACTGGTTGATCTGCATAGAGGCCATTCCAGGTGAAAGGCTCGGCAAGGAAGGAGGAAAGGTGAAAGGAAAGAATACTGACGACGAGACTAGACCGAGTCAAAGCCATTCCCTTTTTCCAAGCGTGAAGGAGGAAGAGTTCCGGAAGATGGGGTAGTGCTGTCTTATCTGCGGTGGGTCCTTCCCCACGGCGCGGATGCGTCACCCGGGGCCGTCTTTTATCTTTTCGTCGCAGCTGCGGGGACGCCCCAGGACACTTGCATCCTCCATGCGCCCTCACGGCGCTGCCCATGACGCTGATAAGGTCTGATATCTTGGGCAACACTTCCGTCTTTGGGTGAGGGGAACGTCTTACTGCTTCTCCTGGCGAATCAATGTTCCGCAATTAGCCGACAGTCAGTCATGCCAGACCAGCATTCCGAGACGTCCCAATCCTGAGTCGCCTCGAATGAGCCGCTGTCGGCACGTACCATTGGTAAGTCTACACTTCCAATGCATTAAGCCAAATAGGATCAATCGCTGACTAGAAAGTAGTCTCCCTGTCGGTAGAGTAAATGCTTGCCGGCCATGGATGACGCCCGCTACGCAAAGCGAGCTCGCCAGGCCTGCGAGCCCTGCCGGTGCGGTTGTCTTGTCTCCCCACCAATTGACATATCGACAAGTCTAATGAGATGACCACTTAGTCGAAAGAAATCAAAATGCCCCGGCGAGAGACCGGTGTGTTCCTATTGTGAACGCCTTGGGCAGCCGTGTGTCTACAATACTGGCGATGTCGCCGACACGCAACAATCGAGGCACAGCAGAGAGGTGGTTCGTGACCACGAAACTTCAATGTGATGGAGTTGAGTTAACATGGAACTCACAGGAGCAACGGCTCAACAGCCTCGAAGACAAGATGGATCGTCTGATTCAACACCTAAGGTTGGCATTGCCATGCCCCCGTCTGGTCACCGTCATCAGCAGCGCTGAACCCTGAAGTAGCCCCGAGACCCAGTCCGACAGGCCATCGTCGTCAAACCGTCAAATACTATCGCCAAAACTCAGCGCCGCGCCCGAAGACACCGGCTCGAGGCCCGACACCGATCCCCGTCCTGGTCCAGGTCATGCAACGGGAAGTCCGGGGTATGTACTTTTGGTAGTGTCCTCAGACATAGCAACCTTGCTTACAATAATCTCTTCAGCAGCAGCATCTCTGCCGTAGCCGAAGCTCGCCTACTTGGCATGGGACGTCTTTACCTCACTTGGTGCCACGGTCAACCTATCACACTCTTCGCCGAAGACACCTTCTTGGGGTCTCTTGTCTCACGAGATCTAGAGTTGATTCTCTCCCTGGAGTCATTGGCATTAAGATTTCCACCGGGCTCGCTGACGGCGCAGAACGAACAGCAGCTCAACGCCAAGGCGAAGGCAGCGCGACGCATGGTGATGGACCGCGTCACG
The DNA here is from genome assembly GCA_024584535.1 of Colletotrichum gigasporum. Classification (NCBI taxonomy): domain Eukaryota; kingdom Fungi; phylum Ascomycota; class Sordariomycetes; order Glomerellales; family Glomerellaceae; genus Colletotrichum; species Colletotrichum gigasporum. The sequence goes on from CP077948.1 coordinate 10,476,422, forward strand.
GAAGGCCGAATCGAACTGTCGACCCTGCAGTCATTATGTCTCCTCAGCATGTTCGGCTTTGCATGTCAGTGGTTAACTCTCAAAGCCTGTACAACTTGCCGCTGACCTAGAGCCTCTTCACAGCGGGCAACGTCACTCAGTCCGGCCTCAACCTCAGCATGGCCAGCCACCTCGGCCACAGCATCCCTCCCTCCAACAGCCCCAGAAACGCCCAGGAGCGACGATACTGCCTCCGCAGCATCGTCGCCCTCCTCAACCTGCAGGGCTGCATCGTCCCCGCCACAAAGCAGATGAGCAACCTCGGCCTCCCAGGGCCCCACAACCCAGGCCACGCCTTCGGCATCATGGCCTCTTGCGCCGCCTCGGAGCTCTCGCTCGGCCAGCTTGAGGAGGCGCCCGAGAAGAGCATCTCCGCGCTGGCCACGCATTTCAGCGTGACCTGGCGCATGGCGCGCGCCTACGCCGCCAGCCGCGTCGCGCCCGATGCCCCGCCGCCCTGGGACTCGCGCTCCGACTATTCCATGGTGATGCAGTCGCACCACGACATCGACTGCCGCGCCTCGGCCAAGTACCGCTTCGCCAGCAACCGCATCGGCGACTACACCCCGGAGGCCATCCAGGCCCAGCGCCAGTGGTGGATGCCCTTCCTCTTCATCCAGTTCGTCCACGAGACTATCCCCTGTCTGCTCAACCACCCCTTCTTGCTGTCGATGCGCCTGCGCAGCTGGCGCCAGACCATCCCCGTCCACTTCATCCAGCAGTCGTTCGACTCTATCAATCGTAACGCGGGCTGGGTTATCTACTTCATCGACGTGCTGGAGAAGAAGGGCGTGCAGGTCTCGGACCCGGTGCTGGCGCATTGCGTCGTCATCGTGGCGACTATCCACCTGCAGCACAGCTTCGTCCAGGATGCCGTCCTCCGTGGGAAGGCGCAGACGGGGTTCGAGAAGTGCATGAATTTCCTGAGGAAGATGGCGCCGATTTGGCCGTCGGTTGCCAACATGGTTCGTGTCCCTCTGAGGGTACCAAGTGCGAAGACTTGCTAAGTGCAGTTTAGGTCGACAACTTGGGGCAACTACAAGCCAGCATCGTCATGAAGCCCCCGCGCGGCCAGCGAGCCGACACCCCCCAAACCCGATCTTTCTCCATCAACAGCCAGCTACTCTGGGACCTCCTCATCTACGACAAGGCGGGCAGGCCCGACGCCGGGTGGGACCAGTCCATATTCGGTCCAACCCTGACCTCCGACGTATCAGACCTGTCCGCCGAAGGCCGCGCCGCCGAGTTCGATCTTGTAGGCTCTGCGCATCTCTCTGGCCACAAAGCCATGCCTAATCAAGCCGCGGTTTGGCCGCCGAACGAGGATCCTCCGCCCGTCAACTTACCCGAGAATGTAAACCTTTCTGAACCATCGGTGGGTCCGGGTCCTTCGTTTGAGGACATCTTCTTCGAGGGTGTGGCGCCGCCGCTTGGAGACCAGGCAAGTAGGTTCTTTGACGGTAATGATTACGGGCGGGCAATTGATGACTGGCTGAATCTCGGGACATGATAGTTATACCAATTAACGATTGAAATTCTTCATATAACATATCATAAACGCATAACTAATTATAACCCCTGCCGCATTCCAATCAACGAGCCTACTTGCGTTACCAGGCTAAACCCTCGATCCGTTCTGGACTCGCTATGCAGTCCAGTCCCTTACAGAAAGAGACGTCTTCGTCCGTCTTTCCCGACACCTTGTGTTGCGGCGTCGCTGGCCAAATCTCGCCTCCTCCCTTTTCCTCTTTCTCGCGATGCGTCACGACCAGGTCCCTGGTGACCTGTTGGAAGAACATGGGTCCCTTCTCGATCCTAGGATACAGCTCACCGTTCATGAAGATTCCCGCGTTGAGGTTCTTCTGCGCGCCATTGCAGAGGTCCTTGTCCTCTCTGAGCACCTGCTTGAAGAACTCGGAGATCTTGGTAAAGTCCTCCTCGTTGGCGTCTTTGTGGCGGTAGACCTCGTAGTCCATCTTTGTCTGCCCCGCCGAGATGGGGACGCAGCGCATGATGTACATGAAGTCCTTTCTGCGGTGGAGGAGGCGTGTCAGTATTAGATCCAGAAGCAATTTTGGAGGGCCATGGGTATCGAGTGACAACTCACGAGACAGTCATAGAGGCATTGGGGTAGTAGAACGTGCTATAGATCCCCAGACCTTCAGAGCCAGGCTTTTCGACGTTCCAGTGACTGATCCAGTTCCCTTGCGTCTCGACCCAGTACTTGGACAGATCAGACACGCTGTTTACTGCAGGGTGCCCAGTCGGGCAGTGATAGCACTAGCATCAAGTCAAATGTCAGCAATGAATGGTACCTAGATCTAGGTAACGGGCGGGCTTATGTTTACCTCGTTGTAATTATCCGCCAAAGTCTTCCAGCTGTAGTCCCCTAGCATTTCCCATGCGTGATCGAACCTGTACTCGTCCATATTGAAGGACTGCAGCCGCGGCTGCTCATCGACTTGGGCAAAGAACTCCTCCCATGACACGCCGGGCTTCTCTGAGGCGTCCAGGTTCACCCAGATGAAACCCAGATGATCCACGTGGACGTGGACCTTGAACAGGCTGTTCTGCGTCTTGTCGAAGGAGGGTAGTTCTTGGTACTTTGGCGCCTTGGCTAGCTTGCCGTCGAAGCCGTATGACCAGGCTACATTCCAAATCATCAGATGTCCGTTCTTGAAGCTCGAAAGTTTTTGAAATTACATACCATGGTACTTGCAGGCAAGCACATTGAGATGTCCACTGTCCTTCTCGACCAGGGGATACGCTCGATGGCGGCAGACATTGTGATGCCCCCTGATCTCTCCCTTGCGATCCTTCAGGAGAAAGAAATTGAACCCAGCCCCGGTGATCTGGACGTAGTCCCCCGGCTCGACGAAGCGTGCCCTGTGGGAGACAAGTAGCCACTGCTTAGAGAAGATGGCGCGCCGCTCCAGCTCGTACATGCCAGGCGAGCGGTACCACACCGCGGGCAGGGCGCGGACGGACTGAGGCTCATCGCTGCTCATCCCGGTCGACTTCCCAAGGCCTAGCCAATTCATCTTGGACTGGGTGTGGACTGGCGCGTTCTGGAGACAGGATGGTGAGAGGGGCCGGGGTTCACTGATGGGCAAAAGCGGGGGATGGTGCGTAGCCGAGAGGGTACTTGTGGTTATTCCATGTTAGCAGTCGGTCTTTTGAGGGTCCTTCGCCAATCTGCCGCTATATAGCCATGGCTCAGACACATCGGCATGCCGGATAACGAGCCCGAGCTGGTGCTGCCATCCTTGCCCGGAGCAGGACCGGCTGTCCGTCCCCGATGAGTGGGTACGGTCCTTGTTCCGTACCCACTTTGGCACCATCCAACGGGGCGCCGACGATATCACGGAGGGGTGATTGGACGGTCGACAACAACGATCCCAGCCCAGTGGGAATCCGATGGGAGCCTTCTGACGACTTCTGGAACTCGGTGAGAGGAGTGACGCTTAACTTCGTCTCACGATCTTGAACTTGTTAGTATTTGAAGCCTCTAAACTGCGCTTTTGCCTAGCTTCGGTACCTCATCGCATAGACACACCCATCATCTAGAAACAAGCATTCAACCACCCCAAAATGGTATCCAGACGCCCACCAAAGGACGCCCCCATCGTCATCGTCGGCGCCGGCGTCTTCGGCCTCTCCACGGCCCTCGAGCTCAAAAACCGCGGCTACCGCCACATCACCGTCCTGGACCGCTGCCTCCCGCCCGTCCCGGACGGCAGCAGCGTCGACATCTCGCGCATCATCCGCGTCGACTACGCCGACCCGGTCTACGGCCGCATGGCGCGCGAGGCCTACGCCGGCTGGAACGCCGAGTACGCCGAGCACTACCACGAGTCCGGCTTCGTCATGCTCGCCTCCGCCGCCGGCCCCAACGCCTGGCTCGAGGGCGCCAAGGAGGTCGCCGCCGCCACCGGCCAGACCCTCACATCGTACGCCGACGCCGCGCGGGTCCGCGAGGCCTACCCCGCTGACCAGGCGGACTTTTCGGGGCTGCAGGCCTGTGTGAATAACAAGGGCGGCTGGGCTGATGCCAAGGGCGCCGTTGCGCAGCTTGCGGGGGAGTGTAGTCGGCTCGGGGTGCAGTTCGTCGCCGGCGCCCGCGGGACGGTGACATCGTTGAAGTTTGAGGGGAAGCGTGTCGTCGGGGTTAATATGGTTGAGGGACCGCCCGTGTTGGCGGAGCAGGTCATCCTCGCCACGGGTGCGTGGACGAACCGCATCGTGCCCATCGCGCACGCGAGCTCGGCCTCCGGACAGCCCGTCGGCTTCATCCCGCTCACCGAGGAGGAGGCGCACCGGCTGCGGGATATGCCGGTCATCATCAACTTCGAGACGGGCGTCTTCATCTTCCCGCCGACCAAGGGCAAGGACCCGATCCTCAAGCTCGCGCGCCACGGCTACGGGTTCTCGACCGAGGTGCGCGTGCCCGGGGACGGTGCCGAGAGGGTCATCTCGGCGCCGAAGCGGGATGGCAGTAATGCCGCCAGTGGGTACCTCCCTGACGACGCCGACAGGGACCTGCGGGCTGGCGTGCGGCAGCTGGCGCCCGAGTTTGCGGAGAGGCCGTGGTCGAACCGCCGGTTGTGTTGGTACTCGGACACGCCTGAGGGGGACTTTATTATGGACTACCACCCTTCGATCGACGGGCTTTTCGTCGCCACTGGCGGCGCGGGACAGTAAGTCAAACACCCCGTTGGATAGAATGTTGAAACAGCCAGCTGACGATTGCCTCGTAGTGCCTTCAAATTCCTCCCTGTGCTCGGCAAGTACATCGCTGACTGCTTCGAGGAGAAGGCGCCGCAGGACTTGAGGCACAAGTGGAGGTTGCGCGAGTCTGACGGGAAGCAGGAGGAGCTGAAGCTGGGCGATGGCAGCCGAGGCGGCCCGGCTCTGCGCAAGCTGACGCCGGCGGAACAGGCGAAGCTTTAGATCTTAGACATAGACAAGCGAAATCCGTAGATCGCAGAATAAATTGAAATAAATCATGACTTCAGTTAAGAAAAGAAACGAAAGGAAGCAATTCCGCGCTGAATGCCCCAAGGAGAAGGATCTTCTGTCCAGGCGCTCGTTTTACCTCAACGCTGTTTCACTGATAGCCAGTTCCGTCCAACAGCATATGGTTTTGTTTCCGGATGCCGGGCAGCTAGATACCGTTTCAGTTGTTATCAACGGGCGGAAGTGGCTCCTGTTGGCTGTTGGCTCACCCGGACCGTCCCCGGCTTGGAGCCATGTTGGTTCCGTCCCCGCATCGGAGGCACCCTTGACATCAGAGTGTCGGAACATGATAACAAGGGCACCTTCTGACCGTTGTGAAGCTTGTCTAATGACATCCTTCAAATGCATTTCCCGATAGAGACAGACATCCTTGCATCCGCCACTTGCCGATTGAACCATAGCTCTAGCCCACCACCTTTCAACATGGTCTTGAACAACACCTCAAAGCGGTTCAGGGATGAGAATATGCCCTTCGATGGACCCATACCAGTTTCCCCGCCCAATATGTCAAAGCCCGGTGTCAATGGCATCACAAATGGGTCTGTGAATGGTTCTCAGAACACAGGATACCGGCGACTTCGGGTCATCATTATTGGGGCCGGGTAAGTGGGTCATCAAGTTATTGAAAGGTTACTGACTGAATGAAATTTCAGTGTATCTGGAATCTTGATGGGTAACTCCAGCCACCTGACTTAGGCTCCCACCAATACTGATGATGACTTAGCCTACAAACTGCAAAATTATCTAAGGGAATATGTTGAATTCCAGATTCTGGAGAAGTCTTCTGAACTCGGCGGAACTTGTTTTGAGAACCGGTATCCAGGTACTCTTGATTGCCCCCAACCATTTATTCTTCTCATTCATCGTTCGTGCTCATCAACTCGGACCAGGGTGTGGATGTGATGTGCCAAGCCATTGCTACCAATACAGCTTTGCTCCAAACCCAGAGTGGTCGAAATTGTGAGTGCCATCCAGATTTCCTCACGATTTCAGAGACAGTAGCTGACTTCGTGATACATCAAGCTACGCATCTTCTCGGGAGATCCAAGCTTACCTGGACGGTGTAGCACAACACTTTGACGTGAAAAGGTTCATCAGGTTCAACAGTAAGGTTGTCAACGCAGCCTGGTCCGAAGCTTCAAGCAAATGGACCGTCGCCATAGACGACGGCTCAACCCTCGAGTCAGAGATCCTCGTCAACGCCGGCGGCATTCTCAACAACCCGCAAATGCCGGCCATCAACGGTATCGACACTTTCGCGGGTCCCTTGCTTCACACCGCGGACTGGAACCCGTCCGTGGATCTCAAGGGCAAGAGAATCGGCGTCATCGGCGCCGGTGCCAGCGCCGTTCAGTTGCTGCCGCAAATCCAGCCCGTGGCTGGAAATATCATCGCCTTCATCCGCACGCCCTCCTGGATCTCCCCACCCGTGGCACTTCCGGAGGCGGACCGGCCGAGTTACGCTTACACTGAAAAGGAGAGACTCGCCTTCCGAATCGATGCCGACGAGTACCTCCTCACCCCTCCAGGAGCCCAACGTGGAACCAGTCTTCGAATCCATCGACAGGATCACGCCCGAATGTATCGTCGCAGGTGGAGTTGAGTATCCTGTAGACGTTCTTGTCGCCGCCACTGGCTTCAACACCACCTTCAGGCCGCGCTTCCCCATCATCGGACGGGACGGAGTTAGCCTTCAAGACCTGTGGGCCGAGAGCCCTACCTCGTACATGGGGACGGGCGTGTCAGGGTTTCCCAACTACATGGTATTCCTGGGCCCCAACACGCCTATATCGAACGGCAGTCTCATGGGTAAGTCGAAGCAGCAGCCGGACCTGATAGGATGAAAAAGGGGCTAACGAGTTATGACAAGGCCCGATCGAGGCAACTGGCGATTATGATCAGACAGCGGGTCAAGTCTTTCGACGTGCGTCTCGAGGCCCAAAGAGACTTTGACAAGCACACGCAAGAATTAATGCGCCGCGCAGTGTGGACGGGGACATGTCGGAGTTGGTGTGAGTCACTTCTCAAGCCTAGAGAATCTGCCCATCCATCGGAAGACTTTCCTAACCGACAAATCATCGCTTAGTCAAGAAAGGCCTCGACGGAGAACGCTACGCTTACTGGCGCGACGGCTTCTCCTGGGTCGAAAAGCCCGAGCTGGACCCTCTTGGCCTCGACGCCAGAGAGTATCTGACAACCATGTCTACCATCCCCGATAGGTCTTCCGACCTGAGCTTTTACCTCACAAAAGCTGAGCCTTTGCCAAAGAGTCTCATCGTCCCCTTGCCTGATGTGGACGGCCAGAGACAGCATGTCGAGGGTGAGTTGAGTGATGTCCGGTCGGGAGTAGGCAACGTCGATAGAGAAGATGTCGAACAGCGCAACGGTCAAAGGGGCGCTGGGTCGCTCAGGGCGGACGTTGTAATTCCAGTTCAAGAGTTGGTTTTTGCTATCCGGGAGATGCTTTTTGGCTATCCAGGAGGTAGCCCAACTTCGGCCGGTTATTGGATCGCCTTCCGCCTTCCGCCTCCGCTTATTAGCTGCGCTGGTTACAAAGCCTAAATAGTAGTAACAGCGACAACAACAGCAACAGCATCGGCGACAATAACGGCGATAGCGATGGCGACGGCAACGACGGCGATGACGGCGAAGCTGCAACAAGATCTTCTGAACTATTGCAATAAGTGAAATAGCGTTACATAGGACCTTTTTGCGTGCACGCCTTCACTGCATTTTCAACCCACCCGATGGCAGTAGCGTAAATTGACAGAAGTGGTGCTGAAATGTGCCAAGCTGTGCTTTTCAGCATGGCTGTGAGGGAAAACACCTGGGGCGATGTACTGGAGCCAGATCTCACTCGATGCGAAAGTTGTATTCCTGGTCTTGTTCTTTCATCTCACGAGTCTTTCAGTATTCTATTCCAGAAACTCAAATATTCTCAAATTGGACTCTGAGTGAGGGAATGGGAGTTGCTCCGGTGCATCACCCGCTTGATCTCCCGATCTAAGGGGACCGTCCTTCTCCTAAATACCCTTCTCTCTTATGTACCTCCCGTCTCGCAGACCATAAATGTTCAAACCTTTAGAGTCTGCAATTGTTTTGACACAATTTGTTGACTTCCCCGTTTTCTCAGCCGCGTTTACCAAACGGCATGGTGTCGACAGGCAAGACCAACCCAATCAACCCAATAGCCACAAAGCACGCACAAGCAACCCAAATTGGCGTCGGCGTCGTCACGTCCGCGAAAGTAGCGATAAACGGCGCCGTCAAAGACGCCATCCGTCCGACCGCCATCAGCAAAACATCAACGAGTACACTTTCCATCCAAGGCAGGGGTAAAACTCAATCGTAGATGATGGCGTAAGTTGTGTTTAGCCAGAAGCTGACCAGCGACGAAAACGCCAGGTTCTGCGCCGCGCTCTTGACGGAGGTGAAGGCCGCCGCGAAGGCGGCGCAGATGATCCCCGCGGCGAAGAGCGAGCGCCGGCTCCGCAGCCGCGGCTGGGAGACCATCCACGTGCTCAGCGCCGGGCCGAAGACGCCCACCACGGAGGAGACGGTCCAGTCGTGGTAGGTGGTGTAGTTGCTCGCGTCGCCGAGGTCGGCGCCGTGTGCGCGGAGGTAGTATGGGAGGAAGAGTGTGAAGAGGGGATATCTGGATTTGTCAAATTCAGTAACTCTATTGACAGTCGAGGTTGAGAGGGGACAACATACGCGATTCCAACGAGCGTCCAGAGCAAAGTCAAGCAAACCATCAACCAAAGCTGCGTCCTACCAGCAAACAACCTCCCCGCGCGACGGAAGTTCTCTTCGAAAGACTTGGTCTTGACGTCCTCTGTCGCATCCGTGCGGACGAGCTGCTCCGCGCAGATGGTGTAGCCGGCCTTATTCATCGCACTGATGCGGTTGACGACCTCGACGCCCTCGTCGATGCGGCCGCAGGTCACGAGCCAGCGCGGCGACTCGTGCGTGCGCAGGAGGACGGCGCGGATGATGGACATGACGAGGCAGAGGCCGCCGAGGGTGATGTAGAGGTAGCGCCAGCCCATGTTGGCGGAGCGGGGGCAGGTTGCTGGGGTTGCGTCTTGTGGGCAGCCGAAGGGGACAAGGAGGGCCCAGCCTGTGAGGGTTAGTCTGTGGTATCTTCCGAGTGATAGATGGAAATGTGGTAAGCATACCGAATAAGCCTGTGATGGTGTTCCCCAACCCCCAAACACACGCCAGCGCAGCCAGTATGAATGACCACCTTTGGGGAATATTCTCAGCGAGAATCATCAAATCGATAGCAACTACCCAACATCGTATCAGCAAACCATCCACGACGAAACAATATGATAACACTCAGGGGTACGTATGGTTCCCGCCCCCGAAGAACCCACACACCGCAACCCACGCATTAATCGCAGTCCACCCCCCGGCTGAGGCCGCGAGCATCGTACTCACAGAAATCCCGAAAATGGAAAGCTGCCACACAGCCCTTCGTCCGACGTTGTCCGCTAGCAGCCCCATGACGACGGCGCCGACGAGAAGGCCTGCGTAGAGCGCCGCCGGGAGAAGGGTGGGATACCGCGGCGCGAACTCGGGGATTAGTTGCGGGCCGACGAGGGAGATGGAGACGAGGAGCATCTGCGGGCTGTCAGTTCTCGTTGTCGGTGCCATGGTGGATATGGCTGTGATTCAGGAGAAAAGAAGTACCTGATCAGCCAGGAAGCCGAAGCCACAGGACAGGGTAAGCTGCCATTGGAACTTGCCAAACCCGATGGCCTCGACGGCCTCGTCGATGACCAGGAGGTTCGTAGCCACGGCGTCGAGGGCCGGATCCTGGGTGTATTCGACGGTCGTGCCGTTTGCGTTGCTGGCCACGGGTGTGAGGGGCTTGCCGAAGTCGTCCCCCTTTTCCTCGTCGGTACTGCGGCTTTGGGCAGGAGACTCCATCTCGCCGACTGGTTGGTTGACAAAGCTTCAAAGGCGAATCTCAGTTGGAGTGCGCAGCTTGAAGAATCACAATACCGGCTTTCTTGTTAGTTGGCATTCCCGGAAGACGGGATACGAGTTCGGAACTTCGAGCGGTGATATATCCATCTTCAACCGTCGCCCAAACTTCCCCGTACCGCTGGCGTATCTTCCCTTCAGGGATCAAGCTCTCATCGACTCGCCCCCTCCTGTACCCCAGATATGGCATCCTACGCGTATCCATCAAAGTCTCCAGAGATAGGGATAGGGGTGTCTACGCTGATAGCGACGATCGTGGAGTAAAGTGGAGACGGCCCGGCCGGAGCGGGCGGGGTGCGGGGACGGTCCGGGTCTCTGGGTCTCGGAATCCAGTTCCGTTGGACGACACCCCGCGCTCTGTGATAGGAAGATACCAGATCGAGCAATTTGATCCATGGTGTCTGGAAAGGTGGCCTGGATTGTGATAAGGCGGGAAGCTTACCTTTGCTCAAATCTACCAAGATAGTCCCTCGGCTTAGAATACTCAGAAACAAGACTGCCGTGAACTTGATAGCGCTGTTTGACGATGGCGTCTACTATAGAGACGGTCAAGTGCTACCTCCTCGCACCCAACGCCGACGTGCCGAATAGTCCTCTTCCAGTCTTGCACTATCGAGATGTGCTCCCGGAACCGAGAGACGAGGCCTCGACGACAGAGTTCCTGACCCGGAACCGCTGGGAAAAGAGAGTATGACCCCTTATCCGGGACTTTTCACCTTCCCAGTTTCTTATGAACCCCGCAGGGCGTCTGGGGCCACATCAGCACCCGCCACTTCCACCCAAACAGCCACGAGTGCTACGGTAAGCAAGCTCCCACCTCATCATCAACAACCGACTAACACCGCGCAGGAATATTCCAAGGCCACTCCAAGCTCCTCCTAGGCAAAATCGAGTCCGGCGCCGGGCAGGAGGTCGACGTGCGCGCGGGCGATGTCATCGTCCTCCCCGCCGGCACCGCGCACTCCTGCCTCGCCAGCTCCCCGGACTACCGCTACATTGGCGTCTACCCGCAGGGCTGCCCGAGGTGGAGGAACAAGATGGGCAAGACGCCCCCGGGGCAGCTGAGTCCCGTCATCAAGGGCGTGGGGATGCCCGAGGACGACCCCGTCTACGGAAGGGACGGCCCGTTGATACGGCTCTGGCAGAGGGGTGTCCTTGCCAAGTTGTGATGTTCACGATCTGACCATGTGCCTCAACGTCACAACCAGTCTCTCACGAAGAAAATTCATGAACACCCAAAATGTAGGCCAATACGTATGGCATGCTAGTGGTATAATGCTACCGAATCTAGATCTCTTCATCTAATCTTGACACGTTCTCCCTTGCTCTCAATACTCATACACAGATGCCTGGGTACATCCAACGTCTCTACATGACGGAATGCAAATGCAAACGACGGAAAAAACAAGTTAACAGTGGTTAGAAATACAGGTGGAGTGGGGGTACTCGCGGGCGTGTCAGCGTTCATCGCAGCAGCGTCACAAGCTTCACTTTTAGTTTCGCAGCGAAACAAAACCAAGCGCTACTCGTTAGTTTGTGGTACTGAGAGGCAGTGACGGGAAAGGAAAAGTAGGAAAAGTAGGAAAAGTAGGAAATAAAAAGACATTAATGAAATAATCCTTCGCGGAGGTCGCCCTCCAATGCAGTCGTCATCGCTTCCCAAGTTCGCGCTTTGTGATCCATTCGTGTCAGTAGACCAGAAACAAAGAAATCCCAGCTTCCCAATTTTGTACGCCATCGCAGTTCCCGTCTGGTCCGCCCTAATGCTAACCCACTGTGGTATCATTTGCCCGGTGTTAAGGCCGGGTCAGAACAATCAAATCTGCCATTTGCGCCGTGGTCGACGGCTTGAAGTTGCGGCAAAGCGCCGCTGTTGCATTCGTCAAGGCAATCTCCCTCTTATACTGAGGCAAGCTTCTGAAGAGCCAGCAAAACACCTGCGATGCATTAGCGAGAGTCCAACGGGTCGAGAGTCTGTCCGACTTACCGCTCACACCCTGCGTCAGGGTAGCACCAGCCTCCGTGTTGCGACTGTGCAAGCTCACAGTCACAACGTCCTTCACCACCTTCTCGTCGCCGAGGTTGTTGGCCCACCTAAAGACCTTCTCGTCCTCGCGACCGTCACCGACAACCATCAGGAAGTCGACAGGGCTCTTGTGCTCCGAGTCTGGGGCCATGTGGATGCGCAGGTCGTCAAAGATCTTCTCCGCAGCGGTGCTCTTAGTCCAATCGATGGGCTCGACAACAATGGAACCATCCAAAGCAATGGCGTGGACACGCTGCTCTTCGCAGGCATCGTTGATGTGGCTCGCGCAGTCTGATGCCTGGCGGGCCGCGGACTCGTAATCCTCGGCGCTCTTATAGTGGAAGATCAGGCTGCAGCGGCGCTCCTCGACCTCGGCGCCAGGGGTGCGTTCAAGGTAGTAAGTCATGATGCCCTTAACTGACTCCTTCCAGCTCGAAATTTGCTCCCTGTCGGCCATCTCGGTCCAGGTGCTTCGGCCGCAGTCCTTGAGGAAGCAACCGTTCTCGGCGATGAGACCCAAGTTCGGGACGCGGCGGAACAAACGGTCGAGCTCTTCGGGGCGGCGACCGGACATGATGTAGACGGTGTTGCGCTCATCGAGCAGAAGGTCGTTAAGAACATCGAGAGTCCGCTATTGCTGTTAGGATTTCATTCGACTTCAAGGGGTGGGTGTCCTACCTGGGGGCTGACAGGGATGATCTGGTTCATAGGTCCCCAGCTCACCAGCGTGCCCTCGTAGTCGAGAATAAACAACCGTCGCTCGCTGCCACGGTACCTCTGGGCCAAGGTGTTAACGTTGAGACGCGGGACGGAGGTCTGGTCGCGCTTGTGCTGTTCGTCGTACACGCGGTCCAGGCGGCCCAGGAACTCGGTAAACCAGTGCGAGCCGGTGTGGTGCATCACGGCTGAGTACAGAGCGTTCCAGCGGCGCGCCTTCTCCTCGTCGCCCATCTCAAGCGCCTTCTTGATGGCGTCGGCGCACTGTCGGTAATCCCAGGGATTGACAGAAAGCTCGTTGCCGCCGAACAATGAAGATGTACCGGTGAATTCGGACAGGATTAGCGAGCCGTGCTTCTTCTCGGGGAAAACTGCGCCGTCCTGGCAGAAGAGGTACTCGTGGGACGTCAGGTTCATGCCCTCACGCTGACTCGTGATCATCAGCGCATCGGCCATGGTGAGCAGAGCCAGGTACTGGGGGTAGTCGATGTCCTGCTTGAGGTAGACAACAGGCTGGTAGGCCAGGTTCGCCCACGAGGAGTTGACTCTGGTGACGATGTCGCTAACAGCCGCATCCAAGTCAGACTTCTCACTGCTAGAGAGAGCCACCTGGATTAGAACAATCTTGTCGCGCCATTCGGGATTCTTGTTGAGGAAGAGCTCATACGACAGCAGCTTCTGGCGGACACCTCGGACGTGGTCGAGCTTGTCACGAGCGACGATAAGCTTCTTACCCTGGTAGCGCTCCTTCATAATGTCCACCCACTTCTGCACGTCGGTATCGATACGGTGTTCGCTCAGGCTGACAGGGTCAATGCCAATTGGAAGGTTGATGACGTCCACGAAGCGGTCTTCCATCTGGAGACCGTCGGTGGTAGCCTCCACGCTAAGGAGTCTGCTACAGGTCTGGAGGAAATGACGTGTGTACTCGTGAATCTGGAAACCAATGAGGTTGGCGCCGAGCATTCCCTCGAGCAGCTGGTTGCGCACTGCCAAGCAACGGAAGACCTCGGACGAGGGGAAAGCGACGTGTAGAAAGAAACCGATCTTGGCCTCGGGGAGCTTCTTGCGGACCATGCCGGGGACGAGCAACAGGTGGTAGTCGTGGACCCAGATGACATCGCCGCGCTTCCAGTTCTTGACAATCTTGTCGGCAAACGCCTGGTTGACGTTCACGTAGTATTTCCACGAGTGGTCCTCGAAGGCCTTGCTCTTGGGGTTATCGGGGATCTGGTAGTGGAAGACGGGCCACAAAATCTGCTTGCAAAAGTGAGAGTAGTGGCCGTCGAAGTCCTTGTCGGAGCAGAAGACAGTCAGCATGTCGTGCTCGGTGGCGAGCTTGTCCTCGATATCCTGCTTCTGCTGGGAGCCCTCGAGGGCATCGGTGGGCATGCCGAGCGTGCCGACCCAAGTGTATTCTCCGAGCTTGCCTTCGCGGGCAGCAGCCTCGGCGGCGTTGCGCAGGCCGCCGTTGCCCTGGTCGGCATTCATAATGCGCCAGTTGGCGTGGGCGAAGACACGGTCATGGCTGTCGCTTCTAGCGAGCGGCCGCGGCTGCGTGATGCCCTGGCGACCCAACTCCCGGGCCTTCTCGAGGGTGCGACTGTGCTCGGCAATGATGGCGGGCGGGGGAGAGCTCGCGCGCGACTTAGGCTGTGTAGCGCGGGCACCCCACTTCGGAGAGCCTTTGTCGACTGGAGCGCCTCGCCTGGGTTCCTCCTCGGGGAATTGTATGCGGAAGCCATCCTCGTTCGTGAAGAGCTCCTTCTCGACGGATTCCTCGGTCGGGGTGATCGGGGGAGTGATGTCGCGGATTGGGTTGAACAGACTCGGTTGACGGTCGGGTTCGGGACGTTTCTCGGTCTTGGTGCGACGCAGGGGATCTGACCGGGGGGGAGTGCCGGGCAGGGCGAAGTGGACGGTTTTGGGAAGAAATCTAGAGTCACGGGGTTAGATGATGGCCTCAAATGGCAAGGCGACCAAGAATTGAGGCGGGAGAGCATCCCTCGCAGACATTGCCGGCGTCCAAGATGCGCCCACAGAGGGGTCATCCCAGGACGTCGTCTGGTGTCGCCAAGCAGGTTGGAGGGGCAAGAAAGGATAAATTCCGCGGGGTGGACAGGTAGCAACTTACAGTGAAGCGATAAAGACTGTCATCTTGGGCAGTCTGTGGCTGAAGTCAAGCCCGCTGAAGGTTGATGGGTGGAAAGATACTCCAAGCGATGTTGGTGGTGAACAGAGGGAGACGAAGAGGTATTAAGGTGAGGTCGAGGTAGAGATGAAGTAAGGTGACGACTGGCGGGAGGTGGAGGGAGCTACTAGCAGCTTTTCGGAGGACAGAACATGTGGGAAGATGAATGGGGGTTGAGCTGCGGCGCGTGTTCAGGATTGGGGAGGGATCGCCGGAGTCAAGACGAGGGAGGAGGCGAGTGTCGCAGTGAAGTACCCCGAGCTCGAGGCCAAGGCAGCGACAAGTAGAGGCGAAGTAGTGAATAAGGCAGTGTAGAGAGAGGGTGAGCGTGGAGAAGCCGGGGGAGGTGTCCGTAGAAAAAGAGGAAGTAGTGAAAAGTGGACGGAGGAGACGACGAAGGAGTGTGGCTGAAGAGTGAGGCAGAGGCCAGTGAATTTTTGGGGAGGACGAAGAGAGAGCGAGGCGATTGGATTTATGCTTGTCTCAGACACAGCCCGAAAAAAGGTCGATGGAGCAGTCCCGATGAATGGGATTGGGATTGGGATTGGATTGGGAATGGGATGGGGCCGTTTCTTTTTCTTGGTCCCGTCTGGGTGTCTTGTTGGCTGTCAGTCAGCTTAGCTTTCCAGGTTCCTCTTTGCGCTTTTCTCCGGGAGAAGCAGAAGCAAGAAACGTGAGCCTTGCGTAATTGCAGAAAAAGAGAGCGCGCGCGCGCATGCACAAGCCATCAGGGCAGCAGGAAACAGAGGGGGAGTGGTTGGCCAGAGGCCGATGCAGATGTGTGAGATCGATCGGAGAGGGGCAGCAGCAGAAAGCAGAAAGGACGGGAGGGCGCTGTGTGTTTCTCGTGATGCCTTTTTTTCTTCTTTTTTTTTTGCAAATGTTTTCTCGAGAATATTCGAAGTGGAGCCGCCTTGGGGTATGGATTTGGGGGGGGGGGGGGGGGCCGCCAGTGTTGCAGCTGGGTTGGGGTGGTGAATGCAACCCAGCAGGTGCTGGAGCAGCGCTGGACCGGGGCGCCGAGGTACACTGGAGTGACTTCCAGCCAGTGGTGAGGGTGAGGTGCGGGTGAGGTGCTCATTGGCCGGCACGGAATTGCGCGCTCGGCCCAGTGCCCAGTGGTGCCCAGAGCGAGCCCAGCGCTGGACATGGACCAGGACATGTGGAATGTTGACTATGGCGCTGCAAGCCGAGCTGCGGCCCAAGAGAATATTACAAAATAACAGAAAAATGCGAGGAATTACTGGCACACGAGACAGGTAGAGACACATACAGACGCACGCAGTGACGGCACGCGTGGGACGGCTGCCAGGGCCCGGGGCAAACGAAGGAATCGGCGTGTCACTCACCTCCAGTAGCTCCAGTAGCACAGCTCTCTCTCGATAGGCCTGTAGGATGAAGTACAGGCTGAAGTATAGTGGCTACAGGTCACCTGGGGAGCTGTCCTGCGGTAGAACCCAGCGCAGCAACGGCCGACGGGAACGTCTCTGACGTAATGCGGCCTCCAGTTACGTATCGGCGGCGTCAAAGGGCTGCGAAAGCCACTAATGTCGCCTAATGCACGCCGCCCAAGAAACGGAACCGGACGAGACTGGACAACCACCGACGCGACTGGGCCGCACACGATGGGCCGAGCAGGGAGACTTTGGAGGGCGGCTGCCGCTAACGCGATGCTGTTCCGCAGGGACCTCGTGTGATTTGGTCGTTTACTCGGCTGGCTCCTTTTTTTTGTTTTTTTGGCCCCGCAGCGTGGGCAACAAACATGTACGGATTAATGTAATGTTGGGATGGGACGGGAGACCGATGATGGTGCGAATCGATCGACACTTTTTTATGTTTCGAGTCTGGTCAGCAGCGCACGCAGATTTTCTTTGCGCCGTCTCCTTGGTGGTGATGTCGTTTTAAGTTGGCGCCCGAAGCAGGGTGAACCACGTTGCTGCGCTTCACTGACTGCTGACTGGAGACAGAGCCCGGGCGGACGGCTGGCCTGGACGGGGAGCAGCTGCAGCCCAGACGGTTGACGACCACAGGTGACGGAACCGACGGGGCAGAACGGAGCTGACGTCCGGGGTTTGAAGAGGATGAGCGACAACAGGACCCAGAGGCGAGGATGACCACGGCAGGGGAGGCCCTGTGCGACCGGGACACGACGGGGTCGCGTGGAGCAGGCGACGCTGATGAGAGCAGGAGGTTTTGGTCCGCCGAGGCTCCGACGATATGGTTCGCGCTGATGATAACCTGCCGCGACGGAGAAGAGGGCAGAAATCAAGGAACAGAATACCAAAAGAAGAGCCTGTGAGCTAGCTGTGTGGGGAACAGGTCGAGAGCAGGAGGGAGAGGATCGAAGATCGGGGAAGGGATGGCACTTTAAGCTGGGCTCGGAGTGACGGCGGCGGACCGGACGGGAGGGCCTGGATCGAATAAAACTAATAAAACTGTCTGCATGGAAGTACTGGAAGTACTCGTTATGGACATGCTTCGAATATTTTTGTTTGTCCTATGAAAGATGGAACGGGGCCGTGAGCGGCAAGTAATTCTCACCCAACACCTCACCAAGTACACCTCGCGACGAGCAGTTCCCACGCCTCAACCTTCTGGGGGTAACTGTGCCGGACGCAAAGAGACGCCCATGGATGGGTACTTGGGAGTTGGGACCAGGGACGGGACTCGACTGCGACGGCAACTGGGACGGGGACTGGGCTCATCTAGACGGCCGTCGTCTCATCTTGAGCAGAGTCAAACTGCCTGAGATGAGAATGTACGACTGTGCACTCCTACACGTATAGAGTACTACTCACCCAAGCAGATCGCAGAGTCGCAACTCCCACCCAGGTATCAGGTCTGGTACTCGACAAGTACCATGTCACTTGTATCTTTCCCATTAGCACGTTATGGTATCATGGTGGTGTATCATCCCGAGCAACGCGAAGCAACACCACGCCTGAATCCTGCCTCGCACCTCGCCAGGCCCCCTCGGCATCCCCTGGCTAGGCATGCGGAAAGAATTGGAAGCAGATCCGTCGCCAGCCTCTGGTCGCGGAAGCTGGAACGGATTTGCGAAAAAGCAAACACAGACCAGACCAGGCGGTACGTATACCTGCCGAGGGACTTTGAATAATGAATGTATTTCTCTCATTCACTCTCACTTTCATCTCAGTCAAGGCATCCGTGCCGCTGAGACTTTTTGGGGCCCTGGCTTGCCTGGGACCTGGGCGACAGGGATGATAATTCGTGCACCAGACGACCAGGCCAAGGCCAGCAGGGGTCTTTGGGAACGACTGATTGATGGCCCGGTTTGTGGATGGGTGATGGGTGAATGGATGGCTGGCTGTCTGAGTGAGTGTGGATGGACGGGATTCAGAGTTTCCCGACAAAGTTACAAACACAGAACATTTACCTTACCAGGCCTTACTATGCAGCACAGTACCTTGGGCTTGGCTTGGCTGGGCTGAGCTGGCCGGTGAGGGCAAATATGACTGATGATGGACTAATAATATCTTGTTCTTTTTGGCCGCGTTGAGCCGTCACTGCGACTCTGCCTCTCATCCCTCACTCACACTCAATCAGTCGCCCTCTTTGAAGCTCACTCGTCGCCCTGCACACGGGCATATTCTCTCATTTGTGACTAAATA
Source organism: Colletotrichum gigasporum (assembly GCA_024584535.1). Classification (NCBI taxonomy): domain Eukaryota; kingdom Fungi; phylum Ascomycota; class Sordariomycetes; order Glomerellales; family Glomerellaceae; genus Colletotrichum; species Colletotrichum gigasporum. The sequence continues at coordinate 10,495,035 of CP077948.1, forward strand.
CCTCGCTCCATTCAAGCTTCTGAATTCAAGCTCGCCCGGACCAGATAGACCGGCCCAGTCCCCCATTCACATCACGACTTCAACGTCCGGGCATCCATGTCTGGCGACTCGCATCGACGCGTGCGCAAACATGTCCTTTGCTCATCGTTACCTCATCCCGTCCGCCTCATGGCTTGCTTCGGGTCCTCAGACGGACGAGGAGACGCGTATTCGTTGCAACGGCTGAGCCCTCTTGCCTTGCCTTTCCTTAGGCTGCTCCTGCCTGCCCTGTCATGCTGTGGCTGCCAATCTAGCCAGCGCCACTGATGGCTGGCGAGGTACTTGGCGCAGCTCTGGGAAGTATACTGGCAATGGCATGGGTTGGGCAAGCGCGCCCGGGAACATCGACAGTGTGGCACTCTTTCCGTCTCTGTCTCTGTCTGTCTCTGTCTGTCTCTGTCTCAGTTTCTGTTTCTGCCCTTGACTACCCCTCTTCTTGTTCGCGATTCCTCTTGCTCTTTCTGGTCAGTGAGGGGTATCGGAAAGACTAACCTCAACACCACCACCACCACCATCACCATCTGTCTTCTCTTCACCACCACCACAAATCACCACAGCCACCATCCCACCTCGCATGCTTGACAAGATTCGGCACGCCCATCGGTGCTCATCACCAGGCACTCCAATAAGTCGGCGATACCACCATGCCAGCATGCCCCTTTGTCAGATTGCCGCCTACCACGGCACGTCGTCCACCTGCTGCTGCTGCTGCGCATCGAACATGGCCGTTGCATATGCATCTCATACAACCTCGCCTTGCCTAACAGGGCCAATATCACCTTGCGTCGTGTTGCCTGGGCCTGCCTGGCCTGCCTGGCCTTATGCTCCTGGATGGGAGAGAACGCCAGTAGCCAGCATTGTCCACTCGATGCATGCTGCGTTGCCTCCACTATCGTCCACACGGCATCGGACACGCTGCGCTGACGAAACCCCCGATGAGCCAGCCCAGCCAACCCAGCCCGTCATGGCTGATCTGATGAGATTGCTGGCCCATTGTTTGCCGCTCGCTGCCGGCGCACCCCGTCGTTGACGAATGGGGGGATTCTGCCATGGCCGGGGAACTTTGCGTTTCGACAACACTGCCGTCGCAGTCGCAGAACCCTCGTGGCACCGCTCGAAAGCCCCCGCTGCGAAAGCAAGCTTCCCATCACCACCAGACACGTCCTGCACTCTACACCTGCTTCGTCGCGGAGCTTGTCCGTAATGCGAGCTACCCAACCCAGCTGCCATGCCCCAAAAACAGCCTCCTCTCGGCGACTCTGTCCCGAGAGCTTGTTGGTTCTTCTCCCGCCCAAGCGGTTCGCATTGGGCCTGGCGCAACGCCGATCTCCAAGGTCAATCCATGCGGTGTTCTGACCACGACGCTCTCTGCCCCCGATCTAAGCTCTAATCACTGACAACCTTAGGTGCTGTTGGTGGCGCGTTCGGCACACTGGAAGCTTACCCCTTCGTCCAGTCAGGCAGCTGGGCGCGGGCAGGGTCTGCGTGAAGCTTCCAGAGTTTGAACGAGCGGCCAAAGCAACCTTCCAAACACCCCTTGTCATGCCCAGACACCCCTGGAAGAATGGCAGAAACACCCGGCTCTGGCCGGGTCCATGGCCCCTGCGGGTTTGGGTCAGCTTTGCACGTTTTCTTCCCTTCCTCCCGCCCCTCTGTCTCTGTCTCTGGCGCTGCTGGAGACGCGAGACGAGGACTAAAAGGACCCTTGCTGACGAGATGGAGAACTCTGCCCGTGTGACGGGAGGGTCTCGTTGGAGAGCTGCAGCTGGGGGACGGCGTCTCCATTGCGTCTCCATCACGCAAGACATTTCAATCAATCACCCGGCCAGTTCGGCCCAGTTTCCCATCCACCTCATCCACTTCGACGGGAGGGGTGGCTCGGCAGGAGCTCCAGCAACACCAGGCCAGTGGAGGAGGAGGAGGGTTCGATGTTCGGAGGACGGAGGCCACGGGGCGGGGAGAGTTCGCCCTCTAGATGTCCGTGAGGCGCATCTGATGAAGAAATTCTCCAAGACTCCTTGTAAAGACTCCATGTCTCGGTCGTCTGGCCCTATCATCACCCTGGCTGATCTCGCCCGCACTCAAAAAAACAAAAAAAACAAAAAAAAAAACCCCCCAAGAGACATGTGCCCGCTGCAGGTATCCCGAATTAGAGAACCACCATCAGCAGTCGCCATCAATCGGTCTCCTCGCCTTCCCTCAACCCGGCGGAGGGGGTGAGGGGCTGACACTTACGAGAGAAGCCAGAGGGGGCCGAATCACAGCCTGAACGCGTATTTCCCAAAACTCTGGGCTGCTGGGCAATGGAGATGGGAGGGGTACTATCGAGTAATGGCGCCTCCATGACTGGTCTTGGGGTCTTGGGCGTGGTGAGGGGTCGGCCTCGAGCCTAATTTCGCTCCTCACCATTGTCACTTTTTTTTCACGATGTGTCCAGCTTTCAGCCGTCCAGCCAGGCAACTGGTGGTAATGATGAACCTCGCAGGTGATCATGCGCCGCCTGTTGTGAAACTCGGCACCTTCGGTTGTTACACCGTCGATCGGCGCACTCGCTAATTTGTTTACACGACATGTCAATCTCAAAGACAGAGGCGAGAAGGGCCCAACCCTTTCAGCATCGACCATCGCGAGCCATCCTAACTTGGAGGTTGGGTTGGGCAGCGCCACGGCAGTTCATCACCAGCGAGGGAAATGCCTCATGACGGCCGCAACACGGCGGCTGCGACTCTGATACTACACAGCCAGCGCAGCCCAATCGACCCCGGACGGCGGATCTGGCCTCGAATCTGGAATCTTCCCTCCAGTCAAAACATTCACATCGGCCCCGTGGCATATCTCAAACGATGCAAATCCATACGGGAAAATCCACAGCCAGATCCATTCGATGTCCGTTCCAACCCTCCCCACACGCAGCGGAACCCCAGTCCGAGGCAGAGCTGCAGAGGTCGACAACCCTAGCCGCGTTAGTGGTGCATCCATGCAGGCAACTGGCAGCTGTTCGGTGCGGTTCCAAATCCCACTCTCCAACTGTTCCTCAGCACCCTCATCGATGCCATCTTATCAACCGCCCCAACGACAGGCCCCCGAGATCCCCCGATGGTGCAGTGGGCTCGCTCAGCCCTTAAGGCCTTCATAGGCTAAATGCCAGATGGGAAACACATTCTCGAGATAAACAAGGTGTCAGAAACTAGCCAGAACGCCAGCCAAGGCATAGCCCACGACGACGACGACGACGATGGTGAGGTGGCCTCGGTCATTACTGCTCAGGCGATGGGATGGCGAGGCAAACGATTTGCATGTGGCCACCCGCCTGCTTGGAAGACGGAAAAGGAACTGTCATAAATGACAGAATTTCCCTGCCCATCTTGTCCGAACTCCTGTTTCCAAGCTCCCGCCGCAGTTGCAATGGATGTCAATTACGCCGCGACAACCCTGCAGACCGAGCAGGAGCGCTGCATCCTCCAAGTTTGTCCGGTGTTCTAGAATCGCTGATCTGGCACGCCGGCTCGACGTCGGTCTGTCCATCAAGGCCTCGAGAGTCCCCTCGCAAACGTCCGTTAGTGCTCGGCCATCCGGCCCAGGCGGCCATAAGCGCGGCTTGACTCAACGAACTGGCCTCGCCTGAACTGCTTACTAGGGGCGGCCCGGTCCCGTAGTTCCGCCACGGCGCTGGTGTCGTTCTCCACGCGGTGGATGGATGTCATGTCCCCGTCAGCGGCGACTGCTCGAGCTCCAGCACCAACGCGCCCGTCATGAGAGGTACGTTAACATTGCGATGGGATCGACTAGCTGTTTGCCTAAGTCTAGTTGGCCTTCAGCAAACAACCAGTCGATCTCGTCGCAGTGTTAATGCACCTCTCACGATGGGCGCGGAATTTCTAACCGCATGGAGACGGTACCTAGCCTCGGAGGCAAAAGAGAGGCTAGACGTCGATAAGCCGCCGATACTGTTGGGGAAGAGGGGCAGATGGAATGATCATAGGGACGGGATAGGGACCAGTCAAGGATCTGTTGCAGAACCTGCAGGGCGAGACTGGCATCTTTCTGATGTGGAGGGTCACTCATGGAACTTCGTTCTTTCAGCCTCCAAGGCGTCTGTCTGATACCTCGGTGCTTGCTGATTCGCCGACACGGATCCCAGGACAAAGGAGTTGCAATCCCAGGGCTGACTAGCCCGCGAGTGCAGGCGGCGCGGACTAAAAGCCACCTGCTATTGGGCCGTGGGGATCGGTGACTTCTGTGGGAGATCGGACAGGACGTGTGGTGATCAGGCTTGTCGGTGGTGAGTGCCCGGTACGCGTCGCCTACTCGCATACTGGGGGTGTGGTGATTCTTAGTGATGGCTAACGCTACACGCCGCGCCCGGCCCGGTCTATCTCACGATACGTCGACGAGCGGGGGAGCATGCCCCCGGGTTCGGAACTCTGCAAAAGCGACGGGCGTCATGTCGGTTTGCATCTTTGAAACCGAGGGTGAAGAATTGGGGTGTGGGGAATGAGATGATGATGTGACTTTGGGGCCGAGGAGCACCTGATGAGCCACGCTTGTCTCCCGTCATTATTCACCCGACATGCCGCGAGGATCCCCGATACAACTCCGCTGGTCCGTGAGTGGAGCCCGGCGTCGAAAGGTATGCCGGGCGGGGGTCGCAGACGATTCCGGACCGGGAGATAGCCGGTTTATCATCAGTCCATGGGGGTCGTCGAGGAAAAAGCAAAGACCGGCGTCCTTGGCTCACCCAGAAATGGGGTAGCCGCGCCCATCTGTGTCTTGGATTATGCAACGGACTGCTTGGTTATCACCTCGCATGCTTCTGATCGGACTCCCGACGGCATGCGGGTGCTGCACTCTCATCGGGTATCATGATGTCGATATCCTGATTTTCCAGGCCTGTCCGTCTTCCCCATCCCGGCATTCGCGGGGCAGCTCATGTCAGATCATCGAGCGGGCCAAGCTCCCATCCATCGAGATTCAGCCGGCCCGCCTGCATATGAATCACCCCAACATCTGCGAGTCTCGTCCTACTCGGCCTGCTTGACGACCCGTCACGTCTGTCACGTCCCCCGATGTAGAAGGCTGTAGCGCCGTCCGAGATTTACAGACGTGTTCCCGCCGCAAGCGCCGACCCGATCCCTACTCACGGGGGAATGCCCCCCGCCGAAAGGCTGGATGTGGCTCAATATTTCATGTAGTTGGTCCCCGGAGGATCGACCGTGCAGGGGGAGGGAAGCAGATAAACGGTTCCAGCCACTGTGCAAGTTTTTCCAAAAAGAACATGATCTGAGCATGAGGTTTGGCTTGCATGTCACACTATTCGCACGCGTTCCATGGCGGTAGTATCACAACTCAACAAACGTGGGGCCGGGATATCCCGCTGGAAACATGTGAAATCGATGCAAGGAACGACGATTGACGGACGGAGGAACCCCCATCGGGGTTCTCCTCTCTTGTTTGTGTAGTAAGTACCACGGCGGCCGGGAAAAAAAAAGGGGGTATATTCTTTTTGTGTATCCGCGTTCTAGATGCCGACAGAGAAGGAAGAAGAAAAACAGAAAAAGTCCAAACCAACCCACGCATATGCGGTATGTACGTTCCATAGCACGCCACCCCCACGGGAGCAAAATGTATGACACGCAGCGAGAGCGCGCGCAGCATGTCCCCGCGCTCAGTGACACCACAGCCGGACGGCCTTGTCCTTGCCGCCGCTCCCGACGCGCTGGCCGTCGCGCGGGCTCCAGTCGACGGCGTAGACCTCGTCCTGGTGGCCCGGCAGGTCGACGGCGAGCTTGTGGGAGGCCATGGACCAGACCTTGAGGGTTGTGTCCTTGGAGGCAGTAACCAGCAGGCGCGAGTCGGCGGAGAAGGCGCACTGGTAGACAGGGGCGACGTGGCCGCGCAGAGTGTTGATGAACTTGCCGTCGCGCGCGCTCCAGAGCTTGGTGTGGTTGTCGAAGCCCGCGCTGGCGATGAGCGTGCCGTCGGGCGAGAAGGTGACGTGGTTGACCTGCTTCTGGTGGCCCAGCAGGCGCGCCACGGGCTTGGTCCCGCACGACGGGTCCCAGAGGTACATTGTGAAGTCGTCGCTGGCGGAGACAAGGCGCTCCGCGACCTTGCCCTGGATCTTGGCCGCCTTCTCGAAGCGCTCTTTCGCCTTCGCGCGCTTCCCGTCTTCGGTGTCCGGCGTGGGCGTGTGGTCGAAGAAGCCGGTGCGCAGGGCAAAGTCGGTCGAGAGGGCGAGGTGATTGACCCAGTGCGCGTGCGAGGACAGCGTGTGCACGAGGGTGCCCTCGACGGCGTTCCAGACCTTGACGGTCTTGTCGTGGCTGGCGGTGTAGATGAGACCCGTGCCGCCCCATTTGACGCAGCTGACGCTGGAGCGGTGGCCCGAGAGGACGTGCTCGGTGCGGCCCGTGTTGACGACCCAGACGCGGACGGTGGCGTCCTTGCTGGCAGAGGCGAGGCGCGGGGTGCCGTCGCGCCAGAGGTGGTAGGGCTCCCAGGCGATGTTGGTGACCCATTTGGCGTGGCCTGTCAGCGGCGCGCCGGCGGCGGTGCCGCGGTCCGGGTCCCAGAGCCGGATCGACTTGTCCATGCTCCCCGTGGCGAGGCGGCGGCCGTCGGGGGACCAGGCGACGCAGAGGACCCAGCCGGCGTGGCCCGAGAGGGTGAACTTGGGCGTGCCCGTCTCCGTGTCCCAGATGCGGGCGGTCTTGTCGCCCGAGCCGGTGGCCAGGCGCTTGCTCGTCTCGGGGGAGAATTGTGCCGCGAGGATGGCCTCGCCGTGGCCTGGGATCTTGTGCGCCATGCGCGTGACAGCCTGGACTTTGAAGACGGCCTGCGGCTCGGCGGAGAGGGTGATTGTCGTCTCGAAGGGGTTGGCGACGCCATGGCTGCGGAGGAGATCGAGGAGGTTCGTGGGGTACTGGTCGACGATGATGTCGGTGTCGGGGATGTGGATTCGGAACTTGTAGGGGAGGAAGTCTTCTCTATCCTTGAGGGTTGTCAGTCTTTTGTTGCAGAGGTTGGGGGATAATGAGAGACTACTGACCTTTCCTTGCAGGGTGTTCAAGAGCAGGGTGAGGTTCTTCTCCGAGGCGTCGGCCAGGGGCACCTCGATAACCTCGGCGAGCTGCTGGCCGTCGCTGTCGACGAAGCGCGCCTTGAAGGAGCCCTCGAGGCCGGCCGGGACCGCGGTGACGTCCTGCTGTGTCTGAGTCCGCGCGAGCGTCTCGCGCTTCTGGCGCTTCGACGGCGGGGGGACTACTGTCGCCATCTTTCTTGTGATTTGGGAGATGCTGACCGCCTAAGTAACTCTCCCCAAAAAGTTGGTGAATATTTCAAAGTCGGCGATGCGGGATGGTGGGGCAGAAATTTTGAAGGGGACCGTCGGCCAAAACTTGCCCGTTGTTGCGACGTCCCTCCCCACTTTTTCCTTTTTCCCCAGGGCGCGGCAGAAAATGTCACCGCTAGCAGAGACAGGCGGGGCTGTGAGCGAATCTCTGTTAAGGATGGCACTGATAGCGGCCGCTGATAACGCAGATAACAGCCCATCCGTAAAAAAACGATAACAGACTCCGGAGCAAATCCCTGCAGCTCCATCCCAGAATTGTGCTTTTCCAGCGAGGAAAGAAAAAAAGAATACACATGAATAATGTCCGGCAAGCTTGGCTGCTCCTTTTCGAGTCCCGCAGTCCATATAAACGCCCCAGTTCCTCCGTCCGGTGATCCCAATACCACTCGAGCTTTTGTCCCTTCCCCTTATTAAATACCGAGCATTCGCCACCAGCAACTAGCCAGACAAAAGCACTCGCTACCTCCCCATGTGCAGACTCGCGTCGAGGTTCTGCTGATCCATAGCCGTCTTCTTGGGCCTGCCCCGACGCTTCTGGGGACCCGTCCCTGGTGTGCCCCCGCCTCCTGACGCCCCGACATTGTTCACGGCTGCGCCGCTGTAGTGTCGGAACATGTTGGGCGTGGCCCCCGGCGGCGGCCCGGCCTGCATGCCGAACTGGGGCACCGGGATGGGCGTCTGCTGGACTGGCGTCTGCTGGACTGGCGTCTGCTGCATGGGGTCGCCCATGTGCTCGCGCGCTCTACGCATCATCTGCTGAGCACGGTTCTCTGCCTCAACCTGCCGGTCACAGTACTGCGCGTGCTCGTCATGGGCCGACTGCTCGAACGGGTGTTTCGGCATACCCGTCATGCTGTCCCGGGATATTTGCGTCATCTGCTGCTGGGCGGCGCGGTTGTGGTTGTGGGGATGAGCGTGGTTGTGGTTCAGAGTGTTGTGATTGTGGTTCTGGGCCTGTTGCTGTTGCTGTTGCTGGTGTTGTTGATGCTGCAGCTGCTGATGCTGTTGTTGCTGTTGATGCTGTACTTGGGGCTGCGCCTCCTGCTGCTGCTGTTGCTGTTGCTGCTGCTGCTGTGTTTGCTGCGCGCTCTGCGACTTTCGACGGTTGTCCTCTATCTCCTGGTGCTTCCTCTCCTGTCTTGCCTGCCGCTCCTGCCTCTGGAGATCCTCATTCTCGATTGCATAGAGCGCCGCAATACGCAGCTGCAGCTGGGCGAGGAGGCCTATTCGCTCCGGCTTTGACATCTTGCGGTACTCGGACTTGAAGTTATGGAAGGTATCACCGGTGAGTCGCAGATTGGTGCTGGATACCCCGGCCACGGCCAGGGCAGCAGACGTGACTGGATCTGGCGTGGGAGCGGGGTTGTCGGGCTCTGGCACGACTACGAGGGTCAGTCTTGGACAACGACACGAACACGTAACGACAGTGGGCAAACGCACTGGCTGATGCATCCTGGACATCGGCATCCCCCTCTGCGTCGGCATCCTCATCGTCTGTCGGCGGCTCAGGCGTCCGCGGCTCGTGGTTGTGCGTGTCGCAGATGATGGTCAAGAGCCATGCGCCCATGGTCTTGCGGTTCACGGCCTTGGCCTTCCATGGGCAGTCGGTCTTCTTCGTGGTCGTCTTGAGCTGGGTCGCGGTGCATTTGTATGGCTGGCCGCCGCGATCACAGACAAGGTCGCATCGGACAACCTCGCTGCCTTTCTCGTAGGTGCCGCCGACCTTGTTCCGGTGGGTGCGTGACTTGACGACTTTGTAGCCCTCCTTCTGCATACGCGTCTTGAGCGCGTCGAAGAGCTCCTCGAAGGAGGAGTACGTCTTGGTGTTACTGTCGACATTGACAGCGCCGAGGATGCCAAACATGATGGCGGATGGGCTCGGGGCAAGCGACGAAAACGCGCGCACACACACAACAAAAGTTGGTGATGGCGTCACCCGGCAATCGGGTCGGTCAACCTTGAAGGCGGCTTTCGCAGGAGGGTTATCGCGGCGCGACGCGGTTCGGCAGAGCTGTGTGGATTGCTTGGGGAGCCTGTGCAAACTCTTCCAGATTCCACGGGGCTGAAGAGACGACTCCACTGGGATGAATCCGCGACATCGCATTGGTGGCTGGAGTCCTGCTTACGTGGTCTGTGCTTGAAGTGGCTTGTGCGTGTGGCTCCACCCCCAGATCCATCGGAACAACCCCGGTCCTGGAGCTGCGTGTAAGTCGGAAGGCCCAACCCAGGGTAGCTACTATCATCGTCTTTGATGTTGAGAAGGTTTTTTCCCCTTCCAAGCCGACGAATTCTTGACAGAAAGGAGACCCAGGACTTGATTCTGCTTGCTGCCGCGGTGCGTGTTCACTTTCTGGATCTATGCAGTATTTGTTTTGTCATCCATCCTGAGTTCCAAGCCAGACGTCAGTCGCAGCTCATGGATCCGCGATACATGTCGGCTGCAAGGCCTCCTACTTCATTGAGCACGTCTTTTTCACGGACATCATCTCTTTCTAGAGAGTCCTCTACTTACTTCTCCAGGGCCCGCCAGCCAACTCCGACAGCCAACATAGCTCGATCCAACCTAAGCCGGGTCACGTCCTTCGCAGCGACACCGGCAACGTCTTCTCAAGAGCCTTCAACAAGCAGAGACGACACATCGAGCTACGACTACTACTATGGCGGTCCGACTGAGACAACATACCAGTCCCGTACCGCCCGTCCAAGCACTTCTCATACCAGCCGCACGTCGCCAACCCCTCTCCCCAATAGGGAGAGCCACAACATCATATGCGCGCTCAGCGAGGCAAGTGGAATCACCCCTTCCGTCGGGGTTGCTTCAATCAACGCATCGACCGGCGAGGTGATTCTCAGCCAAATCTCGGACGACGTGTTCTTCGTTCGAACCATACACAAGCTCCAGATGTTGGAACCCTCGCACATTCTCATCGTCAATTCGAGCTGTCCACCGAATCCAAAGTCGCGGCTTTACAGTCACATCGAGGATCACGTTCCAGATACCAATATTGTGCCCCTAGACAGGAAACATTGGTCCGAGATTGAGGGAATCAACCGAATAGAGAAATTTGCGTTTCGAGGGGATGCAGAAGCTGTCAAAGTGGCAATCAAGGGTAGCTTCTATGCTACTTGTTCATTCGCAGCAGTATTTACTATGTACTTGTCCCGTCAACCTTCGCATCTACTGACCTCTTCCCAGGCCATGACTTTCTTGGAGACCGAGTGCTCGCTCAAATTCATACCCCACTCCCTTCGCATACGATACCAACCATCTGAAGATTCCATGATGATCGACGTATCTACCATAATCTCCCTCGAAATCCTCCAGAATCTGCGCAAGCCGAAGTCAAAAGAAAGCCTTTTTGGGCTTCTCAACCACACCCTGACGCCGATGGGCCGTCGGGTCCTTCGGAGCAACCTCTTACAGCCTACGACCCTCAAAGAAAGTTACCTCGATCCGAGATACGATGCCTTGGAGGAGCTTCTAAGAGACCAAGACATTTTCGTGGAAGTCAGGAAAGGCCAGCCGGGTGATTTCGAGTACCTGAATACGTCTCTCTAACATGCCACATCCCTCAAGTCTTTCCCCGACGTTGAAAGGATGTTGACTAAGGTATAGAAAGGCTGAGATCTTGCAGGAGGCGCTTCAGCTGACCTCTCAAGCTCGTTATTATGCTGGGCAGACCATCAGTTGAAGCATCTGAGGCGGCTATCAACAACGTTCTCATGGTGAAGACTTTTGTTGATGCAGTACCTGCGTTGTATCAGGCCTTGAGCCCCGCCACGTCACCTCTCCTAGCAAAGATTCGGGATGTCTTCCGTCCTGAGATGTTTGCCCCTGTTCGAGATTTGATTTACCAGAGCATCCGAGAGGATGTTACGTACGTCAAGAACCCACTCGATCTCCGAAACCAGAGATAATTTGCAGTCAAGGTGGCCTTCCTTTTCTGTCGCAGACTCCTGACTCAAGTGGCTAACATGGTTCCTAGTCTGGGGTAAATGGGCTACTCGACGTTGCGCGACAGGCTTACAAAGAGAACACCAATGACGTTCATAAGCATCAGGAACAGCTGAACCGTTGGTCGCATTCTCCAATGGCAGTCAATCCGAGCATGAAGCTGACAGCATCTAAATGAACTTGGCCTGGATTCCGTTCTTCGGTATGACACACGGCGCAAGTACACCCTCCGTATCCGAGAAGCGGACTTCAAGGACAGGCCAATTCCCCCCATACTTGTCAATCGTATAGTGAAGCGAGGCAACATCGAATGCTTGACGATCAAACTCAAGCAAATCAACCAAAGAATCACCGATTCCGTTGCAGGAGTGGTTATGCAGAGTGACAAGGTGATCCAGGATCTCATTGACAGCATTAGAACGCAGATACAGCCCCTGTACCGCATTTGCGATTCCATCGCTCTGCTTGACATGATCGCCTCTTTCGCCCAGGTTGGTTCCACCTATGATTGGGTGCGACCGGAGATTTCGAACACTCTAGCGATCAAAGCCGCGAGACATCTCATACTTGACAAGGTTTGCTGAGGCGGTCTTTGATTTGGTTTCGTAGTCTAATGACACCTGGCAGGAGCTGAAAGGCGAGTTCGTGCCAAACGACTACTATACAGCCGACGAGTACCGATTCCAGATCGTTACCGGCTGCAACATGAGCGGCAAATCCACATACATCAGAAGCATCGCCTTGCTTCAGATCATGGCGCAGATAGGATGTTTCGTGCCAGCAGAGTGCGCAAACTTCCCTGTCGTCCACAACATCTTCGCACGAGTCATCACCGATGACAACCTCGAGGCCAACCTGTCGTCGTTCACTCTGGAGATGCGCGAAATGGCCTTTATCCTTGGGTATGTGGAGCCGTCTGTGTGGCAATTGCTCTAGTTGACCGTTGAGAAGCAAGGTGAACAACAGGAGCATCGTCATCATCGATGAGTTCGGACGAGCCACGAGCGTTCGGGACGGCCTCGCCATTGCGATTGCCATGTCCGAGGATCTGATCCAAAGCAAAGCGGTGGTGTGGTTCGCAACCCACTTCACAGAGCTTGGTGAGTTCCTTCAACCCCCCATAGGCGTTCGACGTCCCCAAGCTAACCTCTGATAGCTGATGTTCTTTCGGATCGCCCGGGAGTGCTGAACCTGCATCTCGTCACCCATGTTTCGGCCACGGCAGACAATATTCCCAAAATGGCCATGTCCTACAAAGTTGAATCTGGAAAGGTGAATCAACCGCTCTACGGTATCATTCTTGCGAAAGCCATGAACTTTCCAAAGCGGTTCCTTGAAATTGCAGAGGATGTAGGCCTATCTCTTCGTGAACAAAGGGAGAAGAAAAAGCAGAGTTCGCAGGCGAGAAAGATGCTCAACCGAAGGAAGCTGATTCTCGATTTGCACGCGCAATTGAAACAAGCAGAGCAATCTGAGATGGATGATGCATCCCTAGCGAGTTACCTGAACCGTCTTCACGAAGAGTTCATCTTACGCATGGAGGTCCTTGAGGATGGGGGAAGCCAAGAGAATGCGTCCAGCAGTGGCGTCTCCGAGCAAGATGATGATGTCACATGCGAGGATGGTGCGTACGAGGATGATGATGTTTTTGATGGCATAGACATGGAGTCTCTTTCTACACTTAGCTGATATGGTGGGGTTTGGGGTGGGAACTTCCAAATATTCGATCCTTAAGGATGTTTCATCAGGTTCGTTCACATCTGCCATTATTAGCTCATAAATCCACATATCACCCGAATTTTGCTATCCGAGAGGTAGTATTCCGACTGCACTAATGGGCTGAATAATAACAATGATAAAGACGACGACAACGACGATGGCAATAGCAATAATGGCAATGACGGCGATAATAACAGCGACAATAATGAAGCTAATAGAACCCATGAGGTAATATCTCCCGGATAGCAAGGTTCTATCTCTATCACACAAGGAAATATCAGTATCAACATTGGGTTTCTCTAGACCTGAATGTGTTTTGGGGGGCTCTATTTGGAGTGCAACTGGAAAAGCGCCACATCAATGCCCAAGATAACTTCAAAACCAAACGGGAAGGCCTGTCCCGGCACTTGCCTCTTTTCTCACTAAACTAAGATACCTACGTACTTCTCTGCGTTCCGAGTATTAGGAACCTTAGGTACTCTACCTACCTAGGTACGTACCTAAGGCAGGTACCATCTACCCTCGCACCTGCTCTGGCCTGATCTCCGATCCCATCTCCCTCTTCTAAACCTCCCCCAGCCACCTCCACTTCGCCTCATCACCCGTTAGGTCCTCTTCGTTACTCCACGCCTCAAATTTCACAACGGTTGCCCTATCCTGCGACAAGAGCGTACTCTAGCTGTTTTCCTCCAGACACAAAGCAGTAACCACGCTCTCTGCACATCTGACATGGAAGAGCCCGACTTATCCTCGTACGAAGATTTGGACTTCAGATTTTCCTTCTGCTTGCTGACCATATCGCAGCCTGTGGGAGTCGAAGGACCGAGCCGATGTGCGCCTCACGATGGGCCTAAGCAAATGGAAGCTGCATGGCAAGGTCATCCACGGCAAGAGCAAGGTGATTGACGTTTATCTTGATGCTTTCAAGGTGGTATGTCTCAACATGTTTTCGCTACCGCAGCTGGTACTAATCATACGGACATACAGGAGAACGGCATGAGAAATATCATCCTCGAAAAACATGCGTTCACCGAGCATGCACTAGAGGCCGCGCTGAAGTACCTCTACATTGGCGGTAATGTGCCCTCCCAACTGCCCACGATCAGCCCACGGTTTTGACTAACTCTGAGAAGACGAGGCCCTAAACGGAAAAACGGAGGTTTTGGAGCTCCTTTCCATCTACGACGTCTCATTGTCCCTTCAGCTTCCAGAGCTTGAAGCCTTCTTGGCCTCTCGAATTGGACATTACCTTAGCGAGATCCTGTCGAGCCGCATCGATACGTTGGACGAATTCATGATTGCAGCCGATTTCATCGTCAGCGATGAGGACGACTGGATGAGCGTCCGCCGAGAGTTGCAGAAGGCCATTGCTCCCCATCTCGACATGCTCCTACAGCAGCCCGAGTTTGCCAGCCTGCTAGAGAGCAATGGCAAGTTCTGCTTCCAGGCCCTGTGTACGGCAGTCCAAGAGACTCGGCGCGTTGAAAGCGAGTCCAAGAAGAAAATCGCCGAGTTAGAGAGCCAGGACAAAAAGAGCGCCAAAACAACCGGTCTGTTGGCATTTCTAAAAAGCTCCGTTTGAAGAAACGGCGAGTGCAGGATGGTATTGACTGACCCGGTGACTAACAAGTAAGCAGATGTTGCAACAAATACCGAGAAGTCACTTGCATCCACCCCGAACGGCGATGGACTCAGTCTTCCTCCACTTCCGCCAAACATTCCCAAAGCGAGCGATTCTCAATCTGAGGTTGGATGCCGAAAGGTTGATACTCCTACCACTTCTGTCGACATGAAGAAGGGCAGCCCTGCCAGCACCGTAAAAGCTGCCAGTTCGCGATCACTGGGGATGGCCGACAATGACCCCATGGCGTTCACTGGGTCTTACATCAAGCAAGCGTTGGGTAAGCAGGTTCCCTTGATTCCTGGGCGACACCACGCAAGGGATCGACCCCTGGTTATGATTGTACCTTTCTGAGACTAACAATTTGGTAACCACAGAGAACTCTGAGCCATTAAATTTTGAATTGAACTCAATCCCTTTACCCTCGAGCAACACAAGAAAGGCGACGACCGAGCAACCTACGATGCGAGCCCCACTCTCATCCATCAGCGGCAATGTTCCCAAGTCCGATAACTCAGTTCAATGGGAGCACAGCTCTGAAAGAAACATTTCGGGCGTCCGATATGCAACGAAGACTCACGTCGTCATGCCATTGCCGACCACCGACAGCCAAACCCGCACATCTGCCATCCCTATGGGATTGGAGAGAGAGCGCAGACCGTACGGTTCGAGTGGCTTTGATCCTGTCTATCCGTACACTGTCAGAGCAGCTCAAAATGCTGAATTCTCGCGATCCTCGGTGTCCAAAGCGTCGGAAAATAATACTTCAGGTACCACGATCAATGTCGCTGGCGACGTCTTCCCAGTCAAACAGCAGGCGGCCGAGAGCTTGCCAGCTCGCGGGACTGCGTTTGAGAGCAGTCCGAAGGTCAACCCTTGCGCCGCCAACCAGGCGAGCATGGAACCACCCCAACCCAAGAAAAGTAAGCCTCCAGCAAAATTTTCGTTTTGGTGGTGTGTAGCCCTTTTATGCCACATTTTCTCCGCCTTACGGACTACTAATGCGCATGCAGAGAAGAATAGGAGAAAGAAGAGAGGCACTAAACCGGTTTTCAATCCGCACGCAGAAGAGCCCATCATTGATTGCCAGCCCTCTTAATTGGCGAACCCAAGACGATTCATCACATTCTCGGGTGCAACGATGGCTTCTCCTTCCGGCCACAGTCTGTGCCTGTCGTTATTTGACTGCCACCTTACACAACACACCATTCGTTGCACTTCTACCGATCTGTCCATGTCGGATCACATGTGGAGACGACTTGTCTCCTTTTGCTCAATCATGTTGGAATTGGCGGGGACAAATACCCCAGAGGGTTGAGGGCCGATTGTTAGAGGGAATATCTGGATTTGAGCCAGGCAGTGATCACAGGACGGGAATAAGATGCGAAGGGAATGGACTTCTCTGTGGCCCCTAGCACGAGACTGGCCCATTTCCAGGGCATCTCTGTACATAGAAAAGGCCATGAGACTCATTTAACCTGATAAGGAATTACAACTGAGCCCTCTCTGTCCGGTCGCCCTTCTCGTCAAACCAGATCTTTTGGCCCTTAATCATTGACTCTTGCAGCGCAGCGCCAATCTTGACAGCGGCAACGGCAGACGCCAACTTGACGGGCACGGGCTTATCCTCCAACACACTCTCAGTGAATTCGATGGCCTCGGTCGTGAAGGCGGCCTGGAATCTGCCCCAGTAGTTCTGCGGCAGCTCCTGGCGGATACCGCCAGGCTTGTAAATGCGCACGTGGTTTTCGGCGGGGAGGATGTTGACGGACAGCTTCCCCTCGGTGCCGATGATCTCGGTGGTGTCCTCCTGCCCAGCGGCCATCATGCGGGAGGCGTACAGGTAGGCGATGCGGCCGTCGTAGAACTCGACGGTGCCGACGGCGTTGTCGCGGTCGTTGTGCTTGCGCAGGTCGGGCTCGACGGCGGTGATGCCGACTGCGTGCACCGACTTGACGCGGGATGACTCCTCGCCGAAGAACCAGAGGGCGAGGTCGATGTCGTGGATGCTGCAGTCGACGAAGATGCCGCCGGAGAACTGGGCGTAGGCGACGAAGAAGCCGGTCGGGTCGAGGACGTCGCAGGTCTGGCTGCGCAGCACGGCGGGGCGGCCGATGAGGCCTTGCTGCATCTTGGAGTGGGCGTCGCGGTACGAGGCGTCGAAGCGGCGCGAGAAGCCGCACATTACCTTGAGGTCGGGGCGGCGGGCGGCGGCGTCGACGACGGTCTGGGACTGGGGGGTGGTTGTTAGCTGGGTTCGTTCCTCAAGGCATCACGATGGGGGGCGGGGATTGGAGAGAGGGCGGACTCACTACTTCAACGGTGGTGCCCAGCGGCTTCTCGCAGAGGACGTGCTTGCCGGCGTCGATGGCCTTGATGGCCTGCTCGGCGTGGACGGAGGTGGCGGAGGCGACGCAGACGGCCTCGAGGCCGGCGTGGGCGACGAGGTCGTCGTAGGACTCATAGACTGCGACGCCGTGCGGCGCGAGGTTCTCGGCGGCCCACTGGCGCTCCGCGGCGTCAGGGGAGCTGACGGCTACGAGGGACGCGCGGGGCACGTTCTGGTGGAAGTTGAGGGCGTGGCGCTTGCCCATGCGACCGAGGCCGGCGACGCCCACCTTGAGTTTCCGTGTCGACATTTTTGCCGGCGTGTCTCTCCGGGGCGAGGGAAGAGGATCTAGAAGATGTCGATGTCGATGTCTTGAGAAGCTGTGTCGACGCGGTCGGGGAGGGAGGGTATCACGACGGGGAGGTTGGAGAAGGAAAAGCAATAAGGAAAAGACAGAGAGACTAGACCGGAGCAAAGCAGAGCAGAGCAAGAAGAGTGACGCAACGCCTCCGACAATCTCCCGGGGAGCTGCAGCAGCTGCGCACAGGCGGCGCCCTCTCCGTCTTTTATACTGTTTGCTTTTTTGCGGCCGTCGGTCTTGGATCGGAATCCTGTTCCCGGGGCGCGCGAGGCCGCCACGACGACGCGGTGACGCAGGACGGCCGAGGATTCCCCATCGTCACGGTCCCTATTGGGAAGCCGAAGCCAAGTATCGAGAACCCCGCAAAATCCCACTCCGACTGTCGCGACTTTTTGGAGATGTGGACTTGGAGATTGGAGATTGGAGAGAGAGAGGCTTAAAATGCATGAGCCGCCACCGGTGTAAGACCCTTTGTTTTAGCTTCACCTTCCCCGAGGTGCGAAAGAGGCAGGTGGGGGTAGTTGGGGAATGCGTAAAGCTGAGCTCCGGATTGGTTGGGGGCAGCAATCGGGGAAGGTTGCCCCGATTGAGGTGGGCAGGGCTCGGAAATAGGGTCCGATGGGTTTCCATGGATGGTTGCTCCAACTTCTATCCAAAGGTCCTCTGTCTCCAACCTGTCGACGACTACACTAGACCAGGACTGGTAGAAACGTAATCGGGCGTGGCGGGCTAATACGAATCCTGATTTATTGGCATGCATGTCAAGCAAGTGTCATGGAACTAACCCGCAGAGTTGAGGCTATCTTGATCCCCTCCGCAATCTTGGGTCCGCTCATCTGGAACCGTACACCCCCGTCTGGGGTCAGAAGTTGTTGATGAACCCTCGTCTGGGGTCAGGGGATTGGTCCGGGGAAGACGCAGATTCTTTCAGCCGGGGCCGATGACGTGAAATGAATTTCGTCTTATGCGTTGCGCGTTGCATAACCGCCAACGTGACCACCACCTCTAGCAGGGGTTGATTATCTGAAGCCAGTCCAGACTTTCCTCGACTGGTTGGTCACCTGCCAAGACCCGACCCGATGGAAAATGGATTCCAGAATGGATTCCATTCCGAACACGCGAGTAATACTGCGTAAACTTCGTTCGTAATGCTGCTAACTAAAAAGTCGTGGCGGTCATGAATCGTCCTCCCAGCCCCATGCCCGCTTCAGGTGCGACATGGCCGACGCCGTCGGCCACATGTGCCCGACGTCCGTCTTGACCAGCACGTCCAGCAGCGCCTTCTGCTCCGCCCGGTCCGTGAACCTGTCCCCGCAGGCCGTGACGCCCATGCAGGCTGTGAACATGGCTGGTATGGTTGCCGTGTTGGAGAGAGCTGTGCCGCACAGCTCTCGGATTTGCATCCTGATTTCGTTCTGCGGAGGGTTAGTCAGGGGGAACACCTGGAAGAGGGGTTGATTATTTGGTAGCTTACATCTAGTTTTTGCCTGGCAAACTTGCGTCCGGGGCCTATTCGCGGGATGCTCTCGTCGTGGCACATTAATAGCGCTCTGGCGAGGGCTCCGTGGACGTTGCCAATGACTGTTTTGGGTGTCAACTCGGGTTGCCCCTATTCCGACAAAATTACTTCAAAGCAACAAAAACATGTTGAAAAAAAGAAAAGAAAAGAAAGTTCAACTCACCCACGGCATGATTAATGTAATAAATCTGCGGAAACGCCCGGTCAGCCGCCGGGTCCGGCTCGCAATACGCAATGGGCAACCACGACAGCGGCCTCGCCCGCAGCCAACTACGATCATACTCGACGAGCCGGTGGTACTCTCGCTGGCGGTGATCAACCTCGCCGAAGCAGAACTGGACCACCTCGGCGCAGTGCACAACAATCCGGTTAGCCCAGCAGTCGTCGTCGGCAGGCGAGAAGGAGCGGTCGATGAAGAGATGGTCGAGCTTGACCTTGATAGGCCGCTGCGTCGCGAAGGCCATGGTGATTTCCTGCCTCAACCCGACCCAGAAGCAGGCCTGGCGCAGGTCGCTGGGCGGCCTACCGGCGGCGGCGGACGAGGACTCGTCGCGCGTGTTCATGAAGAGCTGGATCCCCAGCAGGTGGCCCTCGTGGTCGGTGCCGAGGAGGGGCACGTCGAGCTCCTCGAGCGTGCGGAGGAGGATGGTGGCCGCGAGGAGGTCGTCGTTGGTCAGAGCGGACGAGTCGTTGGAGATTGCGGTCAGGTGGCGCAGGCATTCTTGATGGTAGCGGTCGGAGGCGTAGGGGTCGAATTGGTCGTGCAGGCTGAGGTGGCGCGAGGAGAGGGCGAAGATGGCGTTGAGGAGGGTTGGGCAGGATATTGCGCGTTGGGGGACGACGATGGCGAAGTGCCGGCGGGCGTCGCAGAGGTCGAACTTGGGGGTTGTCAGAGTTGTCACAAGTAGAGGGCTGAATTGTTGGGAGGGTCTCGAGACTAACCCAGGTGCACATGTATTCGAGGTAATACTTCATCAACCTCACCTCGTGCGGTTGAGTGAAGGGGAAGACGACGTCTCCATGGTGCTCATAGTTAGCTAGCCCGAGGGTCGAGCCTGGCGGTATTGAGCTGTAGACGGGCGGTGCCGGTGTAGGAGTTTGCACTTCTTTCCAGCTCGTTGCTGGTGTTGAAGTCGGTTGACTGAAGGGGCTTATTGTCGCCGCCGGGTGTTCATGGTCTCCCAACTCGATCATGGGAGTTGGCTGAGACTCTGGGACTTGTTGCGGCTGCTCCTGGGCAGGGCCGTCCGAAGGCTTTGCAAAAGGAAGGGTCCCGCCCTCGGACCAATAGAGAGCCTCGAGTTCCTGCGTCTCATCGACAAAGTGCACTGCCAAGGGGCTTGGTCAATTTCGATGATGAACCACGCATACGACAGCACGAAGAGTTCTCCGAGAGGAAGATCGGTCTCCGGTCTAGAGCACACAAGCGGGCACTTACAACGCCGCGGGTAACGCACCCAGGTCTGATCCGAAGCACTCGGAGTCCTGTCCGCGGGAGAAGAAAGAATCAGTGATCAGCAACGCATAGCAATGCCACTATCGTTACGACGGTCGGACGGGTCCACCGGACGGCCGATCGCATCAAAACCTGACACGGGGGCCAGGTCGCAGCGGGCGCGGAGAAGGACGCAGGACTGGAGCGTGGGGCTGGCTTACTCGGTGGAATGCTTGAAGCGAACAGCAGGGGCCGGCACGCACTCCTTGCCAGTCGCCCTGCATCGAATACACGACGTCGTTTCGGGCCGAGCGGACGGCGGACCAGCGGCAGCGGCGTCATCGGGACTCCAGGCGCACTTGAGGTGTTGCTTCTTGCAGGTCTATTTGTGTTATCAGCGGAGAGAGCCGGGTGAGCACGATGTCGCGAAGTGGGTTTCTGGGGTTCGCTGTAAAAGGGTTGAATTTCCGAGAGACAGAGATAGATAGAGATAATGTCAGAAATGGAGACAGAAACAGAGAGAAATGTCGTCACGCATACAGCCATTCAGCCATTTTACGTCTCAGTACCCCAGATCAGTCAGCCACAACTTCTCCAGGTTTTTGGTGGCTGCTGCAGCTTAGATGAAATCCGGGGTAAGACAAACTCTGTGGGTGGACAAGTCTGGGGTAAATTCCGAATGGAAAAAATAAAAGAAGGGGAATCAGTGCGTACCAGACATGTCGTCGACATGGTTTGGCCCTATCACCGTGGCCTCGGCGTCCGTGGTCGTCTCTCTTTTTGCGAAAATGGGATGATTGTGGTGAGCTGTGAAGTTGGGGCGAGGATAAAAGCATTTCCCGGTTGGTGATAACTGGAAAGGGCTACATCGGAGGGAATTGCCAGTGGGAGCGCAAGAGGAAGAAAGCCCCTAGTGCCCCCGTTGCGGTGAAGCGTGCTCCCACCGGGCCAAATTGCCGCACCCAACCGCCCTGGGCAGCTGGCCCCTGGCCCCTATGACGACGGCGTTAAGCGTTAATGCAGGTTACCGTCCCTCCCCCCCTTGACTCGTGTTAAGGCACTCAACCACAGCGGCCAACGACCCCCGGGGCAGGGTGGAGGCGTCCACGGCCAGATTCCGGAGCTTTTCGAGGCTCAAACCCACTCTGGCCGTTCATTCAATGTTCCCACGGGGGCTGCTTATTGCGAGAATCTTCCAACAACCACCCCCCCCGGCGGTGAGTCAAAAGATCCTATCTCCTGCAACAGCATCAGCCTCTAGCAGAAACAGACAGAAGGCCCCCAATCAGACCACTCAGAGCCCTGCCTCTTCGACGCCCTTCCATCATAGTCCCACCCGGGTGCCCAGGTATCGGACAGCTCCCGAGAGCGAACAGGGGGAGCAGGGATCTCCCGTACAGCACTGTCATCGGGCGCCTCGAACATGTTCGAACCCTCGCGACGCTTTATTCGCAGGCGGGCGGGCATCAAGTTGGCTCCAACGCGTCTCCAAACCGGGCAGAAATGCCAGGTTCTCTTGGTTGCTGCGGGCATAACCCCGGCCCTATTCTCTCACCCGGACTGATGGCCGCCGCTACCCACCCCTTATCCCGCTACTGTGTCAAGCTGCCAATACTGCGTACCTTAGTATTACACACTACAGGCTGCGCTGCGGGGGCCAACTGACTGCATTCGCTACACGGGTGACGGGTTCCCCATTCCCCCAGAAACCCTCTTTTAATTCCCCCACGATTTAGCGGCTCCCGCCCTTGACCAACTGCCGCCCGGCCATTGGTCGCCGCGGCTATTCCTCGAGTGTCAGCGAGCATCTACGGCTTTCCAGAGCAGTGAATCCCCGCCCAATGTCGTGTGAATTGGGACGGCTTGGCTAGGAGGAGAAGAGGAGGGAGGGTAGCTAGGTCCAGCCATGCAGAGTGAGAGTCCGTGTCTATAAAGACTTCGTTGCTGCCAATGTTTGTTTGTAGTTGCCTCTCTCTCATTGCGACTCAGTCGAGTGCGACCCAAGCTCCTCACTCTCACTCTTTTTACTCATCCTGGTTCTCCATTTTCTTATTCGGTTCATCAGACTGGACGAGTGGCATTGGTCACACTGCAACCCCGACCTTTGTTGGTTGATAAGCCAGCTCTCGCAATCCAACCCAGCCCAAGTGAGTTCGTCCCAAAATCGTCCTCCCCTTCTCAACGACTTCCCTGCTTAGTCAGGGGACGTTTCACGTCGAGAATCTTCCGCCATCGTTAGACACCTGAAGCCAATGCAACTGTCCTGTTAGTAGACCACGGTAGTTCTTCACAATGGGTCGTCATTCGCAATCGCCCTCCGACGTGGAGAAGGTCTCGACCAACTTCGGCGCCTCAACTGAGCAACAAGAGACCGTCCTCTCCGACGCCGCCCTCGAGCCATACGGACCCTCAGGTATGCTCACCTCTCCCCTATTTAACACCCCTCGATCCAACACTCACTCCAATGCAGGATTCCGCGGCATCTTCACCTCCCACTACGTCGCCCTCTGCGCCGCCTTCTCCGCCATTGGCGGTCTCCTCTTCGGCTACGACCAGGGCGTCATCTCCGTCACCCTCGTCATGGAGCAGTTCCTCGAGCGCTTCCCCGAGGTCTCGGACCACGCAGCTGGCTCCGGCTTCAAGAAGGGCCTCATGACCGCCATGATCACCCTCGGCGCCTTCATCGGCGCCCTCAACCAGGGCTGGATCGCCGACTGGATCTCTCGCAAGCGCTCCATCATGGTCGCCGTCGTCGTCTTCACCATCGGCTCGGCCATCCAGACCTCCGCGCTCAACTACAGCATGCTTGTCGGTGGGCGCTTTATTGGAGGCCTTGGAATCGGCATGTGAGTTACCCCTAACCCAGTCCCCGTGCTTTCGTAGTGCGCATGAACTGACCCTAGCCAGGCTTTCCATGGTTGTCCCGCTCTACATCTCCGAAATCTCGCCCCCCGAAATCCGCGGCTCCCTCCTCGTCTTCGAGCAGCTCTCCATCGTCGTCGGCATCGTCATCTCCTTCTGGATCACCTACGGCACGAAGAGCATCCCGAACCACTGGTCCTGGCAGCTGCCCTTCCTCATCCAGATCCTGCCCGGCCTGCTCCTCGGCTTCGGCGCCGTCTTCCTCCCCTACTCGCCCCGTTGGCTCGCCTCGAAGGGCCGCGAGCAGGAGGCCCTGCACAACCTGTCCAAGCTGCGCGTCCTCCCCGAGACCGACCCTCGCGTGCGCCGCGAGTGGATGGAGATCATCGCCGAGTCCCGCTTCCAAACCTCAGTGCTCGCTGAGCGCCACCCCACTTTGGTCGGTCAGGACTCTGTCGCGAGCAGTCTGAAGCTGGAAATTGTGTCGTGGACGGACTGCTTTAAGCCCGGCTGCTTGAAGCGCACGCATGTCGGTGCTGGACTCATGTTTTTCCAACAGTTTGTCGGTAAGTCGACACACAGTCGCAATTCACTAGTCTTATCTCCGACTAACTGATAACTCCAGGCATTAACGCGCTGATCTACTACTCTCCTACCCTCTTCGAGACCATGGGTCTGGACTATAACATGCAGCTCATCATGTCTGGTGTCCTCAACTGCGTGCAACTTGTCGGTGTTCTCCCGAGTCTGTGGACGATGGATCGGTTCGGTCGCCGCTGGATTCTGCTCATCGGCAGTCTGGCCATGACTGTCTGCCATACCGTCATCGCCGGCCTCGTCGGCGTCTACTCCCACGACTGGCCGAGCTACAAGACTCAGGGATGGGTCAGCGTAGCCTTTTTGCTCATCTACATGTTCTCCTTTGGCGCTACCTGGGGCCCGGTTCCTTGGAGTATGCCCGCAGAAGTCTTCCCTTCTTCGCTGCGTGCGAAGGGAGTTGCTATTTCCACCTGTTCCAGTAAGTTGCCCCGAAAAGGTTGAGATTTTCGCGACATCGCGCTAACGTGATCGCAGACTGGATTAACAACTTCATCATTGGTCTCGTCACCCCGCCTCTTATCCAGGGCACCGGTTTCGGCGCCTACGTCTTCTTCGCCGTCTTCTGTCTGTTGTCGCTGGTTTGGACTTGGTTCTGCATCCCCGAGACGAACGGAAAGACGCTTGAGCAGATGGACGAGGTATTTGGGGACCGCAGTGGAGCCGCAGACGTGGCTAAGAAGAACCAGATCTTCCGGGAGGTTGTGGAAGAACAACAGAGGTCTACTGTGACGGTGTCTGTGTAGAAGAAGCATGTACAATGTAGAAATATTGAAGTTGATGAACTAAAATTCCGGCTCCGTGTCTGTTCTCATGGTAAAACGCCAATATGGAAAATGGCATTTCCGAACGAGAATGACTGCCAGTTTACTGATCTCAATAATCTCGCATTTTCTAGACTACCTAGTCTAGTATATTTATTCCGACACCTCTCCCAAGAAATTATAAATGTTTAGGAGAGTGTATTAATAATAAGCTAACTGCGATGTATTCAAGTAGATGTGAAAGAAGAGTAAGTTAGAGATTGGGAGTAATAATAAATAATAAAGGGGTATTAAAAAGAAATGAGATTATGAATGCGTTTTTAAATGTTGTTCAAAAACATATAACGTGGTTCATCAGTGAGCGATGCACCATCAGCGACCGATGCACTTTTCCCACCTTCACCATTTTTTAACTTCTAAATACAACTCTACTACTATAATAATGGCTAATATCGACCACGAAAACAGGATTACTCTTGTAATTAATACGATTCGATCAACACTAAGTTTAAGTACCTATTACACTATAAAATACTATAATTTATCCGAATTGAGTATTTATTATAGAATGAACGGTTGAACTACTAAAGCTGATAGTAGGAATACGTAGTTGAATTTGACGGAGACCGAGGAGGAGACAATTATTTAATATATTATTAATATGGATTTACGAGGGTTTTCGCCCCGGTGGGCGGATGTAGAAGATATGGCTAATACACTGCTCCGGAAGTGTGGAGGCCGACTGGTCGGGAAACATTGGACAGAACGCTTCGTTAAGTAACGTACAGAGCTTAAGACGCGTTTTTCTTGTGTTTATGACTATTAGAGAGGTCTTTACGAAGATCCTGTAATTATCGAACTTTGGTTCCGATTAGTGGCCAATATACGATCGAAATACGGTATCTAGGACTACGATTTCTATAACTTTGATGAGACCAGTTTTATGATGGGCATAATTCGGCCTAGAATGGTTGTTATTTGTTCCGATCAGATTGGGAAACTAAAGAAGATTTAGCCTGGTAATTGAGAATGGGCAACGGCGATTTGTTGTGTTATTAGCGATAACTACGTAATACCGCCTTTTTTGGTGGTTTAGGGCCGCTTCCACCTTGCGAATTGGTACTCTAAGGTATAGATTCTAGACACCTGGGTAGTTAAAACAACTACTAATAGATGGACCGATAATGAGATTGCCCTGGAATGGCTTTAGTATTTCGATAAATATATAAAACCATAACTGAGAGGTATAAACTAGATGTTTGTGGTTGATGGCTACGAAAGCCACGTTAGTAGTAATTTCGATAAGTATTATAAAGAGAATAATATTATAACTCTTTGTTTACCTGCTTATTTATTATATTTTATCTAGCCTCTTAATTTTAGTTGTTATAATGTGTTGAAGTTGAGATATGGTTCTCAGATTGAGCACTTTATCAAAGCCCGAATTATATACATTACTAAACCCGAATTCTTTCTCGTATTTAAGGCCGCCTTCTTCTAAACCTTTAGCCCGGAAAATGTTCTTAGGGGTTTTAGAGGAGCAGGGCTTATTCCATTTAACCCTTAAGTTGTACTTTCTAAGCTTGATGTGCAATTACGGACACCAACTACCCCGAACACCCCGATTAAGCTACCTAACACTTGGGTTTCTAAGATACCCTAGACCATTAACGAGGTTGTTTATTAGTCTTTGCTTATAAAG
The DNA here is from genome assembly GCA_024584535.1 of Colletotrichum gigasporum. Taxonomy (NCBI): domain Eukaryota; kingdom Fungi; phylum Ascomycota; class Sordariomycetes; order Glomerellales; family Glomerellaceae; genus Colletotrichum; species Colletotrichum gigasporum. The sequence continues at coordinate 10,521,289 of CP077948.1, forward strand.
GAAAGGATCTTAAGATATTAGGAAAGCTCACTAACTCCGATTTTCGATGTAGTTGATAAGCTTTTTAAAGGTTTATAATCTGTTTTTCATTTAACTTGTTACGGGCTGATGCCCACAATGGCCTAAGCTTTGCCTAAGGCGTTAACCAGCATCCAACAAAAGAGCCCTCCGGTCAAAGGGGCCTCCAATCAAAGGGCCTTCGGTGACCTCCAGCGCCCCACCAAAGGTCCCCTTTATTCTCCAACAATATAAATTCCTACACCGCCCCCCTTACAAGGAACTTGCTCTCTTCCACTCCTTAGCTTAAAGTAAACAGTAATAGAGCACCCTAAGGTCGAAAACACCTAGGCCTGGCCCTTCGCATAACTGCCCTATTATAGGATGGGGGGCGGGGGGCGAGGGGGTAATTGATGGATCTCAGGTAAGGGAAGTTATGGCTGAAAAGGGTATTGTTGAAGAGGAAGGACGTGAAGAGGGTGAAAACGAAGGGTTATTAAAGCGTCGTTGGATAGGTTTATGATATTGTGGTATTTATCGTAAGACCGGCTATAACACAAGGACCTGTCCAGAGGGTATGGAAATAAGTAGTTTAAGTGATTCTAAGTAGTGGTAATTAATTTAATTAATTGTAGTTAAGATATAGAAGTTTTTGTTTGTAAAGGTGGGAAAAGTGCGTCGGTTGCTGATGGTGCGTTGCTCACTGATGAACCACGTTACAGAATGTTACATGGTTTAACTTAGTGTAAAGATGGGGAATTTTAGATTAGCATAAGGACAATAACACGAACCCTGATAAAATTAGATTCGTATTTTATTTTGTTTTGTTTTACCTTGTTTTCCTGCATTTCTTTGCTCGCCCGATTTCCCACCACGGTAGTGAATCCCACCAGTCTCGCAGCAATTATGACTTGCGTCTTTCGCTCTTGTTTAAGGAAACTGTGTTGGTTAGTATTACCGCATGTGACAGACGTTATCTTATAAGGTCTGCCAACACGTAAATTCAAATAAATGTCAAAGAAAACTAATTTGTAGCCCGAGGCAACGTGTCAAAGACTTGCGAGGCCTGAGACGCCGGGGTGGGCGTCGCCTCGCCTTGGCCAGCGGGCGTAGGCTCTGCCTCGGTCTCCTGGGGCGTTGTCCTCGCGGCCATATCCTCATAGGCCTTCCCCATCAAACGCTCGTACTCCTCGTTCCATCTTCTGAGCTCCTCCTCGTCGTTCTGGTCTTCCATGCCGTCGAAGAAGTCATCATCCACCAGCGGATCGGTCTCGTTGTTGTGAATGCGGCGCTCGGCGACGACTGCCCTTCGCTTTCTCTTGGGCTTGGGGACGCCCGGAAATACGCCAAAGTAGTTTTCGGGAATATCTCCCGTCCCGTTGCCCATCGAGATCGTTTTGGATTCCCACTGATCGAGGTTCATGGAGCTGTAGGGATAGGGTGGCTTTCCGTCGTTCTTTTTTAACGCGTCCTTCAGGACCTTGAGGTCGGGCAGCCTAATGTAGCTTTTGGTATGCTTCGCGAGGTCTTCATGTTGGTCTTCGCCGTAAAACTCATCTGCACCGTTGAGAACCCAGCCAGGGTCATCCGGGATAAGATCCTTGGGCCAGCATGGGTTTTCCTTGAGCCCGTACCATTCGGTGTCTTCCTCGAGCTCCTCGAACTCGTCGATCGAGAAGATTGCCCTGGGAGTTTGGACCGATACGGTGCTGGTAGTTGCTTTCAATCATGTTAGATAGGATACCCAACCCAAACACAGAAGTTGCCAAGGATGAGCTCACTGATTGTCTTGTCCTTGCCAGTCTTGACATCGACCTTCGACTTGACAGTCTTGATCAAATGGTCCCTAACCATGTACGTCTTCTTACCCTTTTTTGACCTTGTGTAAGTAGCCTCATTCGTTTTGCAGAAACCATTCCACATGACGCTGGCTGATCGTTTCTGCTCAGACGGAATGAGGCGGATCCGTTGCACCAGATCCTTCGTCTTGGCGTCCAAGTCGCCGATCCAAAAGGCTTTGGGAGGCCACTCCTCTCGATCGCAGCCAGAAGCCACCTGGTTTCCCTTTTTGTCCGATTTGGGATTGCCATTTTTGTCTTCCTGAACAGTACGCGGAATCCATCCGTTTGCCCAAGGCCACGCCCAGTGCTCTTCACGCCCGAGTGGTTTTATGGCCGTGTGTCCCCATGTCTCGGCAGCTGAGCCGGCGCGGCTAGTGCCAGAAGTCGCCCCGCAAGTCCATTCGGTCATGGATTTCGTATCCTTGTGAATGTCCATCATGGATCTGTTATTCAGTCAGTAGGGGTGCACAGGAGAGACCTCATTGGCGGACGGGCACTTACGAGTAGTGGTAGCATGCTTGCGTCCAATCCTTTTTGCATGTGATGCCGGGAATCTTGGTTTCGTAGAAGCCAATCTTCTTCTCTGTCACCATGACCACCTTATTTTTGCCCTTACCACAAGGCGAATCCACCTCGAGCGTACGGGTATCACCAAGCAGGCCTTCGTATTCCTCCGTAGTTGACTTCCCTTTACCTTTGGACTTGCTGGTTTTTGCATTGCATGCAGAGGAAGTTGTCTTCGGCGGCTTAGTGGTCTTCGGTCGTGCAGTGGTCGTCCCGTTGGCGTATATCTTGGATGAAGACGTAAGTGTCTTCGTGGGTGTCTCCGCAGATGTCTTCTCCGATGTCTCTGCAGATGACTTCTCAGGTGTCTCTGTAGATGTCTTCTCAGAAGGCTTCGCAGATGGTTCCGCGGTCTTGGGCGGATCGTTCTTATCGGTCTTGGGCGGATCGGGCTTGGAGTCGAGCTTCCTGCACTCCTGCCCCTTTGTTCTCTTGCAGCCCACGCTCTTGCCCACCGAGTCGGGCATGTTCAGGAGGGCGCCGAAAAAGTCGAAGTTCCAGCCATCATTGCCGCAGGCCGGGCCAACCCAGCCGCCAAAGAAATCGGCGGCATCTAGACCGTTCTCAGCGAAGGTCTTGGCACCTCGGACAGTTACCTTGGCGACGTCAAGAACCTTGCCAACTGGTATAAAGCTGACGGCAGTTTCGAGGATGGTGTTGAGCGCCTCGAGCATGACGGAGCAGATGATCTTGGGAAACGCTTCTAGAGCCTTAATGACTATGTTCAGAATTATTTGGGCTATCTCGAAGTCGCAGTGGCAGTCCCCAGGAGAGTACAACCAGCCGTCGTCGTCGTTGTATTTTAGTGGTATCTTGTGGATTGGAACATCCTGGAACATAGTGCAGTTGCACTTGGACTTTGTCAGTGCCCATGATAATGCAGAACAATTAAATACGAAAAAAATAAGAAGTCGCAATAGAAAGGAGAAGAGGAGGGAACTTACTCCAGCATTGACTTCATTGTCCTGCAGCGTCCGACCTTCTTTCTGTTCCTGCCCAGGCTTGCAATAAGTTATACATGGAGCCTTGGATTTTATATTGTTGACTTCGGTCGTCAGATAACAGAAACATTTGCCTTGGCCTGCGTAAGAAGCTATGGTCTGACTGTCGGGCTGATGATCTCCTTCATGTGTGCGGAGATTGAGAACTGGGCCGTCAACGATAGGGTCGGCATGAAGTTGTAGGGAAAGGCCAACGAAAAGAGGCCAGATCAATGAGACAATTCGCATTGCCAACACCGTTTTTTCTCCCGGGCTTGGTCTTGCCAGGGGTTAGGTAGTCATGTAACAAGCAGGACCGGAAAAGTTGTACTAAAGAGCGTGAACCGGGGTATGAAGTAGCCGGGCAGAAACAGAGCCGCGCATCACAACTATATACACGATAGGATCCAAAGAGCGTAAGCAACTGCTCCAACACAGTCCAGACCTACATGATGAAATTGGGGACGGATAGAATTTCGGAATACTGTGTATCGTGAACGGAATTCTCCACAATATATGTCATTTCTCCGCTCGCACGAATCAACCGGGCGTGCTGCGCATCGCAGCCCCCTTACAACACGCCCCCACAATTTGAACTGAGCTCAATTTGAGCCCAGAATATCATAAGACGCCGAAGGCAACTTGGGAGAGATTTTAGATGAGAGCGGCTGGTTTCAAGAATGACGTTGGTTTGAGTAGATGAATGAATGCTATGAAGCATATAGTCTGATAAAAGTGGCAGCGAGGTTGATGTCGGAGCCAAGGAAGCTGATTCTCCTCAAGACACCTTCACTGAGCGTCATCTCGCCGGTCCGGTGACATCCCCGGGGCCGTTGTGCCATCAATGGGACGTGGGGCTTTGTTGGTTGCGTTCCCTGGTCTGGCAGGGGGCGCAACCAACTGCATCCGTGCTGGATCGGCACTGTATAGGGCATTTGCGGGCTGTGGTGGTGTTGGTAGGAGCGAATCTCGCCCAATCTGGCCCCAACCGTATGTGACTTTTTTAGGCACCACAACCAACAACACTAAAGAGTCCGGGTGCTGTGGGAAGCTAGAACCGCCAACATCTGCCCCCCAACCCCCAACCACTTCCTGCTCACGGAAGAGCTGCACCCAAGTCAACCACATTTTCCCTCCAAGGCCTGTTTCGCTACGCTGTTTTCAAGATGTTGCCACCCGCAAACGAGGTGAAGCCCATCAAAGACCCGAGAGAGGACTACTCCTATTCGCACGACGCTGCGGTAGCCGCCATCACCTCCTATTATGAGTTGATCGAGAGAGTCGTCTCGGAGTGCCCGCGCCTGGAATACCCGCCGCCCGGCGGATGGCCCCAGATCACTCGCGAGTCGTTCGCCAGCCTCGGGAAGACTGACGCCTTCATCGAACTCTTGCGCCACATCCCCGATTTCGGCGACAACAATCACGAGATCCTGGACACGACGAACCCGCGCCGCTTCACCGATTCCATATGGTGTGAAGAAATCCATCAGGCTAGCGAACGTTTGCCCGCCGAACAGGAGGAGGGCCAGGCCCCGGACGGCACTGGCGACTTCGACTCTGATGGATTCCCTCGCAGCTTGTTCCTGTTCGCTATAGGCGAAGAATACGGGTTCAAAGTGTACATCGACACCACGTACGGTCTCGTCATCTTGGTGATGAATGGCGGCGAATTTCCAAGATGCGTACCTGAGATCAGGGGTGATATGACGAATCCCTATGTCGATTGGGAGGCGGTGGAAGCTGAGGAGGACGAGGACGAAGATGAGGAAGATTATTACGGTGAAAATGACTGGAGGACTAACGAGTCGGAGACGTTCCGCATTACTACTTTCTTCGACATGTGCCGGGAGCATTGGAGGCTTATGAACTTTATGCCCAAGCTCGAGTACCCTGGCAAGATCGCCATGCTCCTCCACCCCGAGCCAACGGAAGACGAAGCTGTACGTCAGAGGATACTGAAGGATGCTGGCTGGCCAGGCGCGGGGGAAGACATTGGCGTTGGATGGGACAAGGAGAAGGCTACGAAGGAGATAATCGACCATTTCGGCTATTGGGGCTAGCTATTGAGCATGATCCTGCTTAGACACGATACAGGCGAAGAAGCAAGCATGTTGGCTCATCTTTAATAACTAGCACCACCTCAAATACATGTACATTCGTCTCGCTGGGACGGAGATGCTGATCAACAGTTCAGATCGCCAGCATGCATCAACCGGGACCGGGCCTCTTCTCTCTTCTTAGCAGCTCGAACCACGCATCAGGCCGGATGATTTCGAACTCGGGCCCTAGCTGTTTGACCATGCGACTAACGTTTGCTGGCGTCATGTCAAACGCGCAGAGAGCACCGGCGACAAACAGGGGCCCGCGACCCCTCCAGCTGTCCGAGATGTTCCGCAGCGTTGCCGCGCCGCTGTCTTCGTTCCCGATGCTCACCATGTTTGTGACCGGGAACCCTTCAGTCTCGTTGACTTGGAGCGTCTCCAATGTAGAGACGAAAGACCCGTAGAAGATCCCACGAAGCCTGTTCCTTCCCACGGCATCCCGAAAGGCGATGGTAAGCTCGGGCGTCAGCGGATTGTCGGTGGCGTTGATGCGATCGTACAAAAACAACACCTTGTCTGTTTGGGTGGACCGCGCGTACTCCCCGCTTTGGGATAGGAACGCAGACAGAGCTCGTCTGGGCCAGACCCCTGGATAGGTGTAACCTGCGCCGTCGGGCCCGGCGATGAGCAAATCGCTTTCGGTTGACGTCTTTTGATAGTACGACAGGATGCCTGGCCCGATATCGCGCAGCAATGGGCTTATAGTCCAGCCTAGGGGAACCGAACCCCTTGCAGGATCGTTCCAATGCGTGAACATGCTACGCTGATCGTATTGTAGGTTATCGCCTTCGAGATAGACAAGGGATAGGTAGACTTTCGCTCTTTTCCTAGGAGGAAGGCCCCATGATGATGGGGGCTCTCTCGGGGGCTCTCTCGGGGGAGGCTGTTGAGGTTGGTCTCGCGTTCTGAGCCGGGTAGGCTGCTGAGGTCGGTCCCTCGTCCTGAACCCGCTGAAAACTGTCGGGTTGAAGTAAAAGTCCGTGGCCCCGACGTAAATGCCGTTTCTTGCTAATTGTGTAACGCCCGTCATTTCGTCCCCATTAGGGAACCAACCAAGGTAAGCTGCGTTTGGTTGGAATTGACGAAGAAGTGTGTCCAACAGTGCCGCTTCACGTGGTCTGTTGCTGTCCAGCCAGATGCACGGAGCGGCTGTGCTGACGACGTAGTCGCGAAATATCGAGTTCACCTTCTGGTAGCCAGGCTGTGATGTTGTTGCTGACACTTGAAACTGATTCCACATGGACAGAGAGATTGTCAATCGAGTGGCCTCTGGCGGGATTTCAAATCTGTAGATCATGGCGGATGTGCCGTCTGCAAACCGCCAGCCCCCGGGATAATCGGCCAGGTGCGAACCGCCATCGTCGAACAGGAAAGCGTCTTCAGCTTCTGTGCCGGGCCGAAAGTCGGCTACGGTCCGGTTTCCATCAGCTGTTAGCCTCACACGGAAGACCGAAGGCCCGAAGCCATCTCCGGGGAAGGCGTCCGTGATGTTGACATAAATGATATTACTGCGGCTGATGAACCGAGATAAATCGATTCTGTATGTACCGTTGTTGGAACCATCATTGACGGATGTATTGGCTCTCAAGAGCGTATCCCAAGTCCTGTTGGCGTATAGTATGGTCGAAATAGGTCTTATTGCTGTTATGAGACGATCGGTGACTTTCGGCCACACGTTTCGGGCTACGTGCTCATACAAGTCGTACTTGTCTTTGAACCGACCCCTGAGGTCCTCAATAACGGAGATATTGAAGCGTCGCGCCAGTTCCTCGGTAGCTACAACGGCACCAGAGACGCCAGCCAACGTGGATGCCAAGTTTATTGTATCTGGTAATTTGGTGTCATAGACAATGGCGCCACGTATATCGGACCTGTACTTGTCGATCAATTGGAAAGGTGCGCTCGTCATGTTGACCTTTTGAGAACCTTGGACCTCAATCTGTCTTAACCAATCTTCGTTGATTGCATCGTCCGACGTCTCCGAGCCTTGCGACCAGTATAGATAGAGCCGTGGTTGCCGCCGATTGACTAGGCCTTGCAGAGATACCAGCAAGACCTGCTCATCACCTGAAAGCGCTGTGAGCTTGGCATATTCTATGTCTTTCGCAACATCTGGAAACAGTGGTAACGCTCGGTTTGCCGGCCAGTCTAAGCCAGAGATGCTAGGTGCGGAGAAACATATGGAAACAAGCGCATTGAATATTATCGCAAGATACGGTAAGGAGGAGCTGCTTGTAAGTGGCTTTTTGAGTGCCATTATCGCGACTGAGGCACGGAGGAGGGGTCAGCGCGTACGGCGTGCGACTGGCCAGCCCATTATGGAAAGTCCACTTATAATAAACTACTCGGAAGAACCAGAAAAGTGAGGCGGGTAGAGCGGGGAATAGAAACAGTCGAGTAGAAGGTTTGCATCAAGTTTCAAGCTTAACTATGTTTACACGAGTCACATGATTAGTGTGTTTCCTCAAGCAACACCACGAAACAACGAGATAACAGGGCTGGCCCGCGAGGCGGCATCTTAGATAGCAGAAATGAGGAAAGACTTTGATATTGACTGCAAAGTGCACGGTGCGAGCTTCATGTCCTGTTGAGAAGTATGTACATGAATGAAAAGCAATTACATTTGAGCCTTTCAATAACCGTTTCCGCAACTGCTGGGGAAAGCGGCTACTGACGGGTTCACCAGTAGAATATTCACAATTGTTTCACCACCTGGCACCAGCCTCAATTGTTCCAAATCTCATGTTTCACCTCAGGCAGCTGTCGCCGTTGGAGCGGCGGTGACGACGGCTGTCGAGAGGGTAGTGGGAACAGCGGTTATTTCCGTGGCGCTGGCCGTCGCCGTCGTGGCAGGACATTCGATCTCCCTAGGCCCAACACTCAAGGTGACCGTTTGGCAGCCATCGAGCGGCTCGGTACCGTGGCGCAAGAGACCGTTGCCGCTGTCGCAGACGTACAACGCTTTCTTGTCGTTCGACTCGCATTGCAGCGCGCCGTCGACGACAGCGCATCCGAGGAAGGAGAAGGCCTCGGGAACCCTGCCTGACGAGTAGACATAGATCAAGCTGTTTGTGTTGGTGTGCACCGAAAAGACCTTGTACGCAGAGTCGTACCACGTCTGCACATGGCTGTCGTCCGTGAGGGTAAAGTTCAACGGGTCCTTCGTGCCCTGGAGATCGATGGCAGCGAAGTCGGAGTAGAGGTAGAGGTTGTATGGGCCGTCGCCGGAGGCAAGGGAAGCTTGGATGTTGACTGGCGTAGCGGTTGCCTCACAGGGTTCGGGAATGCTGACGGTAGACGTTGGAGTCGGGGTGGCCTCGGTCGGCTCGGGCGTCGCAGTGACGGGGGGCTTCTCTCTAGTGATGCGGAACCACGGGGACACCTTGTATTGCCAATCGTTCAGATTGTTGGGGTCGCCGAACGTGCGGAGAGCACGGCAGAGGATCTTATATTCGCCCTTCGGGATGTCCTCCCCATGGGCAAACTTGTTCTGAGGCACGACATAGGCGGTACCACCGCCGCGGGGGAAGTTCTTGACAGGGAACGAGGTAATCGAGTCGTAGAGGCCAGAGGACACCGTGATGAACGACCCGAGGAACTTGTTCTTTCCTGGGACCGGGGGGTAAACCCAGTCGGACTCGTTCCAGTCGCGGGCAACATACTGTGCAGATTCAGTTAGTACTTGGGGTGGAATTTCGGGACATGGATCTTACATCGAAGCTGAGCTCGCGAGTAGACCACAAAACGTTGAAGTACGGCTGGGGAAGATCGCCGCCTGCTTCAAACGTGTAGTTGTGTCCCTCCTCGATGAGGCCGCCGTATCCGCTGAGAAGGAGAGGAACTCCGCGGTGCATTTCCCAGATATCGCTGGCATAAATGGAACCCTTCACACCTGTTTGCACAGTTAGAATCCGCGGCCGCAACATCTTTGACGGGAAGATGAAACCTACCCATGTAAGTAACCCGGACTGTTTCTCCTTGGGAGCCAACAACCAGGATGGATCCTCCATAGACGGGGAGGAAGATGGAGTCAGCAGTAGGAGGCTCAGTGAAAGAGACAGAGAAGGTACCGCTTTCACCAGGGCCCAAAGTCAGCTCACTCGTTGAGAACTCGGCAGTTGCAACGTCTCCCTCGGCGCTGGAGTACGGGGGTGAGATGCCGACCCAAGCGTCCCCGGCATTCTTGGTGAAGACCGTGATCCCAGCTTCGTGGAAGAACTGGTAGGTCGCAGACTCGTCACCTGAGTTGGTGATGGTGACCTCGTGAGTGCTCTGGAAATGGTCGGTATCGTTGAGGTTAAGGTTTGGCGGGCTAACGGTCGTCGCGTAGTCGACAACTTTGATAGCATCGACCAAACCCGCTCCTTGGTGGGCAACAGACCTGAGCAGATAGTGAGCAAAAGGTGGAAGACAGAAGTTGGGAAAGAACATACGCCAGGTTGGCAGTTCCGTCATAGTGTCGAACTGGCTTGCCGCTAGCAATGATTTTCTCATGGGCCAGCTTAGCACCGCCGTCAGCCTTCCCACCGTTGGCAGCAAAGTACAGGGCAGCGACACCAGCAATCTAAGGAACGTCAGTTGGAACCCAGATGCGAAGAATGGGAGCGATTAGTGTCAAGACATACGTAAGGTGTCGCCATGCTGGTCCCGGAGAGCGTCGCCCAACCGCCGGAACCGAGGGGGAACGTGGAGAAGATCGAGCCACCTATTATAATTAGCAAGTGCATTCAGGGCAAAGAACACGACGTACCCGGTGCAGAGATTTGAGGAGCCATTCTGGCATCCAAAGTAGGTCCCCATGAGGTGAACTGGTCGATCCTGCCGGTTGCGAACGATGGGCGGTCAATGGCAGCGGGCTTGTTATCATGAACAAACTCAAAAGTCACAGTGTGGTTGCTCTCGTGTTGGCTAACGAGCCAATCACCGTCCTCATAAGTGACCAAGGCGACTGATTGGAAGGTTAGCAGGCTTCTCACTCGCCGTAACGTGTTGCAAACTTACATCCTTTGGGTTGCTCAGCTGCGTTGTATCTCACGCGAGCAGGAATCTCCCACTCAGATCCCTCGTAGTTGTAAATCAGGACCCAGTCAACGCTCCACAGGCCGCTGTCTGTTCTCTGCCATCCGCAGTCCCAACGCCTTCGTTCGTCAGACATATGTAGATCTAATTGGCTGTAGAGAACTTACGGGATAACCAGGACATTGTCGTCCGGAAGGTTGATACCAAAGCCACAGCTAGTGTGGTCTCTGGGGTTCGAGGGGAACGAAGCGGGGAACGATGTGCCGTTAAGCTCCCACTGAACTCCGTTGTCGGCGAGGTAGATCTGAGGCCTCTGGTTAGACATATGATCTAATACCGAAGAGATGCCACTAGGAAACTCACAAATTCTCTTGACTCGCCACTGCTGGATCGCGCGATTCCAGTGAAGGCAACCAACTCGTCATGCTCCACACTTCCAACGGCAGTGCTACCAAAGCCGTTGCCACCACTGCTGGTGTACCATGGCCCACCTGTGTGACATTGTCAGTGATGCAAGTCGACGAAGTCTGGTCGGTACTAGGGTTTATACTCACTTGCTTCGCCGGAGTTTCCAGCGGCGATGGACACGAAAGTGCCGGCGGCCTGGATGGAGGTCGCAACCTCAGCAAGGGCCGTGTCGGCAAAGCCTCGATCAGAGCCGAGAGAGGCACTGACGATGTCTGCGCCGTCATCGTGTGCCTGGAGGAAGCCCGCGACGATCACATCCTCGTATGTGCTTCCACTGCATCCGAAGACCTTGTACGCGCGCAGGCGGGCGGACGGGGCAACGCCAGGGACGAACTCGTTGCTGCTGGCAATTATACCAGCGACATGAGTGCCGTGTCCGTTGCAGTCAATGGGGTCCTCGTCTGGAAGGTACACGTCACCTGGCTCGTAGTCGTCACCGACAAAATCGTGACCGCTCTCGACTTTGAAGCCGGCGCCGAAACCACCGCCAAGGGCAGGATGGTTGTAGTCGATTCCAGTGTCAACAACAGCCACAACAACGCCTTCACCGAGATAGCCGCGAGAGTGTGCGAGTGCGACGTTAGTGTCGTTGTGGGGGTTCCACGTCGGGAACTCTGATTGCACGACGGCGTCGCCGGTGATAGGCACGCTGAAAAGGGCGGCCGCCCAGATCTTCTCGACCTCGGGTAAAGACTCGATGTCGGCAACAGACTCAGTGGACTTGTTCTTTAGGTCGAAAGAGGCACCGTGAAAGAGCTCCGAGTTGAAGCTCACGGCTGGCGACGCATCTTTGCCGGCCTCGGCGAGAGTTGTAAAGAAGCCCTCGGTATCCTAGTTTCATGTTAGCTCCAATTCTCTCCTACTGACCTCCAAGATGAAGGCTTACCGGGCTGCCGTCGCGCTTCCTGAATTTGGCCGAGCCGGCACCGGAGAACTTGACGATGTATCTTCCGCTGTCGACCGAGACGGGGGAGGCGGGTCCGAGAATGGCTTCTGGGCCATCGGAAGCGGCCTGACCGAGCGCAACCCCGGAGAGGAGGAGCGAGGTCAGCCCAAAGAGCGATTTGAATCCCATGATGACGCGCAAAGCTCGTGTCGGCTGCCTGGGGAATCACGGCGAGACCTTGGTTGAACAGGAGGGACAAGAAGTCTCTGAGGCTCAGCCGGTGGGATGTCACTGAACCAAGACATGCCAACAACTGTTCTTTTATATTGGCATTTTGACCCAGAACGAGTTAATGAACTGCCCAGACTTACATGTAGCCAAGCCGTGCGAATGCCATCAGCAGAGGATTCCTCCTGCAGGACCGTTGCTTGATGCAGGGGAGATGCCCCGCTCCATGGCTCGGTTGCGCGGAGTGGATCAGATTAGATGCAATTGATGGTCGACAGCTTCCAGCTTCCTGCTCGGTGATAGTCGATGGTCTCTTGCGTTCTACCGAGGTGGTATTCATGGCCTGCTCTTGGCACATCTTTGGCCAATGGCACGGCTGGTAACGTTTAATGGGACAAACAAGGCCGACGGGTAGTTCTTCCACCTTTGGACAGAATCCGTGAAAAAGATTCCCTATCCAGGAGGAAATGGTCATGAGTGCCATCATGAACTGACTTTCGGAGCAACATGCATCTCAAGAGTCCGACACGGGCTATGCGCCGATGCATCATGCAGGTCTAAACTTGTTCGCATGCACCCATCAATGGAATGTTCGGGAGAGAACCGAGCACATCCTTTCCGGGTCAAATGACCAATATCTCCAGTTCGTTTTTTCCAAATTCCAGCTCTGTCACCATTACATGTTCATGTACCCATCTTCCAAATGCAACATCTCATCGCTCATACTAGCTCTAGTTTACTAAAGGTTGCATGTGCCGTGGTGATGTGAGCGTTCTTAGCGCCATCGCATCCGGCGCCGGGCACCATCCACCAACGGCACGGAAGATGACCCGCCGGCTCCGAGCCTGCTCCGCCGAGAAAGCGTGATGCCCAGCTTCAAGACCTTGTGTTGGATTCGGAGTCCTGGTAGATCACACCACACCCCATTCACCCCCGCTGGTGTCCCGCTCCCCTGAGCAAACACTCTTTTTAAGCTTGATCTCTGCACATAGGCTCTGAAAAGCCTCGCGCGACGAACAAACGTGCGCGAGCTTCTTTGACTGTGTGGTTTCGCAGAGCACATTGTGAGGGAGGTACGTTCGAAACCATTCAAATCCAATAATAGCGATCTGCAATTCATTTTCGCTGGGCAATTCACTGTATGCTCATTGTATCTGGTCATTGTCCGAGAGCGGCGGCGGGTGGTTGTCAGGTCCGATGGATCGTGAGGTGGGGCGGCATAATTGGGCACTTCCGGGGTCTGGAGTAATACCACGAGCCCGATGGTGGGCTGCTTCCATGGTCCTGGCCAGGCCGTGCCGCTTGCTCTTGTGGTTCCAGGGTAACGCATCTTATAATCGCCTGGTAGAGATAAATCCGCCTAAAGTGTGGTTTCTTGGCGATACCATTGAATCCATGCCTACATTGTGACGTGACCTGTCAAGCGTCGACGATGGCGTCGAAAGTGAGCAGGAATGTACCCACGATCAGTAGGCTCTGCGGCTTACCTTTTCCGCGAGCGCAAATCCGTGTGCGACATTATGTCATGAACCTTTATAAGAAGCGCGTTTTCAAGATGTTCTTAAGGCCCGGAAGACGATCGGGGCTGTTACTGACGTCCAGGCTGTCCAAGAGTCACTTGTCAATTGCAGTCTGCCAGTAATTGGAGATGTTTGCAAAGGACAGAATCACCAGCGGTGGCTTCGGCGATGGCCTACTAGATATGTATCTAGACGGAACTGTTGGGGAGGTAAGACGCGGTACTGCATGTTACTTCTTGGAGAAGCTTCTCTGTCTTCAGAAGCTGGTTGAGGAGGTAGAATGAAAGCAAGGGTGAGCAGCTATCCACGCGAGGACGGAGAAGAAACTGTGGTAGCGAACTGCAAACGGGCATCTAATGGTTCATTCGGTGGTGTTGTGTTGTACTCAACGCATGGGAGCGGAGATGGGCGGGAAATCCATGTGCTCGCATATTGTTTCTCAAGCCAAGCATGGGTGGTATGTAAGTGCCAGCGCAATTCCCGCCAACAAGGGCCGTTGTTCTTACCAAGGCCGGTCTTGATTGTTAGAATGATAAGAAATGCCAAGTTTGCGGAGTGAGACAACCCTGCATTTTGCCGAGCTTTACGGACTACTCCGTACCCCTCGAGGTCAAATAGCATGGTGTGGTGAGGGGTATGTTTGCCAATACCAAAGATCCAAGGAAAACGGCGTGACAGCCACGGAACCGGGGCTTCATTCCGTCCGCCTCCGCCTAAAAAGACACCTTCCATAAAGGTCATGCCGAGTATCAACTGCAACCGCAGATATGCCGCAATGTGACCCCGTCATCATATCACCTGATCACGTCGACCGTGACCACGAGCAACAAAATCTGTAGGGCTCGGCGAATTGTTTTTCCTCTCTCATACGTAGTTTACACGGAATCCAATGGAGAGAATGAACGACGCCATAGCAGTTAGGATTTATGTGTGGTGGTCATGGCCGGAATTCAAGCATCCATACCGCCTGCGAAACTTTATGGACGCTTCAGCACATTTCAGACTCTTTTTCAGGAAAACCTTCATTGCGATTAAAGTTACTGATATATTTGCTGTGGCAGTTATCTCACTGGTACGGGTAGACTTCATATGGGCAGAAAGTGATTGTCTCGTTAAGCTGCTGAGAAGGTCTATCCGCACCGCTTAAATAGCTTCCGGTGCGATGACTAAGCGTCGGAAGCTCGTTGCGCAGGTCTCGGTGGCCATCCTGCGCTGCGCCACATAGGCAAGCCACGCGCCCGCCACCACATTTGCCGTGTTCCAATCACCTCTACTTATGACCTACGGCAATCTTACCGCGGTTATACACTTATCATACGCCGCCACATGCGATGATAGGCCACGGCCTTTGCGAAATTGATTCACTTCAGCACTTATACTTTGCCACATACCCCGTTTACTCCGATAGATCTGACTTTATTTCCGAGCGATTCCATTGTAGAATGGTCGGACGTTCTCTCGGTCTCCGGCGGACCTTTGGCAGAACCGGACAAAGACAACGTAATAAGCTCCGCCACAATGCGAAGGTATTGACGATGATCTACACATCTCAAACCGAGTTCACCAAGGAAAACTCTAAGGCAGATCATGAAGAGCAACACGATATGAGATGATCATTTCTGGGCGTGGACGTTCGAGACGGAACCGGTGACTTTTCCTCTGGGAAGTATGAGTAATTGACAGGCTCACCTTGTGATCAGGAAGCGCAGGTATGCTCGACTCATGCGAACATTACACGTGCAGACCAAACCCACAGGCGGACTGACACCGTTGACAGAACCATGCCATTCAGATGACAGAACTGGCGCCCACGTGCGAGACCATCCCATGGTCCCAGCGAAAGACTTCACCTCGAGTAGCAGCCTGGGCGGATCACGGCAAGGCGTCTTTCCAGTTCCAGAGGCGCAGGGCTGCAGAAGCTAGTGGGGATGGCCGTTTCGGTCAGGCGTAAAAGCTCGACGGAAACCTCACTTACATCTGCGAGGCTCTCGCGGGCGCTAAATTTACTTGAGACAGATCATGGTTCCTGCCCTGGGATGGCGGACGGGATAGAAGTTCCCGCGGGTAAACGGCCCACGTACAGCCTCTTCGACTAGCGAGGGGGGGGCTAGTGTAATCCGTTCATATCGAGGCCCGACAACGCCATGTTTTCGTTTTGGACAACTCAGATAACATTTTAATCAAGGGCAACGCTTAGCACAAGAAAGCGCAGAAAAAAAAGAGAGAAAGAAAAAAGAGTAAAAGTGACAGGCTTGCAGCAAATATTCCATGGAATCGACGAACGGCAAACACCTGCCATCTCACAAATTCGCGATAACTGAAGAACCCAGGCCCTCAAGAGCGCTTAAACTTTAACTCTAAAATGGTCGCAGAAGCAAAGTCCGCGGGGTCAAGGGGAACGTCGCGGAAGATTAGCGCCTAGACGTCTCAGACGGCCGAATCGGGTATTCAACACGAGCTAGGAACATCTCAATCACTAGCTCCTGTCAGAGACGTCAGAGCCGTCTAGCACAGGCCAGCCACACAAGTCAGGTCAGTTGTGGATTGCTGCTGGCCCATTGTGCCGGTAACCTGGGCGCTGGCCTCGGGCTCCGCTGTAGTGTATGCGGCATTCTTTCCCCGCGGGCACGTCGATCTGCGACAGAAGCTTGGCCGTTGATCCGGATTCCATGGAAGCACTCGGCAACGAAAGGGGGCGGTGCTGCGCAGGGATGGCGCAAGCTGAGGGACAGTCTTTGCAAACCAGCCAGATGCTTGGATCGCTGATCATACGGGATACGAGCTATCAGAATTGGGACGGGCGAGGTGATCCGGGATACGCCCGCTCGAACCCAGGCGACGTCTCCGTCTGAAGTGTGTTGAAAGAGACCCCCGTCCGGTACCGACTCCGAACCACAATTGAACCGCCCCGGACTTTTCGAGTGAAGAGATGGCAGCGTTCACATGACACCAGACCAGATGAACGCAACCCTGCAGCTGAGGTGCATTCCTGCAACTTACAAAGCCTAATTTCCCATGGGAACGAGGGGCACCGGCTTGCTTCTTGTACGTGCTGGTCGGTTTCACCGGCACCATAGTCAAGGTAAGGCTGCCTGGGGTCTGCTTCAGGCATGTAGCCCCTAATCCTCCATCTTGTTAGTTATTCTCTGTAAATCAAGTTGGGGGAAGGCGGTGGTCTATAAAGCACCATGCATCCTCAGGAGTTCATCAGGCCTTGAAACTTGCTTTCACCACAAGCAGCCAGATCCATTTCATGCGCTGGGCGCTTTCATTTCTGTACGTTCGCTTCTGTACCTTTTTCAACCATCATCTACACCATTGACATTGACTGTCATCACTTTCCTTCGACATTGACTGTCACCACCTTCTTTCGTTGATCCTCTGGCAAGAGATCCGACTTGTCTTTTCCTTTCTTTCTACTATAAGTTTCAAGACTTTCGACGCAGACCAGCCATCATGAAGGCGGTTTCCATTCTCCTTTTGGCCAGCCTGGCGGCGGCCGCTGTAACCGATTCTGGTCTCAATGCTGCCAGGGATCAGGTCGCTCGAGACCTCGAGGCCCTCGCAGAGGGCCATGAGCTTTTCGACAGAGACGATCAGTTGTTCACCCTTGCAGAACGTGCTGAGGAGGACGAACAAGAAGATGGGCTGACCACTCGGGAGACCGAGCAGGTTGGACACTTTTCTGGGCTCGTCGCTCGTGCTGAGAACGGCACTGCTGGTATGTGACTTATCTCATTCCTGAGAGTGAGACTCGTACTGACTCGATGATCAGCAGGTGGCAAGAAGAACAACGATGCCAAGGGAAAGGGAAATGCAGACGCGAAGAAGAAGAACAACGCAAACAACTGTGAATGCGGGAAGGGGAAGAAGCGGGGCAAGGATGCAAAGGGAAAGTCCTGCAGGTGCCGCAACGCGAAGAAGAACAATGGCAAGAACGACGGCAAAAAGAATAACGATGCCAAGAACAATGGGAAGAAGAACGATGGCAAGGGCAAGGGCAATATGGGCAACAACAACAATAACAACGGGACCACAGCCGACAATGGAAAGGGGAAGAAGAACAACGGCAAGAATGATGGGAAGAAGAACAACGAGGGGAAGAAGAACAACGGCAAGAATGATGGGAAGAAGAACAACGACGGGAAGAAGAACAACGACGGGAAGAAGAACAACGACGGGAAGAAGAACAACGACGGGAAGAAGAACAACGACGGGAAGAAGAACAACGACGGGAAGAAGAACAACGACGGGAAGAAGAACAACGACGGGAAGAAGAACAACGACGGGAAGAAGAACAACGACGGGAAGAAGAACAATGGCAAGGCCAATGGAAACGCCAACGAGAACAACGACAAGGGGAAGAACAACGGAAAGGACAACAAGGGCAAGGCCAATGGCAAGGGAAAGGATAACGGCAACGTCGGCAACAACAACAATGGCACCGCGATTGAAAATGGAAAGAAGAACAACGGTGCTGCGGACCTGGGAAAGAACAAGGAGAACGGAGGAAAGAAGGCCAACGCATCCAGTGGATCTGGTGCGGCAGCAGCTGCGATGCTTTGAGTTCGAGGCAAATCGGCGTCGGGTAGGAGAATGCACATTGGCGAGTAAGAGCAACTGGGCAAATTGTCGCTTTTTGGGGAACTTAGGACCTAGGGAGTACATAGTAACAAGTGCATTGACCCTCCTACTCAGTTACTGTTAAGGCCACTTGCTAAATGAGATGTGACGATAAGGTGTCGCGCGAAGATCTCTCTGGAATTCACTGCATTGAGAAATATGATGTTGTAGTGGCGACACCCTTACTGCTGGCCAATTTCATCTGAGGATCCCGTTTTAGACACGCTTGATTGCAGCAATGTCCAAGTCAGAACCGCTAACCTGTACCTCCAAAGCGACATCTTCCCCTGCCGACAGTGCACGAGAAACCTTCAACTCGCCGCCAACAAACACATCCCACGAGCCTGGTCCCAAGTTCTTCAAGACGGGCTTTATCGTTTTCGAAATATTGTCCCATGTCCTGATAGTGAGCAATAGCAGATTATACTCTTGGATCCAGCCACCGCGCAAGAAATCCACGCCATCTGCCAAGGTGACACCGTCGACGAACGGCCGAGCCGAGACCGCTTCCGCCGTCCATGGCTTCTCCCACATGATCTTCTGCCCATCCTCGACATTCAGCCGGGCATAGCCGATTGCTGCGTTGCCTGAGAAGGGGTCCATATGGGTCCAGTTGAGGTCCTCGTCGAACGGCTTGTCGTGGCGCGGGTAGTACAGTCCCCCGCGCTCCCATGTAGGCTTGAGGTGAATGTCGGCGTAGTCGAACAGACCCTTTAGCTCGACTTCTTTGCCCAGCTCTGAGAGCCATTGGACGATGTAGCCAAACATCGGCTTGGTGTACGGGAAGTGTTTCTTCTTGGCCGCTTCGGCCTCCATGGCATCTTTTGCCTTTCTTCTGGCGGCTTCGAGTGTTTCGGCAGAGTTAGGAGATGCGCCTTCCTCGTTGACCATTTTCCTGATCTCAGCGCCGACCGAAGGATGGTTCAGCCGAACTTCGCCATCGATGTTGGTGATGAAGCCCAGGGACTGCTGATCATAGTGAGACCTCACAAAATCGCTGTTCCAGGAGTTCATGAATGCGCAGCCCCATGCAGTCCAGGCGGGGTCCCTGGCAGGTACGATGAAATCCTGTTTCACCATCCAAGCATCCGGGAACAGTCCATCAGCCCCCACCAAGCTCTTTTTGTCCCAAGCAGCCCTGTACTTCTTCAAGGTATCTTCGATGACGGACGTCCCTTTGCGTGCATCTCTGAGACGCACTCCTAGTGATGTTAGGTTGCCGATTCAAGAAGGCTCTACGGGGATGGGCTTACAGGGAATTGGTTGCAGACCACGAAGACCATGTTAGGTTCGCAGCACACTCCCACCCAGCCGTTCTTATCCATCTCTCTCAAGATCGCATCCTGCAAGGTCTGCGCATTGTACGAGAACCTCTCAGGGCCCATGCCAAAAATGAGAGGGTCCCACACAAACTCCAGCGAGTCGGGCTCCTTGAACTCGTCGTCGTCAAACAACATCCCGTAGAGCGCGACCATCATGAGCAGATGGCCGCTGTACATGATGTTCTCTTTGACGATGGGATCAGCGATCAGCCCACGGCTTCCGCAGCTCTGTCAAGCTCGGGTCGGTGGCGATTCCAGCCATGCTGGTGTTGAACCAATACGCCCACACGGCGCGCAGGAGCATCTTGTGGATTGTCTGTCGGATGAGAGACTTGTAGACGCTACGCAGGGCCGGCTGGCGATGATAGTGGGCGACTCCGGCCGCGTAGGCTATCGTCGCGAGCTGGTACCGGTACGCATCGAGGAATTCTTGCAACGGTTCTTGCGACCCCATGAAATTCCAGGCATTGTCGTTTTGCGATACCAGGTTGTGGAAGTGACGAAGGTGCCCAACCTGTTCTTTGGATAGCTTCGGGTACTTTGAGAGGTCCGGCAAATCCCGATGTCCAGCACCATTGGCTATCGTCGAAGTCATTGTGGAAGACATAGCTGAGGGTGAAACTACCTCGAGCCCTTTGTTCCAAAAGTCGCAGATGAACAGAACATGCATTTGATCCGTAGGTGCAGCAGACAGCATTTATGTTCGTAGTTGGATTCCAACTTCAGGTACCCCTGCGGGATCGTCCTGGTGCCCGAGTCCGAGTCAACAACACACCATTGTCGGGCGTCGGTTGGTACGAGCTGCCGTTCCAGTCGAATCGGCTAACTTTTCAATTACGTAGCCCCCGAACCAGGGCCCTGGCTCACCTCTAACCTTCTCCTTGCTCTTAACGTCTTTCTTGGTCTCCGTTCGCCCAATTCTTGCCCATCTCGCCTTGGCTAACCCCGTTCCCATGGATCGCGAACTAATGTAGATGAGGCGCAGGGATTGGACGCCATTCCCACCCCAACCTCTACCGTAAGCTGACTGCAGCAGTTCCGTAGGACCTTGTCTGATTGTCCGCCGGATTTCTCACCGTGACGGCGGAACTCTCGAGTCGATTACTATTCAACAATAAGGCTGTCATTATTTGGGCATTCCGCAGAACCTCTTTATAGCCTTCGTTGGACAATTGCGTGCGCCGGCTGGTCAGTCATAAATCCTTTGTCGGCTCACAGCCCGCCTGACCGGCGGACGAACCCTGTTGCTGTTGTCCGTCCGTCTACCGACCGTCATTGTCCGTGCGTCTGGAGGTGGTCCTTGACTGAGCCACCATTCTGCGAGTATTCATCGCCCCGGGTGAATCAGATGTTTATTTCAGGGCTTTTTGGGGATGGTTTAGATATTCTCAATTTAGCGTAAACTGTAGCTCTTGGTCCTAGCTTAAGTCAGCAGCCCAAATTGACCACGATCGCCTATCAAGGTAATAGCCCTGATGCAGACAGAGGGAACAGGCAGATATAAGTGAAGATTGCCATCTTTTAAAGAGCAGAGGGGCTTGGGTGAAATCTAAGCTGTAGTCGCAACTGCATGGTAGCCGCGGGCAAACGAACGTTGAATATCTCAATGCGAAGGCTGTTTCTTGCCCCCACGATACACGTCATAAAGCAGTTAACATATATCCACAATGATATGGCTGATGGCCTAGTTTGAATTATAAAGGCCTCTATACTATTATTAAAATGAGGAAACGAAAACACGTTGCTCGTGTCACTTGTGCTCATGACTTGCTTAGACGTTAACTCCGAACTTAATGTATGCCTAGACTTGGACATGGCCGCATCGATGAAGCGACTTATCATCTTATAAGTCTCAAATAGTTTCTTTTCTTCGTAGTTATCGGCCAGTTTCACTTGATTTATAACGGCGTTGTGCTGAACGCCAACGTCGGGATGCTGACCTCTCGGGCTGCTTCGCGGTGGACCATACATGGAAAACAGCGAAGTAGAAACGCTCTAATAAATAAGTCAGTACAGACAAGAGCTGCTCAACAGAATAGCCACACTTCATGAGTCGTGGATCTTACGAGGCGGCAGAAACACGGTCCTAAACCTTATACAAATTCCTAGAAATTAAGACAAGGTGCACCCATGGACCGACGACTTAAGAGTGAAACGACTGTGAATCAAACCAATACTTAAGGCTACCAGTCCCCTCGAATTCATAGCCAGAAGATGTTTCCTTTATCGAAAACTTCTGGTTACATGCACAGAACGAACAACCAACTACACATTTACGCAAGATGAAGCTTCTCCCTCTCCTAATCGTTGCTACCTCGCTCTGCGGTGTTTATGGAGCGCCAGCCAAGCCGTAGTAAGTTACTGTGCCTGTTCATCGCGGCTGTCCACGCAAATGCTAATTATTTGCAGGCTTGGATTAGAGGATCGAGCCCTTGGAACCTTTAGCAGCATCGTCGAGACCGTTAGTCGCGTCAGAAACAAGACACCATCAAACCCATTCACTGGTAACCCCACAGTGCCAAAGTCACGTCGAAATAACACGGATGAAGCACATGCCGTGCTGTTCGAAAGAGCTAAGACGAAGGGCGACGACGGAAACGGTGCCAGGGCACCTATTTTCAAAGGAGACCCAGCATTTCCCGGCTGAAGGTTCTGCGGCTCGTCTTGCCATGATTATCTTAGAAACAAATACGATATTAAAGGTTTATCCAGCTTAACAGAAAATGCCTCGAAATCTTGTTGTAAGTTGACAACTGCATTCGTTATCGTCAAGCTTTGCTCAAAGGTAATAGCAATGATAGGGGTGAATTAGATCTTTTAACGAACCTGTCCGTGGATCCTTGAGATGCTATGTTTCATACATGCCCGAGGATTCCACCACTAAAAGTTTTATTTTAATATGCAACCACATCAATCGAAAACCTTTCCTACAGATTTTAACATGACCAAATAAATTCATCATATTACTTACTGCCTGGTTCTTTCTCTCAAGAAGAACATCTTATGATGAGACCACAGTGACATCCATGTAATCTGCGAGGCAAGTTCTAGGATGCCGACGTGTTCTAAATGAACTCTCTCTCCGCAAACTCTTCATACCGCAGGGAGCGTTGGTAGGAAATATTGACTCCAAGTTTCCCTAACTCATCTTTCATCACTTGCCCCACTGCTCTTTCTTCGTCTCTATTCCATTTCGCACGACCCCACTCAAAGTCAGACTCATTCTCTCGTCGCAGTCGGCTTAGACCGAAGTCAATCATAAAGACCTGGTACTTTTGATCTCGCAGGGTGACGATGAAATTGCTGCGACGCACGTCCTTGTTGAGCCACGCCGTTATCTCCCAGAGCGTGAACGATGCAGATGGCTTGATCGACGAAGTCCTGCCAGCTGTTGGATGGAACCTGAGCTGGAAAGTCTGAGAGAGTGAAGCCTTCTAGGTATTGCAAGAGGATGACTCTGACATAGAAGTGCTCTTTATCTCGGTCTTCAACGTCTTCAATGGTTGGGGGCAGCGGTCCAGTCGCGAGGACGCGTGGTATCATCGTGCCTTGGATTTTGGAGAGTCTTTCGTAGGCTGCAGTCTCGGACTGATACATCATGTGACTTTCGTCGGCAAGGACTGCCTCGTCATGGCCATCACCCCACTCATCTTCGTCATCTGAATCGTCTTCAGAGTCCCCGAATTCATATTTTCCGAATTCTTCATCATCGCGAAGGTGTCGTAGAAATTCGCTGAAATCGCAGGTCGACGCCAACTCGTTGTGTTGGCGTTGCGCCTCTTGAGTCCACGCCCCGACCCTGTGGTCTTGTCGGTTCTGCTCGGCGAATCTCCTGTCATATAATTTCAGGAACGCGGTCGGGCCAGTCTTTTTGGACTTCCAGAACCACCGACTTAAAGATGGCTTTGCCGTAGGTTTGTGCAAAATCTCGACGATCATGCCGCAGGAGAGAGTCCACGGCTTCTGCAGTTTCTTGATACGTAGTGTAAGGCTGGATGCGTTGTCACCCGGACGCTGTTGCAGGGTAAGCACCTGCCCAACTTCGTAAGGACAGACCGAGGAGGATGTAGACGGCATCATCTTGTTGTTGCTGAGGGTGTTGAGCTGTCAAGTTTCTCGGATAATCAATTGTGGTCGGGATGGAGGATGAGTGTTGTATTCATGCTTGATTGAGGAAGAGTGCTGTGTTTGACAGGATTGGCATAGGAGAAGTTGGTCTTTAATAGACAGCTGTCCCAAGGAACCTTGATGAGGGGGCTTTGGTATCTCCGATTGTTTTTGTGTTACTTTTTCTGAGGACTCATCCCTAAAGGTGACTTGAGCCACTCTACTTCAGGATGACAGCAAGGTGCGTAGAACTGTCTTCCCATGTAAGGAACCAAAGTTCAGCCAACCCAAGGGGGTTGGCTACTCGGGCAAAAACGACAAGGGCGACAAGGGCGACAAGGGCGACAAGAAAAATGATAATAACAATGATGATTATGACGCTAATAAACTTGTTACCTCTCGGGTAGCAAATTTTAACGCCCAAATGAAAAGCAAAAACACGTCACTAAACCATCAAATCATATACCGTAGCAGTCTAAAATTATCACGCGCCTATCGTAGTCATCTTCATAAGTCGGAGGCGAATATGGAGCCATGACATTAAACTCCAGTCGTACTTTTGGGGAATCTGCAGCCGTCTATGCGCCTCTACGGCTCTACATCCACCTTTTGGTACCATTGTGACTGAGAAATGACCCAGAGAAGCCTCCGGACAACGCATAACGGTCAATTGCTGCGAGACAGCTCTCCGCAGCAGTAAGAGGGCTCGACGGCCGAAATTCTGGCGCGTACCTCTCGGTCTTGGCGCCAATCCTCTGCTTCCGGATCTGGTCATCAGGAGCAACTTGCAATCTGGGTTAGCTTTGACCAGCAACCTGGCTGGGCTTCTATCATGACCCCTAGCAGACTTACGTTGAGCCGGCTCTTTCCCTTCGGAGCTGTCAACCAGCCCAAGGCAGAGGGACGTGAGCAGAATACCCTCTTCTTCGTAATCAGCCGCCAGCTTGGCAATCATAAGGCTAAGAGCGGTTTTACTGGCAGCATAGGGGCTTGCGTTGGAAAGCTTGGTCTCATTGACGAAATCTTTGCATCGCTCAGCAAAGGGTCTGCAACCTGGGTGTCGAATATTCACGTACCAAGGTCTCCCATGCCGCTAGATATAGCCACGACCTTCTTCAATGACCCTTGACGAACCAAAGGCAGGAAGGCGTAGATGGTCCTGAGAACACCAAAGACGTTGATGTCCATACTTCTTTTCGTGTCGTCGATGACAAGGTCTTGGTCGTCCTCGCTTTCCTTCGAGGTACAAGTCAGCCCGGGTTCTAACACAATTGACTAGATTTACTGTAGGATGCTCAGACAAACTTACAACTCGTTCATCGATCTGAGTGCAGTTACCTCGCTAACATACGCCGCGTTGTTGATGAGCACATCCAGCCCCTTTCCCTCGAGCAACGCCTCGGCCTCGGCTGCCGCTTTTCTCACGGCAGCTTCATCGGTGATGTCGGCCTCGACCAGCTTGACGTTACCAAGACCGTCCGCGTCGAGGCGTGCCTGCGTAGCGCTTTTGTTTCGGACGAGCCCCAGCACTGTGTTGTCGGGGTTCTCGGCGAGTATCTTGACGAAATCGTACTGTATCACTGGTCAGCGCCATCGCGAGCCGGCGATATCTAGGGCCGCACCCCAAGACCCCTTCCAGCTCCGGTAACAAGGTAACTTGGCATTATGGGCGAAATCGTGGTATTGAAGAGTGTGGCTCAGGTGGCAAAACTATCCTTCCGGGTGCTGTGCTTTCACAATGAAACCAAGAATCGGAAATGGCATTGTCCTGCTCTTTATGTGCATACTGGGTGGCCATCGGCCACTTTCAAAGTCATCGCCATCATGTAAGTTGGGGACTGATTTCGAGATCGTGTACGCGCCGTGCCTGGAACCCCGAACTCCGATCTGGCAGTTGCCACTCCAAGCTGCGCTGACATGCACGTAAGCAGCTGGAAGCCGGGCGGTCGATGGAAGGTATTGGCAAGGGTCGGACCGTCCAACGAGGCCAAAGACATGTATGGAAGTCTGATTAGTCACCTCACATTGGGCGGCCGCTGTTGGCGTCATCCTGCAGGGCTCGTTGCCGCCCTTTGTTGTTGCTTCGTGTCTTCTGCGCCATTTTCTTTTGGATGAGACAAGCAGGAGGAACGTGATAGCTTCAAGAAATACCCGTGACTCCGAAGCAATTGGATCAATAAGGGCAAGAAGCATGGACGATAACCAGAGCGGTCTTGTCTGCCTTAAGTGCTCGCAGAGATTCACCCATAGTAAGTTCCTCCTCCAATCTGTAGTCGAGAACGGCAGCAACGGAAACAACAGCATGGATCCCCTATCGTGACACAGACCCCTAAGATTGTCCTGTGTAGAATCGTCTCTGAATCGACATGTCAAACGATGCTCCCGGGGTCTCAAAGGCCCCTCCCGGCGAAAGGCGTGCGGCAACTGCGCGGCAGCCAAGCTGCGTTGCGACCTGCAGAAGCCAACATGCGGCAGATGCGATTCCGAGCGGCTAGCTTGCCATTACTCATCACAAAACACACCATCCGTATCGCAAACAGAAGAAACCCCGACGGCGGCGAACATCCCACGGAGTCGCCTACAACACGCTGTCTCACCCGAGGCGGAGGCGTACCCGGAACCCCGAGACGCCGGCTGCGGAGACGACACCATCGGGCAACAACCACCCGTCATCAACTTCACAATCCCCGATAAACGACGCCGCCAGCTTCTAAGCGTCGTGCCCGAGCACCAAATCACCGGCGCCGTCGCCAAAAGCACGATGCAGCTCGTGATCCGGAACCTGAAGTCATGGGTGCGGCTAATGGCCGTCCACGACACGGCGCAACTGCCCCCCGTCGTCCACCCGGTCCAGCTGGCGACCGAGGTGCCCATCCCTTTGGCTAATTGCTACGCCCTCGTCAAGATGTGGGCGGGCCATACCAGTAGCACGACGAGACTTGTGCGCGACACCATCTTAGCGGAGATTCAAAGGCTGTTGCGAGAGGTAGGCAGAGCGACCGAACCCGTTGTTGTACAGCGACATGGTGCCATCTTTTACTGACGTGTTGCCGCGGAACGCATAAAGCATCCGCAATACGGCGAAATGGACCTTCTTGCAACCGGGCAGTCGCTTCTTTTTCTCATGACGGTTTTGTTCTTCTGCAACTCGGACTCAGCCGGAAATCGGGCAACCGACGAACCCCCCGAGCCGGAAATCCTCATAAGCGTATGGGACGTCAAGCATCGCATCGCCCAAACCGGTCTGTATCTCGAGTCCGAAATCGAACACCGCATGCCGAGGTGGCATGACTGGGCTGTGGTGTCGGCGAAACGCAGAACGATTTCCACCCTCAACCAGCTGGAGTGGGCCTGGTCTCTTCTGAATGGGTACCCGGTCCTGACCTGCTTTGAGCTGGCACCCCTGCCGGCGCCGTCGACCGGCTACCTCTGGCGCGAGACCGACAAGGACAGATGGCGCCAACAGTACGCAAACTGGTTAGCCGTGTGGAAAGACGGCAGTTTCAAAATGGGCGAGCTGTTCTACGTGAATGCAGATGATTCACTCAGCCTAAGGGCGGAGACATGGCTCGCCGAAGCGGACGAGCTCGGCGGGCTTTTAATGGTTGAAGGTACGAGCGACTTTTGATCAATTAAATCTCTTCGGGGTCCATCCTTTTCTGCTCGAGCTAACGTACATTACAGTGAACGAACGCAATACAGGAGGTACGGGAACTGAACTAAAAGGCTGTTTCGAATAATACTACGGATTCCGGGTACGTGGATAAGAAGAAAATACGCCTAACTCATCATTTGATTTCACTGTTCTTTGACTTGAATTGCAGACTTCATAGCCCGTGGTTGACATGTACAATTATTGACCGATGAGTTAATAACATCCCAAGTCATGTGCAAATAGGGGGAAGGACACGTGCGTGACTGACCGCCGCAGATCCGTATAATATACAAACTCCAAATTCCCCGATACATCGTTGTTGCTGGTATTTCCCCCCAAAAGACGCTACGGTGACGCGGTTCCAACTCGTCCTGAAGGATTAAGTATATCGACATCCTGAGTCCCAACGCAGTTGCTGTCCCTCGCGGACAAGGCGACTTTCGCCGTGAACTCTCATATACACACACGGCCAGTGGATCATACGCTAAACGATCCTCGCATCGTGCGAATAGTTCCAGCCCCGGGGGGAGGTGTCAGCTCGAGCTCACTCGTCTTATCGCTGCCATGAGCTTTTGTGTGTCCATAGCGGCAGCCGTTGACCCTGGCTTGCTGTTCACCCCGGAGCACCTCGATTCCGATACTACCTAAACGACTTTCGCTATGGCTGTCAAGGCGACGGGCTTGGTGTCTATGTCGCAAATCGTTCCATCCATCCTTGAACGTAGACCAACTTGTCGTGAAGAAGATAACAGCATTCCAGACACCCTGGAGCGGCAGTACTGTGGCACTGGCAACGTTCAGACCGAAGCTGACTTCGTCAGGATTGATCAAGTTGTACACGCGGTTGATGGAGCTCGGTGTCCAGGTTACGAGCACAGAGATAGCGAAGATGAAACTCGTTCGGAGATACGCGAGCTTGACAGGGTCGAGGCCTCTCAGTCGCGCCCCAAACTTTTCATTAGCGGAACTGACGCGGTGGAAAATGGAGCGCCGAGGCCGCGGTGGAGGCGGATTGGAAGTGCAAGTGGTTTCAAAGCATGGGCTACTCGACGGGTCCTCGTGGTCGTCACTTGTGCGCCATGACCGTTGATGTCGGGCCTGCTGGGAGCTTGTGCCTGCCATCGCAGCTGCGGATGGGATTGGAGGCATTGGAGGCGGTGTCCAGGGTCTCGGAATCATGGTGGTGATCTGTACCTCCGTTACAGCGGTACCATAGACCTCGGTGCGGCCCGTAAGATTCTGACGAGTGTCAGCGAGAGGCCAGTCATTTTGGGTGTCTGCGCATGACAGGCGGAATACCTTTTCTGCAGAGTCCCGGTCGTCCGAACACGACATCTCCCTGCCATCCTTTCCGGTGTTGCTGAAAGTGAGATTGCGCAACTGGTTGCGCTGGTGGAATACGTGGTAGCCGACAGCGAAGTAAATGGCAGTAGAGCCAAAGATGCAGCACCAAATTGGTATGTAGTAGGTGTAAATTCGAAGAGCGCCCCATTTGGCCCCGATCCAGCACCACAGCTGCGACCATGTCAGTCCTCTATGACCAAGAGAATATTCGTTGCGGCGAGTGGGAAGCATGTACTCACAGTAGCATCGCCGTAAATATGATCGTTCGGGCCATCAGGCCGAATCAAAAGACAGCAAATCGCGGGAATGAAAGGAATTCCAAAGCACACGGCGCAGTAGACCCAGAGATATTGGCGAAATGAAGCGGGATTAGCGCCGGCAAAGAAGACTAGGAAAACGTTGACGGCCATGGCAAAGGACCACCAAGGGTCCGACTGCATGAACCTGCGGGAGAACTTTGGTCAGAATGCAGGACGGCAGAGGACGGCAGTGGAAGCAGCTCACATTTCAAGCAAAAATGCTTGGGTCTGGCATAATGGAGATGTCTCGCCAGCCTGGAGACCATCATATCCCATAGCACAGGCGATGCTCGCACCGACGTTGGCGAAAGAGGCGAAGAGAATGAAGAGATTCGGAACGGTTCGAATACGCTTGAAAGCCCAATAGGTAACGAATATCAAGCTGACGCCGAACATTGACAAGGATGCGCCGGCCCTTTCGAGAGCGATGACGATGTCGATCTGGCGTCTGCTAAGGGCGTCTGAGGTCGCCCTTGTGACAGCGGTACCGTAATGGTCGTCTAGCATTGTCGTTTGTCGAGGCCGTCCTGGCCGCTCTCTGCTCTCTCGCAGACGAGCTTGTTGAAATTTGGAGGACGGGCTCTTAGATAGTTGCGTCGGCTCGAGCGGTCTCCTGAGCAGGATAGTCAGCATGCGGTACCTTTCTGTACTCCACGACGGAGCGCATGATGAGCATAGCTGTGAGCATACGTGTTGTGATATCCTGGTGGCTGACCTGCAAGCCGGAAGCAGAAAGACTCGACCACCTTGATGTATGCCCGACGGGCCGGAAGGATGAATGGTGATGGCGATTGGAACTGACGAAAGGCGTGGTACAAGGGGATAGAGTTGGACAAGAGATTTTCGAACACTCGGAGTGAAGAGGCGGTCGAGGAGAGGCTGCGAAACGGCAAGACAGGCCTCGAAGGCGCGAAGGCCCGAGCAAAATGTTGTGCTGCTAGACGGCAGCTTTGTACGACGAGCGGTTGCCCTTTGCGATCTGCGGGGCAGACGGGAGAGAAAATTGGAACCGGCGCTTGTCTTCGGCTTCAAATGAATTCGAGGGAGAAGCAGTGAGGCAAAAGACGAACGGCAGGCGAGGCCATGTATTAATCTCAGGCAGCCCAGGCTGGTAGCCACAGATGATGGAGCAGCTGCATGGCAGGCCGTTGGCCCCAAAGAGACGGCGAAGCAAGGAGACGTTACACGGACGAGAATGGACGAAGCAGAGGCGACATGGGTCGTGATGGCGGACTTGGAACGATCTGCTGCCGCGTGGTCGAGAGAGCGCTCATGCAGGAGGCGGCAGGAGAGAGATGCTGGGAAGAGGAGGCGATGAAGCAGGTCCAGGGGCGGACCGATTCGAGGCGGGCAAGACGGCTCTGCTAGAACGGGAAGTGGCTGTAATCTGGGGATTGTGATGGCATGGGCCAGATGTCAACACGAGCAACGGAAGTCCAGGATGCAGGGTGCAGAGCGCAGGGTAGTCTGGCGTGCTTGTCGATGTTCTGGAAGCAGACGGCAGGAATTCAGGGGCAGGGCAGGAAGCAGGAGGCGGCTGCCAAGAGATGAAGTCAGAACAGGGCACTGTGAGCTTTGAGCCGTCGGGTGAGCTGCAAGGAAAAGCAACCAGTGGAGACGGGGAAGGCGGGGCGGGGGCGGAGGGTTGAGGAGGAGGCAACTACCACCTATCCCGGTAGGGCTAAGAGCAGGAAGCTAAGGAAGACCGTTGTGGAAGTGGCAGACGACACTGGACAAAGCAGGCGGGGGCGAGGGGGGAGACGTGGACTCGGGAGGGGAGGGGGTTGAGCCAAAGACTCGGGAGGAAGGCACGGGTGGGCCGCGATTTCCACGATGCGAAGGTGCAAGGTGCAAAACACGGTGCAGTGGAAGGTGCGAGAGCAAGGGCAAGTGCAAGTGCAAGTGCAAGGAACCCGGAAGGCAGGGGAACAGGAGAAGATGGAGAAAGGGCGAGGCAGGACAGGCACACACTGCATCTCATCTATGTACCGCAGGGGAAAGTGCAGCTCCAGGCAATCGAACACGAAGAAGGCAGACACAGGGAAGGCATGTAGGTGGTAGCTGTACCTTGCAATTACATCAGCTCGAGCATCACAGCCGCACTGTAAGATGCATGCAGATCCCACCCATGCAGGCGTCACAGTGCAGAAAAAGTGCAGGGCTGGGCTGAGTAGCTGGGCGATGTGATGCTTCTATGCTGTTGTGATGGCAGAAGCAAACAGAGCGACCGGGGCCAATAGAGTCGTGGAGATGGGCTTGAACCGTCCTCGATCATGTGTGGCGTGTCGAGCTGCTCGCCTCATCGTCGTCCCAGTGGGCGGAGGATGAAAGACGCATAGAAGGAGGGCGAGGACGAGAGCTAGGGGCGATTGCAGAGGCGGGCAGGAAAGAGCGTCACACAGCCCTAGGGCAATCGGAATGGTGTGAGGAAGTCGGAAGTTGCGTTTGGCTGCCCTCGACCCTCCATCCACCACCACCCACCAGTGCCTGCCTCTTGCCTGCTCCTGCCCTCCTCCCTTGAGAGCCTGCCCATTGAGTGCGAGAGACGTGGATGCCTGAGGTGCATGCCTCGGCCCTTGCTGACCGCCAACTCAGTGTTCGAAGCCCTCTCTTTCTGCATTTTCCCACTGGCCGTGGCAGTTGCGGTGGTATTGGCTGACGCCCGCAGCATGCTCCCTTCCATCTTGCATTTTCATCAAGCATCCCGCCGCTTTGTCGGTCAGATCGAAAGTGCAGACACTCAGAGTCGACAGTCGGGGTTGGGGCGATGAGGAATGTTGGCCGCAAAAGAAACGATCTAGCCCGCTGTCATTGATCGACCCGCGCCGATAGTCGAGATACGTTTGACCCCCGAACCCAGACCTCAAGGGTCTTCTCCAGGTCAGCTGTCTTTCGCTGCCAAGCCTGTCTTCAAATGAGAACTGACGGCCTCGTAGGTGCATCCCGGTTCGCAACGTGGTGGCTAAGGCTGCCTGTGTTGCTTTGTCTCATCTGCCTTGCACAGTACATGACCACCCGTGATGCCTCGACCTCGACGACGTGGAGATGAGGGGCGCCGGTAGAGAGTGACATTGGGGAACGCCTCATGCAGCCCGCATAGTCAGCGACCAGGGAGCGAGCAAGCAACACACTAGATGCCACTCATGGAAGACGGCGAGCGGGATGTCAACGCGACCGACATGGACTTTGGGGGGTGGCTGTGGAGACGAACGACACTGCGGCACGGGCAAACAGTCTGTCTTCCCATCCCACCCAGAGCTTCCAGTGCCAAATCCGTATGCCGCCCTGGTCGTCATGCGTCTGCAAATCAGATCCGCCATCGTGCCTATCTGCCGCCTCCGCATCAGTCTCACCCAATGCTCTCCTAGGAAGCTGCGTGACGCTACCAACACTAACCTCGGACTATCGCCAAACGCTGGCAAGAATCACGAGAACGCTCACTTCCCGTCGGTCACCATCGAATCGTTTCCTCAACAGCTCCGTTTACTGCCCTTCTCGGCCCAATACCAAAATCCATGCTCGGGAAACTGGCTTGTGGCACGCCTTCCGGTAGCGATCCAATCGTTGAAACGTCCCATGTCTCTCGCAAATGCATGCAGCCTGACTGCAGCTCTTCCGTTTGGCCAATGAAATCCAGACGGGACGGTCGCATTCACGCGCAGAGGGTCATCGGGACTGGCCAGACACAACGCTGTCATCTTGGGAAGACCGGGAGATGGTATGTGTGCTGAGGTCTCGGCACGGCACGCAAAGCTCAAATCAGTCTGAAGTCGGAATCGAAATCGAGACCGAGGAGGTCGAGGTCGGATGACCCGCCGAAGCAACTTGGTTCTGATAAAGTTTGTTTTCGCTTCTGGCTCCATCTTCCCCAGCTTTCTCCCATTCAAGCAATCCGCACTGTCGTTGGTGGCTTTCCCATCTCTCTTTTTTTTGGCCCATCGACTCACCAATCACCATTATCAACAATGACACAACCCCGTGTACAGAGCAAAGACACCCTAGATTGGACTTAACAACACGCCACTCGATCTTCTCACTTACGGGCCACGCTGTGGCGTCTGCAGTTTGCTGTCAAAAAGCAAGCGCCTGTAACCGAGAGCTTGCCCTTTTGAGCACCCTCTCTGCATTGTAATTTCGGCTTGCCGCATCACTTAACTATTATGCCCTTTTTGTGGCGTCTGTTTGCTTCGACTTCCGTATCCATCAAAGAAGGTTTCCAGTGTTAGTTTGACCGCCCAGGGCCGTGCTCCCGAGTTTTCTAGTTCCATTCCACATCTCGCATCAATTTTTCGGGCCGTCTTGTAACTTGGCATCTGGATCTGTGGCAAACACTTGAGTCTTTGATCTGACAACTCGCACTTTGCCAGTGACATGCCCACCGTTCGCTGTTTCAGCAGGGGCAAGCATCTAACCCCTTGCACAGCATTCAAGCCTCCAGCTCCGCGACTGTCAGGAATGGAAACAATGGACGAGCGTCATGTTCAGCGAGCGCATGGCGCATTAAGACATTTCAATATGGTGTACTATCGCGTGAGTGGTATCTGTTTCGTTGCCGTTTTGTTTCCCATTCCTATGCCCCGACATGAGATTCTCATTCTGTAATTCCATTGTTGCCCCAAATTCGTTGCCCGATTGGCGTTTCATAAATCATTCACCATCTCCTTGTTGCCCAATTTGGGAATGGGTGATCTTCTCGATCCCATCGTGACGCCCACTCACCAGAACGCCTGCCGGGCGAGTGTGCCCTGATAATAAATCACAAACTGGCCGCTTCGACACCCAATCCGAAGCCGGACTCCGAGGTCACCTCGAGCATCCTCTCCGCAACCCAGCGGCCGTTGTGAGGGCCTGCGAAACATGACGTTCGGACCAAAACCATTGGCCAAAACATCGTCATCGTGCGGTAGGCAAACCCATCCGTTGGGACCTCTTTTCCTTCCAATCCAAACACCGTGCGGATGTCCTCGAGGACTTCCTCGACACCATGGACTCCATCAGACCATGTTGGCACATGCCCAAGCTCCGAGTTCGGCTTCTCAGAAGCCTCCTTCAGAAGGCCCCTCAAGTCGATGACCCTCTCCAAGACGTACACCTTCAGAGACCGGTAGTGACTTCTCGCAATAGCGATTGACACCTCGGTGGAGAGCGAGAAGAGTCCGTTAAAGACCTTCTGCTGTTGTCCCGAGAATGCGGATGCACCATTGAAATCAAGTAATGTCACCGCCGCCTCCAGGTCTTGGTTCAGTCTGAAACCCTCGCGTATCAGCTCCAGCAGGTCATCCGAGTGGCTTTCCGTCATATTTGACACTTTGCCTTGCACCTGGACTTTGAAATCAAATGCTTTCTTGAAGTCAACTACCTGGCGGACAAGGGGCTCCAGAATCGGGCCCTTCCCCCATGGCGTCTCGACTTCTTCCAGCATCGACCAAATTCCAGCTAGGTGTTCGCGTTGAATAAACATTTCCATTAACTGGTGTCGACGTCAGTCTTGTTCTCCGAGGTCTTTGGCAAAAAACTTACGGCCGCGTGACAGAAGAACATGAAACTTCCCCTGTCAACTTCGTTCGTCAATCCATTCTCGGCACGGAACTTGAAAAGCTGCAAGCCTCCGGCGCCGTGAGGGAAGACATTTTGTTCCAGATCTATGGCCTTCGTGCTCCTCTTCCCAACGATGACCTTATATGTTCAGCGACTGAAGTCCGCACTCCCGGAACCCAGGCTTTAACCACAGCTGGCTTGGCTCCGGTAGAGTCGTCGAAACTTACCTCAAACATTCCGAAGAGAAACAAAGTTACCAGATTGGAGTCATCTCGCACTCTGACGGGGTCCTTTAAGGCCTGGTTCAGAGTGGCAATTGCCTTTCCATAATGCCTCCGAGCTTCGATCATAAGTCCGGATTGACGCAGCTGGCGAGCCGCGCTGGCTAGTGCCACCGCATGGGTGGCGTGTCGTGTGTGGCTGGCCTCAGAGAGGTCGCTCGAATAGTGGATGGGGAGCTGGTTGAAGAAGACAATGCTCACGTTCGTGGCGTAGTTCGTGTAGAAGCGGTTGACAGTATACACCTCGGGGCCGATGTATACAGTTTGCGTAAGGGTGAGTCCCGCCTCTTCTTCCTCATTCTCTTGCACGTTCAACGGCGTTCTTTGCCGGGAGGGAACCAGCGACCCGGGCGAGCTGCTTGAGCATTCCGAGCTTGTAGTGCTTGCGTGTCTCTGGATATTAATCCGTGCAGTTGTGGTTTGCTGGCGGTGCTTCCAGCTCGAAGCCCAAGAGGCGGGATATCCGGGTCCTCGTCGATGTTGTGGGACGGAGAAGAGGGCACGGCGCGGTTTCTGCGTATCGCGCTGGCGGGCATCGTCATCAGCAGCTATCTCGACCGGATCAAGGGGGTGAATACACACCTTTGCGCGCTTCTCGTCAACACGCGACTGGCCCTGCAATGTCCCGGCCAGACTGGCCATGACGGCTAGGTCGTGTCGATACTGCGGCGGTAACAACTCCACATTCGAGCGGCGTTGGGTTGCTGACGACACAGTTGATAAGGGGGGTGGGAGGTGCTGCTCCGCGGATATTAAAAGCTATGTAAGTTGGGGAAGCTCCCCGCGATGGGAAATTGTGGAAACTTGGGGAATGTTTGGCCTGGCTGATCCTGGTCGGGATCCTCGACGCCGGACGGCATGTTCCATGTTGCCCCGTACAATACACCAGGCGCGAAAAAAGCACGGAAATTTGGCGGCACATGCGGCATCCTTTTTGACAATGGCCGCGGTGCCCAAGCAGCAGGCCAACACCGTCCGTCCCGATGGTGGCGGTCGTGCGTGAGACGTCACTTTGACCCTTCACAAGCCGCTCGAACTCTAAATGCGAGGACGACGGCTCGGGGTCCCTAGTGCGGTCCTATGTCTTGGAAACGTACACGCCAGCCCCAGACCAGCGTCGGATCCGGCTCAGGGCCCAAGAGTGGCTCGTCCTCGATCCAGGCCGAGTTCGTTCTGGCAATGGCGATCATTGTTGGGGGCCGAGAATCCCCCATTACGCAGTACGTTTCCTGGCGGATATCCGATGCTACGGCGAGAAATGCTATCAAGTTAGCAGCTAATGCGAGAGAGCCAGCCGCATGGCAGGGGAAGAGGGTGGAGGGGCGCACAAACCGCCGGACGGCCTTGATACGCTGAGTTTGCGATTGAAACTCTGAGCTTAGACTTGGACATGAGGCTCAAGTCGCACGGACGACACCATAATCCTTAATCCTGCCCCTCAGGGTCGAGCCCGCAGCGGCAGCATCACTCGCAGTGCCCCTCTCTTCCCGTCCGGCTTTGCCTGGTGGTCCCGACACCTATACCAACTTGGCTGTTTAGCATAGTAGCATAGGTAGCTCTGGACCTTGAAAGAGATGATCTACAGTGGTGTTGATGCGGCCCAGTTCGACAGGCCGCGACCAAGCCAAGACCCCGCGTGTCGCCGTGACTATTTCGCCACGGAGGGCGTGCGGTCATGGCGCAGTCGAGTCTCGTTTTCTTCAGTTGATGGAGACCAACCCGAGTCTTGGCGATCTCAATCTGTCAATCAACCGCTGGCGGCATAGGTGATCGAACCTTGTCAAATAAGCCGGGAGGCCTAGATGAGCCCAAGGGACAAGAATCAGGATGAAGGGCGAAGCCTTGCCCGCTGAGCCTTGCTGTTGGCCGCCCACATGCAACATGACGAGCACGGCACGTAGCTAGTAGTCTGTTTTCTTCTAGCATCGAGATCATCTGCCGTCGTATGCCTTATTCAACAACCCTGGATGCAAGACTGACTTACTCACAAGCTGCGCGATTGACCTCGAGCCTGAGTCTTGTGCTTGCCCATGCCCTTCGCGTCACGGAGTCTTTTTCGGTCAACACCCTCACCGAGTCCGCGTACTGAACTCGGGGTGTGTGCCCTGACGTCAAGAGCCCCCCCTCATTGCCGTAGGCTGTAGCTCTGGTGGGGGAGCAGCCGTTGCAGCAGGAAGGGGGGGAGCTTGGGTCCGCTGTCGAGCCCGCGCGGTCCCTGTCTGGGGTGCCGTCGATCCCACGTCGACAGCTCTTCAACCAAAGAGACCACTGGGACTCCCCCCACGCCCGTCAGCGGCAGTCTGAAAGAAGCTCGGATCACTCTCGGGGCGGACGGAAAGGGACAGAGGGGAATGCGGAAGGTTTGCGACGGCATTTTCGGACGGGGGCCCACCCCGTCGGTTTCGTGGACGCCACGCTGGTGACCGGGACGTTGTCACAGCCCAGCTGTCATGGGGCTCGACGCCCATTGGACGCCGGGGCCCGGGGGCGACTGTTGGAGAGGGTGGAGGGGCATTTATTCTCGCGCGGCCACTATCCGCCCGCCGTCGGCGCGATGCCGCCTCGCTTGCTGGGCCCCGCCCACTCCACCCGCCGTTTGCCGCGCCGTCCGAAGTGCTGGGTGGGGCTACCGCCGAACCGGCGTCTGGATCGAGATTAGGCCCGGCAAATGCGGGTGGGGCTCCCGCCGAGCGCCCAATTGGGGCCCTCGATGGGCGGCGAACCTGAATGCCCAACCGAATCGCACGCGCCAACGAGGGCCCGCCGTTCGGCAACTCCAAACCTCTTTGGCTTAGGGTTACTTGGGAGCACTGACGAACACCTCTCGGCACCTTCGGGGTCGTCCAGAGTGCCGTGAGACTAAACGCCGCTCGGCGCTGGGCGGCAGGGCTGAACGGGAACCTCGTCCTAACTGCCATCGTCGAATCTCAACTGCCGACAATGTACGAGTTCGGCTCTTTTATGCCTACTTTATGGGTTTTTTTTTTCCCTTCATCTTCGATCCCCTTTAAAGGGCCAGACAAGCGAGCGTTTTGGACGTGATGCGGCTTGCTTTGAGGCAAGATCATGTTTTCTTTTAAGGTTATCACAACAAGGCCGAACCGCTAAGTCCTTCCACCGGTTCGGAGCGTTCCTTCGCTGCTCCCCCATGTTCATCACTACACCCTCACACCGTCACCGCGGCAGTAGAGACTCAGGACCCCCTTTTTTTACAGTCGTCACGCTCTACGCGGCAGCTTTGGCCGGCAACACGCCGATCTTGCCGAGCCAGCGCTCCAGATGCGCATTAAACCGCTCGCTCTCGAGCTGGTGAAACCAGTGGCCCCGATCCTCGATTACCACAATCTCATCGAGCGCCTCGTCGCCCTTGGGCATGTATTCGCGATCGGTCGCGACGTACCAGTCGCTCGACCCGAACGTTAGCCGCGGGCACCGCAGCTTGCCGCCGTTGACCGCGACCGAGTTCTCCCGCCGGCCCAGGCTGTGCTCGCTGTCGCCCCAGCCGCCCCAGCAGAT
Source organism: Colletotrichum gigasporum (assembly GCA_024584535.1). Taxonomy (NCBI): domain Eukaryota; kingdom Fungi; phylum Ascomycota; class Sordariomycetes; order Glomerellales; family Glomerellaceae; genus Colletotrichum; species Colletotrichum gigasporum. The sequence goes on from CP077948.1 coordinate 10,559,579, forward strand.
GGCGAAGGCGACTTTCGGGTCGAGCTGCGCCATGCGCCGGAGCTGCCACGTCTTCTGCCACGCGGGACACCCGGGTCCGTACAGGAATTGGTCAAAGTGGTCGATGGTCATCTGCAACACGGCGTCCGGGTGGTCGAAGAAGGCTTTCGTCTCCTCGCGCTGCGAGTTGGGGTACGCGTGCAGCGGGTCGACGCCGATGAGGGCGCGGACGAGGCCCGGTTTGGTCGTCGAGAGGTGCGTTGCGATGTAGTAGGCCACGCAGTCGCCCATCGAGTGGCCCATGACGACGAGGTTCTCCGTGATGCCGAGGTGCTCCAGCAGCGCCATCATGTCGTGCGCCGTGCTCTGCGGGTAGTAATCGATGATGGCCGGGTCGGCGGACCCTTCCGGTCCGGGCCAGGAGCCGGGCGGCGTGCGATGCGGGGTCATCGGCTGCGGGGCTGAGGACTTGCCCTGCCCGCGCGAGTCGACGGAGATGACGCGCAGACCGAGCCCGAGGAGGAAGGGGACCTGCCAACTCCAGTCGTGCATGTCGCACGTCAGGCCAGTGATGAGGAGGACCGTTGCCGGCGCGCCGGTGTGAGGGCCCTCGTCTAGGTAGAAGAGGTTGAAGGCCGGGTGGCGGGCGAAGTATGGCATTGTTGCGGGTTCAGGGGGGCGGCGATTGGACGTGATGCGATGCCAATTGTGTGATATTGTGAATCGGGGAGGGAGGGTGATCTCTGGAGTTCTACCGCTGGCAGGTAAGACGTATTTGTCCCATGACGAAGTTCACCAAGCCATCCATCATAAGTGGCTCGCGGTAGCCGAGTCGTCTCCAAGCCACTGGCGCGGGTTTCGGTCTTGGAACCCTCAGTGAAAGGAAACTCGTCTTATCCGATGCTGACGAGACCCGCAAGATGCATGCGCGGTGCGGCGCTAAGACCGATGAACTTATCATGCTTAGCCCCAATATGAAGGAAACCCCATTCTGGTCTGACGTGAGATTCTAATGTCCAGGGGAAAGCACCGTTGCCCAGGTTTCTCCCCGACGAGGAGGTACTTTGGTGAAATATGGGGCTTATATTAAAGTATGAGATGAGTATTAAACTAAGTATATTATATGGATCTAGTTGAAGAGAATATAATAAAGTATACTATAAACGTATTTAGGTACAGCTAATATAAACGGTCATAACACTAATATTATATAATACTAATACTCAACTATGTTTACTATGTAAGAGGACACGGCATGGGGAAGCTGAGAGGCAGGCTGTGGTCGTCGGCCTTTCCCGTCATTGGTCATGTCGGTCTTCCACGGCATCAAACGTATCGGATTTAGGCATTCGGGATTTCAACGGGGCCTGCTCTTGCAGAAACTCTAAGTCCGTTCTCGCCTCTCCGTCGCAGAGGGGGCTGGTTCGATTCCAGCTGCGGGCACGAAGCGTTTGGGTCGCGCTTCGCCATAGGCAATGGTTGGGCCCGCTATATACGGGTCTTCCGGTCTCCCCCAGCCAGAACAATCCGGGACTGGCGGCCGGTACGTCGTCAACGAGACCAATCAGACCAAAAGGAGGCCTGGGGCCACCAACCAGCACGTTCTCAGGTGCCCATCAAGGGCCCACCAATCCCGATTCACCAATCAGGGGCAAAGCGCTACCTGTGGAGGACCCGTGACGGGCGGGTCGGACTGACAAATTTGCGAGCTGTACTCGCTGTTCCCATTCGAACTTGAGCTGGGTGACCCAGCGGGGCCTAGCGACATAGTATGACAGTTACGTAGCCTACAAGGCATGATTTGGAGGACGCTAGCCGGGTTCATGTACTGTAGTATGTAGCTTGAGCTGTGGCTCTCCACGCCACATACCCCTAGGGAGGTCTGCTGCGAGGGCTCCGTAGCCCTTGCCACCATGGCGTTAAATACAACAACAACAACAACAACAACAACAACCATATATGCCAACTTTTTCACTATTAACGGGATGGGTGATATACTATGATCATTGAATCCGGTCAGGCACACGTGTGATTTTGAGTGTGCCCCATGACACCAGATCACGTCTAGCCCACGCATGAACCGGTATCTTATCATCCCCAGAAGCTCCATCACAATTCTGTGTAGTAGTCCTTCGTCGCATAGATTCGGGTGCTTTCGTCGGCATTCTCGTGCTACTGGCTTCGAGAAGGCCGCGACTTAGAAGTGGAATGGACACCGTGATGCCGCCAGGACAGGAAATAAGGAAAAGCCACTCGCTCTTTTGTACTTGAATGTTGTAACGACAAGTTGTGGAGTGTGGACACAGCTTAGACCTTGTCGTTCAACGCTGTTTGGACATAAAGAACGACATTAGTTAATCTGAGCAAAAGATTGACTGAAATCTGGATCCACCGTCGACGTAATGTCCAGTGAAGATGACATTTGTTAGGAGTCGGAAGGCCCGGCGCTCCAGTCCCGTAAAGCGGCCACACAGAGCCCACGAAGAGAGGCTTTCCCGGTGTGAGTAGCGAAGATCGTGCGAGGCATATCAGCAGGGCGGGTTGCCCAACCAGAATGGTCGCTTGAGCCAGGTTGGGTGAGTCTACCCAATAAAACTACCTTACACCTGACCGGAAATCACTCATCAATGGGACTTTTGTCCAGTCATGCTTACATACATACTGTTCTCTACTCATACCGGTTCTCTGGGTCAGTATGCGATCGAGGTAGCCTGTTATCAAAACTCAAATACTGCAACCCCTGAGGCGCTCTAAGCCACCAGCAGACGGCTGGCTAATCAATGGGTTGGGTTGGTTAACGAGAAATGGTTCACAGACATCGAATTAGGCTCGTCAACTGTCGGAACACCACCGTCCAGCTGGCGACACCTGTTGCCGCATATCGCCGATTAGCTCGATTAGCGAGCCAATTAGAGGTCAGGGATTGGATTTAGAATCGCAGCCACCAGCGCCACCTTCGGCTTCCGATTCTTACCTCATATAACAATAATAAATAAGACAAATATATTATTATTTGCTCACCTATTATAACTAGGCCTGGTGAGGTGAATTTAACACTAATTAGTGGTTAAATACCATTTTTACAAATTAGTAAAGTGAAATTTCAATTAAAAAAGACGTTTCCGAAGGACCCACAAAGCAATTAACCCAATAACCGACTGAATCGGAGGGCAGCCACCAATTCGTACTATAGGAAGTTATCGTGAAAAGCCACCGTGCACTAAGCAATAGGGTTATCACGGTCTCATCCCAGGGAGTTATATCGAATTCACCTAGAATTACTTAATAAGGAAATACAAAGGAAAATACGACTCCTATGTCCATCACGTACAATCTCTAATGACGACCCCGTAAAGGGACAATTATTAACATTACCAACCTCTCGTTTACACTAGACAATTAACCTCTCCCTCTCCTTCTCCTACAACTTATAAACACTATTTTATCCTTAATAGCTACGGAAAGCACCTCGGAATTAGTGTTTAAACAACTGATTTGTACGAGGACCACGTAGTATTTATACTTAGAACACTCCTACTGTCAGGGTATCTGGTACAGAGTGAGAGGGTCAACGCTGGGGAACAGGGACTCAGCTGGTAGGTATCCTTAATTAACTGAATTCATCTCTAAACCCCTCTTCATTCTGGGTTCCCCTTCGAATATCTAAAATATCAGGGCCTTATCGGGTACCTGCCGGTGCCCTAACAGGGTCTTAGCTCTCGGATCCTAACGGCCCGTGACACCTACCCCCAGGAGACAATAAGATTAAACCGCAAAAGGAGGCATAGATAAGTATAAAAAAGAGACCTTATATTACCGTGGAAAAGATAAGGCTACGGGAACTTAGAATACACCCTTTATACTAGTCCCTACATCGGAAGCAGTATTCTATAAACACTAAGTGGTAATTTATTTAATGTATAGAATACGCCCTCGAAACTACAGCTTAGAGGAAACACCCTGTGTTTAAGATATTATTAAATTTAACGTTATACACTGGAATACTTACTAAGATATCAGAAAGTGCCTTAGTCCCTACTTAATAGTGACCATTGTTATTATTAGATGTAACCAGTTTAATTAATTAATAAAAAGTTAATATTAAATGGTTTAAACGGATTAGATTTACTGGGAAACAAAAAGGACTCCTAATACTAGTGAGATGGGCCCTAGAGATTAACCTAGAAGAATAGGGACACTGGTTATATATGGATATCGATAAGATAACACTAATAGAGGTGGTAACAGTTATCGTCTACCTTATGGAAAAATGGTAAGCCAATGGACTATAAGGATTAGACTTATGAACTGTATTTTAAAGTAATTTAGAAGACTGGACCACTAAGATGATTAGCCTAATACCAAAGGAGATTGCGAAAGCTCTCTGTAATTATTTATAGTTTTTTGGTGTTTAAATACTACCTTATCACCTTATTACTAATTAATTATTTGAACTCCTAGTTACTAAGGAGATATACTATTAGATAAATGTTGAGATTGATAAGGTTATTAAGAAGGATATTAACTTCTGGTGATAACTCGAAGACCCTGAGTTTCATAAGGATATCCAAATACCACTAATTATTATCCTTATGTCATAATATAGCCCACAATTACTGTCCCGTAATTGTGGTTCCACTTTTGCGACACCTTATTAAAGAGATTTTAGTTATGAAGAAGGTGTCCATAATAGGAAATATAATTTTAATACTAGAACATTTTATAAGAGATCTAAGTAACTTAACTCGGTTATTCATAATCCAGGGATAATTAATAGAATGTGAGCCTCTCCGGGCTATGGAGAGATTATATAAGATTTCTCACCTTATTGAAGAATTTAGTGAAATAGTGACCTTTTAATAGTAGGTTAACCTTGTGAAAATGTATAACGATAAGATGAGGTATAGAGGTGAGAAGTATAATGTTTTGGATATTAAACTCTGGATCTTCTAGGAAGTTTGTAGGAAGATCGGCGTTGACCGATTCCATAAGGTGAGTTTCTTGTTGACTATGCTGAAAGGAAGGGCTATAATACTGTATTACGTTGAAATTAGTGGTATAGAGATAGTATGGTTGATTACGAAGATTATCGAAAAGATTAGAGGCTATTTCGAAGGGGATTAACACCGATAATCCTATATAATCAATTAGAACGAGGTAGATATCACTAAAATTATCTAGAAGTACCCAGATAAGATGAAAGTTGAGGTGCTCGAAATTCTCTTTAAAACCCTTATGAACATATAGTAGGTTCTTACCTTAGTATACTAGGGCGACGAAGTCCTTAGAGATAAGTTGATTAGTGTTATTCTTATTATTAGGGAATGCCGGATAGGTGTTATGGTTGGAGCGAAGACCTCCGAGGAGTTCTATAATACTATGAAGATGAGCCTTGATTTAGAAGAGTATAGTAGAGAAGTTCACCGTTAGTATATAACATCGAATACTACTCTAAATAATACCTTCTGAACTAATAAACACTTTAATAATAAGCGTAAAAGTAATTGTTATAGAGGTAGATAGTAGTAGTGAGAAGGCTCGAATAATAATAAGAAGTGTTATATTTGTGGTAAGGAAGGGTGTTAATCGATAAAATATTCTATAGAAGAGAGGAATAAGGTGTTTAGATGATATAAATTAAGTTAATATATTACTAATACTTCCCTTATAGTATATAATTATTTCTTCGCTGAATATGAAGGGTATGAGGACCTAGACGACGAGGATAGAGATGATGAAGATCTCTGCTAGTACCTTATAAGTGCTATAGTTAACGAAGACGTTGAGAATAACTAGGAATTCCATGTTTTGTTTTTCGGTTACGTAACTACGTTAGCTGGTGAAGAGCTCGCTTAAACACTAAGTAATTAGGTTACTTATTATGTGATAACAAAGAAGGATATTAGTGACGCTGAGCTTCCCTAGGAATTATAGACTTATGGAGCTTTTATTAGTGATGACCGTTATTCAGCGGTGATATTCCAGGGTATTATGCTAGACATAGGAGTAATAGGTGTATCAACAGTAGGGCACCCTTAATTCCTTGCCCTATAGAAGATCGACGTTACTGCGACCCTGGATACGTCGAAGGTAGGCCAGGCGAGCATCACCTTTGGCGATAACCCTCCCCTGGACTTAATAGGGTTAGCCACTATTAATTCCCTGTTTATAAGGATGTATTTCTACGTTATAACAGTGAATACCCTATTCCTATTATATTTAAAAAAAAATATGGACCAATTAGGAATTAGGTTTAATAACCTTAATAATTTTCTATACTAAGGAAATATTAAAGTCCCTATTATACGGAAATGGGGATACCCCTGGATACTTATTCACGCACTAAAACAAAGTTTTGTATGGAATTACCTAATAAACGTTGAACTACGACGAATACACCGTTATTTTGGCCACCCCTTGGTATAGAGATTCTATATAATACTAGAAAGGGCTGGTTATAATATAGTCTATAAAGTAATCTAGAAGTTTACAAAGTATTGTTATTAATGTTAGATGAGTGGACGAGCCCCAGGACGCTTTAAATTCATTTTAAAAAGTGATGTTGAATTTAATTACGAAGTGATCATAGACGTTTTCTACTTAGAAGGGCATAAACCCGTCCTCCACGTTATCAATACCACTACTTCGTTTAACACTATGAGATTCCTTGAAAATATGATTACTAAGTATACATAGGAAATACTCTGCTAATACTGGATTAACACCTACTTTAGATTATTTAACTGGATTATTATAAACACTAGAATAAACTTTAGTTCTATGGAATTTAGGAATTCAATGAGATTTATAATAATAGAGGTTAAGGAGGTACCCGTGGAAGTCCATAATAGTATTAGGAAAGTAAAACAATACTACGCTGTGATCCACTGAGTATACGAAACAATACACTAGGAATCCCCGTTTACGTTACCGAAACTAGTTCTTTAGAGTATAATTAAAGTAGTAAACAATATAATAGGCCTAAATAACCTTATACTGTTACGGGCTGATGCCCACGATGGCCTAAGCTTTGCCTGAGGTGTTAACCAGCATCCAATAAAAGAGTCCTCCGGTCAAAGGGGCCTCCGATCAAAGGGCCTCCGGTGACCTCCGGCGCCCCACCAGAGGTCCCCTTTGTTCTCCAGTAGTATAGATTCCTATACCGCCCCCCTTACGAGGAACTTCCTCTCTTTCGCTCCTTAACTTAAAGTAAATAGTAATAGAGTACCCTAAGGTCGAAAACACCTAGGCCTAGCCCTTCGTATACTTCAAGCTCAGGATTATAACCTTACCGTAACGCTGGGTTGAGCGTAGCTCCCCACTAGTTAAGTAGAAAGGAGTATAGGTCGAGCGTAGCTCCCTACGAAGAATAATACTCCTGGGACTCTAATAGGTTAACTACTAGTCCCCAGAAGAATAATCGAGATAGCCTAGTTGCCCCGATGGACACCGCTATACCCCCGATACTCTATAATAAGTTAACCATAAAAGAGATGTTGAATACCACTCTAGGATCCCTATAAGCCTAGATAATAGAGATTAGTGAGAAATTGGAGAAGAGTTAGAATTAGAGGTTGATGACCCCTGGGAGCAAAACCCTTTGCACTCTTAGTGGTATCCGCACCGATACCCCACTAGTGTTCACTAGCGAATCGACTCGCCGGAAGCCCTTACCTAACCCCCCGAAGTTTTCGGGTAAACAAAAGGAATACGCCCCTTAAGCGCAATAGATGAGAGACAAAATTTTAATAGATCGCCCCTTTTACCCTACGAACTATGAACTCTAATACCTAATTAATTTATACTTAGAAGTTGGTCCCTAATAGGTGGTTAGCACCTTTTACGTCGCCGGAGGACCTAATAGAATTAGAAACCCCGAGGACTTTATACACTACTTTAATTACACTTATTTGGATCTAAACACTTAATCCCAAGCCGTTACCCAACTATAAACCCTACACTAAAAAGAGAACGAGAGTCTTATAATATTCTTACCTAAGTTCAAATAAACAATAGCCGACGTTAGTGGTGGTGATTAGCCCGCCATCGTGCAAATATTATTCTTAGAAGTAGCTTTAACCCCTTCGCTAAAGGACCGGCTATTCACGGTCGAGCTTCCCAAGGACTACCTAGGCTAACTTACCCGAGTATAGGATATTACTTAGAAGGTTAAACGGGCCTCCAAATACAATCACCCTTAGAGGTCTACCCACTCCCCCACTGTTCGTCCAAAGAATAACAATGAAGATGTTATTATAACGGGAGCGGTTTGGTCTGTAGGAGCTAAGAAGATAACCACTACTAAACCCCGGAGAGGCTCTAGCTCTTCTATGGATAATAACCATTCCCAATAAAGAAACCCAGAACATAATAAGGACCACCGTAAATACTTTAAGTATAAAGAAGAAGGACACTTTACACAGAACTACTAGAAGAAGGCCGAATACCACCAATAGGTTAACCAGCCCCTTGTAGCTAAAACTTACCTAAAAGGAAATACAGAAGAAGAAGATTAACCGATGACCCCTAATTTAAACGATGAGTATAAATTAGGAAAAGAATAACTCCGGGACAAAGTCGGGCCCCAGAGCCCACTAAGGAGTAAGTGAAAGGATAAAAGAAACACTAAAGGAGCCAGCAGCAGCAGAGCAAGTAGTCTATAATTATAAAAGTCAGAATTAATAAAGGACACTTAACTAATACCCTAGTGAACACCGGCTACGAAGTCTATACTATAGTTAACCGTTCCTTCGCACAACACCTCCGATTACCACTTATTAATACAACAAAACACCCTATAAGAGGTTACATAATAAGCGGCCCCTCACCGGGTAAAAACCAGGGAGTAACCATAATACAAATGGAAATCAGCGGCTATACACAACGAGTCTACACATATATAATAAACGATTTAAAACCGAATATATTTTTAGGAAATCCCTGGATAATTCAGAATAAGGTGAAGTATAATACTAATACCCACCAACTTACTTATAAAAAAAGAAGAGTAAAAGTATACCTTTCTAATAAAAAAGAGCCCGAAAACATATTAGAGATACATCGGGCTAAACTATTACCAACGGCACCGTTTACTATAGTTTACCGTATAACGCAAAAAAGAAAACAAAAAAACAACTAAAGACCACTAATTACTATTATAGTAACCAGCTTACAAAATATCGAGAAGGCTCTCGCAAAGCTAGAACCATAAAAACAAGAAGACATTTCGAGGCTAGTACCAGAATGGGTGCATAAGGAGTTTAGAGACTTATTTAACCCAACCAAAGTGTACCCGGTGCCCCCCCACCAACTAAGTATGGACCACATAATCCCTTTGGAAATAAGGCTAGAAGGGAAGGAGCCCCAACTCCCTTAGGGACCTTTGTACACTATATTAAGAGAAGAGTTACTAGTACTAAAAAAAACACTTAACGACCTACTAAATAAGGGGTTTATTCGAGCCAGTTACTTAATAGCCGGTGCCCCTGTGTTATTCGCTAAGAAGCCAGGAGGTGGATTAAGATTCTGTGTTAATTATAGAGCCCTAAATGCCATTATAAAAAAGGACCATTACCCACTCCTACTAATATCAGAAACTCTTAATAGAGTAGCCACTATTAAGTGGTTCACAAAACTTAATATTATGGTTACTTTTCATAAAATACGGATCGCCGAAGGAGACTTAGAGAAAACTGCTTTTAGAATAAGATACGGGCTATTTAAGTAGGTGGTTTACTCTTTTAAGCTCACCAGTACCCCAACAATATTCCAGCAATACATTAACACTTCCCTATGGAAATTCCTAAACAACTTTATTATAACTTATATAGATAATATCCTTATCTACACTAATAACTCAAAAAGGGATTATAAGGAGAAAGTATAAGTAGTTCTCCAGGCCCTAGCCAAAGCCGGCCTGAACCTAGACCCGAAGAAGTGTGAATTCTACGTTAAGAAGGTGAAATACGTTGGTTTTATTATCACCACGGGAAAGGGTTTATTATGTAATCCCAATAAGTTGAAAGCTATTAAGGAGTGGTTAACCCCTAGGTCCCTTAAGGGTATACGAAACTTCCTAGGTTTCACCAACTATTATTGCATATTCATACTAGGGTATAATAGGCTAATAGAGCCCTTAACCTAATTAACGAAGAAGGGGGTAGTTTTTTATTAGGGAATAACTTAAGGAGAAGTATTTAAAATACTAAAGAGGATGTTCATAAAAGAGCCGTTCCTACGGAAATTTAACCTGGACGACGAAACACACATTAAAATAAACTACTCAGGTTTCGTTTTAAGTAGTATATTATTATAAAAGGACCTAGAGGGTCACTAAAAACTAATTAGGTTCTACTCACAGAAACTCTTATTAGTAGAGTATAATTACCTAATCTACGATAAGGAACTTCTCATAATACTCACCTACTTATAATCCTAGAGGGCTAAACTCCACAATATCCAACACTTCACTATCCTAACGGATTATAAGGGTCTAGAGTATTTTATAAAAAAGTAACGCCTAACTAAGAAACAAAGCCGCTGAGTAGAAGAGTTATCCTAGTACAATTTTAAGATTAAGTACTGGCTAGGAAAGGAAACGATAGTACCTAATACACTATTAAAAAGGGAATAAGATGTTCCCTAAGGATAGGATAATAAGAGGGAAAAGGGCTAAGTAATCCAAATAATTCCTAACTCTACACAACCAAGCCGTACTCCACCTAGTGACCCTCGAATTAGATGAACTACCAAAAATACACTAGAAATACCATAAACCACTATTTTTAATACTAACCCTATACTACAAGCCCTTTAGGATAGAACTATGAAAGCCGATGGAGTATACCAAGTTACTTATCTAATAATAAAAGAAAAAAGGAGAAGTTTCCCACTAAAGCTCAAACTAAAAGTTTAAATCACTAAATACGAACTCGATGGGCTGGGAAGATTAACATAGAGAGATCGATTATGGGTACTAGGGGGGGAAAACGACGACGATCACCTAAACGAATTATGAACTAAGATTATATAAAAGTATTACGACTCGTACACTAGTAGCCACCTAGGACGGAACAACACATTAACAATAATAAGTAAACAGTTCTTCTGGCCAGGCCAGTCCTAGATAGTTCAGAGGTTTACATAAAACTATGATACTTATAGAGGGATACACATTTAGAGGTAAACTAAAAAAGGGTTCCTTAAACCCCTATTAATGCTTACCCGTATTTACTACGATTTATTAATGGACTTCATCACCGACCTTCCTCTAATAAAAAAAAAAAAAGCCTAATACTTATAGGTTATTGTGGACAGGTTATCGAAAAACCCCACGTTAAAAGAAATGGAGACTATAAACACTAAAGCTTATACTCAGTGGTTCCTCTCTTATCACTATAAGTTCTATAAAATACTATAGATAATAATTAGTAACTAAGGATCGAATTAGATAAGCCGATTTTAAAAGGAATTCTATAAGTTGACTAGTATAAAACAATTACTAAGTACTACTTACTACCCACAAATAAATAAAAAAACGGAACACCTTAACCAAGAGATCCAAACAATTCTCTGCACATATATAATATATACCCAAAATAATTAGGGGGAATTACTACCCAGTATACAACTAGCCCTTAGGAACCGAACAAATACTACTACGACGATATCCCCATTCTTTATGGAGCATGGATACTACGTCGACCCTTTACTAATAGTAAAAAAAGACAGTTAACTAGAAACGAATCGAGAGGAAACAGCGAAGCAGCTAGTCCAAAGGATAAAGGACACTATAGAGTTCGTTTAAGCAATAATAGCAGCTGCTTAATAGCGAAGCGAAGACTCCACGAACTGCACTAGGGGACCAGCTAAGTAGTATAAGGTTAGAAATAAAGTATAGCTAAACGTCGCTAACTACTCATCCCCAAAGCTAAACAAAAAACTAGTATAACTTCACCACAAATATAAAATTACATAAGTAATCTCAACTCACATAGTAAAACTAAGTGTACCAACCAGTATCTATCCACACTTCCACGTAGACCTCCTCCGTAGGGCAACTAGTGACCCATTACCAAGGCAAGAAACGACTAATAAATAACCACCCCCGATTCACAACATAAACGGAGATCCTGAATAGCTTATAGAAAACATATTAGCAGCAAAGTAGTAGCTGGTGGGTAGAGGGCGCCGTCGCCAGGCCCTAGTTAAATAACAAGGTTATGTAGAGCCAACTTGGGAGCCTGTGGAAGCAGTATCGGAGACAGAGGCTTTGGATAAGTATGAACGGTGGTATAGAGAAATTGATATAGCGGATAGGGACCCAGCGTACACCCCGAGAAGACGTCGGAGGGCAGCAAATTAACAGCAGAACACCAGTAGGGAGGGAGGGGAGAAAGGAGGGGGCATTTGTTACGGGCTGATGCCCACGATGGCCTAAGCTTTGCCTGAGGCGTTAACCAGTATCCAATAAAAGAGCTCTCCGGTTAAAGGGGCCTCCGATCAAAGGGCCTCCGGTGACCTCCGGCGCCCCACCAGAGGTCCCCTTTGTTCTCCAGTAGTATAGATTCCTACACCGCCCCCCTTGCGAGGAACTTCCTCTCTTTTGCTCCTTAGCTTGAAGTAAACAGTAATAGAGCACCCTAAGGTCGAAAACACCTAGGCCTAGCCCTTCGCATATACTAACCCTACTCGTTTTTAAAGTATATCCACATTTAATAAACAACTCTCCATTATTACTAGAGATTTAATAAAAAGTAAAAGTTATTAGGAAAATTATAATTAAAGTATATAATCTCTACGTTAAATAAGTAATTATAGATATTCTCATAATAAGAAATGGCCTAAATACTATACTAACTAGGGATTTATTATTATAATTACTTATTAGAGTATAATATAAGAAGGACAACTGGATAGGCCCGTTTATATTTATTATTTATAATGGTGAGACCTACGTCGTTAAACTTTTATCCGGCCTAAAGTCGTTCAAAACCACCATTATTAAACCGTTTTATTAAAGAAATAACAATAAAGAGGGCTAAGAAATAATAAACGATAATAAGGAGACCCCTCTATAGGAGGAAGAAGAAGTTCTCGAAAAGATCATTATATAAGTAGATACACCGCCCCCAGAAGAAGAGCCCACACTACCACCTCGACACCCGAGGAGCAGGCCTAAGAAGACAGTGCAGATTAACCTTATCACCGAAGTTGACGGTGTTAGTAACGTTGACGACGAAATACGTATAATAACTGCGTTTATGAGCACCAAGGAAGAGGTAGATTATACCCTAGTGCTCGAGCTTCGTTAAAAGGGGATAATTAACGCCCTAGGGCCCCCATTCAAAGAATCCACTAAGAAAGAGATTAATGCTCTAATTGAGTGAGGAGTCTTCGAGTTTATTTAGTATAATAAAAAGAAACACAGTAGTATTCGAATGTTTAAGTCGCGAATCGTTAACAAAGTAAAAGGGAAAACTGTAGGTTTGACCCTAGGTCAAAGGGTCGCCTAGGCGATAGGGTTGAACAGCAATAATCGATATATTGAATACGTAGTGTTGTTGTTGTTGGAGGGAGGTTATTCCGACGTGGGCTAGGCCGGCTGTTGCCAGATCTAGTCGGTGCGCCAGAATCCCTGCCTTCTAATTAGTCTGGTCGGAACCGGCCAATTAGGAACCCGAAAGTGGGGCTATTACCCGATTCGGATTCCAACACTAGAAACTCTCTTTTTATATTCACTAATCGGGTAAATACCACTTTTCTCCTAAAACGCTCAAAAACGCAATAAAACAACGAATTCGCTCGAGTGCGCAAGGCGGCGAGAGGCGGCAGAATCGGATTCTACCCTTAGCGACGTAGCCGGCTTTCTGGCCCCTATATTGGACCGGTTAATTGACGTTATCGCCGGTGTTAACCACGGTATTAACGATTCCTCTGTTTCTCGTAATTTCTCGAGCCCTACTAACCCTTCTCTTCCTCCTAGGCCTGCGTTACCTATCCATCCATTCGAACCATTACCTTCCCTCCCTTAAGAAAGCGCTTTAACGCTCTATTCGACATTACTTTTATAAAATAGTCGGCTAAGTTATCTTCCCCGTTGATCCAGCGGAATCTCATAGAGCTCTCGTTGCTCATAGGATTACCGGAGCACCATAATATTAATTATAAGGTGCTTCTCCTTAGTGGTTCTAAGCTTAACGAGGTACTTATATAACGAGTACGAATCGGTACAAATAACCGTGGGGATCTCTAAAAACTTCAAGTGGTCTATAACGAGTTTCAGGGTTGTGGAGATAGTGTAGGCCATATCCACGCCGGCTACTATACTATAGATCTCTGATGCTCGAACACTATGCATTACTCACTTCGATTTAGTGGAGGAATAATGGACGATATTGCCCTTTAATGTGAAACTCTTATCGGCCTAGGTCTCGTTAATTAGGATAATAACGGAGCCTAGTTATAACGAGAGGTCACTATTATTAGTAAACGAGTTGTCCACGAAGACGAAGAGGGTTACTATCTCGAGCTGGACGAAGTTATAGTCCAGCTCTACATCCAGGGTCTCCATCTACCTCTTTAATCGCTTATTAAGGACCTTTATTTGTTCTTCCGTAGGCTCTTAGTATTAGGCCGCTACGGAGAGGTCGTAGTAGGCCTCAATATCGCAAACTAAGGCGATGTATACTCTGCGAACTCTCTGGACAACGTATTACTGGTAGCTTAACGTCGTCCTAATCTCCACGAGCTGGATTTTCTTTCCTTACCCCTTTTACCATAGTTTAATAGTTTTACCGTCTAAATAAACAATCCCTTTATTAAATATAAGGGGTTCCTTCGTAGTTAACCATTACTTCGCTTTCGTTATAAACATTACTTTCTTTAACTCTTCTTCTTCTTTCTAGGAGAACTTCTCATCACTTAGGCCTATTATATTATTTATCTACATCCCGATTATCATAAGGCTTTCATTTTCGGGTATTAATAACAACAAGTACGGGTCGTATATAAAGGTTCTTATCTGGAGTCTCTCCTTATAGTGATTATTATAGGTTGTGTACTAATGGGTCCCTGCTTTGGCGATCCCATAGAGGGGCTTTACGACCTTCATAATCGTCCTAGGAGGGTGCTTATCCTTGATTTGGTTTAGTAAGTGGGCTAGAATTGTCCGGGTAAGCTTCGTTTTCGACTAAGTGTACACCTAAGTAATATCTCGTAACCATAATAAGTGGCCCTTTACCAGAAAATAGGGGGCTAAGATGAGAATTAGTTGTTAGTTTGCCTGCTGGATCGTGGGGGATTATATAAGGACGGCCTCCTTACCGTCGTCAGCGTAGCCCTAAATTACAAAACAGCTCTTCTCATAAAACTTCTCGGTCTTCCCCTTAATTTCGTTAATAATTCTAAACTTAAAAATCCTAGTATTACTATACTTAGCTTTGTTATAGGGGACGAATTCGAATACACCTCGGCTTATGAGGTTCACGATCTCCTCTTCTATTAACTTCTTATATAGGGCACCGGGCATAGTTATCACACTTTTCTTCTAAAGCTTGTGGGCTAGTGTAAGGTCGTTCTTCTCCTTCGCCGATAAGTACACTACGAAATAAGGTCTCTTTAGCCCATTGGTCTCTACTTAAAAGTAGACGGTGCTAACTTCGTGGGTAATGGCCGGGTTTTTTTATGGCTAGCCTTGTTATCTCTTAGGTAACTAAGGCTCTTCCTCCTCTAGTGGAGGGGACGATCTAATAATAATCTCATTTATAACTACTAATTTAACGTCGTCCTCGTTATTTTCTTCTCCTTCACTATTATTACCTTTTAGGACCTCGTTTCCTACTCCGTTATTAGTAGTGGTGGGCTCCTCTAGTAGCTCTTCTTTAGGGTCACGATAATAGGGCTTAACAATTATTAAGTAGAAGGTCTTAGGGCCTCTAGGCATCTGAACGACGTAGTTCTCGCCGTCCATAGCCACTAATGTGAATAGGCCTCTCCATCCCTTCCTTTTATATTATACCCTAATTTCCGAGCTTAGTAGGAGGTTTTTTAGGGCGGTATTATTAGGTCCATTCCTTATCGTAAGGGCATCTAAGATTTAACGTTTTACGTTAACCTTCCTAAGGTCTTCCGTGGTCTTCTTAATAACCTTTGTATGTTAGGTTACTTCTAGTGATAAGGGAGAGTTGTCTAATATCCTAGGGTACGCACTAAAGACCAGTAGGATTAGTACGATCCCATTTGGTCCTATAATATTATTTATGGCCTTAAGTGTACTCTAAAAGGCGATTTCCGGCGTTATGGAATGGGATTCCTACTGGATAATATTGTATACCTATCTAAGCTGCGCATAGTACCTCTCGACCTTCCCGATACTATTATAAGCTTCTACAAGGACAATCTTAACCTCAATCCCCATGGACTTCGCTGTTTATTTGAATTCGGACGCTTTAAAGTTAATACCAGTGTCCATAATAATCTAGTTGGGTGGCCCTTAGTATACGTCGATCCAGCATAATCTAAGCGTCTCCTACGCCGTCTTTGCACTTATATCACTCAGGAATCGTCCTATATTAAAGCTTATAACCGTATTAACGACCTAAAGGGCAGGCTTTCCATCGAAGTATAGTATATCGATAACGATCTCATAGTTAAAGGGTATGTTATCCCGGATAGTGAATTTGAAGTGGTGGGGAGCCTTCTAGTTCATCTAATAGTGGTAATAGTACTTTGTTAAGTATTTAATAGTTACTAATTCCACTTCCTCTCCGGCTTTTTAGAGGATCTTATAAAGTCTCTGTACCGAAGGGTGACTAAAACGCCGGTGTAGGCGTTGCAATTCGACGTTTATGAGGTGGCTCCACGTAACGGATTTGTCCTGGTGGCCCAGTTTCATCTAGGTATAGCCGAACTTCCTAGTAACTGGTACAACGACGTCTCCCTACCTTAAAGTATTCCTTAGATTATTAAAGTAGACCTTTAGGTGGTCTATATCCTTAAGGTAAAGGAGGAACGGAGTATTATAAGGGATAACGTGGAAAGTAAGCGGTCTAAGGGGCGTTATAATTATAGTCGTCCCTATTAACGAGATGACCTCCCCTGGGCCGAATTTGACGCTTGCCTGGCCGGCTTGAGTTTTATCGAGGGTAATTTCTGGGTATAAGCGTCTAAGAGTATTAAACTAAGGCTTTCCTGTTATTAACAACTCAACTACGCCTATATCCGGTATAATTCCGTAGAATATAATATCAGCGTATTTTCCTTCGAGTATATAAGCCTCCGAGGTCTTCATAAAAGTAGCCTCGTTAAATGGGTCTTCCTTTATGAAAGTATAGTATATTACCTGGTCCCTAAGGGTTGTTATGATAATCTCGCCGTTAAAAGTGGTCTCTGGGCCTAATATCGAAGTGTAGAACTAGTCTCCATAGGTCCAATCCTCGTAGTCTTCCTCTTCTAGGTCCATAACGAAGAACTTATGGATCCTATCGTCCTCATCCTCGTCCCTCACTTCATCACCTTAGGGGCCTTCATATTCGAGAAGGAAGAATTCCATAGCTCCCTTAGGAGGTTCTATATGGAATTATCTCTTATACCCGTCTCAGAACACTTAAAAGGTTTTATTTACTTCCTTTTTTGGGTAATTAAAGGACCAGCAGCCGTCCTTCCCGTAAATATAGTACTTCTTATCCCTTAGGGGTCATCTCGGGGTGAAGCGTCGGTTACCTTACCCTCTACTAAATCCTCCCCGCTGGCCGAATCTTGCTTACTTCCCTCGGCTATTATAGCATTTCTCTATAAAAAAGTAGTCTATCTCCTCGTTAATGGGTTATTATAAGAAGTGTTATTTAATACCCGAGTTAAGTCTTATAGAGTTTCGAATAGTATTTCGTAATTAGCCATAAAGGTTTTTAAATGTGTTTTTTGGGTCCTAGAGAGTATAAGCACACTCCTTAACGTTATTAACTGCGGAAAGGAGTTAATTTCATAGTACTCTATTAATATTATATTCACTACTAAGTATATGTTATATCTTCCTCAACCTCTTAACTAGTAACTCGAGTACCTTGTTGGGCTTCTTCTTATGGTTCTCGTCTTTAATCGTTGCCTAGTTGGTCGTCTACTACTCCGTTAAGTAGTCTTTATAGGCCTCCTTCGTCTTAAACTAGTCTTTTAATCTCTTAACGATGGTTTCCTAGGATAAGAAGGTCCCTAGTGTACTTAGTTATATAATATGTTCCGTAAAGAAGTCTAGGACCTTGTCTTTTAGTGTAGTATTAATAATTAGGGTAACTAATTCCGTTAGTATTTATAAAACTTTATAATAGTACCTCTATAACCATAATAAGTTCTCTAGGACCTTATAGTATTCTCCTCTATACTTATTCACTTCCTTTATCTACTTCGCAAGCACCTGGATTTGGTTACTTATTAAAGGAGATATATATGGGTTATCGGTAATGGTTACCAGGGAGTTTTTAATAACTAGTGGGATCTGTGAGTTTATAAGTGGTTTCGTTTTATATAGTAAGCTTAATTCCCTTGCCGGTTACCCTGACGTTAACGGGGTGCTCTCTTATAGCTCTATTATCGCCTGTGTTACCTCCCTCGCCGTTTTTACTAGGGGAGTTATCCCCTGAGTTATTTGGTGGAGGGGGATATTATAGTTATTCGTAATCTCTTTAATAATCTTCGAGTCTTCGAGGACCTCCCTTAGGCCTCGAGGTCCACTCTTCTAAAACCGTCGGATCTCATCGTCTATTTAAATATAGAACTCTTCTTCGGCTATAATATCAGCTAACTTCTGGATATTCAAGGTAGTACTATTTAATGGGACGTAGACTACTCCCTCCCTAAGGGTGTTAATCGTATGGCCTATCATCACTTTATTAACATCCTTCCATATGTCCTTCGTCCATCCTTCGAAGTCCATTCAGAACTATATCCAAAGGTCCATAATTATAAGCTTCTTTTGTTTATAGATAATTAGAAGAAAGGCGACGATAATGTCTTTCTTTAGTTAGACTATTCCTTCGATAAGCTCAAAATCTATCCACTTCCCCCATATCTCTAGGTTTACGTAAACAGCGTATTCCTTTGGGATTAGGACTAATAAGATGGTTCTCCTTATGAGGGTCTATTACGTTCCCTCGGGTTATGTAGTTCCCTAAAAAGTAACCACCCAAAAAAAGTCCTTTAAAGGGGTACTCCTCTCAGAGCTTTCTCCCAATTACTAGCTCATCTTCTTACCTAGGTTATCAATAATACTCTGGTCATTTAATTAACCTAACAACACCTTGAACACACTACATTTCCCCTAGGCCACGGTTTTAAGGGCATATAATATCCATTAAACGAATTACCGCTGGTTATTAGGTTAAAGCATTAGTGTTTCCATTAGTGATAGTATATTCCGTGTATTCTAATATCCGGAGAGTATATATTAAGGGGTGAGTATCCCTTAGTGGTGATCTTTTTTTTTACGTAGGATCTCATTAAATTCCTTAATTTAATCACTCTATAGTAGTGTTTACTATGTATTATGGAATCCTAAGGGTAAGGGTACATTTCCCGCATCTCCCTAAGGGGCTCGTTGTTTTTAGCGTTGTCCTTCTGAGTATTCTAACCAAGGTCTAAGGCACTAGTGTAATCTTCGTTTATAGTAATCACTATAGTAAAAAAGTAAGCAGCCTCTAATATCGTCGGTATCGTAGTAAGTAAGTCCCTTATAGTTAGAGAAGTGGAGGGGCGTCGTCCTTAGCGTCCCTCTACGCCTTGGGTATTCCGGGTAATCTGAGTATCGTTCTAGTTACTAAGGTAATCTCCTTAGGGATCTCTCCGCGTTTAATATGCATTTAAAATTAATTATGGGGCCCTCTCTGAGTATAGAAAAAGGGCGTTTATTAGAGGTCTTTGTGACCCTTAACAGTACACTAGTAGTTATTATAGTTGTCTATTATAAGGGGTACGGTATTTCTCGTTGAGCTAAGAGGTGGTGTAAAAGGGAGGGTCGTAGTAGGTGGAAATTAGGGAATTCTTTTGGTTTTACTATCCTTTTTAGGTATTACCTCGGTATTCGTATAAAACACATAATCAGTAACTAAGAATAGTAGTAGAGAAGGGTATTAAGGGTAAAGAGCATCGATAACAGAGCCTACGCCGAAAACTGAGCTTCACCCGTTCTACAAGATTTTCGACGTCTTCGTATATAATTAACGTAGGTGGTTAAACGTAGTTATCGTAAACAGAACCTATACTAAAAACAGTACTTTACCCGTTCTACGAAACTTCCGATATCTCCGTTTTAAAACCTCCTCTTCTAATACGTCGTCACCGGAATAGTTAAACCTAACCACGAGTTCTACATAATAACAAAATCCAATCTTTTACTACTCAATAAAGTCATCTCTTCTAATAGTCGTTCCTTACTAATCTATAGTAATGGTCAAATTAACCACTAATTAGTATAGGTTTAACCCTAGGTCAAAGGGTCGCCTAGGCGATAAGGTTGAACAGTAATAATCGATATATTGAATACGTAGTGTTGTTGTTGTTGGAGGGAGGTTATTCCGACGTGGGCTAGGCCGGCTGTTGCCAGATCTAGTCGGTGCGCCAGAATCCCTGCCTTCTGATTGGTCCGGTCGGAACCGGCCAATCAGGAACCCGAAAGTGGGGCTATTGCCCGATTCGGATTCCAACAAAAACAAAGACCCCTTATAAGAAATTAAGACTAGTTATCTAGGGATACACTAACAACAGCAAAAAAGCTATTCTTACATAATCCCCAACTATCCAACGGGCTAATCAGAGACTAATTCTCACCGTCGCCCCATCCCTTATCCAGACGGGCCACTATTCCTTATAAATAAGAGATATTACTCAAATGTATACTTAATTAACAACGAGGTTTAAAAGAACGATTCTCGCGAAGCTACCAGCCCAAATCAGAGACAACTACCCACTAAGAACCATTATGATTATTATACGACCCTTATATAGAATCGCAGAAACCGGAACCCACTAGTACACAACTTATAGTAAGCATCACAAAGAGAAGTTTTAGATGAGGACTTCTATGTATAACCCTTATTTATTATTATTAAATAATAAAAATAAAGATTTTACGATAATCGGAATATAAATAGACGATACTATAGGCCTAAGTAATAAAACATTCTTTAAACGAAAAGACGAAGAACTCCAAAAAAGCAACATTTAAAGTAAAGGAGAAATAGTTCCTTTCCGCTAAGACGCTACTCATCTTCAACAAAGGGATCATTTTAACCAACGAATAATTTATATTCTTTTATTAGAAGGGCTAAGGAGCGAAATTACACTTAGTTAACACTAAATTACCCACTACGAAAAAGGAATACGTTAAGTAGTGCACTAAAGGGGTATATATCGCTTTAATTTGCTAACCAGAGGCAACTTTCGACCTATTAGCAGTAGCCCAGCACTAGGAGGCGACGCCAGACCAGATCAAAGCTCTGAATCGATGTATAACATAGTAAATCGAGGATCTAGACCGAGGGCTCATTTATGTGCCCCTTAACCTAACTTCCGCTAAGCTCTTTGTTTTTATTAATGGATCCTTTATTAATAATAACAATTTAATATCCTAACTCGGATTCATTATCCTTCTCATAAATGAGACTCGAGGAGAGGAAGACTTCATAATTGAAAGTAATATTATCTATTATTCCTTAACGAAATCGAAGAGAGTCACAAAAAGCGTCCTCGTATCCGAGATCTATAGTATAGTCACCAGAGTTAATATAGCCTACGCCCTCTTTATTACCCTAAAAATTATCACTAATAAGCTCCGGATACTTATAATCCCGATAATTATTTATATTAACTCCTATTTACTCTATAAGTATCTCGTAAAACTTAGTATTATAAAGGAAAAACACCTAATAATCGATATTATAGTACTAAGGTAATTGTATAAGCGGCGAGAACTCTACGAGATCCGATGGATCCATAGCGATAATAACCCTGTTAATGGGTTTACGAAGGTAATACTGAATTAAGCTTTTATGAGGTTCGTTAAAAATATAAGGGCGATGATACGGATAGAGGGATGGGTAACGAGGCCCTAAGAAATGTCTACGATGGACATTGAAATAACTATAAACCCGTAGCTAGGCCCGGGAGATGCTTATTTTTATTAGAAGGTGGTATAATTAAAAGGGGTAATTCTACTATTTCCGACCACCTTATATACTTATTTTATTTATTAATTTTATCTTATTTTAAGTGGTTTAACATTAACGTCGAATAACACTTAAAATCGCCTATTTAGTATTAAATAACAATTTTACGGCAAAAAAGAGAGTTACTAGTGTTGGAACACCACCGTCCAATTAGTAACACTTATTACCGTATATCGCCGATTAGCTCGATTAGTGAGCTAATCAGAGGTCAGGGATTGGATTCAGAATCGCGGCCACCAACGCCGCCTTCAGCTTCCAATTCCTACCTTATACAATAATAATAAATAGGACGAATATATCGTTATCTGCCCACCCACTACAACCAGGCCTGGTGAGGTGAATCCAACATCAACTCTCCGTAAATTCCGATCACAATGTCCGGTCCCGGTCGGGAGTCAAGTCGACCTCTTGACGTCAGCAGATCATGTCAGACCCAGCCTCATTACATGGCGCTAGTTGGCATCGCATGCTGCGCCCATCTGGAAGATGGGCCAATCATTTCACACTACCTCTTCGGCTGTTATTTGTCATTCTCAAATTCTCGGGCGCTCGTCAGCCTGAGTGGATCGGGCAGTGTACATAGTAGGGGCCAGTGTTGATGAAGCATTAGAGATGCATCGTGGTTTTTCCACATGCAATGAGACAGTGAGAACTTCAGCTGTCGTCGTCAAAACATTTGGAATTCACATAGGAACGCCCAACAGATGCTTCAACGAAATGATGGACAGTGCATATATAAGGTCTTCAAGATCTATTGTTGATGAATACGAATCATCATCCACCACAAAGTAACAACAGTCAATTCTTAGATCTCATCAACCACCTCAATTTTATCTTCAGCCAAACATCACTTTCGTCTTCAATCATCAAGATGGTTACCGGTACTTTCACCACCATTGCCACGGCCGTCATGACTTTGTCCACTCTGGGCGCAGCTGATCCTCATCGCAGAGACGATGCCTCTGCATCGGGCCTCAGCCTGACAGCTCAGCTGCAACTTGCGGATACGTATGTACATGTAAACAACTTATGATGCATCCGAAGTCTGACCGACAAATAGCGCGCCTGATCGTTACCGTCTTCTGCCGAACGATGAAGACTTCGTCTTTGACTTCAACAAGACCAAAGCCCCCTTTGCCGACCGCAAGACCTTCCCTGCCCTGGTTGGCAATGGTGGCAGCATGGCCGTTTCCCCTTTCCCCGGTGAGTATTCAAGCCGCAGAGAAGCCCCCGTACGC
This sequence comes from Colletotrichum gigasporum, assembly GCA_024584535.1. Taxonomy (NCBI): domain Eukaryota; kingdom Fungi; phylum Ascomycota; class Sordariomycetes; order Glomerellales; family Glomerellaceae; genus Colletotrichum; species Colletotrichum gigasporum. Next base: position 10,583,010 of record CP077948.1, read on the forward strand.
CGCTGACCCCGAAAAGCATGCAGTGTCGGCTTCCTTCACCTCCACCCCCGCGCCGCCGAGCTTTTTGTCGTAACTTCCGGCAAGATCATCACTGAGATGGTCCCAGAAGCAGGCGTTCTCGGTGCCGACGGCAAGCAGCGAGTTATTCGCACTGAGCTCGGACCCAGCCAGATGACCGTCTTCCCCATGGGGTCCTTCCATACGCAGGTCAACCCCGAGTGCACCCCATCCTTCGCTGTGGCGGCCTTCACTTCTGAGAACGCTGGCGCCAGCGTTATCGCGAGCCAAAACTTCGCTCTGAGCGACGACATCATTGAAGCTACTTTCGGAGGCAGCATTGCGGGCGAGGACATCGACAAGGTGCGCAATGCCATCCCGCAGGGCATGGTCGTCGAGGTCGAAGAGTGCCTGAAGAGGTGCGGTATTGAGAAGCGAGCTATTTAAGGTGGCATGTAGGCTGGATCTCTAGTTTCGCGGGACTAGAAGATTTCCGGTCCATGACACGCGGCGAATCACCCCCTTTTTTACTCCATTTACCCTGAAATACTCTGTCTCTCGTTACAACATTTACAATTCTCTTCTTACGCTCTTTTAACTTGTCATTATGGTTAGGTGGCTATCAAATAAACCAAGCATGCATGTATCACAATCGTAAAGACAGATTATCTTTGACAATCATACTTGATTCGTTGACGAAACAGATTTCCCCTGTAGTTACCGGATGTTGGTAGTAACATAACTTATGCTGATGTCGGGCGGCTATAAAACCATATGCTCAGTTGTCGCCAGAGGAAAACCACACCGATGTCGAGAAGACTTGCAAACACAGCTATCACATATAGAGTGACGGTCAAACAGCTCCTATTTGAAGCGGCATTGCATTTGACGACAGTCGTCGTCCGTTCCATTAGTGAGTGACATGGACGCATCATTCAGGTTTCGTTTTCACTATGGATGGAAAACAGAGTCCGCCGCAGGGAATTGAATGGGGGTCACCAGCCGAGTATGCAGAGCGGAATTGTGGTGTAGGCATAGCCCGGTCCTCATGAATGATTGGGATTGTCAAAATTTGGGAAGATTGAATGATATGTTCATTTGAAAAGAATATGTATGTCGCCGTAGGCCGGCGATGGGCATTATACACAAAGAAAACAAGAGGGCGTGCTATGTACAGCCAAGGGGTTCGCTATCAACGTGTGATCCCTTACAACTTCGACTCGCCGGATGCTCGCGCACCCGGTCTCCTCCAGACACTTTCAAGTGGCTGACTTAGTAAACGTCAGGAACGAGCGAGTTGACGTAGATCTCGATGTTAGCGTAGCCGCCAGCGCCAATCTTCATGGCGTCCGAGGCGTCGTTGGGGTCGAGGCCGTTAGCGGACTCCCACTCATCAGGGATACCGTCGCCATCCGTGTCCTTCTTAGCCGTGCCGGCAGCTATTTCGCCCGCACCTCCCATCGAGGCCTCATCGGAGATGAGCTTGCCTTCCTTACCGTAAGAGGTGAGCTCCTTCACAAGAGCAGTGTCGACGGAGTCGCGAGCGATGGAGGCCCCAGCCTTGTCCGAGATGTGCTTGACGGCGTCGGTGGCCGTGAGGACCTTGGCGGGGGCGGGGTAGTTGAAGGGGGTGGTCTGAATGGCCATGTCGGAGTAGCAGGTGGTAGACTCGCAGAGAGCAGCACCATTGAGCGAGCCGTCCCTGTTAGAGTCGTAGAAGTTGTCCTTGACGTAGCCGCGGAACTGAGCGTTGCCGCGGGTGAAGGCAGTGACGCTGGTGCTGGGTCCGGAGATGAAGTAGTTGTTCACAATGTTTGCGAAGCTGTCTCCCTCGCCCCCAGATGCAATGTACCCGCCGCCGCCTGGATTTCATGTCAGTTTTGGGTTTGGCTAATCGTGTGCGGCCTACGGGATTCTTACCTCCCCAGTTGTAGATGACGTTGTTCTGAAAATCGTTGACGCCCTTCACCTTGGGGTTTCTCGTCTTGTTGTCGATGTAGAAGTTACTGTATAGAGAATGACCGTCAGTTCTGAATGCTGCTAATCATCTTTGATCTTGTGGAAGTGAAGTAGCAGAATTGTGGTGATAGCTGACCACCCTGAGCCTGGGCTTCCTCGCACGGATCCACTGTTAGTCTGGAATGGCGCTTACCGGAAGAGACTGACTCCACCGTCTGTCTGCATAAGGCCACCACAAGAGTGTGTCTCAAGGCCCTGGGCAATGATAGAGTCGCTAATCGTGACGTTGGAGACGTCGCCGTTGATGGAGAAGGTCTCGTCGCGGCCCCAGGAGACGGAGATGTGGTCGAAGATCATGTTCTTGCCGTCCGCGATGCCGATAGCATCCTTGCCGCTCGAACCTCCCTTTCCCATGCGAACGCGAATGTAGCGGGTGATGGCCTCGTTGGCGTTGGACCAGGAGAAGCCGTTGCCGTAGACGGTGATGCCGCCACCAGGAGCGGTCTGACCCGCGATGTAGATGTTCTTGGAGACGACGATGCGCTCCTTGATCTTGATGACACCGCCGACGTCGAAGACGACAATGCGGTTCGGCTGGCTGACGGCGTCACGGAGACTGCCGGTGCCGGAGTCGCTGTGGGGCACACGGGCCGTTAGCGCCCGGTGGCGTCCGGAGGTGCCCTCTGGCGGCAGGCGGTTGTGGGGCGCTACTTACTTGAGGTTGGTGACCTTGTAGACCTTGCCGGTGCGGCCACCAGTGGCCATGCGCCCGAAGCCCTCTGCGCCGGGGAAGGCGGAGGGGGCGGCGTCGGCGCGGGCGACCTTGGTGCCGGTCCAGCCGGTGACGCCGCACGAGGACCTGTTTGATCAACCCCCTTTGTCAGTACGCACTGCTCGTCTCAAAACAGGGTCTTTGATGGCTGACGCCGGTTAGACCCGAGGCCCTGGGGATCGACGTACGAAGGGTCCTTGCACGGGAGGGCGGCGGCGGTGACGCCCTGGCAGAGGAGGGCCGTAGCGGCCAGGAGAGTAGCGGATGCCTTCATGGTTGGGAAGAGAACGAAACAAAGAGTGTACCAGACAAGTTGAAACCAAAGGGGGATAGTGAATGAAACCAGCAAAGTGGGATAGGTAAATGGGACGGAAACGGTACGCGGTTTTGCAAAGCAGGAGCAAAAGCAGCAAAGCAAAGCAAGAACCAAGAGCTTCGCGAACCTTGGGTCCCGGGTTCAGTTTTGTAGCTGCTGTTTTGCGCTATGTCGTAGCACCAGCAATAAACTTGATGGCCTTCTACTCTATTTTTCCGCTGGCGGTCCACCGCGGTTCAGGGGCGCGGAGGAATCATCTGGCCCTGACAAGAATGGAATTGGAGGAGGTCAGCGCGTGGCAAGCGAGTGGTGGCCGCGCTGGAGCTGGCCTGACGGTCGTCTTTGCTGGTTTGGGCGCATTTGACCGGGTACGCTGTTCAATACAGGCACCTCGCAACCCATTACTTTAGATTCCCTTGCACGGCGTGGGCCACGCCTCACCCTATTCCAGACAGGAGAACAGGCCGACAAGCACTCGGAACGATCCTAGGGCGATTGGTGGGAATGGGCCGGGTGGTTTCCAGCGCGCTTCGGGGGCAGTGGTGAGAGGATGGGTGCCGCTTTGGGCGATGTTGTGTGGGGAATCCCTGCGGTCTTGTGCTGCTTGGGGTGACATTGAAGGGGCGTAACGGGGCCACTCGAGGGCCGGGGGCTGCGAGACGCAGTTTTTTCACATTAATGATGGTCGCCAGAGGGTTGTTTTGGGTGACATGGCCGCCAGAGCCAGAATACGAGCCGTACACCGAAGCTTAAAAAGGAGTGTGCATCCTCAAAGTCAGGCGCACAGCATGGAGGGACCGATCTCCGGGATGAGATTCCACCTGTCGGACGTCATTGTCGATATTACGTTCATTGGTGTATGCCAATTCTGATGAGAGTCTCAGTTTGTGATGCGACTGTGCCGCTAATTGAAGATGCCGCGAACAGGAGTTGCAACACGGCGCATGTTCTGTGAGAGTGGTCAAATGAGGAAGTGTTTTTGCATGATTCACACAATCCTCCAGGGCAAATTCCCCAAGACAGACAAGAGTTTGATAACAACTCTCGTAGAATATGGGTTTCGCTGCTAGTGCTGTATCTTTTGGAATTTTCGAGTTGTGTTTTTTACGAACAAGAAGCACTGGAAGGGGTCAGAAAGGATGTCAGAAGGGACGACGAGAGCGACAAGAGAGGCGAGAGAGACGACAACAGAGACGACGACAGATACGACAGAGACAACGAGAGGGATAACAACACCAGGTCAGTGGTCAATTGAGCCTCAACGAGACATTCACTGTGGTCCGCCACCTGCCATCCGATCTCACTTGAGACGCCGTGGCCAGTGGCAGTCGGGTCTGTGGCTCAGATCGGAGGTGAATGAATCTTGGGGGCCGGCTTTGTCATCCGTGGGAGGATGGTCGGCAATTGGCGCTCTCCGGCGGAACGCTTTCAGGACAAGACGGACAGACCGTGCCGGTCAAGACAGCTTGAAACGGCGAGAAGAGGATGACGCCGAGGCCAGCGCTAACACTATCCCAAACGAAGGGGGAGGATAGGCGATGTCGGAGCAGGGGCATCGTTGAGCGGCGCAAAGCTTTTTTCTCTCTTTTTGCACCCGGTCACGAGACGGGCATCGGGATTGGCTGGATGAGTCACGTGGCCCGCGAGAGGCCTCGAGGTACCCCCCACTCGTAGCCGGTCTGGGTTCTTTTACCCAGTTAGGTGCAGCCGGTGTACGTACTGCTTGCGAAGTCAAAATTGCGCCACGGCGAATCAAGTTTCTTCGGCAAGTCGTTTCCAGGGTCCAGCCGGCCGGTGCAACCCCTCCTTTCGAGACACAGATCGGGAGAGGAACAACAGAGGACTGATTTTGAACAGAGAATGGCGCAGTGAAAGAAGGCAGTGGATGGGGCTTCGCGGGCTTTATCAAAGATTAACTGCTAGGATATTTAGTAAAAGTGGCAAACATTTGAGGCGGATCGACGTCGTGCAGCCGCTGCATCTCCACTACAGAAACACTGCAACACGGTCGCATTCCATCCAGCCGCAGGAGCTGCGGAGATGCCATTCTCAACTCTTCAAGTGTCGGGCCAAACTTGTTGAGAAGTGCATCGATCAGTCGTCCACGATTGCACAACTTACGATTGGCGCTGTGTCGTTGCGTGACTGTTGGCTGGGCAAAAGCCGTCCGCGGATATCTCTGAACCACCCATGGTGCCTCATCTACTAGCCTGACACCCCATCACGTCGGCTTTCGTCCTCCACGATCCACAGAGGATAGGTATTTAAGCAGGGTCTCGGAGTCATCGCACAATGACTGCACGCTATTCGATGGCTTATGGAACGTGCCAGCCTCAAGTTTTTCAATACCCAAAGCTAACTGCAGCGGAATCGACAACCACGGGAACAACAGCCCCTATAAAAGAGCTATCGGTTGAGGAAGCCTGCTCAGCCAAACCATTCCCTGTACACAACCCTCCCATCCAGGATTCGACTTGCCTGGTCAGCACAAAACCAAGCACAACTCAAGACAACTTCAAACAAACCAAAGAACCATTTAATGCTTCAACGGCCCTGTCCAGGCCCTGCCTTGCCTTAGACCAGCCCCTAGGACCGAAGACGGCGATCGGACCGGCCCCCGTCAAGCTGGAACTTCGATTCCGCCTTTGACCCGGTTTTTCTCCGATTCCCCGACACGTGTCTCAGGCCAATCACAGTCCGTCCCGCGGCGGGGTTGCCGCTGACTCAACCATCACTGCGCCCCACCGACCCCTCGATTGGAGGCAACTGCGCCGAACCGCCCGCCCAGCTGCTGCAACACTGTGACTCTGCAACCGTCGGCAGGTTCCACCCTCCTCAACCATCGGACTTAGCCAGGGCCAGACGAGATATTTTACCCCCTAAGGTCCAGCAATCGCAGTGTCATCTCGAACCTTAGTCACGCAATTCCCACACACCCCAACTCCAACTCGTCCTGACAACCCTCACCAAGAACCGAGCAAATACAAACAAATCCATCCACCATCAGGGAAAACCAACCGTCGGCCACGCTCTCTGCGCCGTCACAAGAGGTAAAGTAAACTACCTAGGTACCCTTCGTCCAACACTCCTGCCCTTTTTTTTCATGTTGTACCGCATGACGTCGACGGCGCAAGGCTGACGAACCCTTCTTCACAAGCAGATTCCGTCTTCCTCCTCACCTCGCCTAGGCACCGACCGGTAGCCGCATCCCGAGACACCCACCACATACATCCCTTTCCAACACAAATAGCCACCATTTTCCGGCGCCTCCGCACGCCGCGCAGCTCCTTTAACGTCTTCCGCCGCTCTCTCAAGATGGTGGCCACGCCGGAGGATATCGAGGCCATGACGCCTCTCGGCTACTCCTTCCCGGACCACCGGCTCCGTCTCCAGCAGTTGGAGCCCGATCGCGAGCCCCTCGTCCTCGTTGCCCCGGGCTCCTACAGCCCCATCACCTTCCTTCATCTCCGCATGGCTGTTATGGCCGCCGATTACGTCCGATACAACACAAACTACGAGCTCGTGGGCTCCTACCTCTCCCCCGTCTCCGACGCCTATAAGAAGCGCGGTCTCGCTCCGGCTTGCCACCGCCGCCGCATGTGCGAAATTGCCGCCGAGCAGACGTCTAAGTTCCTAATGGTCGACCCCTGGGAGGCCGAGCAGACCGCTTACGTGCCGACTGCCGTCGTTCTCGATCACTTTGAGCACGAAATCAATATCAAGCGCGGCGGTTGCGGAGGCAAGCGCGTTCGCATTGCCGTTCTTGCCGGCGCCGACCTTATCAACACAATGAGCCAGCCCGGCGTGTGGTCTCCTTCAGACCTCCGCCACATTCTGGGCGATTTTGGCGCGTTCGTCCTCGAGCGTGCTGGTGTCAATATCGACGAAGCCCTGGCAAATTTGAAGGAATGGGAGGACCAGATATACTACATCCCCCAGGTCGTACCCAACGACGTCTCGAGCACTAAGATCCGCTTGTTGCTCAGGAGGAATATGAGCATTGACTACGTAAGTTTGCCGTCCTTGTTGTCCCCGTCGTCCCTGGCGTCCTCACCGTTACGATCGCTAACGCGATACAGCTCATTCCTGCGGAGGTTATTGAGTATATCGAAGACCACGGCCTGTACCAAGAAGACGATGCGGCGACAAACGAGAAGGGCAAGGAGAAGGAGACCCAATAGTCGCTATGAAGCGCTTGCTTGCAGATGCAGTTGTAGGACAAGATGAGACGAGACGAACAAGACAGCGATAAGAGCGCGAGACAAGAGAAGAAGGGATCAATGGCGTGGATATCAGCGTTTGGGTTATTATCAATCGTCTCCTATGGAGAACGAGACGAATTTTTGCTTTTTGGGGTTTTATCGGTGCATCAGGTGGGCTTTTCTATATACTTTACTACAGGGACATCTCCCAACTACAATCAGACGTCTTCCCTCGGCCAGCTCTGGCTGGGCCCAGCATGATTTCTCTTCTGGCGTCCCTCCTGGCGTCTGGGTTCCTTCTGCTGCCCTTTGTGTTAACCTTTCCGGTTTCGTTCCTGGCCGGCTTTTCTATACTTTAGGTATAGCGACATCGGACGTCTCACCTCGGGTTAGTCCTGAGTCCAGCATGATTCTTTATTGTCTCGTCAGTTGTCCCTGCCAGTGCCCCTGCTGGCGACCCCTCTGGCTTCTCATTTGCTGTCCTTTCTTTTGTCCTAGATATCTCTTCTGGCGGGAGTTCTAGGACCAGTTATATTCTTCTTTCTATCTATGTTTGCTCGACTGATGTGCAACTACCTTATTGGTATCTATCTCAACAGTGAGTGACCTTACTCCAAGCCACCAAGACTTCTTATTACTTCTGCGTGCAACTACAATGTGCACGTCTCCTCAAGAACGAACCAACCAACACACCCTCGGCCCCAAGTCAGAACGGGCAACTTTAAACCCACAAGAGAGACCCAAGCGACGCTCAACAATCCCTCTTTACTCCTCCTTCAGCTCCGCCTCGTCAAACACGTCGCGGTCGACCATCACGATTCTCTGGCCAACATCAAAGTAGACAGGGATAACGTGTTTGGAATACTTGACCTTGCCACCCTCATAGGTCGACTCAACAAGCACGACGAAATCTTTTCCTTCCTGCGTGGCATGTTTCATCGTGTACACGTGCCTGCCTTTGCGACGGGGGCCGCAGTAGAGGAAATCATAGGCATTGTCGCGGTTGATGCGACCCTCCATTATGTTGAAATCGTAGACATTGCGCGGGTTATGGGCCGGGTCGCAAATGATGCGGAGTTCAAAGTCCTTATCAGCCTCGATGGCGACGAGCGTGGTCTTGCCGCGGTGAAGGAGGATGTGGGGGAAGTGGTCAAAGTCACGAATGTCTCCGGATGCCAACGCAAAGGCAGCGCCGGCGTTGAGGAAGTCGGAGACGGAGATGGAGTTGGCGAGGGCAAGGGCCGCGCCCTGGGCGACGAGCATTCCCCTGCGGAGTACGTGTGAGCATAACGCGCCCAAACTGTCTTGGAGTCCCACGACGTCGACTTACATGGTGGTTATGGCTCGCTCCTTGTGGAGGGCGTAACACTTCCAACCCTTTCGCTCGTGGCGCTTGATCTCGGCCATGGTGTCGTTGAGCGCGGCCTCGTTCCAGTAGCTGCCGCCAGTGAGAATGACCTTGGCGGGGAACCTGCCGCTAGACGTGGCTCTGATATTCTTGCGGACCAGCTTGAGCGGCTCGCGGAAGGCCAGGTCGTGGAGGGACTTCGCGGTCGCCGCGTTGGAGAGTCTCCAGTTGCCCAGCTCGCTGGTGAGGGTGAAGGGGGCGCCCTCGAGCGTGCGTTGCTTCTGCTTGAAGCTGTCCATGAGCTGCAGGATGCGTTCATTCTTGTTCGGGTCACTGGCGATGGCGCAGTCAGCGCGAATGTAATCCTCGACGACCTGCGCGTAGACCTCAGCGCCGCCTGGGTGACCTAGAATATGTTAGTCCGGTTGGATGTTAATGAAATAGAGATGAGGTCTCTTACCCCAAGAAGATTCAATGCTGAAAAAAGCAGGCTTGACCTTCCGCTCGCCGTCTTTATCATTCCAATGGAGGTGGAATGAGGCGCCGTTCTGTCATCAAGTCAGTCAGTCCAAGAGCGCCTGCGTAGCTCGTAAACGTGGATATATACTTACAACTGTGTGGCCTCCGAAGTCAATGATGATAATGTCGTACAAATCCTCTTCCCCGTCGTCAAGCTTCTGCAGGGTAGTCGCATCTGGGGTGTCATGGTCCTGTAACATGTAATGGCCGATGGCCTCGGATTCGTAGACGAACACGATTTTCTCCGTGGCTATCTCGGGGAAGGCTTCCTTTAGGATACCGGCCATCGTCTGCTGAAAAGGCTTGTCCCAGGTAGACGGGATGGTAACCGCGAGGGCATCGTACGTGAAGTTGTTGTGACGGCACATCTCCACGACAGCGGTGTGGATCTTCTTGAAGTAAGCGACGATGAGAGCTCGGAGCTTGATCCTAACGCTCTCCCAGCCACCGCCGGCTCTAACATCCTCCTCCTTGAAGGTCGACTGCAGTTTCTTGACGATACACTCGGCGATCGCGAGGTCGTCGGCGTAGCGGAGCTCCACTAGCTTGTGCATCAGGAACTTCACGCTGATCCAGCTACCGCTCTTCACGGCCTCGCGTCTAACTTGGCCGGTGGCGCAGTTGATAGCCGAAGGGAAGTCGCGGGACCGGGCGTTGTTGCTGTCCTCAGGAGGGCACTCTGGGTCGCTGACGTCGATGAAGGTAGTGTGCTCCTCACCATTTGCACCCTCGGACTTCCACAGCATGGTCATGCGGCTGCCGCTGCTGCCGCTATCGAGGCCGAGTATCCTAGAGGGGTTGAATTGTTAGCCGGCGCCGTTCTTTTGGTAGTTCCTGGTTTTCGGAGGAGGGGCAGGGTTATCATACACATGTCTTGTAACAACAGAAGTCTTCTGTCGCTTGTTGACTTGAACAGGGATGCTCGTCGAGGAGCCACGCTTCTTTCTCTGAGGCATCGCTCTGATGGCCCCCCTGCCGCATCCGCCCCGTTTTTTGTTCCTCACGGAAGGCATTTCGTGATCCTGAAGAGGGTGTGTGACAGGTCTTTTGGGGTATCTGCTGCGATGTGGATTGTCGGTCCTGAAGAGCTGGCCTCGGGATGTTGAGGGCCTTGGGAATTGGCTCCGTAATAGTAGTGCTAGGCTCCGGAAATTTCACCGTAGGAGTGGTGTGTTCTCCTTACTTTCCGTTTGAGGGGAGATATCTGTCGCGGTGATGAGAGGGGAGGGGAGGGGAGAGGGGTGGTGATGGTGACGGTGACGAAGATTTGGAGGCAAGACACCAGGAGGAAGAAGAGAAGGTGCGAGAATGGTAAGAATGGAAGCACAAAGGCTTCTCATGAAATATACAATCGATCCAGAGAAGACGTGAGAAACCCCCAGGAGGCAATAAGGAAACAAACGGTAGAATCTTGAGCACTACCAGTCCAAAGGGGAGGGCTAGGAAATATCTGGATCTGAGGTTTGTGAAAAGAAACAACAAGGGAGGTGAAAAAGTTCCAGGGAGTGACTCGAGTTGCGTGCTGAAAATTTGATTCTGTTTCCTTGGCCCGCGGCTTGTGCACTCGATGCTTAGTCGCCTCCTCGACGACTAAGCAAGAGTCCATCCCGAAGTTGCCTTGTGCTTAACGTATACCGTGAACACACTGGGATAGGAACACCATGGGTAAGATCAGGTGCGTGGTTATTCTATAATGAGAGGATGTTAGACGCAGGAATACACTACAGGCATAGCTGGAGAAATATCGCTCAGAAAGAAATAGATGTGTTGACAATCCGTACTGCATGCAGTTCTTGTTCTTTGTTCCTTTTAAAACTAGCTATACTTGCATCTTTCTGTCAAAGAATTGGCTTGGCAAGTTCCCTGACTTACTACTCAGGCTACTTAGGTTTACTGATGAACTGACTCAGTCTAACCAGCTCCATTTGATGAAGATTCAAGCGAGCATCCTTCCCTCGAACACTTCTCCCGCTATTGCTCTGCAAGAGGTTACATGACTCTCGAGAATGTTTAGTGGCTTTAGATCAATATTGTTCCTATATAGCAGGAGGTGTTGATCAACAGTGTGTTCATATCATCTTGTCTATGACAGGCCGTTTTGAAGTTGAGAAAGTCTCACGCAAAATCGTAATTCCCAATCTATCTACTTAAGTACCTCGTAAAGGGCACATCGAGTTCCGTAAAAACCTTTAATACATACAAAATATCAGTCACTCGGATAACAACATCATCAGGTTACCGGTGTTTTCTTATATCGGCTTATGGTGAGGCAAACATAGAATCACATCAAGAGACAGGGAAAATGAGTAGTATCTAAATAACACTGAGAAAATGTGTAAACAAGTTAGAGACACTGGCTAGTGAAATTTTCCCAGGGTTTCATATCAGTTGGTAGATAGGAGACCTTTTCAAAGTTGAGCGTCGCCAACTGATGCTGAAGTCACTAGAGTTTAGCAAGACTGTTCTTCAAACTGAAGGCTTGGTTCTTCTAGGGAAAGCCACAGTTCCTAAGCAAGTTTTGCCAGTTTAACGAAGACACAAAAGCCCATAGGTTTACGCAACAAATGAATATCACTTAAGAGTAATACATGGTCTTTCGAACCTCCGTGGCACGTTCTGCTCCGCCGGAACTCATCTTCGTTCTCATCCCGAACGCCCATATTTCCTCAACTACTCTTAAAATTCAAAAATGCATGAAGTTGTTAAGCCGCCGGCAAAATCCGACCGTGCCAAGCAGCTACACAAGCGAAATGCAAGTTTTGAGGCTGGATCGCATACCCGACGTCGCACAAGGTTGGACGACGCGGCAACCTCATCTCCAAGATTACGTATCTTACTGATATCTTGCGCAACGCAACGACCACGCCTGACGGCACGAGATCGCACCAGGACTGAAGAGGGTGCTCACTACGAGGTCCCCCCCCAAATTGAACAAACTCTCCTAGGCGTCGCTCACACTGCCGGAGTAAATTCCGTCGAGAATTGAGTTTTGGCAAGCTGCGTATCGAAGCAGAACTCTCATCCGCGGGAGAGCAAATCGCAAAAGAGGGGCATACCCAATGCAGCCAGCTTTCGCACTGATCATATCACTAATCAGGAAGGTATCGTCATCATAGACCGAACCAAAAAATTTTAAACTTCCCTCAGCTGAGAGAGCTCAGTCATCGCCATCGTCATTACCGTACCCTTTCGTCCCGTCTCTATCTCGTCGCAGCATAGCAACCTACCCCAGAGTTCCCCAACATCTCCCCGCGAGAGCTGCTGGGGGACGGCTTCACCTGCGTCCAAACTTGCCAGAAGCTCTCGCGGTTTTCCGAGAGATGGTGTGAGGAGGGGACACACGCACGCACCACACACACACACACACACACACACACACATGTGGTTGAGAGAGTTGTGAAGAGTGATCACCGGGACGTTCCCTTCATCGGGAAGGGTGAGAATACAGCTGCTGCGGGTCTGAAAGCTTCTGCGCAACTGCGGGACTCATCGAGGGACCCAGGTAGTTGATGACACATTCACGTATCCACGGGGAAAGGAAGTTGCTTGTCAGACAACTGAGTCAAGCTTTCCGCCATAACACACCACCGACGGCCGCGTTCGAAAAGCTGAGCTGCAGCTCCGAATCAATCAGAAGCCTCCTGCAGGCACCTCGGTTAAACTTCATCACCTGCAGCAGAACACCACTTTTGTGGTCTCCCCGTGAATGTTTTAACAGGACTCTGTTATTGCGACCCAAGCCTTTCGCGCTGTTACCTTGTCGTCGATACCCGATACCCACGTGGGGCCCTCAGAGACTAATCGGTCATTTCTCTCGCTGTCTGGCTCTTCTTTCTCCAGTTTATCGTAATTCCGCGTCGTCGACGCGGTTGTCCAGCGGCCCACGCTAACTCCAAGATCCGAACGAACGACGCCCGGCGCGCCAGCCAGCCTCCAGTCCGTGCCCGTGGCCTGTCTCGCCTTGAAGCCCCGACGGACGACCGAGTGTGGGTAAAGAGGCTAAAATGTGATCGTTCATGAAAAGAGAAAAAAAAGCACATGGGAGGGGAGCCGCTACGTATCACCAAGCCGGGGGGCCCACCGAGAGAATGTCCGAAGATTATTTGGAAACGGCACCGGCGGATGCAGTCGTCGTGTTAGTGGCGGTGGTGGCGGCGGCCCGGCAGGCGGCAGCCGTCACCTTGGCGAGTTTTGGCTGTTTGTTGTTTAGTCCGCATCATGAAGAAGTCCATGAATTGTGGCAAGTGAGGCCAAGCAGGCGTGAGCGATGACACGGCAAAAAAGTACTGTGCAGTGCCATCGTCCTGCGAGCGGGGCCGCATCGGATGGCCTTCCGTCACACAAGAAGATGGGGGGCGCGCGGGCGCGCGCCCGCCAACGGCCATCGAGGACAACAGACGATTGCGCGTCTACGCTTGGGAAAAGTCACCGTCCGGTCTCATCTGACCTTTGCCCTCGGCCGGCTGTCATGCCGCCCGAGTCGCTGCATATGTGACAATCCCGGCGAGGTTCGTACAAGCACGTAACGAACGGCCAGGAAGAGAGCTCCTCGGCCGTCTATTTAGGGTGCTGGGGCGGCGCACCTGCGCAGGCGGGGAGGCAAGGGGACAGGCCATGGAGGGATATGGATGGCTCGAGTCGAGAGAGTCATAGAGACTTGGGGGAGGACGAGACATGGCAGCAGCATGGCGACACGGCACGGTGCAGGGAGAAGGCCGGCAACGACGAGTTACACAAGCGGTCATGGGGATTTCCATTTTTTTTTATCCCACCGCCAGACTGACGTTATTTGATGTTATTCGCAGAGTAGTCTGAGCCTCCGGGTCTCGGGCGGGGGAGGGAGGCTTGCTTCTGCTGCTGCTGCTGCTACTGCTGCAGCATCAGTCATGGGACGAGCGAGTTCACGACGTGTTGGGGGCTAACACGGCACGAAGGAGGGGAAAAGGGGGGTTCATCCCTCCATGATACAGAGAGAGAGGCATACGGAGTAAGTATCTGTGAGAAAGAGGAGACACGCTGTGCTTGATGGGCGCTGCCGATGACATGTGAGAATGCCTCGTGATAGGGCGCGTATGCGTTGCCGGAGTGCCAGAGTGTACGTGAAGAAGTCGCAAGCATTGCGGCAGGACGAAGCATCATGGCAGCATCACAAGCAACAGGCCCCGAACCCGTCCATACACAACGAAGGCAGAGGGCAATCCTTGGATTTCCCGTTTTATGACGATCCCCGTGCTGCGAATGCCATTGGTCGGCGACCACGACTTGGACGATCGGCTGAGTCGGGCTTATTGTGGGATCGTCGCCCTGTTGTTCGAGTGCCGGGCGCTGCTCTTCATGCTGGGTACCGCCGATCGCTTGCTGTTATTGCCCCGTTGGGAATCTTGGAGGGGGAAGGGGGGTTGGAGGGGGGTGGGTGGTAAGGGAGATTTTTGGAAAAGAAGGGTCCTCTCCGGATGGCGGACAGAAGGGAACAGGGTTGCACGGCAAAGTGTCAAGAAACCCGGTTCTTCTGAAGGAGGATGGGAGTCTGGGAGAAGGTTTGGGGGCTTTTTGGGAAATGCCATTGCAGCATTCCAGTTGGAGTTAGTGCTACCGTGGCTTGCGGGACACTTGGGAATTGGGCGAGTCCTTGTTTGGGTTGGCCTTTTTCTGGGTTTTAATTTCGGGCACGCTTGAGCGCACATGGAGAGAAGATGAAGAGGCGTGGTATCCGAGGTCTTGGTGGGAATGTTGCCGGTCGGGGAATGCTTGGGTGTGAGCTGAGGTTGCAGTGCAGCAGACTGTGCGGTCTGAAAAAAACCGGATGCTTGGCCATGTCCTTGTTTGTTGGAAGTCCAAGGAGTCAAAGTATGGATGGGAAAGGAGACCCCTCGGAGTTTGTGTGATGGAGACAAGGTGAAGGGAGTGAAGGGTGGATGAGAAGCTTCGCGGTGGAGCCGACGTTCGTCCAACCATGCGCTGAATCCGTCGGCGACCCCATCGACGGCACAACAAGAGCGTTGCGCCAGAGTCAGTCAGACCGCCTGCCGGCCTGCCAGCCCGTGGTCGTCGTCGCGGGATGTGTGCGCGGCGTAATGATGATCTTATCCGCTCACCATCTCCGACACACTTGGCTGTTGCGGACACTCGAGCGGCCGGCCCGGCCATACGGGGAGGAACGGGGGGTGGGTAAGGCAGAGAGGCAACACACGACGGGGTTGTTGGAATGTATTTCTTTTGATGACGATGATCTGCCTGTCACCATAATGCCGTCTGAGCGGACGGGAAGATCTGCCCAATGCTCTCGACGAACAAGGGGAAGAGAGCGAGAATGGTTTGTTTCTGGTGACACGGTGAAGCAAATCTTATCTCAACCGAGTCGGCGGCTTTCTTTCAGCCAGGCAGCCTTGACCGATAGGGCGAAACATGGGACAACATCCTTTCTGCGGCGCCTGGCGTTGGGCATAGAGATCGTCTCTTTGAGCAATGCGTACAGTTGAGCTAGTGGAGGAGGACAAGTTCCCTGGTGAGCTGACTGACTCTGCCAGTTGTATTTTCAACTCAGCAATGTCTGGGGAAGACGTTGGTGACTTGATGGAATGGTGAAACAGCGCCGGTGGCAGAATGACAGATACTACTAGCTGGGGACGCACGGTTGGCGGAACAGTGAACGATAGGCAACTGCGTGGTATAGGTGGTATAGGTAGCCATACTACAAGTGAAGTAAGGGCGGGGTGACGCCTGATTGTGATGAAGAGGATGTGGGGATGGATGAGGCCGTGAGGGCGGCAGAACGGACTGCAGTGACTCGTGACTGGACGGCAGTCGAGGGAAACACCTGACATGGTGGTGAGAGGCGGTGGTGAGGAACGGAACAGTAATCTGAGAGGCTGAGAGGGACTGAGGGCGCCTGAGAGACAGGTTTGGCCCGCCGATCCGATGACATCACTCAGCCGGTGTCAAGGGGCCCGGGGTACCTTGCCCGGAACCCTCCTCGGTGTGTCAGGTTTCCTGTGAGTGAATGAAAGTTTGCAGTAAGAGGCAAGATCCGACGGCCGTGGCGCTGGGGTCACTCTCGGGGGGCGCAGGCAGAAAACCGAAAACAACGGAGGGGCCGCGCCGTGTGTCGTGTGTCGTGTGTCATGCTCCCCCTAGCAGCTGTAAGCTGTTGTGAGTGTGCGAGTGAGTGAGTGTTGTGTGTGTCACTGAAAAGTATCTGGTGGAACTGAAAAGAAGCTGAAGAAGGGGTTCAGGCCTCCGATGCAGGGTTGACGGGGCTGAGCGGGAGTCAAACAAGAGACGCGGGAGGTTATTGACAGTCGAGGGCATGGCATTGAACGGCCGGTGCCTCCAGATATGAGGCTCGAGGGGAAGGGAGGACCAGTGGAGGGGGGCTTCTGCGCGAAGCGAAGCGAGAAAAAAAGGCTCTCGAGATCGCGCTCTCCGGTTCCGGGGTCCCTGCATCGGAGACGCGCAACCAACGTTATGCTTCTTTTCCCTTTTGGCCGTTGTACTGTTTTGCCGCCAGCAAGCGCGCAGAATAGAATCGTAAATACTCCGTAGACCGAAGCAGGCAGACGGGTTCGCTGCCTGCGTGCACTTGTTCGGTTTTCTGCCCGGCATGCCTTTCCTTGCTTGCCTTGCGCTGCCTTGCATGTCCCTGTCCCGTCCCCCGTTATGTCCCAGTCGGACCCGTGGCGATGGCCAATCTAATGTAGCGTGCACCAACGACACTCGTGCAGGACCGCGTTGGATATAACTTGGGTCGGGCGGTTGTTCTAATGTAGGAACGGGGCCGAGAGGGTCCTGGGTGGGTGTGGGCAGTCAAGTGACGGCCGAGGGTTTTGGGGGCCTACCGCTACCACAGCAGCAGAGAGGGAGGGATCCTGTCATATTTGC